>CM039439.1:7693948-8893948 GCA_022379115.2 Bauhinia variegata | reverse complement strand
GATTCTCTTATCCACCTTACTTTTCCAAGAGAGATAACCAAGGGACTCTCTCAGAATCCCACAACCAATAAAAATTATCCACCTCAGCACCCTTACTCCCTTCACCTTATCCACTCTACACCACGTATATCTCCTCTCCAGAACCTAAAACCCTGTTCTCCACACGCTCCCTCCTAATCCCTTCGATTTTCCTTCCATTTTCCCGGAAAAAGAAACATAAAATGTCTCTCACGATTCCCACCAATCTCTCAAAACCCAGTTTGAAACCCAAATTGGGTTCCCAATTGACCCCAAAACCAAAGCCAACCTCAATCGTGTGCTCTGCTTCTTCGGAGCCAGAGAAAAGTTCCAATGCATCGCCGCTCCAGGCTTTCTCCGCAGCACTCGCGCTCTCTTCCATCCTCGTCTCCGCCCCACTCCCCGCCGTGGCTGACATCTCCGGTTTGACGCCGTGCAAGGAATCGAAGCAGTTCGCGAAGCGTGAGAAGCAAGCGATAAAGAAGCTCGAGTCGTCCCTGAAGCTGTACGAGCCTGATAGTGCGCCGGCGTTGGCTATCAATGCCACGATCGAGAAGACGAAGAGGAGGTTTGACAACTACGGGAAGCAAGGGTTGCTGTGTGGATCCGACGGGTTGCCCCATTTGATTGTGAGCGGTGACCAGAGGCACTGGGGTGAGTTTATTACGCCCGGGATTTTGTTCCTGTACATCGCGGGTTGGATCGGGTGGGTGGGTCGGAGCTACCTGATTGCGATCCGAGATGAGAAGAAACCGACCCAGAAGGAGATCATTATTGACGTGCCGCTTGCTAGCAGGTTGGTGTTCAGAGGATTCATTTGGCCTGTGGCTGCTTACAGAGAATTTGTCAACGGTGAACTTATTGCCAAGGATGTGTAATCAAGGTCTGTCTGTACCTGATTATTCCCCTTTTTCGCACATTTTAGATAAACATTATTATTATTATTAAAGGATTGATTAATTCTCATTATTTAGGAACTTAATTTTAATTTATTAAATATTTAAAGTTTTAAACTAATGGTAACTTAAATTGGCAGCAGTTAGATGAAGCAATAATGACTGCAAAGCATTCAAATTCTTTCAATTTAACTTAAATATAAGATATTAAAATCAAAAGACTGTCCATTAAAAAATGGGTCAACTTAATTTGAGCGTCAAAATCTTTATTTTGCTCTTTTTTTTTTTTCTTAAAAATAGAAGCTATTGTTATGGTTATTATTATATTGATTTTAGTTTTATTTTTCAGATATATATGAGAAGATGGACCGGGAGGAGGAAAGGAGCTGAATTTTGAAGAGAGGGTAAAATTGGTGGGGGTAATTCTGGGTTTAATTTGTAAATTTAACTTGGTGTTATTTTATGGAGTGCTTGTGAACTACAATGAAATTGAACCAAGGTTGTAGAGAACAAACATGAAATTGGTGCATTTGTGGATTTGCTACTCTATTGTTACTGCTTTAGTTACCAAGCATGAAAATACTCTAGTGTGGTTTAGTTTCAAATATTTTACCACACAAGTAACTATTTTTTTTTTCCTAACTCGAGGAAATGGTGAATAAGCAACAGAAAATGTTTTGACATAAAGTATTATATATGTGTAAATTTGTTCAAAATAAAAATAAAAAAAGGAAGTAAGATCTGCCAATGTTTTGATAAACGAATGTGCAATTTCTTCAAGCCGACTAATCACTCGTGTTTACTTGACTTGTTGGGTTTGCCTTTTTAATTAGTTGATATTGATTAAAAAAAAAGAATTATTTAAATAAAGTTAGTCGAGTTAACTATAGTGCAAACTTGACTAATTACTTGAGTTTACCTGACTCTTCGGGTGGGTTTGCTTGATATCGATTAAAAAAAAAAGAATTATTCGAATAAAGTTAGCCGAGTTAACCATAATGCAAACTTGATTAATCACTTGAGTTTAAAAGAAAGCCCGGAAGGCAGCTGAAATGTATTAAAATAGTTAACGAAAACGCATAATGTTAAGAAGGAACCTAAAGCTCTTTTCTTTACTTATTTATTGATTGTGTATAAATAAGCTATTAAGTGTTACAAGATTCAGCAGTAGCATTTACAGTAGCCTTGAAGGCAGCCAGCTGAGCAGCCATGGCAGTAACTGATACAATCGTCGGGATGAGGACACTGCATCGGTGACTGAGGTTCAAAAGGACAACCACAGCCACAAACACCATTAACACATTGTTTGACTGTGCAGCCATGACACTTGGTATTCCCACATTGACTAACATCACTGCAATACTCTACTGCTTTTTCCATTGCCATCTCCTCTCCCTTCACCACACCTATACATAAGATTCATCAGGAATTTTTCAACATATAGATCAGAGCTATTGCTCCTCTTAACATGCAAAAAGAGTTGTATATATATATATATATACATAATGCAAAAATTGAAACAGGTAAAATGAATATACTTTGCAAAACCAATAACTTAGAGCCTGTTTGGTGCATAGAATCCTTTCCATTCTTGAGAGGTGGTATTGCTTAATTATTTTATTTTAATAATTAAGAGGCATTATTGTCTTTGAAACTCACATAGGTTCCCAAACTATGGAATGAAATAGTCATTTCATTCCCATTCTTATATTCTTTTCATGATTTTCATTCTAAGATAAAAGGTTAGAGAGAAGAAACATTTTACCACGAAGCGTAACCATAGGCCATGTCTTTCCTTCCATTTGAGTTGTGAGCAGCACCCAAACATTCTCCCAAAGTGTGAATTGATAAAAACAAAAGAGCCTCTATATTTTTAGCAACAGCCATGGCTAATTGACTTACCAACCCGAACACAATTTGGAAGGGACAGAAAGAGTTTTCCAATTTAAAGACCAAATGATGCCCATAATGAGAGGAAAATTAAATGGGCTTTCAATGGCCTTAAGGTGAACATTTCTGGAAAAGAAAAATTGAGCAGAGAATCCTATTTTGGCAGTGTTTGTTTCTGAATTTGTGATAGAAAAGGGAAGGGCATTTGATGAGGAAAATCCTATCATATGATTTTTATCTTTTTTACCCAATTTACACCCAAAAAATTTAGCATGTCTTAAATTTTTATCTCCATGAAATTAATGCTAGATTACTCAATATGTGTAAAATAATTTCAAATTAATAATATGGTAATTTTGCATATTTTATATATTACATGATAAATAAATGTTTATTATCCTCGCAAATTTTCTCCCGTTCAAAATTTCAAATTCATTTTTCAAACAAAATTAGATAATCTTCTCTCCCAATGGTTTTAATGCAGGAGAGGAAGAACAGCTGTATTGTACTGCTTCCTCATTACTATGTTTATTTTTGATAGGATCTTCCTCACTAGCTATTTCTCACTCACTACTATTAAATCTATTAAATGAAAAAAGATTATTTATATCATTGCTACCCTATTAATCAATTAAATGTATCCGAAATTAAACCAAAAAAGAATCGAAAAGGAAATAGAATTTTCTCATTTTAATATTTTCCTTGCTTGATTCCTAAAACCCTAATTTTCTTGAAATTATTTGTGGTTACCAAAAAAGAAAAAAGAAAGCATAGCCATATATTAGGGCATCTCGTGAGTTTCTTTATCAGGATCTTCATTGGTAAGAAACAGCTACATTAATGTTCTTCATATTTGTTCTACAAAAATATACAATGCTTAAGAGTTCATTTCTCTGTCTGTGAGATATGTAGCTAATTGCTCTCTTATCCCAAAAAGATTTCCAAGAAAACTTTTTTTTTTTTTTGCATTTATTTGTAGATGTGCTTTTCTATTCATTACCTGTTTGGTATTTTTTTTTTCCTCTGTCAGTTTTTGATGCGATTACTGGAAAGCATATATCCCACGGTGGACTGGTGGTTGAGTCAGTCTTACTATGTCATTCTTTGATCTCTCTTTAATCGCTTTCATGGTAGGTGCTTTCATGACTATTCTGTTTATATGATTTTTCATAGTTATTAATTCACTTACCATCATCATATATTTTAAAGAGTTTATGTACATGTTTTTGGTTGCAGAGTTTGTGTGATAAATTCAAAGATTTTATTTTTGGTGGAAGAAGTCTGATTGGTGATAGATGGATATATTTGGTAATGTATAGACTATTTTGATAAATTTGAAATGTAAATAATGTATTTAATCATGATCATAAATGTTAAAAATTATTTTAATAAATTTAAAATATAAAAAATGTCTTTGATAATAATCATAAGTATTAGAGATCAAAATTATGTTTTTCTCTATTTCTTAATTGTGTTATATGCTGTTTTTATATATTAGTTGTGTTTGCATAAATATTATAGTTCTAATTATAATAAATAAGTAATAAATGTATAAAAATTTAAAATATACACATATTTATTAAATATGTGGTTCAATTTAATTTGAACGAATTAAAAATCATCTAAATCACAAGTTAAACTATAATAATCAATTTTAAATTTTTTTAATTCAAACTAAACTAAATATCACGTGAATTAGTTTGAATTATACGTTGATAGTGAGATTTTATTCTATAATATATATATATATATATATATATATATATATATATATATATATATATATATATATATAGATAATCTACCTCATTAAACAATGTAACTTTTTTGCATTTTGTGCTTTCTTACTTTAGTTGTTTTTTTTTCCTCTTGATTTCCTCAACCGTCTTCTTTAGTGAAACTTAACTAGGGTTAGGTTTCATTGGCATCTTCATTCAGAGCTCAGACTTTTTTGTCCAAGAGTTTGGGTTAAAATGAAGATTAATATAAGTGACTCTTCAGCAGCATGATATTTTATTTTGGAGGGTTCATGTAAAAGTACAAATTCACCATCATCATCCTGATTCTCTGTCACCTGTGATTTCATTAGTAATAAATATAATACCTCACTTTTCACTCAGTGCTGTACACATAAAATCATATTAAAATCTTCCACTAAGATGAAAAATAGTTTATTTAGGATCTGTCATTCGACCTAACTTTCCACTTTCCTACCTTTTGGAAAAGTTAAAGTAACACTTATGCATGTTTGGTTCTTTTTCTATACATTTTTCAATATAAAATATACCATGTGAGAAGTTTTTTTATTAATATTTTAGGAACTTCTTAACAGGTATGGGGCAATAGAAAAATCTAATGGATATATTGATTTAACATTAACTTTAGAAAATCAAGGTTTATTTCATATGTCAAAGGAACGATGCAATTTGATCATAAACTTATGATCAAATAAAATTGAAAAGTATATAGTTGGGGATGTAGAGAAATAGGGGAACATCGATTTAAATTGGAAATTTCAATCGTATTAGAAGATCCCATAACCAATTATGTTGTGTGATCACAAAATTTGATATTTTCATATTATTATGTTATTATTTTGGTTTTCATTCAAATATTTTTATGGGATTAAATTATATTTAAATAAAAGTAATAACTAATAATTTTTTAAAATAAATATAACTTAAAATTTTAAATTTAGCTAGTGCTGTACAACTCAAAAGAGAGTTCCTTTTTGAATAAACAATGACTTGGACAGCTTCATGCTTGCGGTGCAGAACAGTGATTGTGTATGAAAGTATCGTATGAAAAGTAGAACCTAAGATCTTTTATCTGGACTAAATTTATTAAATTAAGAACATTGGCAAACTTGACTTCTGATCTCAAATTTCTTTGCTTTTTTTTAAAAAAAAAATCGTAGATGTCACGTGCATTACTTTACCTCTATAAATAAGTACGTAGTTAAATTCATATTATGAATCTTTGATTCAAAGATTGAAGAATTTATCCATCCAAGCCATGATGTCTAAGTTTAATACTCATCCTATGCCAATTTTGGGGGTTCTATCCATTTTAATCTTTTCCCATGCAATGGTTCTTTCTTCCTCCAACCTTGTTGGTTCATCCAAAGCTGCATCTTTTACTACTGCTGCTGCTGACATGATTTATGATGAAGCAAATGCACTGTTACAATGAAAAACCAGCTTTGACAATCAAAGCCAAGCTCTCCTTTCTTCATGGACAGGTAAGAGTCCTTGCTACTGGAAAGGAATCAATCATCTGTGACCCCATTGGATCCATCTCTCACATAAATTTGAATAGTCTCAGTCTGAAGGGTCCACTTCACACTCTCAACTTTTCTTCTTTGCCCAACCTCATTGATTTTCATATCAGCAACAACTCCTTCTATGGAACCATCCCCCATCAAATTGGAAACTTGTCTAGACTTTCCTCTTTTTTGATTGATCACAATAATCTTACTGGAAATATTCCATCTGAGATCGTACAACTATCAATGCTTTATGAGGTGAATTTGGATGCTAATTTTTTTAATGGAACCATTCCTAAAGAAATAGGAAAGCTTAGAAAACTGCATTGGCTTAGCATAAACACATGCAATTTCTCTGGTTCTATTCCTATTTCTGCAGGAAAATTGACCAACTTAACATATTTGAACTTAGCAAACAACCAAATTTCAGGTTCAGTTCCCCGTGAAATAGGACAGTTACATAACCTAGAGCATCTGATTCTTGAATCCAATGACATTTCTGGTTCCATACCAGATGAAATTGGAATGCTGAGAAATATTGTTGAACTTGATTTGTCAAATAACTATCTCTCAGGACAAATTCCTTCCAATATCACAGACTTGACAAAGCTAATCATATTATCATTGTCAAAGAACAGCTTGTCAGGATCAATCCCTGCTTCCATCGGAAAGTTAGCCAATTTGGAAATACTTGAACTCAGTCAAAACAAACTTAATAGTTCAATTCCTTCCTCTATTGGACACTTGACAAAGCTAACCAAATTATCATTATCCTCAAACAGCTTATCAGGATCAATCCTTGCTTCCATTGGAACGTTAGTCAATTTGGAAATACTTGACCTGAGTAAAAACAAACTTACTAGTTCAATTCGTTCCTCTATTGGAAACTCAAATAGCTAACCACATTAAACTTGTTAACAAACAGCATGATTGGATCAATCCCTGCATCCATTGGAATGTTAGTCAATTTGGAAATACTTGATCTTAGTCAAAACAAATTTACCAGTTCAATTCCATCCTCTATTGGAAACTTGACAAAGCTCAAAGGATTGAGTTTCCTCACAAACAACTTCAGCCACATCATTCCGCCAGAAGTGAATAACCTCACTAATTTGGTAAACTTGCAATTAGGTGAGAATAATTTCATTGGCCCTTTGCCACAACAGATTTGTCTTGGTGGATCATTGAGAACGTTTAGTGCTGACAATAACCATTTCACTAGTCCATTTCCCACTAGCTTGAAGAACTGCTCCAGTCTACAGGGCTAGGTTTGAAAATAACCAAATAACAGGAGATATAGAAGTTTTTGGTGCATGTCCAAATTTAGACTACATTGATTTGAGTGATAATGAATTTAGTGGCCAGCTTTCATCAAATTGGGGGAAGTGCCATAATCTTACAAGCCTCAGGATCTCCAACAACAAATTGTCAGGTGGTATTCCACCTGAACTAGCAGAGGCAGCTAACTTAGGAAGACTTGACCTCTCTTCAAACTATATAGCTGGGGAGATTCGCAAAGAAATGGGAAAGTTGACATCATTGATTCAACTCTCATTAAGAAACAATCAAATTTCAGGCAGCATTCCAATAGAAATTGGATTGTTGGAGGAACTTTAACTCTTGGGTTTGGCTGCAAATAAGTTAAATGGCTCAATCCCACAAGTTATTGGTGACCTACTCCATTTACGGAGCTTGAATTTGAGCAAAAATAAGTTTGAGAGGAACATTCCCTCTGAGATAGGACGATTACAATCTGTACAGATTCTTGATCTTAGTGGGAATTTGTTGACCGGAGGAATACCAACAACTCTTGGTGAGCTAAGACGTTTGGAAACTTTAAACCTCTCAAGCAATAATCTCTCGGGTGAGATTCCATCTGGTTTTGATGATATGTCAAGCTTGACTTCTGTTGACATTTCTGACAATCAATTAAGGGGTCCGCTTCCTAATAATCAAGCCTTCCATAATGCTACAATTGAAACATTGAGAAATAATAAGGGATTGTGTGGTAATGTTTCTGGCTTGGAGGTTTGCCCATCACTAAATTCCAATTCTCATGCTCAACACACTAAGAAAGTTTTGCTAATTGTTTTGTTCCTTACACTAGGCAATCTAATGCTAGTGCTATTTGTTATTGGACTTTCACACAAACTTTGTCGAAGAGCAAGAGGATATGAAAACCAAAATGTGGAAGCAAAGAGTCAAAATCTTTTTGCAATGTGGAGTTATGATGGCAAAATAACGTATGGAATATAATTGAAGCCACAGAGGAGTTTGACAATAGATACCTCATTGGGGTCGGAGGGTATGGAAATGTTTACAAGGCTATGTTATCAACAGGTCAGGTTGTTGCTGTGAAGAAGCTCTACTCAGTACCAAATGGATATTTGTCCGATCTAAAAGCTTTTAAGAATGAGATTAAGCCTTGACATCGTAATATGGTGAATTTATATGGCTTTTGTTCACATTCGCGGTTTTCATTTTTAGTTTATGAGTGTTTGGAAGGAGGCAGCTTGGATAAGATATTAAATCATGAGACACAAGAAGTTGCATTTGATTGGAATAGAAGAGTGAATGTTGTTAAAGATGTTGCTAATGCTTTATCATATATGCACCAGGGTTGCTCATCTCCTATAGTTCATCGAGACATTTCAAGTAAGAATATTCTTCTAAATTTGGAATATGAGGCTCACATCTCTGACTTCGGAACAGCTAAGCTTCTCAAACATGACTCAAGCAATTGGACCTTGTTTGCAGGCACTTTTGGGTATGCTGCTCCAGGTTAGGTTCTTTTATCCCTATGTTATGTTTATTAGAAAACACATCGTAGTGAAGAGCGTGTATACACCCAACTACTTCTTCAACACGTGAACGGTCTTCTTCATTACACTTATATATATTTCTTGCAGAGCTTGCTTACACTATGGAAGTGAATGAGAAATGTGATGTTTATAGCTTTGGTAATAGGCTTTGGAAATAATTATGGGAAAACATCCCGGAGATCTCATTTACTCTCTGTCATCAACCTGTGCAACTGAGACAGCAACATTGGCGATCTATAATTTGCTATTGAAGGATGTCTTGGACCAACGGCTTCCTCATCCTATGAACCCAGCTGCTGTAAAGCTGGTTCAGATTGCAAGGACGGCATTTGCTTGCTTGAGTGAAATTCCACATTCTCACCCGACCATGGAACATGTATCTAAGGAGCTTGTGATGCCAAACTCTCCTCCATTGGACCAATTCCACAAGATAACACTCGGACAACTCCTTAAAGAATGATCTGATCATATGCGCATTAATTATCTTCCCCTGTTATGTTCTCTCAAATCCCTTCTTTTGCTTTGGGAGCTTGTTTGCATTTATCAAGTATAAGTTAGAGGCATGCTTGTATATGTAGATGGGATAATATATTCTGTCTCATTTTATTTCAAACCTTATTTGATAATTTTGTGATTGATCAAAATGTATTTATTAAGTAGTTTAGTTACTATTGAATTAATTATTGACTATTTTATTAATAAATATTAACTACATAATCACAGGATTTTGACTAATCACATATATTATGGAACAGAACTATTGGTCACATTTCTTCTAGCACACCTGTTTTTTTTTAGGCACATGCCCTATTAAGAAATGACCTTCTATTGCTGAAGAGAGGAGACAGCTCCTCCACAACTACTAAATCATACAAAGGGTCTCTCACTCTAGCATTAACTACTCGATTAAAACGAAATATATATACACTTGTTGATTTATGTATTGTATTTTGACATGTTTTATATTTCTCTTATGAAGTATACATACATTAAAAAATAACAGTACGACGATGGTCTAATTAACATTGGTTTGAATCTCTGAACCACAAGCTGTTATTTTTACCACTTTAATGATAGGTCTATTTTCGGAACATTTCAAACCTGAAGCAACACTAAGAAGGATTTTGATACCTTTTGGACATTGACTGCTTGATAATTACTCTAACATAATTTACGCTTAATACAATCAAAACACAACAAAAGAAAAGCTTAATTATCTTTAATGAACAGAACAATTACAATACTTTGGCACTTTTAGCATCAGCTTTAGCAATCTATATTCTACTGCCACCAGTTGGGAGGGGACTCACACGGCTGCTCGTCTTTCCACTTTTCTACTTTGCGTTTGGATTTTTCTTTTCTATGTTCATCATAGCGTCTCCCTTTGGTGTCCCAGATACTCTATACTCTCCTATCTTTGCAATTGGAATTGTAGTTTCATTTATCTTTATTTACAAATTCACATTTAATCGTGTATTTCGTAGGAAGAGTGGAGAGATATGAAATCAATTAGAGGTGGCAAAAGGGTGGCTAGCTAGCTTTGCTGTAATTTATCAAAATAATAAACTCATTTGACCAATCTTGATTAAGCTCCTTTGTCATTGTTGCTGTGTGAATCGTCTTTCTTGTGTTAATTCTTTCTCGTGTTGAATATATTGCGAGAAGGAATAACTATGTGAAAAATTGATGGGCTTTGTATATTATATCATTTTAAGTGTTTTGTGTGTTGAGGGCTTGGAATTGATCAATTTGCTATCTTTCTTCGATAAATTTTTGAAAATTTTTAATCCCTAGTTTTATATTGTGTTTGGCAAAACTAGTTTCTTGTATCTTCAACATTAAAAAAAAAAAAAAAATCCCATTTAATGAGATCAATTACACAAATTTCATAGTATCATTATGTTATATCAAAAATTATATTTTCAAGTATGTTTTTCATTATAAGATCTCTTTTTATAGTTTTTCTAATGTCTGTTTTGGTCTCTCTCTATATATTTTCACAAGATTAACATCATGCGGTGAATTGTTCTCACTAGCATGTCTTGCAGCCTTCTTTATACATGTCAAATCCTCCTTAATTGAGTTTTTGTCATCTTCTCCTTGATAGTTGATAGGTGCCACCTCAATTTCTCCTATAATACAATTATTCTTATCTTGTCCATTTTCTTGTACTCACATATCTATCTCAGCATTCTCATTTTTACAACTCTTTACTTTTTTGATCTTCTTGTTTATTCAAAGTGAGACATTCACTGTCATACAACATAGTAGATAAAATTGCAGTTTAATAAAACTTCCCTTTTAAGTTTAGTAGATGATGTTGTTTGGAATATACATTTTCACCTTTTGTAAATATTCAATAAAGCAACATTAACATGGTGTTGGTTTTTCCTTTTCTTTTCTTTTCTTTTCTTTTTATGGGAGTATAGTATTGAGTTTAATGATAATATGCTAAGCTCTAAGGTGTTATCAATCAATAGTTCTTCTCATCATAAACATGAATTAGTTTCGTATCAAAAAAATTTGAGGATATTATTAGTGTAAATTAAAATAAATAATATAATAATTTGTAAAAAACAAAAAAAAGGAATTAGTATGTCCTAACAGAAGGTGTGACTAAAAAAAGACTGAGGTGAAATGCATCAATGGTTAACAAATGCATTAAGTAGCAAAATAGAAAGCTAACTAACTCTACTTATATACATGGACAATGTGTATTTAAATAAGTAATTAAGTGCTGCGTAAGAGGTTCAGCAGTAGCATTTATGGAGGGAAAGTAATGCATTATTAACATCTATGCTTTACTTTTATAGATTGGAGTCTTTTTACTTTTAATTTTTTTTTTTACATAAGTTCCTTTTATTACTCTCTTTTTTTAGTTTTATCTATACAAGTATCCTTACTATTAGAAGTGAGATTAATCTAGTTTAATGATAAAAAATAATTATGTTATTTCTCTTCTCAATATGTACTTTCACATAAGCTTAAACTTATGATATTACAAATTTTTTTTAATAATTTAATTTACTTATTAACTGAGTTACATTCTCCTTTTTAACACAGGTAGTTGAAAGATGAGATGGTAAACATGATGTTTAGATGCCAAGTCAGCTCCCTTCCATTTTTAAGGCCCTTAATTCTCACCATTCTGTGTCTTAAATCTCTCTGAACTCACCTGTAGTAACCTTCAAAGTGGGCACAAAGTCTTTGCTCTGTAGATTCCCTTTCAAAAATTTCCCTTGTCCATTTCCAAAGGCTTCCCCTTCATGCTCTTCTCCACATTCAAACTTGTTACTCACTCTTTTTTATCAAGAAAGTTGGTATCATCTTCAACCCCAAACTCACATCCCCATTATTTTGTGGAAATCTCAAAACTGGATTATTTAATGGACACTGCTATTGTTACTCTCGTGAAGCCTCAATGGATAATCAAATGGAACTTCCTTCATAGTTTTTTTAATCAATATTTTACATGCACGGGACGATAAAAGAATTTTATGAATATATTGATTGTCTATTTATTTATGTCAACGGATCAATGCAATTTGATCGTAAACTTGTTATTACACAAAATTGAAAATTATAAACATGAAATTTTGAAATTAACTGCCCAAGACAACATTGTTGCATGGTTGAAGTTCTTTACGTGATCCACGAGTTATAACAACGATTTATGCAATTGCCGCCAATTGAAGTGTGAAACAAGAGTAATGACCTACATTTTTGTCTGGACAAATCTTTTCTTCAAGAACACTGTTTAGTAATAAATAACTAATTAAATGGACTCCTGATCTCAGTTTTTTTTTTTTTGGTGGGTGTGTAAAGTCATCACTTTATCTCTATAAATAATTAGCATTATGAGTCTTTGATTCAATTAAAGATTCAAGAATTAATCCATCCAAGCCATGAGGTCAATCTTTACTACTACTCAGCTTATACCAATTTGGTGGGTTCTCTCCATTTTAATATGTTCCACTGCAATGGTGTTTTCTTCATCCAATATTGTTGGTTCTTCCATTGCTGCTGACATGATTAATGATGGAAAACCAGCTTTGACAACCAAAGCCAAGCTCTCCTTTCTTCATTGACAGGTAAGAATCCTTGTAACTGGAAAGGAATCAAATGTGATCTCAATGGATCGATCTCACACATAAATTTAAATAGCTTTGGATTGAAAGGTCCACTTCACACTCTCAACTTCTCATCTTTGCCCAACATCATTGATTTTCAAATAAGCAACAATTCCTTTTATGGAACTATTCCCCCTCAAATTGGAAACATGTCTAGACTTTCATCCTTTTTGGTTGGTTACAATTACCTGTCTGGAAATATTCCAACTGAGATGGTAGAACTGGTTAGGCTTTATGAGATGAATTTGTCAGCTAATTCTATCAGTGGAACCATCCCTCAAGATATAGGAAAATTGAGAAACCTAAATATGCTTAGCTTTTGGGGATGCAATCTCACAGGGTCTATTCCTACTTCCATTATCTCACGACACTTCAGTTATCAGATAATAACATTTATGGTCCAATCACACCCAGCATAGGAAACTTGGTCCAATTGGATTCAATTCGTCTTGAAAGAAACAAACTTACTGGATCAATTCCCTCCTCTATTGGAAACTTGACAAAACTCAAGTTTAAATTTGTTCACAAACAACTTTAGTGGCATTATTCCCCCAAAAGTGAATAACCTCACCAATTTACAATCCTTGCAATTAACCAATAATAATTTCATTGGCCCTTTGCCACAACATATTTGCATTGGTGGGTCATTAGAAAAGCTTAGTGCTAACAATAACCATTTCACTGGTCCATTTCCAATTCACTTGAAGAACTGCTCCAGCCTTATCAGAGTTAGGCTTGAAAACAACCGATTAACAGGAGATACAGGTCAAGCTTTTGGTGTATATCCAAATTTAGACTACATTGATTTAAGTGACAATGAATTTAGTGGCCAACTTTCATCAAATTGGGGGAATTGCCAAAATCTTACAAGCCTTAGGATCTCCAACAACAAATTTTCAGGTGGTATTCCACCTGCACTAGCAAAGGAGGCCAACTTACAAAGACTTAACCTCTCTTCAAATTATTTAGCTGGGGAGATCCCAAAAGAACTGGGAAGGTTGACATCATTGATTGAACTCTCATTGAGCAACAATAAACTTTTAGGCAACATTCCAATCTCAACATGACATATATCTATATATATATATATACATATGTTAATATTAATACATTACTCTTTTCAAAACAACATTGTCTATGAAGTTTCATCCAGCTTTTTCCTTGGAGCTAGTCCACATAAATCCCAACATAAATTAACCAACTTGTAAAGTTAAGATATATTTACACTATAAGTAGTCAATAACAAACCCTAGTGCGAAAATAATGAAGTAAGCGGGCGAACGGCCGCCGCCACCGCTCCTTTCACCACTACGACCGCAGCCACCACCACATCTCCTTTCTGCTATAAAGTAAAGGTATATATGAGCCATTCTACAAAGAAAAGAATGTCTCCTTAATTTTTTGTCCTTAGGGTTTATTAGCACCACAATGAATCACCCAAGCTAGCATGTTCAACCATGTCCATGTCAAAAGCATGCTTGGGCTGAGTATCCATGAACTTGGAGGATGGTGACCCACTATTTGTTGGGCTTGTTGGGCTAAGCCCATGGTTAGATAGGCCCATCTGAAGAACCCTAAGGTGCACTACCTCAGCTTGGGCCAGAGCCAATTGGGTCTGCAGCACATCAACCTGTTGCTGAAGAGAAGAGATGGCTCCTACACAACCGTACACAGGGTCTCTCACTCTGGCATTAGCCTCATAAACCATGCTGCTCACTGCATCTCCTCGTTGATGCTCTGGTAGTTCCTGCAGCAATAGAGGCCAAGTCTCTTAGTCATTATTACATTGTTCAAAAATGAAAGGAAATGGGTGGAATCTAGAACTTGTATTTGCAGAAGTTAGCCAATTTTATTTTATTTTCTCGATCCTTGGTGATTCAAACACAGATTAGAAAATCAGCAAAAAATTTTATTAAAGAATAATGATGACTAAACTAACCCCAATTATAACAGTTATCCAAAGTTGCAGTCAATGGATTTTGAGCTATTTCATCTTCATTTAATCGCTCTGATTGAGCTATATCATAAGTAGTGAGATGTGTGTGATGTTCAACTCAATCTGGACCATTAAATGAATATTGAATGGCATAAAATGGAATCACCTTCCCTAAATACAGCTAATCCTAATCCGTGGAATCTATGGCCTAATCCATGAGTTAAAGAAATAGATAGGGCAATTCAAGACAAATTATATTATATTTTGGTTAAAGTGGTTTAGACAAGGAAATGAGACATAAACAATGACTTTAAAGAGACAGCTTCATGTGGTACAGAACGTTAGCTCAAATCTTTTTTTAACATGAGTTGAAAATGAAGTTTCTAAAAGAAAACGTACTCTTCTGCAATGATTCAATGAAGACCCAACTAGAAGAAATTTTAAGCTAATGACAAAATTAGACAAAATAAAGATGTATAATTACTAATGAAACGTTAATAAATTAGACAGAAGATAATTTGAGTAAAATGATCAAAAGTCAAATAAGACTATCTTTAAAGTGATGACAATTATAATTGTTGAAAGGGAAATATGAACTACAAATTAAGTATGATTGTTATAAACTCTCACGCTATTCAATTTTAATTAGTTCACTTGCTTTTTTTTTTTTTTATATTAATTACAATTAGGTGTTTTTATATTAATTTTTGTACACTAAGACTGAGTCCTCTTCAACAATCTTAAGGTTATTTTAATAGACACTTGCATAATATTTTTTCATATAGGGTTTCTTCACATCATTCCATATACTATTAATTCCTGTTTATGACGAGTACAACAACAAAATAAATTTCTCCTATCAAAGGCAGCTTTTAAATTTTAAAATCATGATTTTTTAAATTTAAACATCTTGAGACTTAGTTTATTTCTATTGAGAAAACGCTATTGTATAGTTAAAGTAGATCCAATTACTTAAAAATATTGTTGTGTATGTGCATGTCACTAAAATAATGTAAGATAGTTAATATTATAAATGATAAATTACTATCATTGTAGAATAATATATATAAGCAGCAAAGCTCCTAAAGAAAAGATAAGAGTGGCTACAGAATAGAAATTTGGGAAAGAAACAAATACAAAGGAGACAAAGAGATGAAGGCGCAGGATGTGAACTTTGGCAGCACCGAATCTTGTTGCCTTTTCTAATTTCTTCTAAGGGGTTACATGGGAAAAGTCTTGGGGGCTAACTTGAAAAATATTTATGCATCAGGGATCACCAATGCAAAAAAAGTGAACCACAATACATTATTTTTAAAGAATATGTAATTGCAAGCAATTTACAATTATTAAGTGAGAATTTTTTAAAATAATTTCAATTGAGAAAATCAAAAGAAATATGCATAATTACTTGAAAGGTTCTTATAGAAAAATGAAACAATTAAGCCAATGAGCTGTTTGTGTGGCCTGTGGAAAGTTCCACCCATCAGTGCCTTTAAAGCTTTTGAAGGGTGAAGTTGACTACATAAAATGCACTGAGGCCATAGAACTGGTTAGTGACGAGGTTTTGATAATAAATTAATTATACCAACATAATTATTTTGTTCAAAATTAGGTTCATAGGTGTAGTTTGTAAGTTTAAAAAGGGTAAATTTTGAAAACTAAAACACTCTTCTCTTTCATTTTCATTTTCATTTAAAGTTTTTACCAATCAAATTCTACATAACTAAAAAATATTAAAATTGTAAAGAAGATAAAAAAAATAATTATATATATTGGATAATAAACATTCACACTATATGTATATTTACACTTAAAGGTACTTTTTTTCCTGTTTGAGTGGACTATTTCTTGTTTGAGACATCAACCATAATCAGTTAATCTTTTTTAACAATAATAAATTTAGTATCTTATACATAAATACATATCAAAACTTCACAAATCTTTTCTTTAAAAGATGAGTATATATTTATGCAATTGAAATGTAGCTAAGGGTTTTTTTTGCCCTCATGTTATAAAAGTGAACACAATGATGGAGTTTGTGAAAAATGGTATTCTACCAATGTAAGCAAGAATCAAATAATAACTACCACTATGACTACTATTTCCCATCACTTTTAAACCGTTTACTCTTATGTACTCAATTAGGACAAGAAAGCAAGTAGAAAACCTCAGATTTATAGATATGAAATGGCCACTTACCCAAAAAAGTTGATTCCAAACAGAGAGTTAGGTGAAGAAATTAGGAAAACAGTCAAATTTGAGAAATCAAATTAAAGTGAACGTACCTGAAGCATCTTGTTGACATTGCTAGCACCAAACACTTTGTGAACATTAGCAAATTTCTGGGGTTCATCTGCAGGGAAATAGGGAGCAAAAACACAGTCCTGGGCACACCTTCTCCTCAGAAGCTTACATGCAGCACAGGGTGAAGGAACACCCTGCTTCCTACCACAGCCCTCTTTCATTCTCTTCTTCTTCTTCTTCTTCTTCTCTCTCTCTCTCTCTCTTTCTCTCTCTCTCTCTCTTTTCTGTGTTAATTTATTGGAAAGAGTGGGAATTGCAAATAAGACATGGGAAAGGAGAAGCTAGAGAAGAAAGTAAAGAACAGAAAAAAGAGGGAGAGAAAGAGAAAGAGCCAATGGATAAAGTGAGGCTAGAAGGAGAGAAGAGTGGGTTGCATTATATAATAAGGAAAGGAAAGGGCAAAAGAAAAGGGTAGAAGCACCATTATTTCTACATGGACTGCATGTTCATCTGCATGGGTCCCATTCAAGAAACCCTACTTTATTATTAGATTTTCCAAGATATTAAGCATTTCCTCCATGACGTGACATCTTTTGGCGGGGGCGCCAAAATACTTTTGCTCTCATTTCCTTTTCATTTTTCTATTTTATATGTTTAGTGTATCTATACACGGTTTTATAATAGAATTTTTATACTATTTAGTGTATCTAAAATTCTAAATTTAATAGTTTATATATAGTAAACTAACACTTTATTACAATTAAAAGAGAAAATCAATAATTATTGATTCTCATTTTCTTTTTTGATAAAGATATGTGATACCACACTTTTTTTTAAAAAAAATTGAGTCCATAATCCATGTAACTTTTTGTTTATGCACGCTCTAGATACTATAATCAATGCTAATGCATAAATAATATAGTTGCGTTTGAGTAATAGCACTCATAAGTAATCAAAAGAGGCACAAAGAAACTAAACAAGGTTGGTCAGTTGATGAAAACATAAATTGTATCTCATGAATATGAATTTAAGTTTTATTATTCTCTATATAAGGATTTTATTAATGAGTAATTTATAAATATTATTTTTTAATTTTTAAACTTATTTTGGCTTTTATGAATTTCCAATAACTAACTCAATTAAACTTTCTTAAGGGAGAGAGAAACAAGGAAAATAAATAGCTAAATGAAGCTTTTTCTTTAAAGCATGGCTTTACTTGTAGGAGATATTGTTAGTGGGGTCTCAACTCAACACCTATGCTCTAATGTGAATATTATGCATGCCTTGAAGCTGATGTAAACTTTTTTTTTTTTTTTTCTCTGTATACATGACAATAGAAAATAAAGAATCAAATTTAAGATTTTTTTTTATAAATTATCCAAATTGCTATCATTAAATATATCTAGCTAATGGCTTGATAATGGAGGTTTTCAGGCCTCTTCTGAATAGTTTCCTGATTTTACCAAAAAAAATCGTGAGGAAGCAGATGCATAGCTGAGCTGCCAATGCCATATACATTCAAGCCATGAGATGGTTTTGCGCAAACAATATATAGTATGATTATATTTACAAGTTTCTTCTAATAAATAGAAAACATAATAGTATTCAACTTTTTTCATATTTATTCATAATTATGTAAATAATATGTTTTAAACTTAATTAAGTCATTAAGTGACTCGAATGAACTATGGGTCATCAAAAATTTTAAAAAAATAAATAATAAAAGTATTGAGCTACTCATATATACTTCCTATTAAACAATGATAATTTTGAGCATGAAATGAAAAGGACTTGTTAGGAATTTTTCGATGAACATAAACTCTAAGAAGTACCAAAAATAAATAGTAAAAGCAGGAGGAAGGTGTGGAATATTGCTGAATTGGAATTCTGAATAGGTTTGTGAAAGTGCAGGTTACCTAAAATTTAATATACATGCATGAAAAAGGTGAATATTATCGAACCTATCTATCCAATGGCATTAAGGACAAATTTTGGTAAGGTTAACGATAGGTTTTGTGGCATTTGCTTCGGTAAAAGCACTTTTGACGAAGAAATTAAAATATGTAACTTCTTGAAAACCTAAAAAGAATTGTATATTGAGTAAATATAAGAAAGTAAGACTATATATATTAATATGAACTATCGATATTCAATACTATATTAAGTATATCGACTAGTTCATTTCAAACCGTAGGCTATGATAACACTTGTCAGCCATGATTTAGGTCTAATCCAAATCTGAGAAACCGCAAAGTTGGATTAATAAAGATCTAGAGTACCTAGTTGAACTCCTAGCTAGATTGGATCTCCTCCTCTTCAATGATCGATGCTTGACAATATGCAAGCAATTAAGAAATTCAGAAGTGGAGAGGAAGACATTACATTATATTCAAAATTCTTATAAGATCATCCATCAACGTCCATGAAATTAGATTTACATTTTATCATATATTCAACTTTTACTCCTTATGTCTTAATCCTATTATTCTTACTATTAGGATTAAGATCCTTAATTAAGCATCCAACTTGTAATGGATTCCTTCCATGAAATAGACTGAAAATGGTATAAAAAGACAAATGGATTCATGGGAGAAAGAGTGGAAAGAAATAGGAAGATGGGTGTTGAGTTAGGAAAGTGAACTAAAGGAATGCAATGAATGCAGAATATCCCTTTCTAGCCAGTCTTTGGTTGTACCTACCTAAAGCAACATAAGCACATGATACAGTAGTTGGTCCCAGAGATAAACTTCCATATAACGAGCTGCTCATTGCTCAAAGCCAGGATCTATTAACTTATGGATCCAATAATTATTTCTTAGTCAACTCTGGGGTCTACTGGTAGTTGGTCAATTACTATTCTTCGGGAAAGCGAGGACTTCCACTGTCAATTAATATAAAGTTAGCTTTATATAAACTGAAAACCATCTGTTATTCGATATTACAATTAAGCATCAACTATATTAAACAGTACATTTTTTTATTAAATTTTAATGTAATTATATTTTTAATACTTAAATTCAAAATCTTTAATTAAACTAAAATAATTTTTACATGTTAGGTTTATGTGCTTATGGTAAAATTAGGTTTATATTGATTCACATTTATGTTTGGCACAACTTAAACATATTTGTGGTCACTTTTTTTTTTTTTTTTTTATGAACTTTGCTTCTGCAATATTATTTAGATTATTTCAACCCAACCAACAAGTAAAAGGTAATTAATGTGAGTGTTAAAAATTGTATAATTATTTCTCTGAATTTAAATAAATTAATTCCTATAAATTTTAACTTGATCCACATAGTATACCTTTAATGTGAAAAATTTAGATTCTAGAAGGTGCACACTAGCAGACAACTATTATTGTTTTCAAAATGATACTGCTTGAAAATAGCAGGCAGCCTCAGATACATTATTTCACATTGGCAATTTGGATATGATTTGAGTTCCATTTGACTCAATCTGCTTTTCTTTTGTTAAACAAAGATTCTAATGACTATAATAATGTAGTAGTATAAAGTTATGTGAGGCTAATGTAAATTAAGAAGCAATATTCTTATTTTAAGTTATTAAGTGCGATCAATCTACTAGACTAAATAGTCCTAATAATTTAAATTACATAGAATATTCATATTACAATGTATATTTACAACTTCCATATGAGAAAGAATATATATTTAATTGCTAATAATATGGAACCATAATAACTCCAACAAAGAAAATGTTTAAGGTATTAGGTGAAAGTTTAAAAATAATTTTTTATATATATAAAGAGAGAAAGAAGGAATTTTTTTTAAGTACTCAAGTGATTATCTTTTTTTTTTTTTCTTTCATTAAAGGATATTTTACAAACTCTTTGGAGACGAGACTAATTATTTATTGGGCATAAACAATAATTAATAAAATCACTATAAAATTTAAAATTTAAAATTTTTGAAGCATGTTAATAATTATTTTATTAGTGTCTCACTTTAATAGTCATATTAGTAAAATTATATTATTTATTATTTTTTTAATATTATATCAAAATCTTAAACAACAATTAAAGTGGGGTGATAGGGTAAAAGTTAATAATATTCATGATTGCAAAAGAAAGATGGTATACATGTCAACCGACAATTTACTTCATTGTTATGAATTATGGGTTAGTCATAAAGAGTAGAAGCACTTTGTGACCATTTCAAGGTACCATAGAATGATTAGAGCCCTTGATGCATGAGAGGTTTAGAAAGACTAAAACGATGAGTTTCATTGGCTGGCGTGTTAGGTGCAATTAACAATGATTTCCAATTCTACTTTTTTCTCAAGAATCAACTAACAACAAACCCGCTGACTAAGACAGCGTGATTTCTGATTAGGTGTCTGTTTTATCAGAAGAATAGGAACGTGCAGCGAAGAAAAGCAGCAATTTGATGGTCAAAGTGAATAGACAGGACAAGGCTTCGACCGTTGGGAAAGAAGAAAAACGACTATTCTAGTTAGGTTTAGATCTTAGGGTTTAGGATTAGAAAAACGAAAGAAACTTATAAAAATGTTGACAATAAACAAAAAAACAAATTCAATGCCAAGGGGACCCATTTTGGAAGAATTCATCAACTTTTGTCACCAAGATGGATACCTTCCCACTATACCAAATACATTCATCTCTTTGCTTTTTTTTTTTTTTTTTTAACATAAGAAAGGACATTTTTTATTATGGGATTGAATCGGATAAAATCAGATTGGTTAGATCATGTGATAATGAGATTAAACTAGATTTTTAACTTTTTCCCTTAAAAAAGTTCAATGAAAAGTAAGAAGAGCAATAGGGTAAGTGAAAATATTCAGTAAAACTTATATTATTTTTATTAGATTAAGTAAACTTTTCAATATTAGTCTTGAAATTTGAATTAGTTGCATTTTATGCACAAGATACAAATTATGTTTCTTTATCATTTCTCTCTTTTCTCGTAAAAATGGGTGGTTAATAGTTTTTTTTTTAAAAAAAACATCTTTCAACTCTAGATAAAGATATATGTGATGCATATTAAAAAGAAAAAAAGAAAAGAAAAGAAAACATATAAGTCAATAATGAAAAATACCTAAAAGGTATGTTATCTAATAGAATAACAACTAAAAAATCTCCATTCCAAATAATTGAACCAATTTAATCAATATAAATATCATAGTAAAAAAAAAAAAAAACCTTGATAAGTTTGAAGATGTAACCTAATTTGTAAAAGAACAAAAAATGTAGACATGCACCCAAAATTATGTAATTACCCATAAAATGATCATTTGTATATTGAAAATCATAATATATTGTCCAAAGACACTGAGATTCATTCAAACTTATAAATTTTATATATAGTTTTTGAAAACCTTTTTTTTTTTTTAATATATTAGCATAATAAGGTATAAAAATGAATAATTTTCTAGTTGCATTATGGTTTTCAAAGTAGCATCATCCACAGAAAATAACTCAATAAAATCTTTGTCTAATATCATATTAATTATAAACTATGTGAAATATTTATCATTCACTGCCTTGGAAATACTTTTTAGCCAATTTAACCAATGAAGCATATCATTTAATAATCATGATTAATTTCGGATTTTTACCAATTATGCTAGAAGAGAAACTAACAGGTTTATTTTGTAATGTGGTTAGAATGTCAAGGGAAACTTCAGTAAATTAACAAATCAGAGGAACATTTTATATAATTTCAACTATGTATAACAGAGCTCGGAGGTGATAAACTTTTTGGCTCTTTAAATATAAGATTTTGACGAATGATATAAAACTATGCTATGTATGATTGATTTTTTAAACATAATATGTCCGACTAATTAATATTATATTTCCACGTGCATATATCATTATCATTTATTAAAAACAAAAAAATGTTTGACGACTAATTGGCACACTGTTTTCGACTTTAAAATTCTTATAATTAATTATCTAAATTTTATTTAAATTATTACCATGTGTTCTTTTTAAATATTCTTAAACTTTATTTTTTGGGTAATTTTAGTTGACTCCAGGTTCAAATACAAAACTTGAAGTTTAGAACTTTAGAGGATATACTCTATTATAATAATACAAATCATTTCATAGTGTAGTACTGATAACAAGTCTTTAATCAATTTAGTACTTACTATTGATTATCTAAAATTAGATAAAAATATTACACTATTCTCTTTGTTGATTTCAAATTACTAATATATATATATATATATATATATATATATGGGGAAGGATTTACTTATTTCAAGAATAAGTTTTATTATTATTTTTTAATAACTTGTTTTAAAACTGAATTTAATAGATCCAACCATTAAATTCAAATATCTAATATCATAGATTATATTTAAAATTTTATAAAATTTAAATTAATTAATAATTTATCATATAATTTTATTTTAATGAATAAAAAATTTTAATTACAAATAAAATACTTTATTTGAATTAAATACATATAAATTTCAGATTCATATAAAATTTGACATAAATAATCTTTGTCATTACATTACATGATTTAATGGTTGGATCAGTGAAAATCATTGTCTCAAAAAAGTTATAAGAGAAAATAAGTGTTCAAGTTTATTTTTAGAATAAGTGAATTAATTTAAAAGTAAAAAAAAAAAAAATTTTTTAAATAAAATTTTAAATTATAGAAAAGAATTCCTTGTATCTATAGAAATATGTCATTGCAGTTTTCACTCCTCTCGTTATTTGTTTTAAAGTAGAGTCACCACTCACCAATATGTTCCATCAAAATCCATCATAAGATCCTGCCTTCAGGTTGATATAAACAAATCCAAAAATTGTTACAAGTCAGCTATCCATTTTCTTCCCCTTTTCTTAGCAATCATTATTAATTTAACACTGTCTTTGAATTAAGACAGTTGAATCATCCTAAGCCACGCGATTAGAATTCTAAACCCCATGTATTATTTAATAATTAGATATTATGAAAGTAAAATCTCATTGGTTGATTGTTACCTGAGACAATCCATGCTTAGTGAGCTCATGGGGCGGCAACAATTATCACTTATATGTAAATGGCATCGTCATTGAGTGTTAGTGCCTTGATGCTTAAGCAAATCTTTTGGGTCCAAGTCCCATATTATCCACCAAGTAAAAATTTAATATTTAGGATTGCCAACACAAATATAAAGTATTTAGTGATTTTTTGATACGATAAGATTCTCTAACATTGCATGTAGGGTAGACCCACTAGTTATAATTTCAGTCCTTTTTTAATTTTTTGGACAAGGGGCGCATTAGGCGTAGGGTTTAAGTCTAATCAAGCTTTTCACTACAAGAAAAGAGATGGCATGCGGTGAATATTGATTTGATTAAAACAAAAAAAGGGTTAATCTTCAAAACGTGTTAAACCAAAGCTTGAATTATTATTAGTAAAAGTGTTTGCATTTAATGTTTAACAGTGTCTGGAATTTTCAATAAAAAATACTCATAAGAATTCTTACTAATAAAAATGCATGACTAATAACAGATCCAACGGAATTTTTCCAAGAGTAAGAGAGAAGCTGGGACTGCGTAATTTATATCCAATGGTTTCCATTGGAATTATTGTTTACAAAAATGTTTTAAGAAAACCCAAGGAAAGGTTCCCACGACACTATATTTTTCTATTGGAAAATTCCCTTTCTCTTGTAAGCAATCTTAATTTAAGCTAATAAACTTGCAAAGCATCTCTATACAAGCAATCTTCCAAAATTTCCAATACAAATTAGTCATACACAAGCGTGTGACAAGAAATTTTGAAATTCTCTTGTCACTAGAAGACGAAAGAGACAATTTGAACATCTTTAATCACGATCTTACCCTAATCATACTTTTTGAACTACACTTTAATATTATGCTCTTTCTTTAGAGTAGGCACGGTTGAGAGATCATGTTGATAATGGAATGATAAGTTTGACTTTTGAGAAATCTTTGTTGCCTAGCGGTCCCATTCTTTCAAAAGAAGTTCTAGTAAGGCCCACAAAAAGTGAGGGCCTTCTTGTCTCTCTATTAGCTAGTATCTTTAACTTGTTCAAGCAAAGTGCATTAGATTGTTTTGGAAAGATTCCCACAATTTTCAGGTGTAATTATATCTGGTAGAGCAGAAAATGAGAAGCGATTCATAATAAATGGGATATTATCTCTAGTGCTCAAGTTCATGACATTTTTCAACACATTAAAAGGACAAATTTGTACCAATAAAGATATTGGTTCAATCACAATAGATTGAACTCCAAGACATTTTAAATCAATTCAAAACATGACTCTCCACTTTTGAAAGGGCATTTGTACAATTACTACTTAGGTTTTAATATAGATTAATCACATAGTCAAATGGTGTGAGGATAACTTGAGTGCAAAGACAAATTTGTGGTAGTTCATGTTGAAACAGTTAGTGATATCTTCACAAGATTTTTGTACATGAGGGCCCTCATGGCCCCTTATTGCCTTGCACACCTTATATCAAAACAAACAAAGCATGGCCAACAAGGGAATCTTGTTTTTGTCACCTAAGGAGAAAGAAAGCAGATATGTTATGACTTTTAACATATCTTCAAACAATAATAAACTATGTAATTGGCTTTATCGATCATTTCTCTATCTTGCCTCCCAAGGATCCCTTGAGGCCCATACAGATAGAGCCTTAGTGCATTTTCAGTTCCCCAAGTCATGCAGCACAAGATAATGGAGTACAATTTGATGACAGAACACTCATAGGTGCTTCCCCATGTTCTCACTAGCTACCTTCTCACCTATATACTCAACAATCTCCTTTCTTTAACTCCAAAAGATATGATAATCCTTATACATAATTTTTATAGTCCTCTCATTTTGTGATTTTAGTAGTTCAGTTTTTTCTCTCTGGATAAAGCTCTACTAATCAATTTCTAACTATTTATTCATTATTAGGATATCAGAAGTGTATATGAAAGGCAATGTTGATAAGAGGGTCAATTTTTTTCCTCATTTACACCCACGGTATTCTTGTGCCTATTAGATATAAGACTGATTACAGTTGGAGATAAATAGTAACCAAAAAATCTCGGTAAGTCCAAGATTTCAAACCTAACACCTTCTAGATTGATTTGTTTATTAATTTTAAGCACGCAATTTCTTCCAAGCTTGTATAGTAGTCATGAACGGTGGCACATTATTGGATGGGCTAGTAGGGATAACATCGGGCTTTAACAGCAGGGATTTCTTTTAACACCCTTAAAAATTTCTATTCTAAGCTCAGACCTCTTTTTCCAACTCCTTAACCCCCTCCCTTCCTCCCATCTTGATCATTGGTAAAGTTCCCCGTCACCCCGAACATTATTCTCACCCTAAACCCCTAATTGGCATGGCCATTCTTAGTTCATAGTCATCAATCATATATTGATCCAGATTGTGTTATGGATTATAATATAATTAGTAATTTTAGTATTCTATCACTACAAAGTAAAGTATACATATATGTGTGTGTGTTTACAAGTCAACATTCATTTTTTACATTTTGTGTCATTGACTATGCATAAATGGGTTTTGACCTGTCTATTCGTATATAAATTTATATACTAACGGAATATTATAAATTTATAGTCAATTAAATACTAAAGCTACCGACTGTATTATAGTTCATAAGACAAAATGTATGATTTTGGTTTTGATTTGTATAAACGTATATAAACTTATATATTTATGAATTATCATTTAATTCATGGTAATAATATTCTAAACTTACAAATTATATTATAATCTATAACTATATAAAATAGATTTTGACTTATCTATTCTTACATAAACTTATTATATATGTACATATTACCATAAGTTTGTAGTGATGAAACTCTAAACTTATAACATAACCTCGGTCAATACATAATTTAGTGATGCTGAGGTAAGAATAGATATTTTGGGGGTGTCAAAAGAAATCAAACCTATTGGTTCTGTTCATCAAACTGAGCTAACTTTATTCAAAAAAAATGAAATAAAAATACTTTGGCCTTTCTCAAGGAGAAGGGCTTCAGTTCGAGGCTTCTCATGGACAAAGTGAGAGATTTTAAAGTAATCATCTACAATGAGAGATTTAGTGGGATATGGTTCTAATCTGTACAAACTATACTAACTTTTTTTTGGCCATAAAGCAACAATTATAGGCATTTTAACATTGAAATCTTGAAACATGGATAGCTTCTCTCAGGTTTAATAAGTCTAATTCCATCTAAATGATGTGTTTGGCCAAGATGAATAATTCCTGAAGAAGAAAGGAAGAAATCAAATAACTATCCTAGAAGTTAATCTAACTTGTGCTTAACTGCTAATTAGAAAATAGATCATGCCCATAATTGACCGTAACCATTCTTTAAATACACGTTAGATCTTGTCAAACAAGGAATAAGTAAAGTGTTCTCCACAACTGTTACTTGTTAAGGAGTATTTCATTGAAGTAATCAAAATATTAACAACTACTATTGAGCAATTTGGGCTAACTGGGTCTCTACAAGAGACTTTCTCCCAAAATCATTGACCAGTTCAACGTCTCCAACTTATAAATAGACATTGTTCTCCATGCATGAATCACAACACTACTCATACAAAAGAATATAACCCAATACTCAATATAGAGTTGCACTGTGACAGAATGAAAGCTATTTGCTTATTCGTAGTTGCATTCTTGGCTTTGGCCTCTTCTGGTGTCTATGCCTTCGATCCCAGCCCACTGCAGGACTTCTGCGTGGCTATCAATGACACCAAGACAACTGGTGCCGGTATGTATATATCTTAGAGTTCATTTGCATAATGACTTTTTTACTACTTAAAGTACTTTTTGCATAAAAGAATGCTTTTATGTAATTTTTAAGCATTTGGACCAAAGATGAACTTTTGAGAAACAGAGAAAAATATTTTTAGAAGACAAAATACCTTTGTATTTAGATGAGATGTTTCCAAAAGAATAAAAACAAAAATTGATAAATAATAACTATTCATGAAAAGAGCGCTTTTAGAGTTATCTATTGACTTCTACTTAGCTTTCACAGCCTCTTAACGTAGTTTGTTACTTCAAAATATTTAATTATACGATCAAAGGTTCTTTTATCACCTTCATTGCACCCACTTCAAACATTAATTACTTCTCACTTCTGTCCTTTCCTTGTAATTTTTCTCAGTATTTGTGAATGGAAAGTTCTGCAAGGACCCAAAGCTAGCTAAAGCTGATGATTTCTTCTTCTATGGACTCAAGGAAGGAGACACATCAAACTCATCACTAGGCTCAAAAGTGACTCCTGTCGCTGTTAATGAAATTCTGGGACTCAACACTCTTGGCATATCTATGGCTCGCGTAGACTTTGCACCTAAAGGTCTCAACCCTCCTCACACTCACCCTCGAGCCACCGAGGTCCTCGTTGTCTTAGAAGGAACTCTCTATGTTGGATTTGTTACCTCAAACCCAGAAAACCGTCTCTTCACCAAAATTCTAAACAAAGGAGATGTGTTTGTATTCCCAATTGGTCTCATTCACTTCCAACTGAATGTGGGTAAGAATAAGGCTGTTGCCATTGCTGGTCTCAGTAGCCAAAACCCTGGAGTCATCACCATTGCAAATGCTGTATTCAAATCCAATCCTCCTATCTCTCAAGAGGTTCTCACCAAAGCTTTTCAGGTGGACAAGAAAACAATTGACTATCTCCAGAAACAATTCTGGGAGGACAACAATTAAAAACTGGGAGTTTTTTAACCTATCTATAGCAATAATACTTGATTATTTCAACCATTATAAGATAGTTAGAAGATAGAATTCTATGCAGCTTATGTTATACAGACTTAACATGTTTGGAATTATTCAATAAAATAAGCATTGTAGTGATTTTTTTTGATTAACTTCTGCAGTACTGCAAAAACAATGATATTTGGTATTATTTCCACATTTATGACGAATATTTTGCCACTATCTAATTGATTAATAAGTGAAATATTTGTTCACCTACATGTGGAACTAGACCAGAGATTGAACCATGCAAGTAAATTCTTGGATATTACATACTAAATCCAAAATTGTCCAAAATGAACATTATTATTTTTTTCTTACGCAATTTTCTCATCCTTTGAAATTTAGTCCATTTATTAAAAAAATAATAATTTATATAATATCTTCTATGTGGATAATCCTTAAAGTCATTAATGTTAAAAAGGATTTATTTTGAGTAAAATCCAAATCAAACTACACAAAACATCTGAATCAAATTCAACCATAAAAGATATATTTTGTATAATATGTACGGGTGGCTCAGAGGCAGAAAGTAAAAGAGAAGAAACACTCTTGAAAGAACATAAACTTCTTAACTTGATGCCAAATACAATGGAGAGAGGACCTATTTATATTACTCTAACTAGGTTATTTTTGTCTTACAAAACTAGAAACATCTTCACAAATTTAAGGACAAATGTGGGGTTACATGAGTTATAAAAGTTGTGTTTATTGGTGCATAACGGTGTTGTCTCATCCATAAAGCCATATCTATGACTTATGTAACTCTAGTCTGCACATTCATGACTCTTCATATGGGTTTCGGGCTGATCCTCCAAAGGTTGGGGTTTGGTTCTCTTGAGTCTTGATCTGCTCTTGTTGGGTCATCTTGATCTGTGTCAGTTTTCCCTGGGTTAGACAAGACTCAACCTCGAGTCTAACTGTCCACGTTCATCAAATAGTTGGTGAGAGGTCTCGTACTGGGGGTAAAACAGAGGGCATCTTATCATTAAATTGACCTTTGGACGCTTAAGACACTAGCAACTTGCCTTTATGTTTAACATTGGAGCTTATAAGAATGTGGGTGATGATTTTTGATTAACAACTTCAGCTTTTCAACCACGTAGTAGGATAAACATTTTCACAATTCCACCATCAATGATACTTTGCGCAAGATTTCTCACGGTATAAACCAAAAAAGGAGACCTCTCCATGAAATTCCAACAAATCAAAATAAATGTTTCAAATGTCTTTGTTAAGTTCCACCAGAGACTAGGTTTTTTTTCCCCCCAAAATTTTCATTTATCTACTAAGTAATTAAGTTGATGTTGATAAAGATACTTAATCTGAAATAGTCTTAATTTCTATTTCTCTGTCTTTCGTTGGTTAATGAATAGTTAGTTGGGAATGATTCTCAATATTAAGCACTGTATTGAAAAGCATCATACTTCCTTTTGCGTCCAACAGCTCTTGCATCATAGCACACGTTTACTTAATTATTTATGTAATAAACGTTCTTTGTAGCACATTCTGAAACCTAATCAAACCCAGATTTTATGAAAACATAGACATAATCAACTTTAACTTATCAAGGATGTTCCTTGAACTAGTCCTTTTAGATCTTGAGATATCAGACATTGAAGAAGAAAAAGTGTGCATAGTTGTTAAGGAATAATTCATCAAACTAATGAAAATTTAACTACTACCAATATTACACTTACTGGGTCTACACAAGACTTTCACCCAATAACGATGACAAGTTCAAGGCCTCCTAATTGATGGTATTTTCCATTGCAAGAGTCTCATGTTACTCATCTCATGAATTGATTAACCTAAAAGTTAAGTTATTAACAAGAAGCAAAAGTCATTTGGGTGCGAGAGAACAAAAAGCAAGCCCAAAAATATATGTATACTTTATGCTGAAATTCTACATTAAATGAAAAAGTGAGGCACAAGCACTTGATTTTATAACCGTTTCATAAAATAAGTTTTGATGTCATATCAAAAACTAATATAATCTAAACAACTTAAGCTATCACATAGGCATAAATCAATTAAGACATTCATTTTCTATTTCTTTAAATTGCAATAAGTGATATATTTCTTCCTAAAAAAGAGAACACCAAGGATTTGATTTCTTCTCGCACACAAAAAGAAAAAGAAGTCTAACTTCTGTTTGCAAATGAATTTGGAAAAGTCTTAATTATTAATTGGTAAACAAATTGTTCTTCTAGTTAAACATATATTACTATTTTATATACCCAATAAAACATATGCTGATTTTTTTATTAAATAATTCCAAACAGAAAGAGTCAACATCACTTTATTTTGCCACCATCAAAATCCTTTATATAAAATAATACACAAATTGACCATATCTTATACATGACTATTTCTTCCAATTAATTAATTACCACTTAAGACTTACTAGGTCTTGTATGCTTCGTGCAAATAAGATTACAGAAAAGTCAAAACCATACACTTATAAATAGACCTTGTTTTCCATCCGAGAATTTCACTTCTCATACAAGCAAAAATACTAAACACTGATTAGAGTTTTGTTAGAGACAGAGAAAACATGAAAACTGTTTGCTTATTCCTACTTACCTTATTGGCTTTGGCATCATCTTGTGCCTTTGCCTTTGATCCCAGCCCACTGCAGGATTTCTGTGTGGCCATCAATGAGACCAAGACCGGTGGTGGTACGTATATACCTTCAAAAGATTGAATTATACAGATCAAGTTTCTTATATTGATTCTTATTGAACCTATTTCTAATGAAGGGAAACTTTAAGCATTTTTTCTTCAAGTTTTTAGCAAACAACTTTATTTCATTTTATCTTTTATTTTGTTTTTTTTTTTTTTTTTTCTTGCAGTGTTTGTCAATGGAAAGTTTTGCAAGGACCCAAAGCTAGTCAAAGCTGATGATTTCTTCTACTATGGACTCAAAGAAGGAGACACATCAAACTCATCGCTAGGCTCAAAGGTCACTCCTGTTGCGGTAACTGAGATACCGGGACTTAACACTCTTGGCATATCTTTGGCTCGCGTAGACTTTGCACCTAAAGGTCTCAACCCTCCTCACACTCACCCTCGAGCCACCGAGATCGTTGTAGTCTTAGAAGGCACTCTTTATGTTGGATTTGTTACCTCAAACCCAGAAAACCGTCTCTTCACCAAAATTCTCAACAAAGGAGACGTGTTTGTGTTCCCAATTGGTCTCATTCACTTCCAATTGAATGTGGGTAAGGATAAGGCCGTTGCTATTGCTGGTCTCAGTAGCCAAAACCCTGGAGTCATCACTATTGCAAATGCTGTATTTAAATCCAATCCACCTATCTCCCAAGAGGTTCTCACCAAAGCTTTTCAAGTGGACAAGAAAACAATTGACTATCTTCAGAAGCAGTCCTGGGAGGACAACAATTAAAAGCTATAGCAATAATACTTGATTAATTAGTTATAGGGTTTGGCTTATACAACCATTTTAAGATAATTACAAGATAGAATAAAATGTGTGTTTCTATGCAGCTTATATTATACCGATGTACTTTGGAATTATTCAATAAAGTAAGCATTCTAGTGATTTTTTTTAATTAACTTTTGCATTACTGTACAAATAATGATAGTTCGTATCATTTCCACTTTTATTATTCATATTCTGATACTACTAATCAATTAGAAAGTGAATTATCAGCCAATAGGAGAAGCAAATAATTTGCTCAACTGTTGGTAAATGAGTATCCGGAATATATGTGTATATATATATATATATATATATAAAGAAAAACTCTATCTGTATAATGACAAAATGAACTACAAATAATTATTAGTTTTAAGAATTTAAATTCATAGTGAATTAGAATTTTGTTCGGGTTATTTTCATGGAAGAATTGATGTCAACCTATAAAAAGGTTTTATAATTGATATATTACTTTTGGACGCATTCAAAATTATTAAGAATAAATAAATTGAAGTTACTAAATAAAATATTATTTTGGAAAAATTAAAACTAGTATCTCCTAACGAGCTTTTAGGAAAATGTAACTAGTTGTGTATTTTAAATTTTTAATACTATCCAAACAAATTAAGAGTAAAATAAAAAAAATAAAAAAATACTTGAGTCTTGATCGATCTCCTCTTGTTGGATCATGCTTTATCCTCGTACTTCTTGCCAATCGAACAAGGTAGTGTTTTGAGACGTTTACCTCCTTGTCTTTTCCATTGACAAGCTTCATACTTCCTTCATTTTGCATCCAACAGCTCTTACATCAGAGCACACTTATGCGTTTGAAACGCCGAAGCAGATACAAAACTAATTCATATTTAATTATTTATGTAGTCAACGTTCTTTGTGCACATTCTGGAACCTAATAAAACCCAGATTTTATGAAAACGTAGACAAAATCAACTTGTCAAGGATGTTCCTTGAACTAGTCCTTTTAGATCTTGAGATATCAGACATGGAAGAAGAAAAAGCGTCCATAGTTGGTAAGGTATAATTCATTAAACTAATGAGAATTTAACAACTACGTACCAATATTATACTAGGTCGACATAAGACTTTCACCCAATAATAATGACAAGTTCAATGGCTCCTCATTGACAAGTTTTCCATGTAATAATCTCATGTTATTGATATCATGAATTGATTTGTTAAGTAAAAATTTCACTTCTACAAACAAAGAATCATTTGAGTATGAACGAACAAAAAACAAGTCATAAAGCACTGACAAACTTTTATTTTGCTCTGAAATTTTACTTTAAATAAAAAGTGAGGTAGAAGCATTTAATTTCCCAACTGTTTATAAGAATTTTGATGTTATGTTAAGAACTAAATAGTCCTAGAAATCAATCATAGACATCCATTTTGTATATCTTCAAATTACAGGAAGTGATATATCTCTTCCACGAAACAGAAAACACCAACGATTTGATTTCTTCTCACACACACCAAAATAAAAAGGAGTCAGTCTAGCCTCTGTTTGCAAATAAGTTTGGAATAAGTCTTAGTTATTAATTGGTAAACAAATTCACTTTCGTGTTATCCCTATAGCCCAAAGTTAAATTGTTGTTTTAGTTAAAACATATATTATCATTTATATACCTAATAAAACATGCTGATTTTTTCTTAGTTGTGCTAAAACAGAAACAGTCAACATCAGTTTATTTTGCAACTATCAAAATCATTGATATAAACTAATACACAAATTGACCGTATCTTATATAAGACAATTTCTTCTGATTAATTACTGCAAGAATACAACTACCACGGAAGACTTATTTGGTCTCTGTATGCTTCGTGCAAGTGTAGAAAAGTCAATCCCATATGCTTATAAATAGACCTGGTTTTCCATCCTAGAATCTCACTCCTCCTACAATCAAAAACACTCAATATACTAAGAAGAGTTTTGTTAGAGACAGAGAAAACATGAAAACTGTTTGCTTATTTCTTGTTACCTTCTTGGCTTTAGCATCATCTTGTGCTTTTGCCTCTGATCCCAGCCCATTGCAGGATTTCTGTGTGGCTATCAATGAGACCAAGACCGGTGGTGGTACGTATACAACTTCAAAACATTGAATTATACAAATTAAGTTTCTTCTATTGATTCCTATTGCACCTATTTGTAATGAAAGGATGCTTTAAACATTTTTTTATCTTCACTTTCATACCAAAATAATTTTATTTCATTTTATCTTTTTTAAGTATTTGTGAATGGAAAGTTCTGCAAGGACCCAAAGCAAGTCAAAGCTGATGATTTCTTCTACTATGGACTCAAGGAAGGAGACACATCAAACTCATCGCTAGGCTCAAAGGTCACTCCTATTGCGGTAACAGAGATACCGGGACTCAACACTCTTGGCATATCTTTGGCTCGCATAGACTTTGCACCTAAAGGTCTCAACCCTCCTCACACTCATCCTCGAGCCACCGAGATCGTTGTAGTCTTAGAAGGCACTCTCTATGTTGGATTTGTTACCTCAAACCCAGAAAACCGTCTCTTTACCAAAATTCTCAACAAAGGAGATGTGTTTGTATTCCCAGTTGGTCTCATTCACTTCCAACTCAATGTGGGTAAGAATAAGGCAGTTGCTATTGCTGCTCTCAGTAGCCAAAACCCTGGAGTCATCACCATTGCAAATGCTGTATTCAAATCCAATCCTCCTATCTCTCAAGAGGTTCTCACCAAAGCTTTTCAAGTGGACAAGAAAACAATTGACTATCTTCAGAAGCAGTTCTGGGAGGACAACAATTAAAAACTAGAAGTCTTTTAACCTAGCTATAACAATAATACTTGATTAGTTTATGGGTTTGTCTTATACAACCATTTTAAGATAATTACTAGATAAAATAAAATGTGTGTTTCTATGGAGTTTATATTATACACATGTACCATGATTGGATTTATTCAATATATAAAATAAGCATTGGAGTTATCTGGTATTCTTTTCATGTTAATTTGGTACTGTACAACAGCAATGCACCTATAGCAACAATTATGGTTTAAAGCATATTTAATTTGCTCAATTAGTAATCTTAATTTTTGCGGATTATTGTATACATATAAAAATAAAAACTCTATCTACACATAAAGTCAAATCGGACTACAAATTATTATATATTGGATTACTTTTTGGTGTCAACCTATTATAAAAATGGTTTATAATTGATTTACTTTTGGATGCACTCAAAATTATTAAGACTGAACAATCTGGGACTGTTAAATTAGACATATTAATGCTTTGGAAAAAAGTAAAAGTGTCTCCTTTTAGGAATATGTAACTTTTTTAAGTTTTCATTCTAATTAATACAACCCAAACAACTTTCATATATATATATATATATAATGTGTAGAGGTGGTTTTAGGATGCAAAAGATTAACTCCAAGCAAGTGCGAAGTTGGCAGCTCTTCTAAGCTGATTTAGATATTCTTTGTTGATATAGAAGAGGACCAAGTCTAAAAACTCATCAAAAGTTATTCCCCATGTGTTTCATAGGAATATTTTTAAAATCCTACCAAATCCTTTTGATTTTTTTTAATAAAAATCCAAAAAATATTAAATTATATTTTACCGTATCTGTAAGCAATACTGTGAACAAGAACATGAAACATCATCGATATATTTTTGACTCTTTTTACTAATAACATAATGACTTAATAAAAAATGAATTGATTTATATAATGTTTCAAATCAAAAAAATTTGAATTTAAAATTTTAAAGTTTTATTGCTTCTTATCTTGAAGATTATAAATAGAAAAGAAACTTTGCTATAAAACTTTTACATTTAAAAATATATTTGTTTCAAATGTACTTGTTAGCATCCACCATTAGGGTTTTTCTCGTGTTGATAAAGATATATAATCTGAAATTCTTTCTTTTTCTTTCTCTTGGTTACCAGAAGAATATTTAATTAATTGAGAATGATTCTTATTAACCATTAGTTACATTGTCTTGCTTTATACATTCTTCCTTCTGCATCCAACAGCACACTTAATTGTCTAAAACACCAAAAAAAAAAAATAGAAAACGAACTCTTATTTAATTATGTTTGCTTCATATTGAAATTCCACATACATTCAGGTACTTAATCCAACTCTGACTATTTCATGAAAGCAGACAGAATCAACTACAAAAGTATTAAGATGTTATTTCAGACGAGGACGGAGAAAAAGTGTTCGTAGTTGTTGAGGAATAATTCATTGATCTAATTAAAATTAAACTATTACAATTAGACTAACGTGTCTCTATAAGATTTCCACACAAGAAAAATGACAAGTTCAACGCCTTCTAATTAATTGACATTGATTTCCATGCAAGTGCTCAAAATTTCTCAGAGACGGATTCAAAGGCAAGTATTTATTACCTTTTTATCTATCGTTTTTAAGAAAAAATTTGTTTTTATTTATTTGTCGTTTTACAAATTTAATGTAACATTAAGTGCTATCTTTTCAATTATATCTTTATTAATTTTAATTAATTTCTATAACTCATCAATCACTCTCATTTTTACTCATAATAAATTAAAGGTATATTAAAAAACTTAAAATAATTCTAATATGTTGATTATATTTCTTAATCTGTGTGTCACAACCTCAAACAATAGATCAAAATGAACAAAAAGAGTAACAATATCTCTATTCTTCCTTCCAATATGAATATTGTTGCCAGAGTTTTATGGAAAAGAAAAAGCCCCTTATCAGGTTTGAACCGATGACATACTCTTACCGAAGTGTTACTTTACTACTGAGTTAAAACAGCCAAAATTATTTTTCCATATACTGTATTCTTATTTAACTAAGTTCTCTTTGCTCCCTCATAATTACGCTATATATTAAATGAAATTGAGAAATTAGTATTAAACTAAATAACAATTTCTTAATCTTTGAGCAAAAATCTTAAAGAGATAAGGTTTTTTTGAACGCAATGAGTAATTATGAAATAGTTTCATGCCCATAATTGACCGTAAACCATCCATTAAATGCACATTAGATCTTGGCAAGTATGGAATAAGTACAAGAGTCCATAGTCGTTACTTGTTAATCAAGTAATGCTTAATTGAAGCAATCAAAATATCAAAATATTATAACTACTTCGAGACTACAAGAGACTTTCATCTAGAATCATTGACCATTTCAATGCCTCCTACTTATAAATAGACATTATTTCCATCAAAGAATCTCACCATCACTTACACAGAAAAAAAATATACAATACTGATAAGAGTTAGGAGTCAGAGAAAACATGAAAGTTGTTTGCCTATTCATTGTTACCATCTTGGCTTTGGCATCATCTTGTGCCTTTGCCTCTGATCCCAGCCCACTGCAGGATTTCTGTGTGGCCATCAGTGAGACCGAGATCGGTGGGGGTACGTATATACCTTCAAAAGATTGAATTACACAAATTAAGTTTCTTCTATTGATTCTTATTGCACCTATTTCTAATGAAGGGAAAATTTAAGCAGTTTTTCTTCACTTTTATAGCAAATAACTTTGTTTCATTTGATCTGTTTTGTTTCCTCTATTCTAGCAGTGTTTGTCAATGGAAAGTTTTGCAAGGATCCAAAGCTAGTAAAAGCTGATGATTTCTTCTACTATGGACTCAAAGAAGGAGACACATCAAACTCATCACTAGGTTCAAAGGTAACTCCTGTTGCTGTAAATGAGATCCCGGGACTTAACACACTTGGCATATCTTTAGCTCGCATAGACTTTGCACCTAAAGGTCTCAATCCTCCTCACACTCACCCTCGAGCCACTGAGATCCTCGTAGTCTTAGAAGGAACTCTCTACGTTGGATTTGTTACCTCCAACCAAGAAAACACAGAAAACCAACTCTTTACCAAAACTCTCAACAAAGGAGATGTGTTTGTGTTCCCAATTGGTCTCATTCACTTCCAACTCAATGTGGGTAAGACTAAGGCCGTTGCTATTGCTGGTCTCAGTAGCCAAAACCCTGGAGTCATCACTATTGCAAATGCTGTGTTTGGATCCAATCCTTCTATCTCCCAAGCTGTTCTCACCAAAGCTTTTCAGGTTGATAAGAAGACAGTTGACTATCTCCAGAAGCAGTTCTGGGAGGACAACAATTAAAAATTTGGAATGGGCAGAGATATAATATTGTAACCTAGCTATAACAATAACACATGATTAGCATTTGGGCTTGCTTTATACAATAAATTTTGTATTTCTATACAGCTTATATTATACACATGAACCATGTTGCAGTTGGTTAATGAAAAAGTATTGTAGTGTTTTTTTGATTTTTTTTTTTCTTTTTCAACTTCTGCAGTACCGCAGAAACAATGATGTCTGGCATCATTTCCAGAAATGAACTTAGTGATGAAATTATAACACGGTCTTACTATGGGACATAATTTTGCAACTTATAGAGCAACGTTTCGCTCTAATTTTCGCAATTTTATTATATGTACAATTGTGAGACTCAAACAAAATTATCCATTCATACAATTCTCTCTCACCTCATTTATGCAAATGTGAGACCTAAAATCTCTTGTGCAGTTGTTACTTGTATATGCAACTCTTGCAAGCAACTCATACACATGTCCACCTAATCGTACAGCACTATTAGTTCAATTGTGTAAGGAACGATTGAATAAGTCTATGCAACTCAGCAACTCAATTTGGAGTTGATTTTAGGATGCAAGAAATGAACTCAAACAATTACAAAGTCATCCCAAAAAAAGTACTTAAAGGTATTGAATTTAAAACCTTGGAATCATATTTGTTAAGAAAGATTTATTATCTTATTGATTACAGCTCTCATCCTAATCAAGGATTAGCTTATTACGTCATACCCAAAATAATAATGATACTTTAGATTTAAACTTAAAAAAGACAAATGAAAGAAAAAACATATTGAAAATATTTCCCATGTGTTCACTGGAATATTTCTAAAATACCATTCAAACATTTTGCAACTTTTTTTTTTTTTTTTTTTATAAAATACCAGAAAGTAAATTTTCTTAGAAACTCTGTCAAAAAAATATATATTAAATTATAGCAAAACTCCATGTTAGCTCTTAACTCTATCTTTGATCTCAAATAAAATTTGTTAAGTTTAAGAAATTAGGATTTTATTACAAATTGACAACAATTTTTTTTTTTTGATTTAAAGGGAATAATATTAAAGATAAAATAAGCATTACAACAAACAAATTCTAGGACATGTCATTACCAAGGAGTCTGAAAGCATAAGTAAAGAAATAGGAGAAGGCATGGTCTCAAAACAACTAAAAATACAATCCATCAAATGTCCCATTTTTGCCAACTCATCTGCTACGTGATTGTCTTCGCTAAAAGTGTGTTGAATCCTGCATTCAGAGTACTCTTCCATGGTTAACCTGTATAAAGGAACAAGAGTACTCTAAGGGTGAGTAACTACTACAAACTTGAGTGTAGTATGAATCGCTACTCCAGAATCCGGCTGACAATAATAAACTAAATGTTAAGGTGAAGGGCAAGTTTGAGGCCATGGAATAAACTCCAAAGCTCTCCAAGAGACACTAAAGTATTTCCTAGCTTCCGAAAGAAGCCTGAAATCCATCTCCCTTGATCATCCCTAATAACTCCTTCGATGCTAGTTGAGCCTGGATTTGCGATAGCTGAAGCATCACAATTAACTTTGTAGAATCCTTTAGGCGGTATGTTCCACCCAAAGAATGATTCTTACGAACCATTATACCTAAACGTCTGAAACACCGAAACAAATAGAAAACTATTAATTTATGTGTTTCTGCGTTCAAAGTATATACATTGTGGAACTTAACCAAACTCAGATTTCTTGAAAACAGAGACAGATTCAACTTCAACATATTAAGATGTTCATTTAAGGAAGAAGAAAGAGTGTGCATATATAGTTGATAAGAATAATTCATTAAACTAATGAAAGTTTAACTACTATGATTAGACTGTGTCTCTTAAATTTTCATCCAAGAATAATGACAAGTTCAATCCTTACTAGTTGACATTGTTTTCCTTGACCGAATTCCTTGTTAAGTTACATACGCTATATAATAAAAAGTGCAGTGAATAAGAAAAGTAACAATAATAATTCTATAATATTTGAAAACTTCCTTTCCCCTTTTGATATATAGAACTCAAAATTAACCTATGAATTCAACCTGGGCATGTTGTACTTGGGATCATGAACGTACCCAAGTTTGGAATTGATGGATGCAAATTAAGCTTAAAAGAAAATGTTATCCAATATGTCTGAAAACTTGTGCACATTTTCCTTTCTTCTATCTATTTCTTTACTTCAAAAAGCCATTTCCATCAAATGCTTTATTTTCTCAACAGCTTCATGTCATAGATGTGCTCAAAGGGCCCATTGAATTGAATTATTCCTCCTAAATCTAACATCCATTTTGTATGGTATTCAATCAAATTGTAAGAAATATTTTAGATCTTTTAAGAAGAAGAAATTAAACTCCAAGGATTTGATTTCTTCTCTCGTACACACTAAAAGAAAAAGTAGGCTTGCTATACCTTCTGTTTGCAGATGAGTCTGGAACAAGTCTCATTAATTGGCAAGCAAATTCAGTAAATTGCTTGTTCTTCTAGTAGCCCTTAATTTATCAGTGAGCATCAAATTGTGCTGCTGCTATTTTGAACAATAGCATAAAAATTCACACGTTTGTTCTTTTAATTTAACATATATTATTCTCGTATACACATGCTGATTCTTTCTTTGTTGTGCTAAAACAGAAGTAGTCAACTTTAGTTTGAAGAATCTTCTACTCCTTGGACTTAGTTAAGTCCTTAATAAAAAAAAATTAATACACAAATTGACCATATCATCATATAGCACATGACAATTTCATTTTAAGAGGTTAAAAAAACAAAGATCTTTAAAGAACAATTCTACCAATTAATTAATACAAGATTACAACAACTACTTAAGCCTTACTAGGTCTTTGTAAGCTTCGTGCAAGTAATACAATATATAGAAAAGTCAATACCATATCCTTATAAATAGACCTAGTTTTCCATCCGAGAATCTCACTCCTCATACAAGCAAAATATTAAATACTGATTAGAGTTGTTAGAGGCAGAGAAGTTAAACATGAAAACTGTTTGCTTATTCCTTGTTACATTCTTAGCTTTGGCATCATCTTGTGCTTTTGCCTTTGATCCCAGCCCACTGCAGGATTTCTGTGTGGCTATCAATGAGACTAAGACTGGTGGTGGTAAGTATACAACTTCAAAAGATTGAATTATACAAATTAAATTTCTTCTATTGATTCTTATTGCAACTAAATTTAATGATGGGATATTTTAAACATTTTTTTCTTTACTTTCATAACAAAATAATTTTATTTCATTTGATATTTTTTTAGTATTTGTGAATGGAAAATTCTGCAAGGACCCAAAGCTAGTCAAAGCTGATGATTTCTTCTACTATGGACTCAAGGAAGGAGACACATCAAACTCATCACTAGGCTCAAAGGTCACTCCTGTTGCGGTAACAGAGATACCGGGACTTAACACTCTTGGCATATCTTTGGCTCGCATAGACTTTGCACCGAAGGGTCTCAACCCTCCTCACACTCACCCTCGAGCCACCGAGATCCTCGTTGTCTTAGAAGGAACTCTCTATGTTGGATTTGTTACCTCAAACCCAGAAAACCGTCTCTTCACCAAAATTCTAAACAAAGGAGATGTGTTTGTATTCCCAATTGGTCTCATTCACTTCCAACTGAATGTGGGTAAGAATAAGGCTGTTGCCATTGCTGGTCTCAGTAGCCAAAACCCTGGAGTCATCACCATTGCAAATGCTGTATTCAAATCCAATCCTCCTATCTCTCAAGAGGTTCTCACCAAAGCTTTTCAGGTGGACAAGAAAACAATTGACTATCTCCAGAAACAGTCCTGGGAGGACAACAATTAGAAACTAAGATGGGCAGAAATACAATTAATCATTTATCCTATAGCAATAACAATAATACTTGATTTGTTTCTGGGTTTGGATTATACAACCATTTTAAGATAATTACTAGATAGAATAAAATGTGTGTTTCTATGGAGTTTATATTATACACATATACCATGATTGGAGTTATTTAATAAAATAAGCATTGTAGTGATTATTTTACTTTTGCCGTACAAACAGTGATATCTGGTATTCTTTCCACGTTTGGTATTGTACAAAATCTGAAACGGTCTTAATTTCCCGTTCTCTTGGTTGTCACCACATGAATATTTAGTTGAGAATGATTCTCCCAAACCACTGTATTCACATGCTTCATATTTTCTTCCTTGTGCCTTCCAACAGCTCTTACATCAGGGCACACGTAAACGGTTGAAACGCCCAAACATTAAAACTAATTTATATGTAATTATTTACATGTTCTTTGTTCCAATTATGTATGTTCTGGAACTTCATCCAACTGAGATTTCATGAACTAGTCCTTGAAGATCTTGAGATATCAGACAAGGAAGAAGAAAAAGTATGCATAGTTGTTAAAGAAAACGCAGTCTTGCTAGCTCCTGTTTGCAAATGAGTTTGGAATAAGTCTTAATTAGTAAACGGTAAGCAAATTCACTTTATCTGTCATACGAATAGCCATGTGGCAATTGGCGTCAAAACTGTGAAGGTGTTCTCTTGAAGTATAACTTAAAAACTCATATGGTAATTTTTTTCTTTTTTGTCCAACATATATTATTATCTTATGTAACTAATAAAATTATTAAGAATTAATTTAACCCAAAAACTTAAGTTATTATGAAAAAATTCAAGAATGATTTTCATATTGAATCTATCATGCTCTTACACAAAATAAAATAAAATAAAACTCTTTCCTTAAATGGTAAGCAAATTCATTATATGTCATCCGAATAGCCCTATGGCAATTGGCATCAAAATTGTGAAGGTGTTCTTTTGAAGTATAAGTTAAAAACTCATGGTAATTTGTTCTTTTTGTCCAACGTGTATGATTATTTTATATACAAGATAAAATTATTAAGAATCGATTCAATTCAAAAACACAAACTATTATGAAAAAGTTTAAGACTGACTTTCATATTCTTATTATATCCAACACGCTCTAATGCAAAAAAAAAAAAAAAAATCTTTTTACTTAAAGTGTGAATAACACACAAGCACCCATATACAATGCGTTAAAATTTTTAATTTAATTGAGAAGGTAGTACTGAGGGATTTCATTTTTTGATTGTAAGGTTAAAAAACTTTAATACTATATTTAGAATTAATTCAATTCAAAAATTAAAACTATTTAAAAAAAGTTCAAAACTAATTTTTATATTTTAATTTTTAGATTAGTTTTTATATTACATTCAACAAAAACATGTTGATTTCTCTTATTTGTGCTAAAATAGAAAGAGTATACTTCTGTTCATACACAAGCGTGATCTTCTATTCCTCGTACCTATCTAAATCCTTAATATGAAATAGTCCACTAATTTGACCAAGTCTTGTATTCGACAATTTCTTCCAACTAATTAATACAAGATTATACCAACTACTTAGACTTACTAGGTTTCTGTATGCTTCGTGCAAATAAGATTTTAGAAAAGTCAATACCATATGCTTATAAATAGACCTTTTTTTTCCATCTGAGTATCTCACTCCGCAGACAAGCGACAAGCAAAAATACTCAAATACAGATTAGAATTTTTTGGCAGAGAAAACATGAAAGCTGTTTACCTATTCCTTGCTACCTTCTTGGCTTTGGCATCTTCTTGTGCTTTCGCCTTTGATCCCAGCCCACTACAAGATTTCTGTGTGGCTATCAATGAGACCAAGACCGGTGGTGGTACTTATATAATTTCAAAAGATTAAATAATACATATTAAATTTCATTCTTATTGCAACTATATCTAGTGATGGAAAACTTTAACATTTTTTCTTCACTTTCATAGAAAATAACTTTATTTCAGTGTTTTTCTCTTTTTTTGCAGTGTTTGTGAATGGAAAGTTTTGCAAGGACCCAAAGCTAGTCAAAGCTGATGATTTCTTCTACTATGGACTCAAAGAAGGAGACACATCAAACTCATCGCTAGGCTCAAAGGTCACTCCCGTTGCGGTGACTCAGATACCGGGACTCAACACTCTTGGCATATCTTTGGCTCGCATAGACTTTGCACCTAAAGGTCTCAACCCTCCTCACACTCACCCTCGAGCCACCGAGATCGTTGTAGTCTTAGAAGGCACTCTCTACGTTGGATTTGTTACCTCCAACTTAGAAAACGCAGAAAACCGTCTCTTTACCAAAATTCTCAACAAAGGAGATGTGTTTGTGTTCCCAATTGGTCTCATTCACTTCCAACTCAATGTGGGTAAGACTAAGGCCGTTGCTATTGCTGCTCTCAGTAGCCAAAACCCTGGAGTCATCACCATTGCAAATGCTGTATTCAAATCCAATCCTCCTATCACTCAAGAGGTTCTCAATAAAGCTTTTCAGGTGGACAAGAAAACAATTGACTATCTCCAGAAACAGTCCTGGGAGGACAACAATTAGAAACTAAGATGGGCAGAAATACAATTCGTCATTTATCCTATAGCAATAACAATACTACTTGATTAGTTTCTGGGTTCGGATTATACAGCCATTTTAAGATAATTACTAGATAGAATAAAATGTGTGTTTCTATGGAGTTTATATTATACACATGTACTATGATTGGAGTTATTTAATAAAATAAGCATTGTAGTGATTGTTTGACTTTTGCAGTAGAAACAATGATATCTGGTATTCTTTCCACGTTTGGTATTGTACAAGCAATGCACCTATAGCAACAATTATAGTTTGCTGCTAATTGATTAACTAAAAAGGGAATTATTTCTTCACCAACTTATGGAAGTACATCAAAGACTAGGTCGTGTCTAAAACTAATTGATATGTAATTATTTATATGTTCTTTGTTCCAATTATTTATGTTCTGGAACTTAATCCAACTCAGATTTCATGAACTAGTCCTTTAAGATCTTGAGATATCAGACAAGGAAGAAGAAAAAGTATGCATAGTTGTTAAAGAATAATTCATTAAAGAAATGAAAGTTTAACCACCTCCCTTTTACTTACTAGGTCTCTATAAGACTTCCGCCCAACAATAATGACAAGCTCAATGCCTCCTAATTGACATGGTTTTCCTTTCAAGAATCTCATGTTACTTGATTAACCTAATAATTTAAGCTTTTAAATAAAAGTTCATCTCTACATGCACAAGCTATTTGGATGTTAGGAGAGAACAAAATACATACCAAAAAGCTTATCATATTTGTACGTTATGTTAAAATTTTAAATTGAATGGGAATGTAAGGTAAAAACATTTAATTTCCCTAATTACTTAATCAGCAAAACTTTAATACAATGTAAATAACTAACTTTAACATAAAAACTTAAGCAATTGATTTGGCCTAGAAATTAGTTACATTTTAACAACCATTTTGTATTGCTTCAAATTAAAACGAAAGAAATGATATATCTTTTCCTCAAAAAAGAAAACATCAAGGATTAGATTTCTTCTCACACACAAAAAGAAAACGCAGTCTTGCTAGCTCCTGTTTGCAAATGAGTTTGGAATAAGTCTTAATTAGTAAACGGTAAGCAAATTCACTTTATCTGTCATCCGAATAGCCATGTGGCAATTGGCGTCAAAACTGTGAAGGTGTTCTCTTGAAGTATAACTTAAAAACTCATGTGATATATTTTTTTCTTTTTTGTCCAATATATATTATTATTTTATATAACTAATAAAATTATTAAAAATTAATTTAACCCTAAAACTTAAGTTATTATAAAAAAAAATTCAAGACTGATTTTCATATTGACACTATCATGCTCTTACACAAAATAAAATAAAATAAAACTCTTTCTTTATATGGTAAGCAAATTCATTATATGTCATCCGAATAGCCCTATGGCAATTGGCATCAAAATTGTGAAGGTGTTCTTTTGAAGTATAACTTAAAAACTCATGGGAATTTGTTCTTTTTGTCCAACATGAATGATTATCTTTTATACTGGATAAAATTTTAAAAATTGATTTAACTCAAAAACTTAGGTTATTATGAAAAAAATTTAAAATTAATTTTTATATTATATCCAAAACGTGTTTTCACATAAAAATCTTTTTACTTAAATGGTAAGCACATTCCTTATATGTCGTCTGAATAGCCCTTTGGCAATTGGCATCAAAATTGTGAAGGTGTTCTTTCGAAGTGTAACTTGAAATCTCATATGGTGATTTGCTCTTTTTTTCCAACATATATGATTATCTTATATACAAGATAAAATTATTATAAATTGATTTAATTTAAAAATATAAATTATTATGATAAAGTTTAAAATTGATTTTCATATTATATTTAATATGTTCTAGCACACAAACTTTTTTTATTTAAAGTGTGAATAGTGCACAAGAACACATATATGATGTGTTGAAATTTTTAATTTAATTAAGAAAGTAGTAGCGGAAGATTTGATTTTTTGATCGTGAGATAAAAAGACTCTAATATTATGTCAATAATTAATTTACTCGTAATTTTAAACTATTAGAAAAAAAGTTCAAAAGTGATTCTTATATTTTGATTTTTAGACTAACTTTTATATTACATTCAACAAAAACATGCTGATTTCTCTTAGTTGTGCTAAAATAGAAAGAGTATACTTCTGTTTAAACACAACCCTGATCTTCGATTCCTCGGACCTTTCTAAATCCTTAATATGAAATAGTCCACTAATTTGACCAAGTCTTGTATTCGACAATTTCTTCCAACTAATTAATACAAGATTATGCCAACTACTTAAGACTTAATAGGTTTCTGTATGCTTCGTGCAAGTAAATGTATAGAAAAGTCAATACCATATGCTTATAAATAGACCTTGTTTTCCATCTGAGAATCTCACTCCGCAGACAAGCAAAAATACTCAATACTGATTAAAATTTTTTGGCAGAGAAAACATGAAAGGTGTTTGCCTATTCCTTGTTACCTTCTTGGCTTTGGCACCTTCTTGTGCTTTTGCCTTCGATCCCAGCCCACTACAGGATTTCTGTGTGGCTATCAATGAGACAAAGACCGGTGGTGCTACGTATATAATTTCAAAAGATTGAATTATACAAATTAAATTTCTTCTATTGATTATTATTGCAACTGTTTCGAATGAAGGGAAACATTAACATTTTTTCTTCACTTTCATAGCAAATAACTTTATTTCATTTTACCTAATATTTTGTTTCTCTTTTTTTGCAGTGTTTGTGAATGGAAAGTTTTGCAAGGACCCAAAGCTAGTCAAAGCTGATGATTTCTTCTACTATGGACTCAAAGAAGGAGATACATCAAACTCATCGCTAGGCTCAAAGGTCACTCCCGTTGCGGTGACTCAGATACCGGGACTCAACACTCTTGGCATATCTTTGGCTCGCATAGACTTTGCACCTAAAGGTCTCAACCCTCCTCACACTCACCCTCGAGCCACCGAGATCGTTGTAGTCTTAGAAGGCACTCTCTACGTTGGATTTGTTACCTCCAACTTAGAAAACGCAGAAAACCGTCTCTTTACCAAAATTCTCAACAAAGGAGATGTGTTTGTGTTCCCAATTGGTCTCATTCACTTCCAACTCAATGTGGGTAAGACTAAGGCCGCTGCTATTGCTGCTCTCAGTAGCCAAAACCCTGGAGTCATCACCATTGCAAATGCTGTATTAAAATCCAATCCTCCTATCACTCAAGAGGTTCTCACTAAAGCTTTTCAGGTGGACAAGAAAACAACTGACTATCTCCAGAAACAGTCCTGGGAGGACAACAATTAGAAACTAAGATGGGCAGAAATACAATTAGTCATTTATCCTATAGCAATAACAATACTACTTGATTAGTTTCTGGGTTCGGATTATACAGCCATTTTAAGATAATTACTAGATAGAATAAAATGTGTGTTTCTATGGAGTTTATATTATACACATGTACTATGATTGGAGTTATTTAATAAAATAAGCATTGTAGTGATTGTTTTACTTTTGCAGTAGAAACAATGATATCTGGTATTCTTTCCACGTTTGGTATTGTACAAGCAATGCACCTATAGCAACAATTATAGTTTGCTGCTAATTGATTAACTAAAAAGGGAATTATTTCTTCACCAACTTATGGAAGTACATCAAAGACTAGGTCGTGTCTAAAAATTTTAAGATTCTACGCAAAATTACTAGAGGAGCTTGTGTAATGTAACTCATCAATATTTATATGATTTCTCTTGCTTTCTGAGCTGCAAGAAATCATTTATCAAAGTTGAATAATTTTTCAACTTTCTTTTTCATTTTTTCGAAACTTTATTTAATGTAACTCATCAACCTTTATGTCATTATTCTAGCTTTTTTGAGTTACGAAGTTACTTATCAATGTTTTATGATTTTGAATTTTTTATTTTAAAAATTATATTCATACGTTCTATTTGATTACCTTCTACCGATGCAAAGTATAAAATAGAAATTAAAAAAATAATAATTATACTTTTAATTCATACAATTTAATTTAAATTTTGAAAATATTTCTCTAATTTAAAATGTTAAAAATTAATCTTTATAATTTACAAATATTTATAAATTAGTTTTTGTTATTCAACTTTATCAATTAACTCTATCATATTGATTTTTATAATTTTACACAAAATTTAAAATAATTCTTACAATTTAAATTTTGTTACAAATTCATCCTACACTGTACAAATATTTATAAAATAGTCCCCGTTGGTAAATAAGAGACAAAAACTGTTGTCCCATAGTTTGTTCCAAGCCTCCTCATTAACCAAAAAAAATAATATAGTAATATACATTTAATACTTGTAATAATATTTTAATAATTTTTTAATCAATAAAATATTTTGAGACAAGTTATGAGATACAGTTTAAGACAATATATTGTCTTGATGAATAAACGTTTGTAAATTATAAGAATTAATTCTTAATATTTTGAATTTTAAAAATTATAAAGACTAATTTGTAAATATTTATAAATTATAAAATTAATTTTTAACTTTTTAAACTATATAATCTCTTAAATTTTGTTAGAAACTATACAATTAAAAGTATAATTAAAAAAAAAAAAAGAAAAATATAAAATAGAAGTTGTCTAGTTAATAAGAAAAACATGATGAAATGAAATAACATGAGAACTTAGAAAACTATGAGAATTAAACGTAAATATTATGTACTGCAATAGTCTACCGATCAATATTAATTTAATATTAGTGACCCGCTTTGAAAATTCACAAAAATGAATATGAATATGGAGGAGGAGAAGAGAGAATAAATAATCAAAACTTTTAAGGAAGAAAGGATGAAGTCCTTTAGATGAATAGTTAGACAAAAGTAAGGAAAGTTTGCAGCTGATACATTTCCAAGTTTCCCTTCAAAATTTAGACCAAAAAACACAACTACAAAGCATAATTCGAGGATTTGCCGAACTGGATATTCGATTTCAACAATGAACAAAAATAAAAGTTCTCGATTCTCTTTTAGATTACAGGGTGGTGACAGTAATGGTGGGGCTAAGATATTTTACCATGTGGGATGGCATAATGTGTTACACTATTTCAAGCCCAGAGAGCTTCCATGAGAAAATAGTTATCTATACTGGTGTGCTGGAAAATTCCAAGACTGATGATGCAGAGCTTGCAGCTACTATTGGGCATGAGGTATGTTTGCTTATGTTTTCTTTTCTAGGTGAACTCCTTATTAGTTTTTGCAGTTACTACCTCCAGCCCAAAACTTAGTAGTTTTAGAGCTTTATATATATATATACATATATATATCAAAACTGTTGCAGTTTTAGAACTTTAAGACTATATTAAAATTATATTTTTATAGATATACTCTTAGGTTAAAAGATAATTTAGTTTTTCTTTTTCTTAATGGCGTCAGCTGGATATGATCCACAGGTAACACCCTCAATTTACCAAAACGGTTCTGGGGATTCCGCCACAAAAAGATAGGAACTTGGTACATGTTGACAGGGTTAGACTTTGGCACAAGAGATTATAGATCTTTCTATCATAAAAAGAATTAGTTTTTAATTATTGATTAAGAAATATTCTTAATACATATAAAAATAAACGGCGTATAAAGATAAGAAATATCATTATGCAAATATATGCTTTCTTCTTTTGCTAAGCATTCTATTACTTAATTTACTTAGAAAGTGCTGGGACGGCGATAATAGCCAAACATCAATTTGCATCAACGAATAACGTTTAAGCCTCCTTTTCCAAAACACTTGTGTAACAAGACATGGAGAAAATAATTTTTTAAAAAAGGTTTGATGTACCTAACAAATAACTTGTTAAAATTATTTTTATAAAAAAATTTAAAAATTGTGAGAGAGAAAGAGAGTGACGCTAAATTATTATCTTAAGATTGGTAACGAAGAACTATTTTTTCTTTTCTCATTTTATCTAAGGAGCAATTATGTGATAGAGTTAAATAATCTGAAATGGTCTTTCTTTCTCTCTCTTGTTGGTTTAGCACATGAATATTTAGTTAGTTCAGAATAGTTCTCCATTTGCCATTGCATGGACCACTTCATGTTTATGTCTTCTTTGTTGCACATACATTCTAGAACAAAATCCTATAGAAAGATTTCACGTGAAAACAAGAGATAAATATGACCAATTTTTTGCATAAGCTTTGAAAAGATACCGTTCAAACATATCCCATAAAAAGTTATGTTAAGCAATGGATGTTTTTATAATAACAATATAAGTGCAACAGTAATGAGTATTTTTAAAGTCCTTTTGATGGAACTCAAACCTGATACATGCAGGGCCAAATAATTAATTGGAACCACGACCAAGTCAACAAAAAATATGTTGTTCAATCAGCCTCATGTCATAGATGTGTTCGAAGGGCCCAGTCAATTATTGTTCCTAAAAAGTAACATCTAAGATATATTCTTTCTTTTTTGGTTTTCAGGGTAATTTTTTTTTGTCAAGCACACGTAATCTTTTTAGCATACACGCAGTGAGTTTTTAATTGACAAATCAAGTCATACTTATCAACCCAACAGCTATTCCTTTGACAATTGGCATGAAAGTGCCTAGCTATTTAAACTATACAGTTAGGTCCTTGGATCATTAATCGAACATCAGTGTATTTTATAGACCTAAGTTGACTCTGTCTCTTTTAGCACAAAAAGAACAAGAACAAGAATCTGTCTTCTAGCTTGATTAGTTCTATAGAAAAGTATTAACATTTATGTTAAACTAAAAGCACGTTTATATAAGACAATTTCACATTGAGAAGAGGATAAAGGAAAAAGGACACCAATAAAAGATCAAAACTTACTAGGTCTCTATGTGCATGCTGCTGCATGCAAGTAAAACTATAGACCAGTTCAATACCATATTCTTATAAATAGACATTGTTTTCTTTGGGATCACCTCATCCCTATCAAGTACACAGTGATTAAAGTTTTTAGAAGCACAGAAAACATGAAGGCTGCAGTTTACTTATTTCTAGTTGCCTTCTTGGCTTTGGCGTCTTCTTGTGCCTTCGCCTCTGATCCCAGCCCATTGCAGGACTTCTGTGTAGCAATCAATGATACCAAGACCACCGCTGCCGGTATGTATAAACACCTTAACTTTTTTGTTACTTCGAAAAAACTAAAACAGAGAAACAATTTAACATAAAAGCTCATGTTACTACATAAAGGCATGAACTGTTTTATATCATATTCAACACCTTATAGATGAAAGTTGTTTGCATTGCAAAAAAGAAAAAATTACTTTAGCCACCAGTAATCAATGAACTCGGTCGCAAAATTAGTGTTTAGCCACCAAATATCACTCCTTTAAAGTTTGAACAAAGCACAGTTTTATATTATATACAACATAATCAACTTTCTTCTCACTTTTTTTTCTCCTTCTTTTGCAGTGTTTGTGAATGGAAAATTCTGCAAGGACCCAAAGCTAGCCACAGCCAATGATTTCTTCTTCCATGGACTCAAGGAAGGAAACACATCAAACCAACTTGGCTCAAAAGTAACTCTTATTACTGCAAAGGAAATACTAGGACTTAACACTCTTGGTGTATCCTTGGCTCGTGTAGACTTTGCACCTAAAGGTCTTAACCCTCCACATATTCACCCTCGAGCCACTGAGCTTTTCACAGTCTTAGAAGGCACTCTCTATGCTGGATTTGTTACCTCCAACCCAGAAAACCGCCTCTTTACCAAAATTCTCAACAAAGGAGATGTGTTTGTGTTCCCAAAAGGTCTCATTCATTTTCAAATGAATGTGGGTAAAAGCAAGGCCCTCGCTATTTCTGGCCTCAGCAGCCAAGACCCTGGACGTGTTGATATTGCAAATACTGTGTTTGGATCCGATCCTTCTATCTCCCAAGATGTCCTCACCAAAGCTTTCCAACTGGACAAGGGCACGATTAGCTATCTTCAGAAACAGTTTTAGAAGAAGAACTGGTAGAAAACTAGCCGTCAGGGAAATGAAATAAAATATGATTTTTTTAATCCATTACTTGATTTTTTTTTAAAAACGAACCATAAGTTTATATTTGAATAGTTAATCGATTTGTTATTGTAATTGTCTTATGTGATGATTGAAATAGAGTAAAGTGCAAGGTTCTATATTTTACAGTGCTTTTGTCCTACATTTTATTGAGATAATTCACTAAGCCACGAAAGGCCTTTTACAGTGCTTTCGTCCTTCATTTTATAGTGTTTTCAAGCACAGTCTATATTACAGCTGTTCTATATGTATTGACATAATTTCACTTTTGTGTAAATTAACTTGCTGGATTTTAAAGATCTGTTTAACATGGAAAGAAGAGAATGACATCTATTTTGCTGGATTTTCATAGCAAGGCTTAATGAGCATTTCTTATGATGCTAAACATATGGTACATTATATCAATTTGGTATTAGGTTCAAAGGAGATATCCTCTACCTTTGCTTCACTCAATTTAGAAGACAATTAGATCAATGGCTTATCTGATTAAGGCATTGTAGTGGTTATACAGAATGAAAATAAAGTACAATTTGCATTAAATTTTGTGATTGTTATCAAACCTATTGTATAAGAAATGTGATTGTTAACAATCATGTATCCTTAATATACATTTAATTAAATTATTTTTTTGGTATCCTTGTGTAGTAACAATAGTAACAAGTATTTTTTTTAAGTTCTTTTAAAAGAACTCGAACCTGATACATACATAGCCAAATAATTAATTGGGACCACGACCAAGTCAATAAAAATATGTAGTTGAATTAGCCTCATATCATAGATGTGTTCAAAGGGCCCAGTCATTAATAATTGTTGTTGTTGTTGTTCTTAAAAGTAACATTTAAGGTTTTTTATTTGTGGGTTTTAAGGTATTCTTATATCTCTCGCTATGAAAATAATTTTTGAATAAGTTGAAAATAATAATAAGTGAAAAAAAAATTTCTACAACGACGATTTTAAATTTCCTTTAAAGACATTTGATTAAGAAGACTGGTAATTGAGCCAAAATTGTATCCAAGTTATAGTATTTCAAATGATTAAGACATAACCATTCTCACAAAATAAAAAATAATAATAACCCAGCTACGATCTAAAATTTCTTGTCTTGTCCCACACGCACAGAGTTTCGATTAAGTTTCGTACTTTAATTGACAAACCAAGTCGTACTTGTCCACCCAACTGCTATTCCTTCGATAATTGGCATCAAAGTGCCTAGATTGTTTAAACTATATGGCTAGCTAGGTCTTCCATCAATACTGTACTTTATAGACCGAAGTTGACTCTATCTCTTTTAGCACAAAAAGAACAAAAACAAGAATCCGTCTTCTTTCTAGGTTCATTCTGTAGAATAATAATGTATATGTCAAACGAAAAGAAGGTTTATATAAGACAATTTCATATTGAGAAGAGGATAAAGGAAAAAGACACCAATACATGATCAAAATTTACTAGGTCTCTATATGCATGCATGTAAAACTATAGACCAGTTCAATACCATATTCTTTATAAATAGACATTGTTTTCTTTGGGATTACCTTCACCCCTATCAATACTCAGAGTGATTAAAGTTGTTAGAAGCATAGAAGACATGAAGTTTACAGTTTACTTATTTCCAGCTGCCGTCTTGGCTTTGACATCTTCTTCTGCCTTTGCCTCTGATCCCAGCCCACTGCAGGACTTTTGTGTGGGAATCAATGACACCAAGACCACCAGTGCCCATACATCATTACATGAAGGCAGGAATTGTTATTTCAAAAAGATTAAAATAAAGAATCAATTCAACTTAAAAACTTATATTATTATATGAAACCAAGAATTGTTTTGTGTCATTTTCAACATGTTTGTAAATATAAAAATGTTCAAAGTGTTAACAAATTGCGGTTTTATATTATATCCAACGTAATCAAATTTCTTCTCACTTAGTTTTTCTTTTCCTTTTGCAGTGTCTTTGGATGGAAAATTCTGCAAGGACCCAAAGCTAGCCACCGCTAATGATTTCTTCTTCCATGGGCTGGGAAGGAAACACATTAAACCAACTTGGATCAAAAGTAACTCTTATTTCTGCAAATGAATGCTATGGCGTTTTGATATTGCAAATACTGTGTTTGGATCCAATCCTTCTATCTCCCAAGAGGTCCTCACCAAAGCTTTTCAAGTGGACAGGACCACAATTGACTATCTTCAAAAGCAGTTTTAGAAGAAGAACAAGAAGAAAACTGGCAGGCTGGGGAATGAAATGAAATTTTATTTTTTAAAACCAATTAATTACTTCATTATTTTAAGAACCATAAGTTTATATTTGAATTGTTTATTAATGTGTTATTGTGATTGCCTTATGTGATGATTGAAATAGTTATTGAAACAGAATGTGGGCACTGTCTTCATACAATTCAAGAAGATTTTGCCGCTGTGATGGAATTTGAAAATTCACATAGGCAATATATATATATATATATATATCACACATTGTCAACAAATACACAAACCAACACAATTTAAAGGATCATCTTATTACTAGAATAAAAGTAATCTATCCAATACATACATACACAAATTGACGCATTTACATTGAGAATGAGTTAATTACAAGTACACACACGAAGGCTATTAAAGAAATTAAAAAAGAAAAAACTAACCAATATGAAAACATGATCAAGAACAATGCGAAAAGTCATTGTGCTAATAAGAAAATTAGAACACACAAACAAATGTTCAAGAGGATTTCTTTTTGTGCAGCCCAATTTTTCTAGTCTCACATCCTATGCATTACAGAACTTTAATTTTTGAAGTGTAAATTATATCTTAGAGAAATTGAAGTCTTGGAATGTATGGGATGTGCTAATAGAAATTTTGGGATGCATAAAAAGAAATCCAACCATTTCTTTTGCGCGTCCCTTTTTTTTCTAGCCACACACCCTATTCTTACCTTTTCAACTTTTCTTCTAAAGTACTCATTTGTTAAAATGGCACATCATCTTTTGTACCATTACTTAACCCAAACCCTATTTCATGGTTGGGATTGATAAAGAAATCCAACATATGACCCTCTTAAAGCAGAATTTTATTGATTTTTGACTAATACTAAACTCATAAGACACGGTTTAAAACAAAAAATATTGTCCCATTAAACACACACCTCACATCCAGTACATCCCCACCACCAACAATCACCTTAGAAACTTTGTCTAGCTAAAATCGATTCCTCCACCATTAATTAGTCAATTATTTAATTATTTCTTCACTAACATGTGGAAACTAGATCAGAGACCGAACCATGCACGCAATTTCTTGGCCATTACATACCAAATTCAAATGGAGTTAATATCAAAATAGAAAAAAATCACAAAAATAAATCATATCTTACATGTGCTTTGAGTTTAATTGGTAGCTAGTATATATTATAATAAGGAGAAGATTAGCAATTATAGAAGAAATTTCTTTTGTAACATAAACTCCAAAAAAAAAAAATGTCTTGATTGCCGACACTCCACTAGCAATTAGGATTCTTTTTGTTATTTCATTTTATCTACTGAATGATTAAATCTTTATTGATCAAGATACATAATCTGAAATGGTCTTTCTCTTTCTCTTGTTGGTTACTACTTAAATATTTAGTTTTGGAATAATTCTCATGGACCATTACATTGATTATTTCATGTTTACCTTATGGAACAATTCCAACAAGGGATTTCATATATATATATATATATATATATATATATATATATATATATATATATATATATTGTTCTTTTAAAAGAACTCAAACTCTATACGTAGCCAGTCAAATACTGTTCTTAATATATATTTTTTTTATTCATATTCATAATACCGTAATATGAAACCAATTTATATTTAAGATAGAAATAGTAAACTAAAAGGTTCTCTTTAATTAACAAAGTGACTCTAATATTATTTAGACATTTGACTTTAAACGTTTTAACATTCTACCTATTTCCTTCAATCAAGCCAATGTTTTGTTGGAAGCTGAGGTATATTCTTTCAAATCATAAAACATAATCATCTTTTCAACAAAAAGAAATACCCTATGATTTTGTTTCTTGTCGTCCAGATACACATACGTAATCTTTATATAGCTTATGAACGTTTGAAGATGAATTTGGAATACGTTTTCAGTAATTAAAAAAGCCAAGTCATACTTTAACTCCCAACGGCGCCTAGCTTTTTAATTGGTAGATAATCAAACTGCCCAGCTAGTTCCTCTATATTGACCGAAGATCGAGATATATCATAGAATGAAGTTGACTTCACTTTTTCTCTTTATAAGATATAATATCAAAGTAGAGGATCGTTATCAAAAAAAAAAAAAATTAGGGTAGAGTATGGTGCTCCGTTTAAAGTAAAAAAATAAAAACCTTCAAAGTGAAAGCATTTACAAATTAATGAATTATGGTGGAGACTCGAATATGTAATTTTTATCAAATGTGAAATTCAATTTTATTCTACAGGTTTATCATCTGAGGGTTAAGTTGACCTCTCGTTTAACCCAAAAAAAAAAAAAAAAAAATTAACAAGAATCATTTATATAAGACAATTTCATCTTAGAAGAGGACCAAGAAAGAGGAATATCAAAGTCAAACCGAGATTAAGGCATACCTCTAAATGCAAGTAAAACTATATACCAGATCAATAACACATGCTTATAAATAGACATTGTTTTGTTTGGGAGAACCTCAACCCTAGCAATCCAGGCAAAAATACCCAGAAAGTGATTGAAGTTGTTAGAGAGGCAGACAAAAAACATGAACGCTGTTCACTTATTTCTAGTTGCATTCTTGGCTTTGGCATTGTCTTGTGCCTTTGCCTCTGATCCCAGCCCTCTGCAAGACTTTTGTGTGGCCATCAATGACACCAAGACAACTGGAGCTGGTACTTGTTTATGTAACTTAATCTCGTTTTACACTTCAAATGATTGATAGCGTGTTTAGATTGAATTTTTTTTGAGAAAAAATATATTTATGCCAAAAAAATTTCAATGTAATTTTTAATTATTTGAATTATCTTTTGTAAAAAGAAAAGAGAGAAAAAACTATAAATAATTTTAAAAATAAAAATACTATTGCTTTTTCAAAAATATGCACGATAAAATACTTTTAAAAAAATAAACCAACCGAGCAAGTAGAGGAAACTAAGCAAAATCAGCACTCCCAATCACAAGAATCAAATCCTACTGCATTCGATGATCATACTGATATGGATTCCTCCTCTTATGACACTGTGATTCCCTTAATTGATGATTCAAATTTGCCTATTGCTCATAGGAAAGGTGTTTGTGGGTGTACAGAACATCCCATTGAGAAGTATGTAGCATATGGGAAATATTTTAAAATCCTACCAAATCCTTTTGATTTTTTTAAGAAAATCCAAAAAATATTAAATTATATTTTACTCTATTAAGAAATACAGTGAAAAAGAATATGAAACATCATCTATATATTTTAGACACTTTTCACTAATAACATGGTAACTCAATAGAAAATCAATTGATCTATATAATGTTTCAAGTTAAAAAATTTTGAGTTTAGAAATTTAAAATCTTATTATTTCTCATCTCGAAGGTTGTAAATGAAAAAAAAAAAATTCCATGAAACTTCTACATTTAAAAATATATTTGTTTCAAATGTATTTGTTAGCTTCCACCATTAGGGTTTTTCTCTTGTTGATCAAGATATATAATCTGAAATTCTTTCTTTTTCTTTCTCTTGGTTACCAGAAGAATATTTAATTAGTTGAGAATGATTCTTTTAACCATTAATTACATTGTCTTGCGTTATACATTCTTCCTTCTGCACCCAACAGCTCTCTCTTACATAAGAGCACACGTAATTGTTTAAAACACCAAAAAAAAAAAAAAAATTATAGAAAACTAACTCTTCTTCAATTATGTTTGCTTCATATTGAAATTCCACATACATTCAGGTAGTTAATCCAACTCTGATTATTTCATGAAAGCAGACAAAATCAACTACAAAACTGTTCAGATGTTATTTCAGACGAGGATGAAGAAAAAATGTGCATAGTTGTTGAGGAATAATTCATTGATCTAATTAAAATTAAACCACTACAATTAGACTAACTGTGTTTCTATAAGATTTCCACACAAGAATAATGACAAGTTCAACGCCTTCTATTTAATTGACATTATTTTCCATGCAAGTGCTCAAAATTACTCAGACGGATTCAAAGGCAAGTATTTATCCCCTTTTTATCTATTGTTTTCAAGAAAATTTTTATTTTTATTTATTTGTGGTTTTGCAAGTTAAATGTAACATTAAGTGTTATCTTCTCTACTATATTCTTATTTTTTAATTAATCTTTATAATTTATTAATTACTCTTGTTTTTACTCATAATAAATTAAGGATATGTTAAAAAAAAAATTAAAAAAAATGATTTATTAATTGTATTTCTTAATCTATGTACAACAACTTCAAATGATAGATAAAAATGACCAAAAGGACTAACAATATCTCTATGCTTCCTTCCAATAAGAATATTATTGCAGATTTGAACCGATGACATACTCTTACCAAAGTATTACACTACTACTGAGTTAAAAGGGCCAACATTATTTTTTCATATACTGTATTCTTATTTAACTAAGATCTGTTTGCTCCCTAGTAACTACAGTATATATTAAATGAAATTGAGAAGTTAGTATTAAACAAAATAACAATTTTTTAATCCTTGAGCAAAAACATTAAATAGATAAGGTTTTTTTGAACGCTATGAGTAATTATGAAATAGTTTCATGCCCATAATTGACCATAAACCATCCATTAAATGCACATTAGATCTTGGCAAGTATGGAATAAGTACAAGAGTCCATAGTTGTTACTTGTAAATTGAAGTAATCAAAATATGAAAATATTAGAACTACTTCGAGACTATAAGAGACTTTCACCTAGAATCATTGACCATTTCAATCCCTCCTACTTATAAATAGACATTATTTCCATCAAAGAATCTCACCATCACTTGCACTGAAAAATATATACAATACTGATTAGGGTTAGGAGTCAGAGAAAACATGAAAGTTGATTGCCTATTCATTGTTACCATCTTGGCTTTGGCATCATCTTGTGCCTTTGCCTCTGATCCCAGCCCACTGCAGGATTTCTGTGTGGCCATCAATGAGACCGAGACCGGTGGTGGTACGTATATACCTTCAAAAGATTGAATTATACAAATTAAGTTTCCTCTATTGATTCTTATTGCACCTACTTCTAATGAAGGGAAACTTTAAGCATTTTTTCTTCACTTTTATAGCAAATAACTTTGTTTCATTTTATCTATTTTGTTTTCTCTTTTCTGGCAGTGTTTGTCAATGGAAAGTTTTGCAAGGACCCAAAGCTAGCCAAAGCTGATGATTTCTTCTACTATGGACTCAAAGAAGGAGACACATCAAACTCATCGCTAGGCTCAAAGGTCACTGCTGTTGCGGTAACTGAGATACCGGGACTCAACACTCTTGGCATATCCTTGGCTCGCATAGACTTTGCACCTAAAGGTCTCAACCCTCCTCACACTCACCCTCGAGCCACTGAGATTGTTGTAGTCTTAGAAGGCACTCTCTACGTTGGATTTGTTACCTCCAACATAGAAAACACAGAAAACCGTCTCTTTACCAAAATTCTCAACAAAGGAGATGTGTTTGTGTTCCCAATTGGTCTCATTCACTTCCAACTCAATGTGGGTAAGACTAAGGCCGTTGCTATTGCTGGTCTCAGTAGCCAAAACCCTGGAGTCATCACTATTGCAAATGCTGTGTTTGGATCCAATCCTTCTATCTCCCAAGATGTTCTCACCAAAGCTTTTCAGGTTGATAAGAAGACAGTTGACTATCTCCAGAAGCAGTTCTGGGAGGACAACAATTAAAAATTTGGGATGGGCCGAGATATAATATTTTAACCTAGCTATAACAATAACACATGATTAGCCTTTGGGTTTGCTTTATACAACCAATATAATATTATTATTACAGAATAGAATAAATTATGTATTTCTATACAGGTTATATTATACACATAAACCATGTTTGCAGTTGGCTAATGAAAAAGTATTGTAGTGCTCTTTTTTTTTTCAACTTCTGCAGTACGCAGAAACAATGATATCTGGCATCATTTCCAGAAATGAACTTAGTGACGAAATTATAATACGGTCTTACTATGGGACATAATTTTGCAACTTATAGAGCAACGTTTCGCTCTAATTATGAGACTCAAACAAAAATTATCCATTCATACAATTCTCTCTCACCTCATTTACGCAAATGTGAGACCTAAAATCTCTTGTGCAGTTGTTACTTGTATATGCAACTCTTGCAAGCAACTCATACTCATGTCCACCTAACGGTACACCACTATTTGTATAAGGAACGATTGAATAAGTCTATGTAACTCATAAGCAACTCAATTTGGAGTTAATTTTAGGATGCAAGAAATGAACTCAAACAAGTACAAAGTCACCACAAAAAAAAGTACTTAAAGGTATTGAGTTTAAAACCTTAGAATCATTTTTGTTAAAAAAGATTTATTATCTTATTGATTGCAGCTCTCATCCTGATTAAGGATTAGTCTATTACATCATACCCAAAAATAATAAGCATACCTTGGATTTTAACTTAAAAAAGACAAATGAAAGAAAAACTTATTGAAAATATTTCCCATGTGTTCATTGGAATATTTTAAAAATACCATTAAAAGATTTTGCAATTTCTTTATAAAATATCAGAAAGTAGATTTTCTTAGAAACTCTGTCAATTTTTTTTTTTTTATTAAATTATAGCAAAACTCTCTTTTAGCTTATAACTCTATCTTTAAGTTTAAAATGTGAGGATTTTATTTCAAGTCAATAATATTTTTTTTTATTTAAAGGGAATAATATTAAAGATGAAATAAGCATTACAACAAACAAATTCTGGGAAATGTCATTCCCAAGGAGTCTGAAAGCATAAGTAAAGAAATAGTAGAAGGCATGATCTCAAAATAACTAAAAGTACAATCCATCAAATGTCCCATTTTTGCCAACTCATCTACTACTTGATTGTCTTCTCTAAAAGTGTGTTGAATCCTGCATTCAGAGAACTCTTCCATGGTTAACCTGTATAAGGAACAAGAGTACTCTAAGGGTGAGTAACTACTACAAAGTTGAGTATAGTATGAATCGCTACTCTAGAATCCGACTGACAATAATAAATTAAATGTTAAGGTGACGGGCAAGTTTGAGGCCATGGAATAAACTCCGAAGCTCTCCAAGAGACACTAAAGTATTTCCTAGCTTCCCAGAGAAGCCTGCAATCCATATCCCTTGATCATCCCTAATGACTCCTCCGAAACTAGTTGAGCCTGGATTTGCTATAGCTGAAGCATCACAATTATCTTTGTAGAATTCTTTAGGCGGTTTGTTCCAACCAAAGAATCTGGTTGTATTGAAAAGAGGATTTGAACAAGTGTTTGAAAACACCGAGAATTCACGAGCAAGAGATATAGCTCTATGAACGTCATGTTGGATGTTTGGTAAGGTTTTTTGAAATCGGAAAACATTTCTATCTTTCTAAATAATCCAACACATATAAGGAAATCTAAAATTCCAAGGGGATTCCATATCTTGATCAAGTGATGCCTTTACAAAATGTAGAAGCCACTGTTCAAGATTATCTGGAAAGAAAATTCCTCGCGTGCATGGTCCTAGTGGAAGACAGTTCCAGTATCTCTTACTGTTTGGACAGTCACGAAGGCAATGCAGTATGGTTTCCTCTTTGCCACAAAAGGAACATTTCGGATCATTCAAGATCCTTCTCATGAACAAATTGTGAGCTACTGGGAGAGCATTATGAGCGCACTTCCATTGAAAGTACTTAATTCTTTTCTGGCAAGAGCTCTTCCAAATAGCTATGAAAAAGATTGGAGGAATTCCAGTGGGGAGAAGTAGGTTATAAGCTGAACTAGTAGAAAATTTCGACTCTAGAAACCAAGAGCCCAGTACGTGGTGTCTTGGATGTTCAGAGAAGGATTGATTGCTATGCTATTTCTGCCCTAATATGCTCTGATAAGATATCAAAATTCCAATATCCATCTTGATCTACTAGGTCAGCTATTCGAAGACTCCACTCTTGTGGAAGGATCAGACCCTGAATATACTATATTAGGAGTATGTAATGTATGTGGACATGTTAATGGTTAGATTTAAGTAATTGTGCAAGTGTTGAGACCTATATAAGGCTTTTCTTGTAATTGCTTTTCATATCTTTCAATAATACAAACACATTTCCTATCCTTTATTTTATTTTATTTTTTTCCAATACCCTGGAACAGCTGCGAAGGGTACTTGACGCAAGCCATTTATCAAACCAAAAATATTTATTCTGAATTATTTTTTGGGATATTTCCATAAGAAATACAGTGAAAAAAAATCATCCATTTTAGAGAATATCCATTTAAACTCCTACAGATCAAAATATGCTTTAATAAAAAAAAAAATTGTGACCTTCCACCGGATATTAGTTTTTTTATTATTATTATTTTGTTGCTTTCTTTTTTTAATTTTATGTATCTGTTGATAAATAAATATACATATTATATTGAGATGGTCTTTCTCTTAAATCATTAAGAGTGATCTAGTAGTAATGGGTTTGAGTAATTTTTAGGAGGTCAGAGTCAAACTTCCTTGTTATCTTTAGTGTAGACGAATGAAAATGTCTTTGTTGGTTACCACATGAATATTATTTGAGAATGATTCTTACTAACCATTATACAGAAACGTCTGAAACACCGAAACATATAGAAAACTATAACAATAATTTATGTGTTTCTGTGTTCAAAGTATATACGTTGTGGAACTTAATCCAACTCGGATTTCTTGAAAGCAGAGACAGATTCAACTTCAACCCATTAAGATTTTCCTTTAAGGAAGAAGAAAGAGTGTGCATATATAGTTGTTAAGAATAATTCAATAAACTAATGAAAGTTTAACTACTATGATTAGACTGTGTCTCTATAAAATTTTCATCCAAGAATAATGACAAGTTCAATACCTATTAGTTGACATTGTTTTCCTTGCCCGAATCCCTTGTTAAGTTACATAAGCTATATGATAAAAAGTGCAGTGAATAAGAAAGTAACAATAATAATTCTATATATATTTGAAAACTTCCTTTCCCCTTTTGATATATAGAACTGAAAATTAACCTTATACTTGGGATCATGAACGCACCCAAGTTTGGAATTGATGGAAGCAAATTAAAAGAAAATGTTGTCCAATATGTCTGAAAACTTGTGCACATTTTGCTTTCTTCTATCTATTTCTTTACTTCAAATAGCCATTGCCATCAAATGCTTTATTTTCCTAACAGCTTTATGTCATAGATGTGCTCAAAGGGCCCATTGAATTGAATTATTCCTCCGAAATCTAACGTCCATTTTGTATAATATTCACTCAAATTATAAGAAATATTTTAGATCTTTTCCAGAAAAAGAAATTAAACACCAAGGATTTGATTTCTTCTCTCGTACACACTAAAAGAAAAAGTAGGCTTGCTATACCTTCTGTTTGCAGATAAGTCTGGAACAAGTCTCATTAATTGGCAAGCGAATTCAGTTAATTACTTGTTCTCCTAGTAGCCCTTAATTTATCAGTGAGCATCAAATTGTGCTGCTGCTATTTTGAACAATAACATAAAAATTCACACGTTTGTTCTTTTAATGTAACATATATTATTCTCTTATACACATGCTGATTCTTTCTTTGTTGTGCTAAAACAGAAGTAGTCAACTTTAGTTTGAAGAATCTTCTACTCCTTGGACTTAGTTAAGTCCTTAATAAAAAAAGAGTAATACACAAATTGACCATATCATCATAAAGCACATGACAATTTCATTTTAAGAGGTTAAAAAACAGAGATCTTTAAAGAACAATTCTACCAATTAATTAATACAAGATTACAACAACTACTTAAGCCTTACTAGGTCTTTGTATGCTATGTGCAAGTAATACAATATATAGAAAAGTCAATACCATATCCTTATAAATAGACCTAGTTTTCCATCCGAGAATCTCACTCCTCACACAAGCAAAATATTAAATACTGATTAGACTTGTTAGAGGCAGAGAAATTAAACATGAAAACTGTTTGCTTATTCCTTGTTACATTCTTGGCTTTGGCATCATCTTGTGCTTTTGCCTTTGATCCCAGCCCACTGCAGGATTTCTGTGTGGCTATCAATGAGACTAAGACTGGTGGTGGTAAGTATACACCTTCAAAAGATTGAATTGTACAAATTAAATTTCTTCTATTGATTCTTATTGCAACTAAATTTAATGATGGGATACTTTAAACATTTTTTTTTCTTTACTTTCATAAAAAAATAATTTTATTTCATTTGATCTTTTTTAGTATTTGTGAATGGAAAGTTCTGCAAGGACCCAAAGCTAGTCAAAGCTGATGATTTCTTATACTATGGACTCAAGGAAGGAGACACATCAAACTCATCACTAGGCTCAAAGGTCACTCCTGTTGCGGTAACTGAGATACCGGGACTTAACACTCTTGGCATATCTTTGGCTCGCTTAGACTTTGCACCGAAGGGTCTCAACCCTCCTCACACTCACCCTCGAGCCACCGAGATCCTCGTTGTCTTAGAAGGAACTCTCTATGTTGGATTTGTTACCTCAAACCCAGAAAACCGTCTCTTCACCAAAATTCTGAACAAAGGAGATGTGTTTGTATTCCCAATTGGTCTCGTTCACTTCCAACTCAATGTGGGTAAGAATAAGGCTGTTGCCATTGCTGGTCTCAGTAGCCAAAACCCTGGAGTCATCACCATTGCAAATGCTGTATTCAAATCCAATCCTCCTATCTCTCAAGAGGTTCTCACCAAAGCTTTTCAGGTGGACAAGAAAACAATTGACTATCTCCAGAAACAGTCCTGGGAGGACAACAATTAGAAACTAAGATGGGCAGAAATACAATTAATCATTTATCCTATAGCAATAACAATAATACTTGTTTAGTTTCTGGGTTTGGATTATACAACCATTTTAAGATAATTACTAGATAGAATAAAATGTGTGTTTCTATGGAGTTTATATTATACACATGTACCATGATTGGAGTTATTTAATAAAATAAGCATTGTAGTGATTGTTTTACTTTTGCCGTAGAAACAATGATATCCGGTATTCTTTCCACGTTTGGTATTGTACCAAATCTGAAACGGTCTTAATTTCCCGTTCTCTTGGTTGTCACCACATGAATATTTAGTTGAGAATGATTCTCCTAAACCACTGTATTCACATGCTTCATATTTTCTTCCTTCTGCCTTCCAACAGCTCTTACATCAGGGCACACGTAAACGGTTGAAACGCCCAAACATAAATAAAACTAATTGATATGTAATTATTTATATGTTCTTTGTTCCAATTATGTATGTTCTGGAACTTAGTCCAACTCTGATTTCATGAACTAGTCCTTTAAGATCTTGAGATATCAGACAAGGAAGAAGAAAAAGTATGCATAGTTGTTAAAGAATAATTCATTAAAGAAATGAAAGTTTAACCACCTCCGTTTTACTTACTAGGTCTCTATAAGACCTCCGCCCAACAATAATGACAAGCTCAATGCCTCCTAATTGACATGGTTTTCGTTTCAAGAATCTCATATTACTTGATTAACCTAATAATTTAAGCTTTTAAATAAAAGTTCATCTCTACATGCACAGCTATTTGGGTGTTAGGAGAGAACAAAATGCATACCAAAAAGCTTATCATATTTGTACGTTATGTTAAAATTTTAAATTGAATGAGAATGTAAGGTAAAAACATTTAATTTCCCTAATTACTTAATCAGCAAAACTTTAATACAATGTAAATAACTAACTTTAACATAAAAACTTAAGCAATTTATTTGGCCTAGAAATTAGTTACATTTTAACGTCCATTTTGTATTGCTTCAAATTAAAACAAAAAAATGATTTATCTTTTCCTCAAAAAAGAAAACATCAAGGATTAGATTTCTTCTCACACAAAAAAAAAAAACGCAGTCTTGCTAGCTCCTGTTTGCAAATGTGTTTGGAATAAGTCTTAATTAGTAAACGGTAAGCAAATTCACTTTACCTGTCATCCGAATAGCCATGTGGCAATTGGCGTCAAAACTGCGAAGGTGTTCTCTTGAAGTATAACTTAAAAACTCATATGGTAATTTTTTTCTTTTTTGTCAACATATATTATTATCTTATATAACTAATAAAATTATTAAGAATTAATTTAACCCAAAAACTTAACTTATTATAAAAAAAATTCAAGACTGAATTTCATATTGAATCTATCATGCTCTTACACAAAATAAAATAAAATAAAACTCTTTCTTTAAATGGTAAGCAAATTCATTATATGTCATCCGAATAGCCCTATGGCAATTGGCATCAAAATTGTGAAGGTGTCCTTTTGAAGTATAACTTAAAAACTCATGGTAATTTGTTCTTTTTGTCCAACATGTATGATTATTTTATATACCGGATAAAATTTTAAAAATTGATTCAACTCAAAAACTTAGGTTATTCTAAAAAAAAAATTAAGTCTAATTTTTATATTATATCCAAAACGTGTTTGCACACAAAAACTCTTTTTACTAAAATGGTAACACATTCCTTATATGTCGTCTGAATAGCCCTTTGGCAATTGGCATCAAAATCGTGAAGGTGTTCTTTCAAAGTGTAACTTGAAATCTCATATGGTGATTTGCTCTTTTTTTCCAACATATATAATTATCTTATATACAAGATAAAATTATTATAAATCGATTTAATTTAAAAATATAAATTATTATAATAAAGTTTAAAATTGATTTTCATATTATATTTAATACATTCTAGCACACAAAAACTTTTTTTATTTAAAGTATGAATAATGCACAAGCACACATCTATGATGTGTTGAAATTTTTAACTTAATTAAAAAAGTGATAGCGGGAGATTTGATTTATTGATCATGAAATAAAAAGACTTTAATATTATGTCAAGAATTAATTTAACTTGAAATTTTAAACTATTAGAAAAAAGTTCAAAACTAATTCTTATATTTTGATTTTTAAACTAACTTTTATATTACATTCAACAAAAACATGTTGATTTCTCTTAGTTGTGCTAAAATAGAAAGAGTATACTTCTGTTTATACACAACCCTGATCTTCGATTCCTCGGACGTTTCTAAATGCTTAATATGAAATAGTCTACTAATTTGACCAAGTCTTGTATTCGACAATTTCTTCCAACTAATTAATACAAGATTATACCAACTACTTAAATCTTAATAGGTTTCTGTATGCTTCGTGCAAGTAAGAAGAGTATAGAAAAGTCAATACCATATGCTTATAAATAGACCTTGTTTTCCATCTGAGAATCTCACTCCGCAGACAAGCAAAAATACTCAAAACTGATTAGAATTTTTTGGCAGAGAAAACATGAAAGCTGTTTACCTATTCCTTGTTACCTTCTTGGCTTTGGCATCTTCTTGTGCTTTTGCCTTCGATCCCAGCCCACTACAGGATTTCTGTGTGGCTATCAATGAGACAAAGACCGGTGGTGGTATGTGTTATAACGTACCATTTGGGGGTGAAAACGCTACAACAAAGAATCAAACGATAATTTTTGTTTTTATTTTAGAGTCGCTATCAATTGTTTAAGAATCATGGTACAATTGAAAACTTTATTTATTTCAAAATTTATGTATTTATTTTATTTTGGAAGGCACTGAAATGTAAACTAGAGATGAGTTCAGGAGTCAGTTATGTGTGAGGAAAGTGTTAGGCACCTCACAACATTTGTCAGAAGCAATTACCCAAATTGACTGTGCAAGATAAGATATTACCCGAAATTGTATTTTATTCTTTGCAAAAATAAATATTACAATCTTTAAAACAATGGCAGAAAGATAAACATGTAGGCATCAGTTTTCTAGATGAATCTAAGGTCCTTCCATCCTTCAAGACAGATAAATTGTCCCTCCAAATAGCGCTTATCCTCACCTAGGTTGGATATGGTAAGCTCAGTCTTATAAAAAGACCGGACTACCTACCCTTCCATAATAAGTGAGGAGCCTTGGGATCCCTACAATAAATATTATAATCTTTAAAATAGTGGCAGAAAGCTAAACATGTATGCATGAATTTTCTAGATGAATCTAGAATCCTTCCATCCTTCAAGACAAATAAACTATCCCCCCAGATGGCGCTTATCCTCACCTAGGTCAGATATGGTGAGCTCAGTTTAATAAAAAAACCGAACTACCTATCATTCCATAATAAGTGAGGGACCTTGTGATCCTAACAATTCAAATGTATCTTAAAGTGTATTCATGTTAATTATAATTTAATATTTGGGAGTGGGATACATCTAAGGGAAATATAGCATAAAAAAATATTACTGTGCATTTTCCTTCTCATTCTTTTTTTCACACCCCCATAATTTCTATCCACACCCTCAAGTTTCTATCAACACCCCCACAATTCCTACCTGCACCCCTATCTTCCACGTCGGATTAACTCTTTTCTTTACGCACACTGACAATTGCTGTTTAGACCCACGAATTTTCTTCCTGCACCCAACAATTTCTATTTACGCCTAATACTTCATTTCTTACACTCATCTCTTAATCTGAATTAATTCTTTTCTATTTCACACCCTCAATTTTCTCTCTGCACCCAATTATCTAAGCTGAATATAGCATTTATACACAAGATCAACCACACTAGCTACGAAAAACAGCAGATGAAATACCATGAATCGGAGACTTCACGAAGTAACCAGGCAAACCAAAAATCATTCATAGTAAATTATTCCTTTCACAGAAATTATTGTGTCCATAAATGACAGTACCGGAATAGGAATTTATCAACAATTGTCCCAAAGTAAGATTCACAATCGGGAAGAACCACAATCAAAAAGAACCTGATCTAAGCAATTAAAATCAAAATTCGTCCTCTAAGCCTGTTTGAAAACTATCCCTTCTCTCTGTGGAATCCAGAGTTTAGAAACTAAGCCTCTTTCTCCTCAATTCGTTCTCTCCATCCTCTCTCTAGCCCACTCTCCTTTTCAATTCCCTTCTCACTCTCTCTCTAACTTCCGATCCTTCTTCTCCTCTCTAGCTCTCCCTCGCTCTCTATATAATTCTTTTCACCCTTCGATCTCACTCTCAATCCTTCTTTTCTTTCCACTCTCTGCTTTTTCCGCTTGCTTTGCAACCAATTCTGTTGCTCCTTTCAGACCCCCTTCCCCCTTTTTCCTTTTCTTTTCCTATTTTCCTCATTTTTCCTCTCCTCTGTTCCGTTGAATTCTATCTTCATTTTCATTTTCTTCTTTTCTCATTCCCCTTTCTTTTTTTTTTAATTCTTTTATGCCTTTTTTACTTTTTTTTATTTATGTTTTCTGAAATATATTATGTAAGAGTTTCAAAATAATAATTATAATAATTTTTTATTTTAAAAAATAAAATAAAAATAAAAAATAAAAATAAAAGTAAAAATAAAAGAAATAAAATAAAATAAACCAAAAATAAAGATAAAAAAGTATATTGGGACAAAATAGAATGTTCACAGTTTGCCCCTCTTTACATGCTTTTCTTATATAAACATGAGATTAGCTATGCTTATCGAGTGTTTTCGTGTAAGAAATATGTAAAGATAAAAAGTATGCTCATTTTGGCCCAAGAAAGGAAAGAAAACACGTGCTACCCAAAATATTAATCAAACCAAAATTATTTTCTTGAAAGAAATTTAATGGTTAAAAGTTAATGGCGAATAAAATTTAATGATTGAAAATTGACGGCAAGAAAATCCAATAGCTGAAATTTGACGGTTGAAAACTGACGGCAAGAAATTAGACGGCTAAAAATTAACGGCAATAAATTAGACGACTGAGAATAGATGGCAAGAGATTAGACGGCTGAAAATAGACAGCAAGAAAATTAGATTGTTGGAAATTAGCAATTGAGAATAGACGACTAAAAATAGACGGCAAGAAAATAGACGGTTGAGAATAGACGGCAAGAAATTAGACGACTAAAAATAAACAACAAGAAATTAGACGACTAAAAATAAACAACAAGAAATTAGATAGCTGAAAATACACGGCAATAGATTAAACGGTTGAAAATAGATGACAAGAAATTAGACGTTTGAAAATACACGGCAAAAAATTAGATAGCTGAAAATACACGGCAAGAAATTAGACGGCTGAGAATAAACAGCAAGAAATTATACGTCTGAAAATAAACGGTAAGAAATTATACGACTGAAAATTGACGGCGAGAAATTAAACGGCTGAAAATAGAAGGCAAGAGATTAGACGGCTGAAAATAGATAGCAAGAGATTAGACGACTAAAAATAGACGGCTGATAATAAACAGCAAGAAATTAGACTGCTGAGAATGGACGACAAAAAATTAGACGGCTGAAAATAGACGGTAAGAAATTAGACGACTGGGAATAGATGGCAAAAAATTAGACGACTAAGAATATATGGCAAGAGATTAGATAACAAGAAAGTAGACGGTAAGAAAATAGACTGCTGAAAATTATACGATAGTCGACAAGAAATTAGACGACTGAAAATATAAGGCAAGAAAATTGGACGACTGGAAATAGACTGCAAGAAATTAGACTGCTGAGAATAGACGGCTGAAAATAGATAGCAAGAAATTAGACGACTGAGAATAGATGGCAAGAGATTAAACGGCTAAAAATAGACGACAAGAAAATTAAACGACTGAGAATAGACGGCAAGATAGTAGACGACTGAAAATTAGACGATAGTCGACTAGAAATTAGACAGCTGAAAATAGACGGCAAGAGATAAGACGGCTGAAAATAGAAGACAAGAAAATTGGACGACTGAAAATTGACGACAAGAAATTAAACGGCTGAAAATAGATAGCAAGAAATTAGACGGCTGACAATAGACGACAAGAGATTAGAAGGCTGAAAATAGACGACAAGAAAATTAGACAGCTGAAAAAAGACGGCAAGAAATTACACAACTGGAAATACAAGACAAGAAAGTAAACGGCTGAGAATAGACGGTAAGAAATTATACGTTTGAAAATAGACGATTGAGAATAGAAAGCAAGAAATTAGACGGCTGAAAATACACGGCAAGAAAATTAGACGGCGAAAAATAGACGACAAGAAATTAGACGGCTGAAAATACACTACAAGAAATTAGACGTCTGAAAATAGACAGCAAGAAATTAGATGGCTGAAAATAAACGGCAAGAAAAATTAGACAACTGAAAATTGACGGCAAGAAATTAAACGACTGAAAATAGAAGGCAAGAGATTAGACGACTGAAAAGAAATAGCAAGAGATTAGATAGCTGAAAATATACGGCAAGAAAATTAGACGGCTGAAAATATACAACAAGAAATTAGACGTTTGAAAATACACCGCTGAGAATAGACGGCAAGAAATTAGACTGCTGAAAATACACGGCAAGAAATTAAACGTCTGAAAATATACGACAAGAAATTAGATGGCTGAAAATTGACCGCAAGAAAATTTAAACGATTGAAAATTGACGAAAAGAAATTAGACTGCTGAAAATAGACGGCAAGAAATTAAACAGGTGAAAATAAACGGCAAGAGATTAGACGACTGAAAATAGACGGTAAGAAATTAGACGAATGAAAATACACGGCAAGAAATTAGGCGGCTGATAATTGACGACAAGAAATTAGACGGTTGAAAATAGATGGCGAGAAATTAAATGGCTGAAAATAGAAGGCAAGAGATTAGATAGCAAGAAAATTAGACGATTGGAAATAGACGATTGAAAATAGATAGCAATAAATTAGTCGGTTGATAATAGACGACAAGATATTAGAAGGCTGAAAATAGACGGCAAGAAAATTAGACAGCTGAAAATAGATTGTAAGAAATTAGACTGCTGGAAATACAAGACAATAAATTAAACGGCTGAGAATAGACGGTAAGAAATTATACGTTTGAAAATAGACGGCTGAGAATAGAAGGCAAGAAATTAGACGGCTGAAAATACACGGCAAGAAAATTAGACGGCACGAAATTAGACGGCTGAAAATACACAACAAGAAATTAGATGGTTGACAATAAACGACAAGAAAAATTAGACGGCTGAAAATTGACGGCAAGAAATTAGACGGTAAGAAATGAAATTGCTAAAAATAGAAGGCAAGAGATTAGACGACTGAAAAGAAACAACAAGAAAATTATAAGGCTGAAAATACACGGTAAGAAATTAGACGTTTGAAAATAGACGGATGAGAATAGACGGCAAGAAATTAGACGGCTGAAAATAGACAACAAGAAATTAGAAGGCTGAAAATAGATGGCAAGAAAATTAGACTGCTTAAAATAGACGGCAAGAAATTAGACGGCTGAAAATACATGGCAAGAAATTAGACGTCTGAAAATAAATGACAATAGATTAGACGTTTGAAAATAGACGGCTGAGAATAAAACGTAAGAAATTAGACGGCTGAAAATTGACGGAAACAAATTTGACAGCTGGAAATACACGACAAGAAATTAAATGGCTAAGAATAGACGGCAAGAAATTAGACGTTTGAAAATAAACAACTGAGAATAGACGGCAAGAAATTAAACGGTTGAAAATAGACAACAAGAAAATTAGACGGCTGAGAATAGACGGCAAGAAAAATTAGACGGTTGAAGATAGACGACAAGAGATTAGACGGCTGAAAATGGACGGCAAGAAAATAGACAACAAGAAATTAGACAACTGGAAATAGACGATTGAGAATAGATGGCAAGAAAAATTAGACAACTGAAAACTAATAGCAAGCATCTTGATGGTGAGAAAACATTAACGGATAAAAATTAATGCCAAGAAGTTTGAGAAAACATTAATAGCCAAAACTTTTTTTTTTAAAAAAAAAGAAGTAATGATTTGGAAAGCTTAAGCAATTCCGTTTGATGGATATTTAGACATGAATGAAATGTCCATCTTGCCCCCTTTAAATGTTCTCCTATAGAGGAGGGAGGCAAGTTTGTTTGCCGAGATAATCGTATAGAGAACATATAAAGAAAAAAGGACAGTGTATCTTGGTTGATGAATAAATGCAAGGAGCAGAGAAAAACCTTGTTTGAATTAGGATAAGTCATAATGAACTCCAAAAAGTGATACTCGACTCAATCAGGTGCACTTGTCTTTATCAATAAGCTGCTCGCTGATGTTATTCTTGACGAGGGAATTCAATTGACTGGTACGAACATCAGTCAATGGCCCTATCCATAAGTTACTCACAGATGTTATTTTTGACGAGTGAATTCACTTAAGTGGGACAAACGTCATTCCATGGCCTTGTATTCCTTTTAGTGCTTTTATTTTGTCCAAATCTCATGAATTTCTAACAAATTAAAGCATCTTCATCAATCCCTCGGTTGCCTCTGCATGGCTAATGATTACTAGCATTCCCAAAATCTGGAAACCGCAATCAAGATTTGTGCAAAAAGAGACACTTGAATCTGTTGTGAGATTAAAACTTATATATGTCTCACTCTAATCATTAATTCAATAATTTTCATGGAGATATGCATATAATGAAAGGGGATTAATTCGAATAACTAACCCCTATATATTTTAAAGTAGACAAGAATGACATAATGGAAAGAAAATTAATTCAAGGAATTAATCTCTTTTATTCCAAAAGCTATAGATATGCAAGAGAAATGTGCAAGATTTTACAACAGTATTATGTCCACTTATAGGGATGAAAAGATTGGACTTGCCCCATTAAATGGGTGCCTATGTATCCTCAAATAGGAATCAAAGCCAGCGTAGTTCAGAGTAATGTTGCAGGAGCTAATGCTGATTCGAGAATTAGAAACATATTTAGAAGATTTGCTATGATCTGCAACTCTGACATGTCCTAAGCAAGTGATTCTCATTATACTTTGAATTGAACTTTGTAACTTGAAAAGATAACCAAAATACTTTCAATGTCAATTGAACCCACCATTTCACTTGTGAGCCTTCATAATCTCCCTTTAGCTGACAGATCTTCCCTCTTTTCACCTTATTTTTATTTTGCCCCCTTTTCCTTTCTTTTTTTTTTTAGAATTTTGTGACCCTAACTTTTGCCTAAGCTGTCATTTTAGGTTTTTCGACTTATTTTTATTTTTATTTTTAGAATTTAGTAGGAGCTCAATTTCCTTGCTTTGTATACTATCTCAATTCTTTCTCCAACTGGGATTAACTCAGAAAAGTCGTCATAGACACTAGCAGCCATCATTTCAATAAAAGGAGTTGTAAGTATTCGTAAAAAATAATCAATCATTTCTCGCTTTCCCAATGGCGGTTGAACTTGTGCAGTTATGTGTCTCCATCTTTGTGCATATTCCCTGAAACTCTCATTATACTCCTTCCTCATTGCTTCTAATTGTGCTCTCGTGGGGGTAAGGCTTTCATTAAAACTGTATTGTCTCAAGAACAAAGTTGCCAATTGACCCCAAGACTGAATTTGAGCATGCTCTAACCTCCAGTACCAATCTGCTGCTGGGCCAGTCAAGCTTTCAGGGAAAAAGTGCATGAAGAACCTCTCATCTCTAGACCACACTCCCATTTTAGTACAATAAGACATGAGATGGATCCGAGGATTGGTAGTCCCATCATATTTGTCAAACTTTGGCACTTTGAAGTCTCTAGGAATATCTAACTGTGGGGCAAATGGCAGCTCCTCAATCCCTGTGGGTTCGTATGCCCTTGAGCCCTGAATAATCTTTAACTGCTCTTCCATCATAAGCTGTTTCTTTTCCATCATCTCAACTTTTTCCCTCTCATTTTTTATTTCTTCACCAAGCCCCTCATCTATATTGAACATTTCGCCGTGATTGGGAACAAAAGTTAGCTGATACGGAAAAGGCATTGTAGTACCCAGTCGGTTTACATTTGGATTGAGGCAGCCGCTTCATTAATGGCCACATTCGAAGCAGGTGGAATAGTGACGTGTAGTGACTCGGTAGGAGCATTAGAAGCAGGTATCGTAATGCTAGAACCTGCCCCATACACGGTTTGAAAATTCATGGGCATCATGTTAAGCGGTATCCCATACATCGATTCAGTCATAGTGTTTGGCCCCTTTACAAAAGGGCCTGCTGCAAATAGGGGCACATTGGCCGGCATCAATGCATTAGTTCCATTTTCTTATCCTTTCATTTTAAAATGATCTGTCATTATTTTCATCATCGTATTCATTTGAGACTTCAATTCTTTCAATTCCTCTCCCCCAGTCAGGTTCAATAGTAGAATTCTCTGCCATTACAACAACTGTTCTTGTGCGAAGACCAATAGATCTCTTTACAGAAAGTGCTTGATTAAGTCGAGATTTCTTCGAGGGAGCTATTATGACTTATCCTAAAATATGTTAAGAAAACAATAAATAAGATGGAAAGGATATTTTTGAGTGAAAGGCCTCCTTATTGGATGAACTGTTAATATGACTTTTTGGAGTTGGTTGCCTTTGTTGAAAATACTTTTGATTTTTCTAAAAACAGTGCCGCCGGCCCATTAACATTTCTCGTAAAAAACATAAAGTTCTCACAAGATATGCTAATAAATGAACTTCGCAACCATATAAAATGATTGCAAAATACATTTTACCACAAGCAAGGTAAAATCTTAAAAGCTTATGTCATTCTAGAAGGACCGTAACCAGTCATTGGCAAAATTTTGCTTGTAGCAATCAGGCCTCACCCATAAAAGATTTTCAAGATCTTTACTCAAAAAGTCATGTTAATAGTTCCTCTATATTTCTTTTAAAAGAACAGTTCCTGAAGTATGTTAAGATGAGACATCATTAGAAAGAGGTTAAAAAGCAAAATGGATCGTTAATACGATTTGTCTTATTTTTGAAAAATATCTTCTTGGTTTTCTTTTGGGCTAATTATGGAAAGCTGAGATAATTTATTATAACGTTTCTCCCTCTTCTTCTTTTTTAACAAATGGGTCGAGACCGAATTGATTGATAGGATTTATTATTATTATTTGAAATACGACAAGCAATAATAATGAAAATAATATCATAAAGCATAAAATGATAAGACAAAAGTTATTTACAAATCATAAAAAGATATTAAAAATAATGTCCTACCCTAAGTGAGAATAATATAATAATTTTGTTGTTTTTTTTTTTGGCACAAGAATGTGAGAAACGATGATAGATCTCTTGGATGTTCTACTCGAACTTCAACCATAAAAGCCCACAAGAAACGAATTTTGAAAATTGTTTGGGGAAACCGTATTAATAATCCATTATCTGAAGAAATTCCTGGGAAAAACAACAAAAATTAAAAATGAGATAAGTATAAATAAAACCTACTTAAATAAAGATATGAAAAATGATGATGGGGATGCTCCTCCCATTGTCCTATTATCACAGGTCACCTTAAGGGTAAAGCGTTCTAACCTACAGGCCAAGTTCTAACCTAATTTGGGCGGCATTATGGTTACGCTAAGTGCACAGCTTGGGAAAAGGCTAATGTCCTAACAGCATCAGGTCCCTAAACTGCCCCCACCAAATTGGTAGAGTTCACATTTTACAAATTTGGATCCGCAAACAGATAAACCTTTCGCAAATCCAAATGAATAAAATGATCACCACAGTCCAAGCGAAGGCTTTCGTGTAAACCACCAAAGGATAAACCTCCAGTAATAAACACTAGGCCTCTTGCTAATCCTAGGTTTAAGGTGACCCGGGTATAGAGCCAAAAGTGTGTGTTGGGAAAGTGTTGATGTTCATGTGTTGGAAGAGCAAACAAACCTTTTTCCTAAACTACTCAATCCATCATGCAAAAACATACAACAGATATATACAACCATGAAACAAGATATTATAAACATAAATTAAACAAGCAATTAATAAGACACAATTTATAGGTCATATTAAATTTTGCACAACCAATTTATTAGGCTTGACTCTCGAACATATCCCTAGTGGAGTCGCCAAACTGTCATAACGTACCCTTTGGGGGTGAAAACACTACAACGAAAAATGAAACGACCATTTTTTTTTTTTGGAGTCGCCACCAATTGTTTAAGAATCAGGGTACAATTGAAAATCCTATTTATTTCAAAATTTATGTATTTATTTTATTTTATTTTGGAAGGCATTGAAATGTAAACCAGATATGAGTTCGGAAGTCAGTTATGTGTGAGGAAGGTGTTAGGCACCTCACAACATTTGTCAAAAGCAATTACCCAAATTGATTGTGCAAGATAAGATATGACCCGAAATTGTATTTTATTCTTTGCAAAAATAAATATTACAATCTTTAAAGCAATGACAGAAAAGATAAACATGTAGGCATCAGTTTTCTAGATGAATCTAGGGTCATTCCATCCTTCAAGACAGATAAACTGTCCCTCCAGATAGAGCTTATAAAAAGACCGGACTACCTACCCTTCCATAATAAGTGAGGGGCCTTGGGATCCCTACAATAAATATTATAATCTTTAAAATAATGACAGAAAGATAAATATGTATGCATGAATTTTTTAGATGAACCTAGGATCCTTCCATCCTTCAAGACAGATAAACTATCTCTCCAGATGACGCTTATCCTCACCTAGGTCAGATATGGTGAGCTCAGTCTTATAAAAAAATCGAACTACCTATTATTCCATAATAAGTGAGGGACCTTGTGATCCTAACAATTCAAATATATCTAAAAGTGTATGCATGTTAATTACAATTTAATATTTGGGAGTGGGATACATCTAACATGATAAGGGAAATATAGCATAAAGAAAAATTACTGTACATATTCCTTCTCACTCTTTTTTTCACACCCCCATAATTTCTATCCACACCCTAGTCTGCAATCAAGTTTCTATCAACACCCCCACAATTCCTACCTGCACCCCCATCTTCCACTACCTCGTTACTGACAATTGCTGTTTAGACCCACGAATTTTCTTCCTGCACCCAACAATTTCTATTTACGCCTACTACTTCATTTCTTACACCCATTTCTTAATCTGAATTAATTCTTTTCTATTTCACACCCTCAATTTTCTCTCTGCACCCAATTATCTAAGCTGAATATAGCATTTATACAAAAGATCAACCACACCAGCTGCGAAAAACAGCAAATGAAATACCATGAATCGGAGACCTCACGAAGTAACCAGGCAAACCAAAAATCATTCATAGTAAATCATTCCTTTCACAGAAATTATTGTGTCCATAAATGACAGTACCGGAATAGGAATTTATCAACAATTGTCCCAAAGTAAGATTCACAATCGGGAAGAACCACAATCAGAAAGAACCTGAACTAAGCAATGTAAGCAATTAAAATCAAAATTCGTCCTCTAACAGCAACTCAACATATAATCAGATTTACTCAAATCAAATCAACTCCCATAATTTTGCATCACAGGCAAGCACAAAATAACATCTAGCTATACAGGGAACAAACCGAATAGCATCTGAGAGAAGGAACTCGAGATGAGCTCATGGAGAAAGATCAGACTGTTTGAAAACTATCCCTTCTCTCTCTGGAATCCAGAGTTTAGAAACTAAGCCTCTTTCTCCTCAATTCGTTCTCTCCATCCTCTCTCTAGCCCTCTCTCCTTTTCAATTCCCTTCTCACTCTCTCTCTAACTTCCGATCCTTCTTCTCCTCTCTAGCTCTCCCTCGCTCTCTATATATTTCTTTTCACCCTTCGATCTCACTCTCAATCCTTCTTTTCTTTCCACTCTCCGCTTTTTCCACTTGCTTTGCAACCAATTCTGTTGCTCCCTTCGGACCCCGTTCTCCCTTTTTCCTTTTCTTTTCCTATTTTCCCCATTTTTCCTCTCCTCTGTTCCGTTGCCGTCTCTCTTCATTTTCATTTTCATTTTCTTCTTTTCTCATTCCCTTTTTTTTTTTTTTATATATATTTTCTGAAATATATTATGTAAGAGTTTCAAAATAATAATTATAATAAATTTTTTATTTTAAAAAATAAAATAAAAATAAAAATAAAGGTAAAAATAAAGAAATAAAATAAAATAAACCAAAAATAAAGATAAAAAAGTGTATTGAGACATAGTGTTCACAGTTGGTACGTATATAATTTTAAAAGATTAAATTATACAAATTAAATTTCTTCTATTGATTATTATTGCAACTATTTCTAATGAAGGGAAACATTAACATTTTTTCTTCACTTTCATAGCAAAATAACTTTATTTCATTTTACCTAATAGTTTGTTTCTCTTTTTTTGCAGTATTTGTCAATGGAAAGTTTTGCAAGGACCCCAAGCTAGTCAAAGCTAATGATTTCTTCTACCATGGACTCAGAGAAGGAAACACATCAAACTCATCGCTAGGCACAAAAGTCACTACCGTTGCGGTAACTGAGATACCGGGACTCAACACTCTTGGCATATCCTTGGCTCGCATAGACTTTGCTCCTAAAGGTCTCAACCCTCCTCACACTCACCCTCGAGCCACCGAGATCGTTGTAGTATTAGAAGGCACCCTCTATGTTGGATTTGTTACCTCAAACCCAGAAAACCGTCTCTTCACCAAAATTCTAAACAAAGGAGATGTGTTTGTGTTCCCAATTGGTCTCATTCACTTCCAATTGAATGTGGGTAAGACTAAGGCCGTCGCTATTGCTGGTCTCAGTAGCCAAAACCCTGGAGTCATCACTATTGCCAATGCTGTATTTAAATCCAATCCTCCTATCTCTCAAGAGGTTCTCACCAAAGCTTTTCAGGTGGACAAGAAAACAATTGACTATCTCCAGAAACAGTCCTGGGAGGACAACAATTAAGATCTAGGAGTCTTTTAACTTAGCTATAGCAATAAGACTTGATTAATTAGTTTTTGGATTTGGCTTATTCGACTATTACAAGTTATTTCCAAGATAGAATAAAATGTGTGTTTCTATGCAGCTTAAATTATACACATGCGCCATGTTTGGAATTATGTAATAAAATAAGCATTGCAGTGATTTTTTTTTTTTTAAATTAACTTCTGCAGTACAAACAATGATATTTGGTATTATTTCCACATTTACGATTGTTATTTTGCCTGTCTATAATTAATCAATAAGTAATTATTTGTTGACGTCCTTGTGGAACTATACCAAAAACTGAACCATGCAAGTATATTCTTGGACGTTGGATGCTAAATCCTAAACTGTCCAAAATGAATAGTAGCATTTTTCCGTCTCTAAATAGCAAAAATCTATCTCTAAACATTCAGATGTTGGTTTAGTGACAGATTTTTCTGGTTGTCTCTAAAAGTGGCATCACTAAATCTCTAAATACACACTTTGTTGATTCGTATCTAATTAGATACGATTTTTTTTTATTTCTAAATTAAACAATTTCGGCTGTAAATCTTTTAAAAAGTTTGTCTCTTGTTACTAAAAATAAATCAATAAGTCTCTAAATTAAATAACAATCTATCTCTAAATATATCTAGAAAAGATAATGTATAAGTACTTACATAAATATTTAAAGATGAATTTTTTCTGTCTTTAAAATAGTCTTTTCATTTACAAAAACTCTATTTTTTTGTTTCGTCGATCTAAAAGTTGTAAAATTTTTAACAATAATAATAAAAAATTTAACAATAACAAATAAAGATTCACAATAATAATAATAACATGTTGTCAAAAAAAGACAAATTGCAATTATATAGAGGGCCAAGCACTAATTCTTCAACAAATAATAGTATATAAAAAGTAATAAGTGATCAAATATCATTTGCAAATTGTCATGCAGCTTATCATCTAAGTGATGGCTGCTATTATCACGTACAGCAGTGGCTTGGCTAAATTCAGGTGATGGAAGTGCATGCATTGCATACCCTTTACTCCTCATCGTGTCAAGTAAAGACTCTGTGTTGCCTTTAAATTTAGTCTGCACATACGCATTCAAAGGAGCCCCATATGCCCTCCTATTTATTATTTTATTAGTGATATTCTTCTGCACAAGAAACTCCACGAACTTTGGCAATCAGATCTAATTGAATTGCAAACAACCTAAACCTCTCTCCCCGGTTGTTCATCCAGTTACCTGTTTATAAGGCCAAGAGCAAATTTGGAAACAATAATTATGAAAGAATACTACACGCGTGACTTATTCCCATCTTTCAGTCAATTAATCAAATAAGCATTCATGAACAAGAAGTAAATGCACCTTATTGTTCCACTTGCCCAAACCAATAGGCACTCATTTTATACTAACTGTGAAATCTATTAGAGTTTGAAGTCTGATGGATGAAAATGGTATTTCAAAATCAACTAGATGTGCCACTAACTTTGTACTTGTTTGGCTAGTGTTAAGAGACAACTAATCAAACTCAGAAAGTGTGAAGATAACCAAGATATAAACCAAAAAAGAGACTTCTGCATGAAATTCCTACAGATCAAAGTATATGTTTCTAATGTCATGTTAGGTTCCACCAAAGAATAGGGTTTTCATTGGTTTTTTCATTTTATCTTCTGAGTAATCAAGTCTGTGTTGATAAGGATACAAAATCTGAAACGGTCTTAATTTCCCGTTCTGTTGGTTGTTGCCACATGAATATTTAGTTGAGAATGATTCTCCTAAACCATTGTATTGACATGCTTCATATTTTCTTCCTTCTGCCTTCAACAGCTCTTACATCAGGGCATACGTAAACGTTCGAAACGCCCAAACATAAATAAAACTAATTGATATTTAATTATTTATATGTTCTTTGTTCCAATTATGTATGTTCTGGAACTTAATCCAACTCAGATTTCATGAAAACAGAGACAGATTCAACTTATTATCGATGCTCCTTGAACTAGTCCTTTAAGATATTGAGATATCAGACAAGGACGAAGAAAAAGTATGCATAGTTGTTAAAGAATAATTCATTAAAGAAATGAAAGTTTAACCACCTCCCTTTTACTTACTAGGTCTCTATAAGACTTTCACCCAACAATAATGACAAGCTCAATGCCTCCTAATTGACATTGTTTTCATTTCAAGAATCTCATGTTACTTGATTCATCTAATAATTTAAGCTTTTAAATAAAAGTTTACCTTTATGTGCACAAACTATTTGGGAGTAGAGAGAAAACAAAACACATGTAAAAAACACATCTTACCTATGCATTAAGCTGAAATTTTAAATTAAATAAGAATGTGGGGCGACAATATTTGATTTCCCCAATCACTTAATCAATGAAGCTTTAATAAAATGTGAATAACTAACTTTAACATAAAAACTTAAGCAACTGAATAGGCCTAGAAATCAGTTACATCTTAACATCCATTTTGTATTGCTTCAAATTAAAAAAAAAAAAAAATGATATATCTTTTCTGAGTAAAAGAAAACATCAAGGATTAGATTTCTTCTCACACACACAAAAAGAAAACGAAGTCTTGCTTGCTCCTGTTTGCAAATGATTTTGGAATAAGTCTTATTTAGTAAATGGTAAGCAAATTCACTTATGTGTCATCCGAATAGCCATGTGGCAATTGGCATCAAAATTGTGAAGGTGTTCTTTTGAAGTATAACTTAAAAATTCATATCGTAATTTTTTCTTTTTGTCCAACATATATGATTATATTATATAACTAATAAAATTATTAAGAACCCGTGCAACCAAAACCTTAAATTATTATGAAAAATCAAAGATTGATTTTCATATTATACCCATTAGCTCTTGCACAAAAAAAAAAAAAATCTTTTTACTTAAATGGTAAGCAAATTCATTATATGTCATCCCAATAGCCCCGTGGCAATTGGCATCAAAATTGTGAAGGTGTTCCTTTGAAGTATAACGTAAAATCTCATATGGTAAATTGTTCTTTTTGTCCAACTTATATGATTATTTTATATATAAGATAAAATTATTAAGAATCGATTTAATTCAAAAGCACAAACTATTATGAAAAAGTTTAAGACTGACTTTCATATTCTTATTATATCCAACACGCTCTAATGCAAAAAAAAAAAAAAAAACTCTTTTTACTTAAAGTGTGAATAACACACAAGCACCCATATACAATGTGTTAAAATTTTTAATTTAATTGAGAAGGTAGTACTGAGGGATTTCATTTTTTGATTGTAAGGTTAAAAAACTTTAATACTATATTTAGAATTAATTCAATTCAAAAATTAAAACTATTTAAAAAAAGTTCAAAACTAATTTTTATATTTTAATTTTTAGATTAGTTTTTATATTACATTCAACAAAAACATGATGATTTCTCTTATTTGTGCTAAAATAGAAAGAGTATACTTCTGTTCATACACAAGCGTGATCTTCTATTCCTCGTACCTATCTAAATCCTTAATATGAAATAGTCCACTAATTTGACCAAGTCTTGTATTCGACAATTTCTTCCAACTAATTAATACAAGATTATACCAACTACTTAAGACTTACTAGGTTTCTGTATGCTTCGTGCAAATAAGATTTTAGAAAAGTCAAGACCATATGCTTATAAATAGACCTTTTTTTTCCATCTGAGTATCTCACTCCGCAGACAAGCGACAAGCAAAAATACTCAAATACAGATTAGAATTTTTTGGCAGAGAAAACATGAAAGCTGTTTACCTATTCCTTGCTACCTTCTTGGCTTTGGCATCTTCTTGTGCTTTCGCCTTTGATCCCAGCCCACTACAGGATTTCTGTGTGGCTATCAATGAGACCAAGACCGGTGGTGGTACGTATATAATTTCAAAAGATTAAATAATACATATTAAATTTCATTCTTATTGCAACTATATCTAGTGATGGAAAACTTTAACATTTTTTCTTCACTTTCATAGAAAATAACTTTATTTCAGTGTTTTTCTCTTTTTTTGCAGTGTTTGTGAATGGAAAGTTTTGCAAGGACCCAAAGCTAGTCAAAGCTGATGATTTCTTCTACTATGGACTCAAAGAAGGAGACACATCAAACTCATCGCTAGGCTCAAAGGTCACTCCCGTTGCGGTGACTCAGATACCGGGACTCAACACTCTTGGCATATCTTTGGCTCGCATAGACTTTGCACCTAAAGGTCTCAACCCTCCTCACACTCACCCTCGAGCCACCGAGATCCTTGTAGTCTTAGAAGGCACTCTCTACGTTGGATTTGTTACCTCCAACTTAGAAAACGCAGAAAACCGTCTCTTTACCAAAATTCTCAACAAAGGAGATGTGTTTGTGTTCCCAATTGGTCTCATTCACTTCCAACTCAATGTGGGTAAGACTAAGGCCGTTGCTATTGCTGCTCTCAGTAGCCAAAACCCTGGAGTCATCACCATTGCAAATGCTGTATTCAAATCCAATCCTCCTATCACTCAAGAGGTTCTCACTAAAGCTTTTCAGGTGGACAAGAAAACAATTGACTATCTCCAGAAACAGTCCTGGGAGGACAACAATTAGAAACTAAGATGGGCAGAAATACAATTAGTCATTTATCCTATAGCAATAACAATACTACTTGATTAGTTTCTGGGTTCGGATTATACAGCCATTTTAAGATAATTACTAGATAGAATAAAATGTGTGTTTCTATGGAGTTTATATTATACACATGTACAATGATTGGAGTTATTTAATAAAATAAGCATTGTAGTGATTGTTTGACTTTTGCAGTAGAAACAATGATATCTGGTATTCTTTCCACGTTTGGTATTGTACAAGCAATGCACCTATAGCAACAATTATAGTTTGCTGCTAATTGATTAACTAAAAAGGGAATTATTTCTTCACCAACTTATGGAAGTACATCAAAGACTAGGTCGTGTCTAAAACTAATTGATATGTAATTATTTATATGTTCTTTGTTCCAATTATTTATGTTCTGGAACTTAATCCAACTCAGATTTCATGAACTAGTCCTTTAAGATCTTGAGATATCAGACAAGGAAGAAGAAAAAGTATGCATAGTTGTTAAAGAATAATTCATTAAAGAAATGAAAGTTTAACCACCTCCCTTTTACTTACTAGGTCTCTATAAGACTTCCGCCCAACAATAATGACAAGCTCAATGCCTCCTAATTGACATGGTTTTCCTTTCAAGAATCTCATGTTACTTGATTAACCTAATAATTTAAGCTTTTAAATAAAAGTTCATCTCTACATGCACAAGCTATTTGGGTGTTAGGAGAGAACAAAATACATACCAAAAAGCTTATCATATTTGTACGTTATGTTAAAATTTTAAATTGAATGGGAATGTAAGGTAAAAACATTTAATTTCCCTAATTACTTAATCAGCAAAACTTTAATACAATGTAAATAACTAACTTTAACATAAAAACTTAAGCAATTGATTTGGCCTAGAAATTAGTTATATTTTAACAACCATTTTGTATTGCTTCAAATTAAAACGAAAAAAATGATATATCTTTTCCTCAAAAAAGAAAACATCAAGGATTAGATTACTTCTCACACACAAAAAGAAAACGCAGTCTTGCTAGCTCCTGTTTGCAAATGAGTTTGGAATAAGTCTTAATTAGTAAACGGTAAGCAAATTCACTTATGTGTCATCCGAATAGCCATGTGGCAATTGGCGTCAAAACTGTGAAGGTGTTCTCTTGAAGTATAACTTAAAAACTCATGTGATATTTTTTTTTTCTTTTTTGTCCAATATATATTATTATTTTATATAACTAATAAAATTATTAAAAATTAATTTAACCCTAAAACTTAAGTTATTATAAAAAAAATTCAAGACTGATTTTCGTATTGACACTATCATGCTCTTACACAAAATAAAATAAAATAAAACTCTTTCTTTATATGGTAAGCAAATTCATTATATGTCATCCGAATAGCCCTATGGCAATTGGCATCAAAATTGTGAAGGTGTTCTTTTGAAGTATAACTTAAAAACTCATGGTAATTTGTTCTTTTTGTCCAACATGAATGATTATCTTTTATACTGGATAAAATTTTAAAAATTGATTTAACTCAAAAACTTAGGTTATTATGAAAAGAATTTAAAACTAATTTTTATATTATATCCAAAACGTGTTTTCACATAAAAACTCTTTTTACTTAAATGGTAAGCACATTCCTTATATGTCGTCTGAATAGCCCTTTGGCAATTGGCATCAAAATTGTGAAGGTGTTCTTTCGAAGTGTAACTTGAAATCTCATATGGTGATTGGCTCTTTTTTTCCAACATATATGATTATCTTATATCAAAGATAAAATTATTATAAATTGATTTAATTTAAAAATATAAATTACTATGATAAAGTTTAAAATTGATTGTCATATTATATTTAATATGTTCTAGCGCACAAAAAGTTTTTTTATTCAAAGTGTGAATAATGCACAAGAACACATATATGATGTGTTGAAATTTTTAATTTAATTAAGAAAGTAGTAGCGGAAGATTTGATTTTTTGATCGTGAGATAAAAAGACTCTAATATTATGTCAATAATTAATTTTTCTCGTAAATTTAAACTATTAGAAAAAAAGTTCAAAAGTGATTCTTATATTTTGATTTTTAGACTAACTTTTATATTACATTCAACAAAAACATGCTGATTTCTCTTAGTTGTGCTAAAATAGAAAGAGTATACTTCTGTTTAAACACAACCCTGATGTTCGATTCCTCGGACCTTTCTAAATCCTTAATATGAAATAGTCCACTTATTTGACCAAGTCTTGTATTCGACAATTTCTTCCAACTAATTAATACAAGATTATGCCAACTACTTAAGACTTAATAGGTTTCTGTATGCTTCGTGCAAGTAAATGTATAGAAAAGTCAATACCATATGCTTATAAATAGACCTTGTTTTCCATCTGAGAATCTCACTCCGCAGACAAGCAAAAATACTCAATACTGATTAGAATTTTTTGGCAGAGAAAACATGAAAGCTGTTTGCCTATTCCTTGTTACCTTCTTGGCTTTGGCATCTTCTTGTGCTTTTGCCTTCGATCCCAGCCCACTACAGGATTTCTGTGTGGCTATCAATGAGACAAAGACCGGTGGTGGTACGTATATAATTTCAAAAGATTGAATTATACAAATTAAATTTCTTCTATTGATTATTATTGCAACTGTTTCGAATGAAGGGAAACATTAACATTTTTTCTTCACTTTCATAGCAAATAACTTTATTTCATTTTACCTAATATTTTGTTTCTCTTTTTTTGCAGTGTTTGTGAATGGAAAGTTTTGCAAGGACCCAAAGCTAGTCAAAGCTGATGATTTCTTCTACTATGGACTCAAAGAAGGAGACACATCAAACTCATCGCTAGGCTCAAAGGTCACTCCCGTTGCGGTGACTCAGATACCAGGACTCAACACTCTTGGCATGTCTTTGGCTCGCATAGACTTTGCACCTAAAGGTCTCAACCCTCCTCACACTCACCCTCGAGCCACCGAGATCCTTGTAGTCTTAGAAGGCACTCTCTACGTTGGATTTGTTACCTCCAACTTAGAAAACGCAGAAAACCGTCTCTTTACCAAAATTCTCAACAAAGGAGATGTGTTTGTGTTCCCAATTGGTCTCATTCACTTCCAACTCAATGTGGGTAAGACTAAGGCCGCTGCTATTGCTGCTCTCAGTAGCCAAAACCCTGGAGTCATCACCATTGCAAATGCTGTATTCAAATCCAATCCTCCTATCACTCAAGAGGTTCTCACTAAAGCTTTTCAGGTGGACAAGAAAACAATTGACTATCTCCAGAAACAGTCCTGGGAGGACAACAATTAGAAACTAAGATGGGCAGAAATACAATTAGTCATTTATGCTATAGCAATAACAATACTACTTGATTAGTTTCTGGGTTCGGCTTATACAGCCATTTTAAGATAATTACTAGATAGAATAAAATGTGTGTTTCTATGGAGTTTATATTATACACATGTACCATGATTGGAGTTATTTAATAAAATAAGCATTGTAGTGATTGTTTGACTTTTGCAGTAGAAACAATGATATCTGGTATTCTTTCCACGTTTGGTATTGTACAAGCAATGCACCTATAGCAACAATTATAGTTTGCTGCTAATTGATTAACTAAAAAGGGAATTATTTCTTCACCAACTTATGGAAGTACATCAAAGACTAGGTCGTGTCTAAAAATTTTAAGATTCTACGCAAAATTACTAGAGGAGCTTGTGTAATGTAACTCATCAATATTTATATGATTTCTCTTGCTTTCTGAGCTGCAAGAAATCATTTATCAAAGTTGAATAATTTTTCAACTTTCTTTTTCATTTTTTCGAAACTTTATTTAATGTAACTCATCAACCTTTATGTCATTATTCTAGCTTTTTTGAGTTACGAAGTTACTTATCAATGTTTTATGATTTTGAATTTTTTATTTTAAAAATTATATTCATACGTTCTATTTGATTACCTTCTACCGATGCAAAGTATAAAATAGAAATTAAAAAAATAATAATTATACTTTTAATTCATACAATTTAATTTAAATTTTGAAAATATTTCTATAATTTAAAATGTTAAAAATTAATCTTTATAATTTACAAATATTTATAAATTAGTTTTTGTTATTCAACTTTATCAATTAACTCTATCATATTGATTTTTATAATTTTACACAAAATTTAAAATAGTTCTTACAATTTAAATTTTGTTACAAATTCATCCTACACTGTACAAATATTTATAAAATAGTCCCCGTTGGTAAATAAGGGACAAAAACTGTTGTCCCATAGTTTGTTCCAAGCCTCCTCATTAACCAAAAAAAATAATATAGTAATATACATTTAATACTTGTAATAATATTTTAATAATTTTTTAACTAACAAAATATTTTGAGACAAGTTATGAGATACAGTTTAAGACAATATATTGTCTTGATGAATAAACGTTTGTAAATTATAAGAATTAATTCTTAATATTTTGAATTTTAAAAATTATAAAGACTAATTTGTAAATATTTATAAATTATAAAATTAATTTTTAACTTTTTAAACTATATGATCTCTTAAATTTTGTTTGAAATTATACAATTAAAAGTATAATTAAAAAGCAAAAACAAGAAAAATATAAAATAGAAGTTGTCTAGTTAATAAGAAAAACATGATGAAATGAAATAACATGAGAACTTAGAAAACTATGAGAATTAAACGTAAATATTATGTACTGCAATAGTCTACCGATCAATATTAATTTAATATTAGTGACCTGCTTTGAAAATTCACAAAAATGAATATGAATATGGAGGAGGAGAAGAGAGAATAAATAATCAAAACTTTTAAGGGAGAAAGGATGAAGTCCTTTAGATGAATAGTTAGACAAAAGTAAGGAAAGTTTGCAGCTGATACATTTCCAAGTTTCCCTTCAAAATTTAGACCAAAAAACACAACTACAAAGCATAATTCGAGGATTTGCCGAACTGGATATTCGATTTCAACAATGAACAAAGATAAAAGTTCTCGATTCTCTTTTAGATTACAGGGTGGTGACAGTAATGGTGGGGCTAAGATATTTTACCATGTGGGATGGCATAATGTGTTACACTATTTCAAGCCCAGAGAGCTTCCATGAGAAAATAGTTATCTATACTGGTGTGCTGGAAAATTCCAAGACTGATGATGCAGAGCTTGCAGCTACTATTGGGCATGAGGTATGTATGCTTATGTTTTCTTTTCTAGGTGAACTCCTTATTAGTTTTTGCAGTTACTACCTCCAGCCCAAAACTTAGTAGTTTTAGAGCTTTATATATATATATACATATATATATCAAAACTGATGCAGTTTTAGAACTTTAAGACTATATTAAAATTATATTTTTATAGATATACTCTTAGGTTAAAAGATAATTTAGTTTTTCTTTTTCTTAATGGCGTCAGCTGGATATGATCCACAGGTAACACCCTCAATTTACCAAAAGGGTTCTGGGGATTCGCCACAAAAAAGATAGGAACTTGGTACATGTTGACAGGGTTAGACTTTGGCACAAGAGATTATAGATCTTTCTATCATAAAAAGAATTAGTTTTTAATTATTGATTAAGAAATATTCTTAATACATATAAAAATAAACGGCGTATAAAGATAAGAAATATGATTATGCAAATATATGCTTTCTTCTTTTGCTAAGCATTCTATTACTTAATTTACTTAGAAAGTGCTGGGACGGCGATAATAGCCAAACATCAATTTGCATCAACGAATAACGTTTAAGCCTCCTTTTCCAAAACACTTGTGTAACAAGACATGGAGAAAATAATTTTTTAAAAAAGGTTTGATGTACCTAACAAATAACTTGTTAAAATTATTTTTATAAAAAAATTTAAAAATTGTGAGAGAGAAAGAGAGTGACCCTAAATTATTATCTTAAGATTGGAAACGAAGAACTATTTTTTCTTTTCTCATTTTATCTAAGGAGCAATTATGTGATAGAGTTAAATAATCTGAAATGGTCTTTCTTTCTCTCTCTTGTTGGTTTAGCACATGAATATTTAGTTTAGAATAGTTCTCCATTTGCCATTGCATGGACCACTTCATGTTTATGTCTTCTTTGTTGCACATACATTCTAGAACAAAATCCTATAGAAAGATTTCACGTGAAAACAAGAGATAAATATGACCAATTTTTTGCATAAGCTTTGAAAAGATACCGTTCAAACATATCCCATAAAAAGTTATGTTAAGCAATGGATGTTTTTATAATAACAATATAAGTGCAACAGTAATAAGTATTTTTAAAGTCCTTTTGATGGAACTCAAACCTGATACATGCAGGGCCAAATAATTAATTGGAACCACGACCAAGTCAACAAAAAATATGTTGTTCAATCAGCCTCATGTCATAGATGTGTTAGAAGGGCCCAGTCAATTATTGTTCCTAAAAAGTGCCTAGCTATTTAAACTATACAGTTAGGTCCTTGGATCATTAATCGAACATCAGTGTATTTTATAGACCTAAGTTGACTCTGTCTCTTTTAGCACAAAAAGAACAAGAACAAGAATCTGTCTTCTTGCTTGATTAGTTCTATAGAAAAGCATTAACATTTATGTTAAACTAAAAGCACGTTTATATAAGACAATTTCACATTGAGAAGAGGATAAAGGAAAAAGGACACCAATAAAAGATCAAAACTTACTAGGTCTCTATGTGCATGCTGCTGCATGCAAGTAAAACTATAGACCAGTTCAATACCATATTCTTATAAACAGACATTGTTTTCTTTGGGATCACCTCATCCCTATCAAGTACACAGTGATTAAAGTTTTTAGAAGCACAGAAAACATGAAGGCTGCAGTTTACTTATTTCTAGTTGCCTTCTTGGCTTTGGCATCTTCTTGTGCCTTTGCCTCTGATCCCAGCCCATTGCAGGACTTCTGTGTAGCAATCAATGATACCAAGACCACCGCTGCCGGTACGTATATACACCTTAACTTTTTTGTTACTTCGAAAAAACTAAAACAGAGAAACAATTTAACATAAAAGCTTATGTTATTACATAAAGGCATGAACTGTTTTATATCATATTCAACACCTTATAGATGAAAGTTGTTTGCATTGCAAAAAAGAAAAAATTACTTTAGCCACCAGTAATCAATGAACTCGGTCGCAAAATTAGTGTTTAGCCACCAAATATCACTCCTTTAAAGTTTGAACAAAGCACAGTTTTATATTATATACAACATAATCAAATTTCTTCTCACTTTTTTTTTCTCCTTCTTTTGCAGTGTTTGTCAATGGAAAATTCTGCAAGGACCCAAAGCTAGCCACAGCCAATGATTTCTTCTTCCATGGACTCAAGGAAGGAAACACATCAAACCAACTTGGCTCAAAAGTAACTCTTATTACTGCAAAGGAAATACTAGGACTTAACACTCTTGGTGTATCCTTGGCTCGTGTAGACTTTGCACCTAAAGGTCTTAACCCTCCACATATTCACCCTCGAGCCACTGAGCTTTTCACAGTCTTAGAAGGCACTCTCTATGCTGGATTTGTTACCTCCAACCCAGAAAACCGCCTCTTTACCAAAATTCTCAACAAAGGAGATGTGTTTGTATTCCCCAAAGGTCTCATTCATTTTCAAATGAATGTGGGTAAAAGCAAGGCCCTCGCTATTTCTGGCCTCAGCAGCCAAGACCCTGGACGTGTTGATATTGCAAATACTGTGTTTGGATCCGATCCTTCTATCTCCCAAGAGGTCCTCACCAAAGCTTTCCAACTGGACAAGGGAACGATTAGCTATCTTCAGAAACAGTTTTAGAAGAAGAACTAGTAGAAAACTAGCCGGCAGGGAAATGAAATAAAATATGATTTTTTTAATCCATTACTTGATTTTTTTTTTAAAAAACGAACCATAAGTTTATATTTGAATAGTTAATCGATTTGTTATTTTGATTGTCTTATGTGACGATTGAAATAGAATAAAGTGAAAGGTTCTATATTTTACAATGCTTTTGTCCTACATTTTATTGAGATAATTCACTAAGCCACGAAAGGCCTTTTACAGTGCTTTCGTCCTACATTTTATAGTGTTTTCAAGCACAGTCTATATTACAGCTGCTCTATATGTATTGACATAATTTCACTTTTGTGTTAATTAACTTGCTGGATTTTAAAGATCTGTTTAACATGGAAAGAAGAGAATGACATCTATTTTGCTGGATTTTCATAGCAAGGCTTAATGAGCATTTCTTATGATGCTAAACATATGGTACATTATATCAATTTGGCATTAGGTTCAAAGGAGATATCCTCTACCTTTGCTTCATTAGATCAATGGCTTCTCTGATTAAGGCATTGTAGTGGGTATACAGAATTGAAAATAAAGTACAATTTGCATTAAAAGTTGTGATTGTTATCAATCCTATTGTATATGAAATGTGATTGTTAACAATCATGTATCCTCTATATACATTTAATTAAATTAATTTTTTGGTATCCTTGTGTAGTAACAATAGTAACAAGTATTTTTTTTTTGAAAGAACTCGAACCTGATACATACATAGCCAAATAATTAATTGGGACCACGACCAAGTCAACAAAAATATGTAGTTGAATTAGCCTCATATCATAGATGTGTTCATAGGGGCCAGTCAATAATAATTATTGTTTTTCTTAAAAGTAACATTTAAGGTTTTTTATTGTGGTTTTTAAGGTATTCTTGTATATCTTGCTATGAAAATAATTTTTGAATAAGACGAAAATAATAATTAGTGAAATTTTTTTTCTACAACGGCGATTTTAAATTTCCTTTAAAGACATTTGATTAAGAAAACTGGTATTTGAGCCAAAATTGTATCCAAGTGATAGTATTTCAAATGATAAGACATAACCATTCTCACAAAATAAAAAATAATAATAACCCAGCTACGATCTAAAATTTCTTGTCTTGCCGCACGCGCACTGAGTTTCGATAAAGTTTCGTACTTTAATAGACAAACCAAGTCATACTTGTCCACCCAACAGCTATTCCTTTGATAATTGGCATCAAAGTGCCTAGATTAGTAGATTGTTTAAACTATATGGCTAGCTAGGTCTTCCATCAATACTGTATTTTATAGACCGAAGTTGAATCTATCTCTTTTAGCAAAAAAAGAACAAGAACAAGATTCTGTCTTCTTTTTAGATTCATTCTGTAGAATAATAATGTATATGTCAAACAAAAAGAAGGTTTATATAAGACAAGTTCATATTGAGAAGAGGATAAAGGAAAAAGACACCAATACATGATCAAAATTTACTAGGTCTCTATATGCATGCATGTAAAGTCACAGACCAGTTCAATACCATATTCTTTATAAATAGACATTGTTTTCTTTGGGATTACCTTCACCCCTATCAAGTACTCAGTGATTAAAGTTGTTAGAAGCATAGAAAACATGAAGTTTGCAGTTTACTTATTTCTAGTTGCTCTCTTGGCTTTGGCATCTTCTCCTGCCTTCGCCCCTGGTCCTAGGCTACTGCAGGACTTTTGTGTGGCGATCAATGACACCAAGACCATTATTACATGAAGGCAGGAATTGTTATTTCGAAAAGATTAAAGTAAAAAAATAATTCAACTTAAAAACTTATGTTATTACATAAAACTAAGAATTGTTTTATGTCATTTTCAACATGTTTGTAATTATAAAATCGTAATTTTATATTATATCCAACGTAATCAAGTTTCTGCTTTCTTTTTTTTCTTCTTTTCCTTTTGCAGTGTTTGTGAATGGAAAATTCTGCAAGGACCCAAAGCTAGCCACAGCTAATGATTTTTTCTTCCATGGATTCAAGGAAGGAAACACATTAAACCAACTTGGCACAAAAGTAACTCTTATTACTGAAAATAAATGCTAGGCCGTTTTGATATTGCAAATACTGTGTTTGGATCCAATCCTTCTATCTCCCAAAGGTCCTCACCAAAGCTTTTCACGTGGACAGGAGCACAATTGACAATCTTCAAAAGCAGTTTTGGAAGAAGAAGAAGAAAACTAGAAGGCTGGGGAATGAAATGAAATTTTATTTTTTAAAACCTATTAATTACTTGATTATTTTTTAAGGACCATAAGTTTATATTTGAATTGTTTATTAATATGTTATTGTGATTGCCTTATGTGATGATTGAAATAGTTATTGAAATAGAATTTGGGCACTGTCTTCATACAATTCAAGAAGATTTTGCCGCTGTGATGGAATTTGAAAATTCACAGAGGCAATATATATATAGATATATCACACATTGTCAACAAATACACAAACCAACACAATTTACAGGATCATCTTTGTTACTAGAATAAAAGTAATCTATCCAATACATACATGCACAAATTGATGCATTTGCATTTTGAATGAGTTAATTACAAGTACACACGAAAGATTTTTAAAGAAATTAAAAAAGAAAAAACTAACCAATATGAAAACATGATCAAGAACAATAGGAAAAGTCATTGTGCCAATAAGAAAATTAGAACGCACAAACAGATGTTCAAGAGGATTTCTTTTTGTGCAGCCCAATTTTCTAGTCTCACATCCTATGCATTACAGAACTTTAAAATTTGAAGTGTAAATTATATCTTAGAGAAATTGAAAGTCTTGGAATGTATGGGATGTTCTAATAGAAATTCTGGGATGCATAAAAAGAAATCCAACCATTTCTTTTGCACGTCCCTTTTTTTCTAGCCACACACCCTATTCTGTCCTTTTCAACTTTACTTCTAAAGTATTCATATGTTAAACATGGCACATCATCTTTTGTACCATTACTTAACCCAAACCCTGTTTCATGGTTGGGATTGATAAAGAAATCCAACATACGACCCTCTTAAAACAGTATTTTATTGATTTTTCACTAATACTAAATTCATATGACACGGTTTAAAATAAAAAATATTGTCCTGTTAAACACACACCTCACATTCAGTACATCCCCACCACCAACAATCACCATATAAACTTTCTCTGGCTAAAATCGATTCCTCCACCATTAATTAGTTAATTATTCAATTATTTATTCACTAACAAGTGGAAACTAGATCAGAGACCGAACCATGCATGCAATTTCTTCGCCATTACATACCAAATTCAAAATTCTTCGAAACATTTGTCTTTCTCATCTGCAATAGATATCAATTGAATATAGACTATCTTTGAGACATGTGAGAGCAGTATTGCACCATTGGAATTGACAAATAAGGTTACTCCAAACAAGAAGAAAAAAGCTTGGTCTACATTTGAAGCATTAAACTCTACTCCGCCACAAGCCTCAACTGCCAAAAAAACTCAAATCTGTTAAGATTGAGCCACTAGACAAGAAGATTGAGTTTGGGAATTAGTCTCTTAATTGCTACAATAAAGTATTTTTGATGCATTGTGGGTTGTCTATTTAGCTATATGGATTTGGTTTCTTTACGCAACTTGAGGACTCTTCTGTTTGGGTCTATAACAAGTTCTCTGATTACTTCATCCTTCATGGTTTACATATTAAGAGGTCTTTCATGCAATCTCCATTTATTTTATTTGATGGTATAAGTTTAGTATGTAGATATCTTTTTAATTGATATATAATTTCAATTATATTTACATAATATACTTGATTTCTAACCTTAATATCTTTTAACTTGACATAAAATTGAATATAATTGTCTAAATAGATATTTAAGTTTAAATGGAGTTAATATCAAAATAGAAAAAAATTCACAAAAATAAATCATATCTTACATGTGCTTTGAGTTTCATTGGTAGCTAGTATATATTATAATAAGGATAAGATTAGCAATTATAGAAGACATTTCTTTTATAACATAAACTCCAAAAAAAATTGTCTTGATTGCTGACACTCCACTAGCAATTACGATTCTTTTTGTTATTTCATTTTATCTATTGAATGATTAAATCTTTATTGATCAAGACACATAATCTGACATGGTCTTTCTACTTCTCTTGTTGGTTACAACTTAAATATTTAGTTTTGGGATAATTCTCATAGACCATTACATTGATTAATTCATGTTTACCTTGTAGAACAATTCCAATCAAAGGATTTCATGGAAACAAAATTACTATATATATATATATATATATATATATATATATATATATATATTGATATGAACCCTGCCAACATTGTGACGAAACCCGTAACGAAATTGTTTAAGGATCATTTCTATTTCAGGCTTGGATGGACAAACTACAACCCAGCACCTATATTGAGGTGTGAACCTTGGTATAATGAAGACGTCACAATCAAGGATGGATGCTTGATTGATAAGTCGGATAGCTCTCAAAAAACTACAAAGAAGATGCAAAATTATAATTTGTTTAAATGCATATTCTAAATTTTATTAAACTCTAAAAGGCCTATTTAAAGGCATTACAAGAAAGAAGGCTTGTTTAATTCAAAAAGGACTCAAAATTAAAAAAGGACTAAGACTCTAAATAAAAAGGATTTTAAATAAAGAAGAACTCTAACTCCTAAATAAACAACACAAATTAAATAAGGACTCTAACTAATCCCAAATTCGCCTTGGGCTTGAAGCATGTTGACAAGCCTAGGTTGATCATGCTCCATAGGCTTCCACGAACTAGCTTGTTCTAAGACCTCTTGCAGTAGCCCATTCAATGCTTCCTTAAACCTCTTTGTCCTAGCTCTTGCATGGGACCGAGTGGCACTACAAGTGGGTCCCTACTCCACTTGGCAACAACATTTCCATTGGTAGTATTACTAGCAGCAACATCTCTCTTGGCAACATTGTCTCCCTTGGCAACATTGGTGGCTATTTTTGCATCATATATACTTTTAAAAGAACTCAAACCTTATACTTAGCCAGTCAAATACTGTTCTTAATATATTTTTTTATTCATATTCAAAATACCGTAATATAAAACCAATTTATATTTAAGATAAAAATAGTCAACTAAAGATTCTTTTTAATTACAAAGTGACTCTAATATTTTTTAGACATTTGACTTTAAACGTTTTCACATTCTACCTATTTCCTTCAATCAAGCCAATGTTTTCTTGGTAGCTGAGGCATGTTCTTTCAAATCATAAAACATAATCATCTTTTCAACAAAAAGAAATACCCTATGATTTTGTTTCTTGTCGTCCACATACACATACGTAATCTTTGTACAGCTCATGAACGTTTGAAGAAGAATTTGGAATATGTTTTACGTAATTAAAAAAGCCAAGTCATACTTGAACTCCTGACGGCGCCTAACTTTTTCATTGGTAAATAATCAAACTGCCCGGCTATATATATATTAGTTTAAACTATATAATTAACATTAAAGAAATTTGCCCTTATCTAGATCGAGATATATCATAGAATGAAGTTGACTTCACTTTTTCTCTTTATAAGATATAATATCAAAGAAGAGGATCCTTATTAAAAAAAAAATTAACAAGAATCATTTATTTAAGACAATTTCATCTTAGAGGAGGACCAAGAAAGAGGAATATCAAAGTCAAACCTAGATTAAACATAGCAGGTCTCTATACGCAAGTGAAAGTATGGGCCAGATCAATAACACACGCTTATAAATAGACATTGTTTTGTTTGGGAGAACCTCAACCCTAGCTATCCCGGCAACAATACCCAGAAAGTGATTGAAGTTGTTAGAGAGGCAGATTAAAAACATGAAAGCTGTTTACTTATTTCTAGTAACATTCTTGGCTTTGGCATCGTCTTGTGCCTTTGCCTCTGATCCCAGCCCTCTGCAAGACTTCTGTGTGGCCATCAATGACACCAAGACCACTGGAGCTGGTACTTGTTTTTGTAACTTAATCTCGTTTTACACTTCAAATGATAGAGAGCGTGTTTAGATTGAATTTTTTTTGATAAAAAATATATTTGTGACCAAAATAATTTCAATGTAATTTTTAATTATTTGAATTATCTTTTGTAAAAAGAAAGGAGAAAAAAATTATACATAATTTTAAAAAAAATTATTGCTTTTTCAAAAATATGTACGATAAAATGATTTTAAAACAAATAAAAGTACAAACTAATCATTATGCATAAAAAATAAAAAGGAAACATATGGAGGCCAGAAGAATAACTTTTCACTTTTATATCTCAAAAACTTCTATATCTCAAAAGCACTTCTTTTAAAATTAAAATCTAAACAAGCTCGGAATCATACAAATAAAGTCTCTTCTCAATTGTGGTAGCAATTTTCTTTTTCTTTTTGCAGTGTTTGTGAATGGAAACTTCTGCAAGGATCCAAAGCTAGCCTCAGCCAATGATTTCTTCTTTCATGGACTCAAGGAGGCAAACACATCAAACCAATTTGGCTCAACAGCAACTCTTCTCACTGTCAATGATATACTAGGAATTAACACTCTTGGCACGACCATTGCTCGCATAGACTATGCACCTAGAGGTCTTAACCCTCTTCACTTTCACCCTCGAGGCTCTGAGATCCTTCTAGTAGTAGAAGGCACTCTCTTTGCTGGATTTGTCACCTCAAACCCAGAAAACCGTCTCTTCACCAAAATTCTCAACAAAGGAGACGTGTTCGTCTTCCCGGTCGGCCTCATTCATTTTCAGCTGAATGTGGGAAAGAATAAGGCCGTTGCTGTTGCTGGTTTCAGCAGCCAAAACCCTGGACGTACTGATGTTGCTAATGCTGTGTTTGGATCTAATCCTTCCATCTCTCAAGAGGTGCTCACCAAAGGTTTTCAGGTGGACAGGAATATCATTGAGCATCTTCAAAAGCAGTTTCAGAAGTACAATAGCAGGATAGAGATGAAACATGATTCTTATTAAATGCTGAAATAGTACTTGATTTGTTTTAGGGTTTGCCATAGGAATGTTTTCAAGAACATAGATGAATACTTTCAGAAGCAATTATAGATGGTACAACAACTAGTTTATTGGAATGGTTAATTTGTTATGTAATGATTGAGATAGAATAAAGTGGAAGGTCTATACATGTACCTCCTATGCTTATAGACATGTTTGAATTTCTTTTTTCACGTGGAGTAAAATAATATTCCAGTCTTACTTTTCTAACGGAAGGGGTTGCCCTTGCTATGTCAACTATCATCAAATATATCATTGCTATTCTTTTAGCTACTTTGTTTTTATAGTCTACAGTTTTTACCCCTACAGTTTTTCCATTAGTCTATACAGTTGAACACTAATGGAAAAATTGTAAATATTATGTCTTTAATTATAAGAACTCTTTCAAGTTATAGAATATTATAAATATTGCGGCTTTTGTCAAAGTTTTACAAATTAATAAAACGTGAGTCAATGTTTTTTTTCTTTTTTTCAAATGTTAGTAATATTTCTATAAAATATGCCACTCTAAAACACTTTTACAGATATGCAATTCTAAAAAACCTCTATTTAATTTAAGAATCGCTGAGGCAGATAAGTATGCACATGATTTAAGCCTAAACCTAATAAACCAACCAATAGCAGTCATGAATCCCCAGTAAATTAACCAAACTTGGGTTTTAAGGGGAATAATAGTTTCACACCTTCTTTCATACACTTTTGGATAAACTTTTTACTTTTAATTATGTTGTAAAAGTAAAATTATAAGCAAAAAATTAATAGAGATATAGAAATGAAAAAATAAAGTGAAGTGAGTTTGTAAAAATAATTGTGTATATAACACAACTCTAGTTTTAAACCCATGATATACACTAGTATAAATATAACCAACTTTTATCTATTTCGATAGATATAGATATGGATGTCTTTCTCACATGAAAAAATTCACTACCCTACTCAATCGTCGTTCAATGGTTTAAATTAAAGATACAATGTTATTACATTTTATAAGAGAGATAATGCAGCTAAATCTAAACTGATGGATGAAAATTGAATAGTGTACATTTTTACAAGATTATATGCTGACTCGAATGAATTCCACCTCAAAAATAAGAAGCTCCTTAGGTAAACGACAAAAGTAAGCATCTGCATTATCTAAAACAGAGACTTTCTTGAACCTACTAGCTACCCAATAGGAAAAACAAATGAGGGAGAAAGGGTGAGGATGAAAAGAGCATTATTCCTTCTAGCTTCTTTCTATCCCTTTATGTCATTTTGAACATGTTTGTAAATATGAAAATCGTAGTTTTATATTATATCCAACTTAATCAATTTTCCTCTTGCTTTTTTTTCTTCTTTTCCTTTTGCAGTGTTTGTGAATGGAAAATTCTTCAAGGACCCAAAGCTAGCCACAGCTAATGATTTTTTCTTCCATGGATTCAAGGAAGGAAACACATTAAACCAACTTGGCACAGAAGTAACTCTTATTACTGCAAATAAACGCTAGGGCGTTTTGATATTGCAAATACTGTGTTTGGATCCAATCCTTCTATCTCCCAAGAGGTCCTCACCAAAGCTTTTCAAGTGGACAGGAACACAATTGACTATCTTCAAAAGCAGTTTTGGAAGAAGAAGAAGAAGAAAACTAGCAGGCTGGGGAATGAAATGAAATTTTACTTTGTAAAACCTATTAATTACTTGATTATTTTTTAAGAACCATAAGTTTATATTTGAATTGTTTATTAATATGTGACGATTGAAATAGTTATTGAAATAGAATTTGGGCACTGTCTTCATGCAATTCAAGAAGATTTTGCCGCTGTGATGGAATTTGAAAATTCAGAGGTATATATATATATATATATATATATATATATATATATATATATATATATAACACATTGTCAACAAATACACAAACCAGCACAATTGATGCATAAAAGTAATCTATCCAATACATACATGCACAAATTGATGCATTTGCATTTTGAATGAGTTAATTACAAGTACACACGAAAGATTTTTAAAGAAATTAAAAAAGAAAAAACTAACCAATATGAAAACATGATCAACAACAAATGGAAAAGTCATTGTGCCAATAAGAAAATTAGAACGCACAAACAGATGTTCAAGAGGATTTCTTTTTGTGCAGCCCAATTTTCTAGTCTCACATCCTATGCATTACAGAACTTTAAAATTTGAAGTGTAAATTATATCTTAGAGAAATTGAAAGTCTTGGAATGTATGGGATGTTCTAATAGAAATTCTGGGATGCATAAAAAGAAATCCAACCATTTCTTTTGCACGTCCCTTTTTTTCTAGCCACACACCCTATTCTGTCCTTTTCAACTTTTCTTCTAAAGTATTCATATGTTAAACATGGCACATCATCTTTTGTACCATTACTTAACCCAAACCCTGTTTCATGGTTGGGATTGATAAAGAAATCCAACATACGACCCTCTTAAAACAGTATTTTATTGATTTTTCCCTAATACTAAATTCATATGACATGGTTGGGACAATAAAGATTGAGTTTGGGAATTAGTCTCTTAATTGCTACAATAAAGTATTTTTGATGCATTGTGGGTTGTCTATTTAGCTATATAAATTTGGTTTCTTTACGCAACTTGAGGACTCTTCTGTTTGGGTCTATAACAAGTTCTCTGATTTCTTCATCCTACATGATTTACATATTAAGAGGTCTTTCATGCAATCTCCGTTTATTTTACTTGATGATATAAGATATCTTTTTAATTGATATATAAGTTCAATTATATTTACATTAATATACTTGATTTCTAACCTTAATATCTTTTAACTTGACATAAAATTGAATATAATTGTCTAAATAGATATTCAAGTTTAAATGGAGTTAATATCAAAATAGAAAAAAATTCACAAAAATAAATCATATCTTACATGTGCTTTGAGTTTCATTGGTAGCTAGTATATAGTATAATAAGGATAAGATTAGCAATTATAGAAGACATTTCTTTTGTAACATAAACTCCAAAAAAAAAATTGTCTTGATTGCTGACACTCCACTAGCAATTACGATTCTTTTTGTTATTTCATTTTATCTATTGAATGATTAAATCTTTATTGATCAAGACACATAATCTGAAATTGTCTTTCTACTTCTCTTGTTGGTTACAACTTAAATATTTAGTTTTGGGATAATTCTCATGGACCATTACATTGATTAATTCATGTTTACCTTGTAGAACAATTCCAACAAAGGATTTCATGGAACAATATATATATATATATATTGATACGAACCCCGCCAACATTGTGACGAAACCCATAACGAAATTGTTTAAGGATCGTTTCTATTTCAAGCTTGGATGGACAAACCGCAACCCAGCACCTATATTGAGGTGTGAACCTTGGTATAATGAAGACGCCACAATCAAGGATGGATGCTTGATTGATAAGTCGGATAGCTCTCAAAGAACTACAGAGAAGATGCAAAACTACAATTTGTTTAAATGCATATTCTAAATTTTATTAAACTCTAAAAGGCCTATTTAAAGGCATTACAAGAAATAAAGCTTGTTTAATTCAAAAAGGACTCAAAATTAAAGAAGGACTAGGACTCTAAATAAAAAGAAGGATTCTAAATAAAGAAGAACTCTAACTCCTAAATAAACAACACAAATCAAATAAGGACTCTAACTAATCCCAAATTCGCCTTGGGCTTGAAGCGTGTTGACAAGCCTAGGTTGATCATGCTCTATGGTCCTCCACGAACTAGCTTGTTCTAAGACCTCTTGCAGCAGCCCATTCAATGCTTCCTTGAACCTCTTTGTCCTAGCTCTTGTCATGGGACTGAGTGGCACTACAAGTGGGTCCCTACTCCACTTGGTAGCAACATTTCCATTGGTAGTATTACTAGTGGCAACGTCTCCCTTGGCAGCATTGGTGGCTATTTTTGCATCATTCCCCTCCTCTTGAAAAGAATTTGTCCTCAAATCTGCAAGGTATACATAAAAAAGGAATATATTAAAAACAAGGAGTTACATTACCCAAATTGTACTTACCTTGAAGCTCTAATATATCAACTTTAGTATTGATATATTCAAAAACTTGGATCAAATCTTCTTCTCTTGTTTTCAGCTGAAATCTTGTTGGAAACATTTGTTTCTTCTTTCCCTTGGGTAATAATCCTCCAGGGTCAAATATTATCCTTTGGACAGCATTGTGTTGAACTTTCTCATGCAATTTTACTACAAAGAAAACTTTTAATTTCCCACTTAAGCTAGTATACTTATCAACATGTGATAGTAATCGATTCACGTGGGTTAATGAATTATAACCGAAGTGAAATAATAGCATATTAGTAGTCAACATAAATACTTTTCCATTTATGGGCATGTGAATTTCACTACATATGCCATAGGATCACCAAACCATGTCATACTAAGAATGATAAAATCTACTGACCCTACAATATGTTCTTCCCAATCACACAAAGAATTTTCAAGCACAAACTTCTTGTCTTTTTCAAGTAAGGAAGTAAAATGCTCAAAGAACTTTGAAAACTCAATCTCCAAGCAAGTACTAAACGTACTACAAGAATTGCGAAGAATACAAGACTCTCCAAAGTACTTATATTCTAACAACAATCCCAAATTGGACCAGAAATACCTCTTATTGAAGGAATATAAACCAAATTAGGATTCAGTCATAAACATGAGCACTCTTATGAATATTCGTGTCACCACACAAACTTGCAAAAAGAGAATATTAAGTTTTAGAATGAACAAACCTATCACAGTCAAATTTTCTATGCAATAGCAAACACAACAATGATGCATTAGAAAGCTCCTTGAAAGTATTGAAAACTCTCTCATGCACATTATTCAGCTTAATCATTTTGGCCTCACAGAATGGATTTCTCCAAAATTTCACATGTTTATGGATTTGCATAAAAACATTTGCCAAACAAGCATTGGGCATTTTTTGAAAATCAAGATCTGCATGTAATCTTCTATTGGACTTACATTCCAATGACACCTCACATAAAATAGGAATAAAAATGTACCTTAAAGTAAGATTTTCAACACATGCATGTTCTTTTTCATGCTTGCATTTGATTACATATAGCAAGGGCTCCATGAATTCAAGCCACTTCTCATGCCATTTCTTCAAATTTCTTTTTCTCAAATCAATTAACACATTTTGCAAATGCTCAAGATGTTCAATGAAATTCCCATTATAGGCCAAAGCATCTCCAAAATATTCAACAACAAAATTACACAAAAATGCACAAAAGAAACTATGAATCGCACACAACTGATTTCCTTTTAAGAAAAGACCATCATGTCTATCAAGCTTGTCCAATGTAATTCCATATCCATTGAAGACATGAAAACAATTCAGCCTAGCAGTGCTTAAAGTTTTAATGAAATCAAATTCCAATGAATTCAAATCAAGTGCAAAGACAAGTATATTAATGAAACAACTTTTAAAATCATGCAAGAAAGACATAGAAGCATAATAGTCAAATTCCAATATCTTTGCATTAAGGATTGATACTTTCCCTTGACATGAACAATCAAGAACCATATTATCCTTAAAGTGCAGCAAGGAATCAATAGCACAAGACAAGAAAAATTCATCACTGCTTTTCATGACAATAGCATCATGACAATAGGCTTTACATATGTGACCTTCATGCATATGAGTTTCATGCTCCAAAATCAAGGAATTAACATGCATATTGACAGATTTATGTTCAGCAGTTCCAATTGCATTCAACATGTTAGAAGAAGTAACATGATCTTCATATAATGTATTAACATGCTCAAGTCCTAAAGATTTTGCTTTACTACTAGAGAGTAAAATAAAATCACCTATGTAGAAATTTTTATGAGCTATTCCACCAAAAACATCAATCATAATGATAATATTAGGATCATACTCAAACAAATATTCAAATTTCTCAATCAATTTAGATTTACCTCTAGGATCCATTGGAGTTTTCTCCTTTATAACACATGATGATCCACTAGGCAATTCCTTAGAGAAATCTCTATGAAAATTCTGCATGAAAGAAAAATCACTAGAACAAGAGTTAGGAGATCTAATTATGAAATCATGAGAAAAACTCACCCTCTTATCCTCACTTTTTCTTGTGCGTTCATGCAAGAATTTTTCTTTTATCTCAAGCACTCTCTCATTTTTGCTTTTTTGTCCACATTCTTCACTCTTATTTTTCTTAACTACAACACTCACTTCTTTTTCACACTCACATATAGTTTCTTTCCTCTCAAATTTTATCTCTATTTCTTTCTCCTTCTCACTTTTCTCACCACCCTCACATGCAATCACTCTTCTTTTCTTTTGGACTCTCACTTTCATTTTTATCACTATTTTCTTTTTCAAAATCTGCCTCATTTTCTTTTGCACTCTCATTCACTATTCTTTCAAAATTTTGCCTTTGAATTCTCTTTTGATCTTCAAGTGCCTCATAGTTTGAGAGAAACTAACTTAATTTTTCGGTTATTCATGGAAAGAATGTATCTATTCTTTTTATCATGAGTACCCTTTCTTCCAACCTCCCAAGGATGCCCCAAGAGTAAGTGACAATCATACATTGGTGCCACATCACAAAGCACTTCATCCTTATAGTTGCCAATGGAGAATGCAACTAACACTTGCTTTGTTACCCATATGTCTCCACTGTCTTCCAGTCACTTCAACCTATAAGGTTTAGGGTGCTTTAAGGTGGGTAAACTTAGCTTCCCAACCATCAAAGTACTAGCAAAGTTAGCATTCTTCTCACCATCAATGATCATGTTACATACTTTTTTGTTCACATGGCATTTAGTTTGGAAATGTTTAGGTTGCCTCTCACCACCAACTCCCTCAAGCTGCCTAATGGGTAGGGCATCTTCATGAATGGGTTCTCTAAAGCCTCTGCTATTACAGCCCTTCAATGCTGGTATTGTATCTTCGTCTCTTGTGACATCACTACTCTTCCTAGAGTTGATTACTCCTCAAAAAGATTCTTCCTGTTCTTTCTTCTAGGGTTCAGCTCTTGCTCCCCTTGGTGGAGCTCGGCCTCCTCTAGGCACGCGAGGCGGCTCCCTTCTGGCATTTTCTATGTGGTCTATTCTGTCATGTAAGGCCTCCAGCTCCGCTCTCATCATTCTCCTCACCTCTCTTGTCATTGTCTCCATCATCGGTTGTGGATCTACGACACCCTTGCACCTACCGAAGCACTTTCATGAGACATGCTTGCCGCAAGAAGAAATGTTAGTAAAATAAAATCCTCACTTCACACATCTCGCGTGTTTCCTCTCAAGGATTGGCACTCTAATTCACTCGTGTTTACAAGGAGAATAATTTGGCTTTTGCTCTCCGTAATGTATGTCACTCTTGCATTTTTTCTCTCTTAATCCTCTCAAGAGTTCTTATTAAGCTAAGCAACCAAAAACAGAATTTTTCTGGGCAAGTTTCTCAATCGAACAAGGTCAATCAATTCTGGAAAATTGCAGAATTTTCTGGGCACAATTCACACCCGAAATAAGACAATTAAATATGGAAAAATTTAGAATTTTCTAGGCACAATTCACACCCAAACAAGATCAATTAAATCTGGAAAAGTGCAAAATTTTCTAGGCACAAGGTGCACGCAAACAAGATCAATTAATTCTGGAAAAATACAGAATTTCTGGGCACAATTCATACCCAAAATAACACCAAACAGATCTGAATTTCTGGGAGCAAAGGTATACGAATTAAGTGGCCAAATCTGGAACAATTAATTGGCAATAACCGAAACTGAATTCTGAAAATTAATTGGCAATAACCGAATCAGAATTCTAGAAAAGGGTACAGAATTCAAGTAATCAAATTCAAATCCAGAAAATTAATTTGTAACACACCAAATCTGAATTCTAGAAACAAGGATGCAGAATTCAAGAAACCAAATCTGGAAGAATAATTTGCACAAACTAAATCTGAATTCTGGAAACAAGAATGCAAAATTCAAGTAACCAATTCTGGAGTATAATTTGCACAAATCAAATCTGAAATCTGGAATATATAAATGCAAGACACCAATTCGGAATTCTGGATTGTATATATAGACTTTTTTTTTTTTTTTAATATAGGGAACAGAATTCACATCCTCCCCTTTGTTGTCTATATTTTTTTTTGTTCTCTTTTTTTTTTTTTCTTTTTTTATTTGATCAGATTTCCGAATGGAGAAGAAGAATTCAGAATTGAAAAAAAACTTAAAGAAAAGTAATTTAAAGATAAGCAAACCTTAGACTAGAAGCAATCTCTGATACTAACTAATACGAACCTACCCAACATTGTGACAAAAACCGTAATGAAATTGTTTAATGATCGTTTCTATTTCAGGCTTGGATGGACAAACCGCAACCCAATACCTATATTGAGGCGTGAACTTTGGTATAATGAAGATGCCACAATCAAGGATGGATGCTTGATTGATAAGTTAGATAGCTCTCAAAGAACTACAGAGAAGATGCAAAACTCACAATTTGTTTAAACGCATATTCTAAATTTTATTGAACTCTAAAAGGCCTATTTAAAGACATTACAAGAAAGAAAGCTTGTTTAATTCAAAAAGGACTCAAAATTAAAGAAGGACTAGGACTCTAAATAAAAAGAAGGATTCTAAATAAAGAAGAACTCTAACTCCTAAGTAAAGAACACAAATCAAATAAGGACTCTAACTAATCCCAAATTCACCTTGGGCTTGAAGCATGCTGACAAGCCTAGGTTGATCATGCTCCATGGGCTTCCACGAACTAGCTTGTTCTAAGACCTCTTGCAGCAGCCCATTCAATGCTTCCTTGAACCTCTTTGTCCTAGCTCTTATCATGGGACCGAGTGGCACTACAAGTGGGTCCCTACTCCACTTAGCAACAACATTTCTATTGGTAGTATTACTGGCAGCAACGTCTCTCTTGGCAGCAACGTCTCCCTTGGCAACATTGTCTCCCTTGGCAGCATTAACGTCTCCCTTTGGCTATTTTTGCATCATATATACTTTTAAAAGAACTCAAACCTTATACGTAGCCAGTCAAATACTGTTCTTAATATATTTTTTTATTCATATTCATAATACCGTAATATAAAACCAATTTATATTTAAGATAAAAATAGTCAACTAAAGATTCTTTTTAATTACAAAGTGACTCTAATATTTTTTAGACATTTGACTTTAAACGTTTTCCCATTCTACCTATTTCCTTCAATCAAGCCAATGTTTTCTTGGTAGCTGAGGTATGTTCTTTCAAATCATAAAACATAATCATCTTTTCAACAAAAAGAAATACCCTATGATTTTGTTTCTTGTCGTCCACATACACATACGTAATCTTTGTATGGCTTATGAACGTTTGAAGAAGAATTTGGAATATGTTTTACGTAATTAAAAAAGCCAAGTCAGACTTGAACTCCTGACGGCGCCTAACTTTTTCATTGGTAAATAATCAAACTGCCCGGCTATATATATATTAGTTTAAACTATATAATTAACATTAAAGAAATAGTGCCCTTATCTAGATCGAGATATATCATAGAATGAAGTTGACTTCACTTTTTCTCTTTATAAGATATAATATCAAAGAAGAGGATCCTTAATAAAAAAAAATTAACAAGAATCATTTATTTAAGACAATTTCATCTTAGAGGAGGACCAAGAAAGAGGAATATCAAAGTCAAACCTAGATTAAACATAGCAGGTCTCTATACGCAAGTGAAAGTATGGGCCAGATCAATAACACATGCTTATAAATAGACATTGTTTTGTTTGGGAGAACCTCAACCCTAGCTATCCCGGCAACAATACCCAGAAAGTATTGAAGTTGTTAGAGAGGCAGATTAAAAACATGAAAGCTGTTTACTTATTTCTAGTAACATTCTTGGCTTTGGCATCGTCTTGTGCCTTTGCCTCTGATCCCAGCCCTCTGCAAGACTTCTGTGTGGCCATCAATGACACCAAGACCACTGGAGCTGGTACTTGTTTTTGTAACTTAATCTCGTTTTACACTTCAAATGATAGAGAGCGTGTTTAGATTGAATTTTTTTTTATAAGAAATATATTTGTGACCAAAATTATTTTAATGTAATTTTTAATTATTTGAATTATCTTTTGTAAAAAGAAAGGAGAAAAAAATTATACATAATTTTAAAAAAAAATTATTGCTTTTTCAAAAATATGTACGATAAAATGCTTTTAAAACAAATAAAAGTACAAACTAATCATTATGCATAAAAAAAAAGGAAACATATGGAGGCCAGAAGAATAACTTTTCGCTTTTATATCTCAAAAGCACTTCTTTTAAAATTAAAATCTAAACAAGCTCGGAATCATACAAATAAAGTCTCTTCTCAATTGTGGTAGCAATTTTCTTTTTCTTTTTGCAGTGTTTGTGAATGGAAACTTCTGCAAGGATCCAAAGTTAGCCTCAGCCAATGATTTCTTCTTTCATGGACTCAAGGAGGCAAACACATCAAACCAATTTGGCTCAACAGCAACTCTTCTCACTGTCAATGATATACTAGGAATTAACACTCTTGGCACGACCATGGCTCGCATAGACTATGCACCTAGAGGTCTTAACCCTCTTCACTTTCACCCTCGAGGCTCTGAGATCCTTCTAGTGGTAGAAGGCACTCTCTTTGCTGGATTTGTCACCTCAAACCCAGAAAACCGTCTCTTCACCAAAATTCTCAACAAAGGAGACGTGTTCGTCTTCCCGGTCGGCCTCATTCATTTTCAGCTGAATGTGGGAAAGAATAAGGCCGTTGCTGTTGCTGGTTTCAGCAGCCAAAACCCTGGACGTACTGATGTTGCTAATGCTGTGTTTGGATCTAATCCTTCCATCTCTCAAGAGGTGCTCACCAAGGGTTTTCAGGTGGACAGGAATATCATTGAGCATCTTCAAAAGCAGTTTCAGAAGTACAATAGCAGGATAGAGATGAAACATGATTCTTATTAAATGCTGAAATAGTACTTGATTTGTTTTAGGGTTTGCCTTAGGAATGTTTTCAAGAACATAGATGAATATTTTCAGAAGCAATTATAGATGGTACAACAATTAGTTTATTGGAATGGTTAATTTGTTATGTAATGATTGAGATAGAATAAAGTGGAAGGTCTATACATGTACCTCCTATGCTTATAGACATGTTTGAATTTCTTTTTTCACGTGGAGTAAAATAATATTCCAGTCGTACTTTTCTAACGGAAGGGGTTGCCCTTGCTATGTCAACTATCATCAAATATATCATTGCTATTCTTTTAGCTACTTTGTTTTTATATTCTACAGTTTTTACCCCTACAGTTTTTCCATTAGTCTATACAGTTGAACACTAATGGAAAAAATGTAAATATTATGTCTTTAATTATAAGAACTCTTTCAAGTTATAGAATATTATAAATATTGCGGCGTTTGTAAAAGTTTTACAAATTAATAAAACGTGAGTCAATTTTTTTTTTCTTTTTTTCAAGTGTTAGTAATATTTCTATAAAATATGCCACTGTAAAACACTTTTACAAATATGCAATTCTAAAGCACCTCTAATTAATTTAAGAATCGCTGAGGCAGATAAGTATGCACATGATTTAAGCCTAAACCTAATACACCAACCAATAGCAGTCATGAATCCCCCTAAAATTAACCAAACTAGAGTTTTAAAAGAAATGATAGCTTCACCCTCGCTTTAACATATTTTTAGATATATTTTTTATTTTTAGTTATATTGTAAAAATAAAATTATAAATAAAAAAAGTAAGTGTGTAAAATTAATTGTATATATATCATAATGCATTCTAAACTCATGTGTAAACCTAATCAACTTTTATCTATTTCAATAGATATAAATATGAATATAGATGTCTTTCTTAGATGAAAAAAAAAAAAAAAAAACTACTTTTCCACTTTATTTTACGCGCTTAAATGTACGGTGTATTTTTTTAATTATGTTAGAAGAATAAAATTATTAAAAAAAAAATTAAGAAGAATACATAAAAAATATATATAAAAATAAATACATACATAATACCATTGTTCTCACATTTTACGCCTTTCTACTATGAAAATCCAAATGAAAGTCGACAAACAGTTGTTGTAACAAGTGAGAGAGCAATAAAATAAGATGTAGGGCTGAGCAAAATTCAAGAAACCAAACGAACCAAAAACAAATTGATTTAATCAGTTAGTTAGTATCGATTTAGTCGGTCGGTTATGATTTTGTCATTTGAAAAAATTCGTTAATGTCGGTCGATTTCTATTTTTGTATTTTTCCTAGCCAATAAAAACCAAACCGACCTACTAAAACATTATGCATTTTTCCTAACCTACAAAAATATTATGAACTTTAATGTTTTCATATACTATATTAATTAGTGAGTCAATTATTTTATTAATTAATTAAATCACTCAAATATTGTGTCATTTTAATGTATAAAGACAATCATATATTGATAAGTTGATATATATTTTAGTTTTGTGAAAGTATATTTATTGAAAATAGTGATTTTTTTGTAAGAAATTAAAAAATGTTACTTTTGTTATGTATAGACATTTGTTTATGTTAATTTTGTCTTCTCCAAGCATTTGTGCATATGTTTGATACTAAAAGAAGATAGCTTCCATAAATATCTTTATATATTTTAGATTTGTTATTTATATATTTTTATTTATATTTATATGATTGTTAATAAAATATTATAAATACTTTAAAAAAAAAACTTGTTTTAACCTATCTAATAGTCATATTCTTCATTTACGATAAAAAATTAAATATATATTCTCAATAGACACAACATTAAAATGAAAATAAAAGCTTTTTTTTTTAAAAAAAAATGTTATTGTTAGTTAACTATTAATCGATTAAAACTGACAACTTAACTAACTAAAACTGAACTGTTGGTTTTAAGATATGATCAGTCAATTATTAGTTTGACAAAATTACGTAATCGTTTAGTATCAGTCGGTTAAATTTTGACCAATGCTCAACCCTAATGAGATGAGATAGGAGTGGGTATTGGGCAATGGCTTGAGAAAGGAAGGGTAATTTGGGGAAAAAAATTTTTTAAAAAAAATAAAGAAGAAGAAGGTACTGTGGTCCGCGAATGACAAAAATCAAAGAGCTTATTACTGCAACATTTCCTTTGAATAAACCTTTCAGCGTCATTGAACGAGCAGCAACGCCCCTCGTGTATTCGCATTGAAATCCAGTTTTTTGCAGTCAACCAATTTATCCTCCTCAATTGTCATTCAACAGTTTAGATTAAGGATGCAGTATTGTTACATTTTATAAGAGAGACGATGTAACTAAATCTAAGCTATGGATAAAAATTGAATCGTGCACAGTTTTACAAGATTATATGCGGACTTGAATGAATTCCGCCTCAAAAATAAGAAGCTCCTTAGGTAAACCACAAAACTAAGCATATGCATTATCTAAAACAGAGACTTTCATGTACCTACTAGCTACCCAATAGTGAGGATGAAAAGAGTATTATTCATTCTAGCTTCTTTCTATCCCTTCATGTACCACCATCTCCCATAGTGCAACAACTGCCTGAGAAAGCAACTGCATGAAGAAAAGACCATTACTTGTTCAGCAAGTAAACGTGCACCCATTCAAAACATAATGATGCATAACATAATCAATTATCCCATAAAATGTCAGAAAAAAGAATTCTTTTGGATAATTGCCTTATAATTTTATCCTTGAAAATTTCTTTTGAGGGTCACAAAGAAGAAAGGAAGCAGCTAAGGAATTTTTGAGGCACAATTTTCTTGTAAAAGGATACAGTGAAATATAAACAATCTCTACCTAGTGTTTTGACACCAACATAGATGCATTAGACACCCCAGAGAAGCCCTTCAATTTTAGTATACAACCATAGACTACAGGAAAAATTCTAATATAAGGAGACCAATCATTTTGAAAAGATGTCTTCCTTTAAACAAGCACTCTATTCACATTAATCACTGAATTAAAGCGATGGTCTGAACAGAAAAGCAATCCTTGAAGAAAAAGATAGGCTTGAAATCTAGAACAATCTCCAGAGGCAATGGTATGTTTTGCACTGTTGAAAACAGGCAAAAGAACTGCTCAGTGTGGCTATGACGTATCAAAAATTTATGCCAGAATTTTGGATGGGACTTACAATCCAGGTATGGAGTTCAGTAGAAACCTCATTTTACATTCCAAAAACAAATTACACCAATGCAGCAGGAATTCAAAATAATGCACCTCATATGCAGAAAATAAAGAGCAAAATACACTAGCACCACTCAACCAATACCTTAAAGAATAAAGGTTGTGTTGAAGTTAAAGTTTTTAGGAGTAAAAGTAATCAGAAATTGAAGAGGGAGTTAGCTTACTCATTGGATGTACTTGGGGATTTCCCCTTTTCTTAGAAGGGAGAGAGAGTATTCACCAGCATCAATGAGGTCATTAATATTGTGAAGGGAACGTTCCTCAGAACCCAAAAAGAAAATGGCACGCACCTCTGCCTTCTTAGCTAATCTGGCTGCTAAGCTAAGTGGCAACTGTGGAGAGTTTATGCTTCTTAGTATTTGGCGATATAGAGACAGAACTCGTCCTCTATTACGAGCCAAATCTTCTGCTGTAGCCCATATTAGTCCGTTTGCCATTTCACCTCCAAAATCTAGAAAAATTAAGTGAGAAAAAGAGACAAGAAAATCTTCTTATTGGAATTAAGAAAAATACACAAACCAACACAATTTAAAGGATCATCTTTGTTACTAGAATAAAAGTAATCTATCCAATACATACATACACAAATTGATGCATTTGCATTGAGAATGAGTTAATTACAAGTACACACGAAAGATTTTTAAAGAAATTAAAAAAGAAAAAAACTAACTAATATGAAAACATGATCAAGAACAATGGGAAAAGTCATTGTGCCAATAAGAAAATTAGAACGCACAAACAAATGTTCAAGAGGATTTCTTTTTGTGCTGCCCAATTTTTCTAGTCTCACATCCTATGCATTACAGAACTTTCAATTTTGAAGTGTAAATTATATCTTAGAGAAACTGAAGTCTTGGAATGTATGGGATGTGCTAATAGAAATTTTGGGATGCATAAAAAGAAATCCAACCATTTCTTTTACACGTCCCTTTTTTTCTAGCCACACACCATGTTCTTACCTTTTCAACTTTTCTTATAAAGTACTCATATGTTAAACATGGCACATCATCTTTTGTACCATTACTTAACCCAAACCCTGTTTCATGGTTGGGATTGATAAAGAAATCCAACAAATGACCCTCTTAAAATAATATTTTATTGATTTTTGACTAATACTAAATTCGTAAGACACGGTTTAAAATAAAAAGTATTATCCCGTTAAACACACGCCTCATATTCAGTGCATCCCCACCACCAACAATCACCATATAAACTTTCTCTGGCTAAAATCGATTCCTCCACCATTAATTAGTTAATTATTCAATTATTTCTTCACTAACAAGTGGAAACTAGATCAGAGACCGAACCATGCATGCAATTTCTTGGCCATTACATACCAAATTCAAAATACTTCGAAAACATTTGTCTTTCTCATCTGCAATAGATATCAATTGAGTATAGACTATCTTTGAGACATGTGAGAGCAGTATTGCACCATTGGAATTGACAAATAAGGTTACTCCAAACAAGAAGAAAAAAGCTTGGTCTACATTTGAAGCATTAAACTCTACTCCGCCACAAGCCTCAACTGCCAAAAAACTCAAATCTGTTAAGATTGAGCCACTGGACAAGAAAGATTGATTTTGGGAATTAGTCTCTTAATTGCTACAATAAAGTATTTTTGATGCATTGTGGGTTGTCTATTTAGCTATATGGATTTGGTTTCTTTACGCAACTTGAGGACTCTTCTGTTTGGGTCTATAACAAGTTCTCTGATTTCTTCATCCTTCATGGTTTACATATTAAGAGGTCTTTCATGCAATCTCCATTTATTTTACTTGATGGTATAAGTTTAGTATGTAGATATCTTTTTAATTGATATATAAGTTCAATTATATTTACATTAATATACTTGATTTCTAAACTTAATATCTTTTAACTTGACATAAAATTGAATATAATTGTCTAAATAGATATTTAAGTTTAAATGGAGTTAATATCAAAATAGAAAAAATTTCACAAAAATAAGTCATATCTTACATGTGTTTTGAGTTTCATTGGTAGCTAGTAAATATTATAATAAGGAGAAGATTAGCAATTATAGAAGACATTTCTTTTGTAACATAAACTCCAAAAAAAAATCGTCTTCATTGCTGACACACCACTAGCAATTACGATTCTTTTTGTTATTTCATTTTATCTATTGAATGATTAAATCTTTATTCATCAAGACACATAATCTGAAATGGTCTTTCTACTTCTCTTGTTGGTTACAACTCAAATATTTAGTTTTGGGATAATTCTCATGGACCATTACATTGATTAATTCATGTTTACCTTGTAGAACAATTCCAACAAAGGATTTCATGGAAACAAAATTAATATATATATATATATATATATATATATATATATATATATATATATATATATATATATATATACTTTTAAAAGAACTCAAACCTTATACGTAGCCAGTCAATTACTGTTCTTAATATATCTTCAATCAAGCCAATGTTTTCTTGGTAGCTGAGGTATGTTCTTTCAAATCATAAAACATAATCATCTTTTCAACAAAAGGAAATACCCTATGATTTTGTTTCTTGTCGTCCACATACAACTACGTAATCTTTGTACAGCTTATGAACGTTTGAAGAAGAATTTGGAATATGTTTTACGTAATTAAAAAAGCCAAGTCAGACTTGAACTCCTGACGGCGCCTAACTTTTTCATTGGTAAATAATCAAACTGCCCGGCTATATATATATTAGTTTAAACTATATAATTAACATTAAAGAAATAGTGCCCTTATCTAGATCGAGATATATCATAGAATGAAGTTGACTTCACTTTTTCTCTTTATAAGATATAATATCAAAGAAGAGGATCCTTATTAAAAAAAAACTAACAAGAATCATTTATTTAAGACAATTTCATCTTAGAGGAGGACCAAGAAAGAGGAATATCAAAGTCAAACCTAGATTAAACATAGCAGGTCTCTATACGCAAGTGAAAGTATGGGCCAGATCAATAACACATGCTTATAAATAGACATTGTTTTGTTTGGGAGAACCTCAACCCTAGCTATCCCGGCAACAATACCCAGAAAGTGATTGAAGTTGTTAGAGAGGCAGATTAAAAACATGAAAGCTGTTTACTTATTTCTAGTAACATTCTTGGCTTTGGCATCGTCTTGTGCCTTTGCCTCTGATCCCAGCCCTCTGCAAGACTTCTGTGTGGCCATCAATGACACCAAGACCACTGGAGCTGGTACTTGTTTTTGTAACTTAATCTCGTTTTACACTTCAAATGATAGAGAGCGTGTTTAGATTGAATTTTTTTTGATAAAAAATATATTTGTGACCAAAATAATTTCAATGTAATTTTTAATTATTTGAATTATCTTTTGTAAAAAGAAAGGAGAAAAAAATTATACATAATTTAAAAAAAAAAATTATTGCTTTGTCAAAAATATGTACGATAAAATGCTTTTAAAACAAATAAAAGTACAAACTAATCATTATGCATAAAAAAAAAAAAGGAAACATATGGAGGCCAGAAGAATAATTTTCACTTTTATATCTCAAAAACTTCTATATCTCAAAGGCACTTCTTTTAAAATTAAAATCTAAACAAGTTCGGAATCATACAAATAAAGTCTCTTCTCAATTGTGGTAGCAATTTTCTTTTTCTTTTTGCAGTGTTTGTGAATGGAAACTTCTGCAAGGATCCAAAGCTAGCCTCAGCCAATGATTTCTTCTTTCATGGACTCAAGGAGGCAAACACATCAAACCAATTTGGCTCAACAGCAACTCTTCTCACTGTCAATGATATACTAGGAATTAACACTCTTGGCACGACCATGGCTCGCATAGACTATGCACCTAGAGGGCTTAACCCTCTTCACTTTCACCCTCGAGGCTCTGAGATCCTTCTAGTAGTAGAAGGCACTCTCTTTGCTGGATTTGTCACCTCAAACCCAGAAAACCGTCTCTTCACCAAAATTCTCAACAAAGGAGACGTGTTCGTCTTCCCGGTTGGCCTCATTCATTTTCAGCTGAATGTGGGAAAGAATAAGGCCGTTGCTGTTGCTGGTTTCAGCAGCCAAAACCCTGGACGTACTGATGTTGCTAATGCTGTGTTTGGATCTAATCCTTCCATCTCTCAAGAGGTGCTCACCAAAGGTTTTCAGGTGGACAGGAATATCATTGAGTATCTTCAAAAGCAGTTTCAGAAGTACAATAGCAGGATAGAGATGAAACATGATTCTTATTAAATGTTGAAATAGTACTTGATTAGTTTTAGGGTTTGCCTTTGGAATCTTTTCAAGAACATAGATGAATATTTTCAGAAGCAATAATAGATGGTACAACAATTAGTTTATTGGAATGGTTAATTTGTTATGTAATGATTGAGATAGAATAAGGTGGAAGGTCTATACATGTACCTCCTATGCTTATAGACATGTTTGAATTTCTTTTTTCACGTGGTGTAAAATAATATTCTAGTCTTACTTTTCTAATGGAAGGGGTTGCCCTTGCAATGTCAACTATCGTCAAATATATCATTGCTATTCTTTTTCTACTTTGTTTTTATATTCTACAGTTTTTACCCCTACAGTTTTTCCATTAGTCTATACAATTGAACACTAATGGAAAAATTGTAAATATTATGTCTTCAATTATAAGAACTCTTTCAAGTTATAGAATATTATAAATATTGCGGCTTTTGTCAAAGTTTTACAAATTAATAAAACGTGAGTCAATTTTTTTTTCTTTTTTTCAAATGTTAGTAATATTTCTATAAAATATGCCACTCTAAAACACTTTTACAAATATGCAATTCTAAAAAACCTCTAATTAATTTAAGAATCGCTGATGCAGATAAGTATGCACATGATTTAAGCCTAAACCTAATAAACCAACCAATAGCAGTCATGAATCCCCAGTAAATTAACCAAACTTGGGTTTTAAGGGGAATAATAGTTTCACACCTTCTTTCATACACTTTTGGATAAACTTTTTACTTTTAATTATGTTGTAAAAGTAAAATTATAAGCAAAAAAATTAATAGAGATGTAGAAATGAAAAAATAAAGTGAAGTGAGTTTGTAAAAATAATTGTGTATATAACACAACTCTAGTTTTAAACCCATGATATACACTAGTATAAATATAACCAACTTTTATCTATTTCGATAGATATAGATATGGATGTCTTTCTCACATGAAAAAAATCACTACCCTACTCAATCGTCGTTCAATGGTTTAAATTAAAGATACAATGTTATTACATTTTATAAGAGAGATAATGCAGCTAAATCTAAACTGATGGATGAAAATTGAATAGTGTACATTTTTACAAGATTATATGCTGACTCGAATGAATTCCACCTCAAAAATAAGAAGCTCCTTAGGTAAACGACAAAAGTAAGCATCTGCATTATCTAAAACAGAGACTTTCTTGAACCTACTAGCTACCCAATAGGAAAAACAAATGAGGGAGAAAGGGTGAGGATGAAAAGAGCATTATTCCTTCTAGCTTCTTTCTATCCCTTTATGTCATTTTCAACATGTTTGTAAATATGAAAATCGTAGTTTTATATTATATCCAACGTAATCAATTTTCCTCTTGCTTTTTTTTCTTCTTTTCCTTTTGCAGTGTTTGTGAATGGAAAATTCTTCAAGGACCCAAAGCTAGCCACAGCTAATGATTTTTTCTTCCATGGATTCAAGGAAGGAAACACATTAAACCAACTTGGCACAGAAGTAACTCTTATTACTGCAAATAAACGCTAGGGCGTTTTGATATTGCAAATACTGTGTTTGGATCCAATCCTTCTATCTCCCAAGAGATCCTCACCAAAGCTTTTCAAGTGGACAGGAGCAAATTGACTATCTTCAAAAGCAGTTTTGGAAGAAGAAGAAGAAAAAAACTAGCAGGCTGGGGAATGAAATGAAATTTTATTTTTTAAAACCTATTAATTACTTGATTATTTTTTAAGAACCATAAGTTTATATTTGAATTGTTTATTAATATGTGACGATTGAAATAGTTATTGAAATAGAATTTGGGCACTGTCTTCATGCAATTCAAGAAGATTTTGCCGCTGTGATGGAATTTGAAAATTCAGAGGCAATATATATATATATATATATATATATATATACAAACCAACACAATTTAAAGGATCCTCTTTGTTACTAGTATAAAAGTAATCTATCCAATACATACATGCACAAATTGATGCATTTGCATTTTGAATGAGTTAATTACAAGTACACACGAAAGATTTTTAAAGAAATTAAAAAAGAAAAAACTAACCAATATGAAAACATGATCAACAACAAATGGAAAAGTCATTGTGCCGATAAGAAAATTAGAACGCACAAACAAATGTTCAAGAGGATTTCTTTTTGTGCAGCCCAATTTTTCTAGTCTCACATCCTATGCATTACAGAACTTTAAATTTTGAAGTGTAAATTATATCTTAGAGAAATTGAAAGTCTTGGAATGTATGGGATGTTCTAATAGAAATTCCGGGATGCATAAAAAGAAATCCAACCATTTCTTTTGCACGTCCCTTTTTATCTAGCCACACACCCTATTCTGACCTTTTCAACTTTTCTTCTAAAGTATTCATATGTTAAACATGGCACATCATCTTTTGTACCATTACTGAACCCAAACCCTGTTTCATGGTTGGGATTGATAAAGAAATCCAACATAGGACCCTCTTTCAACAGTATTTTTATTGATTTTTGACTAATATTAAATTCATATGACACGGTTTAAAATAAAAAATATTGTCCCGTTAAACACACACCTCACATTCAGTACATCCCCACCACCAACAATCACCATATAAACTTTCTCTAGCTAAAATTGATTCCTCCACCATTAATTAGTTAATTATTCAATTATTTCTTCACTAACAAGTGGAAACTAGATCAGAGACCGAACCATGCATGCAACTTCTTGGCCATTACATACCAAATTCAAAATACTTCGAAACATTTGTCTTTCTCATCTGCAATAGATATCAATTGAGTATAGACTATCTTTGAGACATGTGAGAGCATTGCGCCATTGGAATTGACATATAAGGTTACTCCAAACAAGGAGAAAAAAGCTTGGTCTACATTTGAAGCATTAAACTCTACTCCGCCACAAGCCTCAACTGCCAAAAACTCAAATCTGTTAAGATTGAGCCACTGGACAAGAAAGATTGAGTTTGGGAATTAGTCTCTTAATTGCTACAATAAAGTATTTTTGATGCATTGTGGGTTGTCTATTTAGCTATATGAATTTGGTTTCTTTACGCAACTTGAGGACTCTTCTGTTTGGGTCTATAACAAATTCTCTGATTTCTTCATCCTTCATGGTTTGCATATTAAGAGGTCTTTCATGCAATCTCCGTTTATTTTACTTGATGGTATAAGATATCTTTTTAATTGATATATAAGTTCAATTATATTTACATTAATATACTTGATTTCTAAACTTAATATCTTTTAACTTGACATAAAATTGAATATAATTGTCTAAATAGATATTTAAGTTTAAATGGAGTTAATATCAAAATAGAAAAAAATTCACAAAAATAAATCATATCTTACATGTGCTTTGAGTTTCATTGGTAGCTAGTATATATTATAATAAGGAGAAGATTAGCAATTATAGAAGACATTTCTTTTGTAACATAAACTCCAAAAAAAAATTGTCTTCATTGCTGATACGATTTCATTTGAAAATGAGCAGTTCAGATAGAATTGAACTTTCGATTGATCCAGGTACTTGGAATCTTATGGATGAAATCATGTTCTCTCTGGATCCCATTGAATTTGATTCACCCATTGAATTGGATCCGCCCACTGATTTGGAGTTGGCCATTGAATTGGGGTTGCCTATTGAATAGCAATTACAATTCTTTTTGTTATTTCATTTTATCTATTGAATGATTAAATCTTTATTGATCAAGACACATAATCTGAAATGGTCTTTCTACTTCTCTTGTTGGTTACAACTTAAATATTTAGTTTTGGGATAATTCTCATGGACCATTACATTGATTAATTCATGTTTACCTTGTAGAACAATTCCAACAAAGGATTTCATGGAAACAAAATTAATATATATATATATATATATATATATATATATATATATATATATATATATATATATATATATATATATATATATATATACACACTTTTAAAAGAACTCAAACCTTATACGTAGCCAGTCAATTACTGTTCTTAATATATCTTCAATCAAGCCAATGTTTTCTTGGTAGCTGAGGTATGTTCTGTCAAATCATAAAACATAATCATCTTTTCAACAAAAAGAAATACCCTATGATTTTGTTTCTTGTCGTCCACATACACATACGTAATCTTTGTATAGCTTATGAACGTTTGAAGAAGAATTTGGAATATGTTTGACGTAATTAAATCATCTTTTCAACAAAAAGAAATACCCTATGATTTTGTTTCTTGTCGTCCACATACACATACGTAATCTTTGTATAGCTTATGAACGTCTGAAGAAGAATTTGGAATATGTTTGACGTAATTAAAAAAGCCAAGACATACTTGAACTCCTGACGGCGCCTAACTTTTTCATTGGTAAATAATCAAACTGCCCAGCTATATATATATATTAGTTTAAACTATATAATTAACATCAAAGAAATAGTGCCCTTATCTAGATCGAGACATACCAAGAAAGAGGAATATCAAAGTCAAACCTAGATTAAACATAGCAGGTCTGTATACGCAAGTGAAACTATGGGCCAGATCAATAACACATGCTTATAAATAGACATTGTTTTGCTTGGGAGAACCTCAACCCTAACTATCCAGGCAACAATACCCAGAAAGTGATTGAAGTTGTTAGAGAGGCAGATTAAAAACATGAAAGCTGTTTACTTATTTCTAGTAACATTCTTGGCTTTGGCATCGTCTTGTGCCTTTGCCTCTGATCCCAGCCCTCTGCAAGACTTCTGTGTGGCCATCAATGACACCAAGACCACTGGAGCTGGTACTTGTTTTTGTAACTTAATCTCGTTTTACACTTCAAATGATAGAGAGCGTGTTTAGATTGAATTTTTTTTTTGATAAAAAATATATTTGTGACCAAAATAATTTCAATTTAATTTTTAATTATTTAAATTATCTTTTTTGTAAAAAGAAAGAAGAAAAAAACTAGACATAATTTAAAAAAAAAAAATTATTGCTTTTTCAAAAATATGTGCGATAAAATGATTTTAAAACAAATAAAAGTACAAACTAATCATTATTCATAAAAAAAAAAAAAAAGGAACATACGGAGGCCAGAAGAATAACTTTTCACTTTTATATCTCAAAAAGTTCTATATCTCAAAAGCACTTGTTTTAAAATTAAAATCTAAACAAGCTCGGAATCATACAAATAAAGTCTCTTCTCAATTGTGGTAGCAATTTTCTTTTTCTTTTTGCAGTGTTTGTGAATGGAAACTTCTGCAAGGATCCAAAGCTAGCCTCAGCCAATGATTTCTTCTTTCATGGACTCAAGGAGGCAAACACATCAAACCGATTTGGCTCAACAGCAACTCTTCTCACTGTCAATGATATACCAGGAATTAACACCCTTGGCACGACCATTGCTCGCATAGACTATGCACCTAGAGGTCTTAACCCTCTTCACTTTCACCCTCGAGGCTCTGAGATCCTTCTAGTAGTAGAAGGCACTCTCTTTGCTGGATTTGTCACCTCAAACCCAGAAAACCGTCTCTTCACCAAAATTCTCAACAAAGGAGACGTGTTCGTCTTCCCGGTTGGCCTCATTCATTTTCAGCTGAATGTGGGAAAGAATAAGGCCGTTGCTGTTTCTGGTTTCAGCAGCCAAAACCCTGGACGTACTGATGTTGCTAATGCTGTGTTTGGATCTAATCCTTCCATCTCTCAAGAGGTGCTCACCAAAGGTTTTCAGGTGGACAGGAATATCATTGAGTATCTTCAAAAGCAGTTTCAGATGTACAATAGCATGATAGAGATGAAACATGATTCTTATTAAATGTTGAAATAGTACAATAGAATAAGGTGGAAGGTCTATACATGTACCTCCTATGCTTATAGACATGTTTGAATTTCTTTTTTCACGTGGTGTAAAATAATATTCCAGTCTTACTTTTCTAATGGACGGGGTTGCCCTTGCTATGTCAACTGTCATCAAATATATCATTGCTATTCTTTTAGCTACTTTGTTTTTATATTCTACAGTTTTTACCCCTACAGTTTTTCCATTAGTCTATGCAGTTGAACACTAATGGAAAAATTGTAAATATTATGTCTTTAATTATAAGAACTCTTTCAAGTTATAGAATATTATAAATATTACGGCGTTTGTAAAAGTTTTACAAATTAATAAAACGTGAGTCAAGTTTTTTTTTTTTTTTCAAATGTTAGTAATATTTCCATAAAATATGCAACTCTAAAACACTTTTACAAATATGCAATTCTAAAACACCTCTAATTAATTTAAGAATCACTGAGCCAGAGATGTATGCATATAATTTAAGCCTAAACCTAATAAACCAACCAATAGCATTCATGAATCCCCCTAAAATTAACCAAACTAGAGTTTTAAAAGAAATGATAGTTTCACTCTCACTTTTACATATTTTTAGATATATTTTTTATTTTTAGTTATGTTGTAAAAATAAAATTATAAATTAAAAAAAATTAAGTGTGTAAAATTAATTTTATATATATCATAATGCATTCTAAACTCATGTGTAAGCCAAATCAACTTTTATCTATTTCCATAGATATAAATATGAATATATATGTCTTTCTCATATGAAAAAAACTACTTTTCCACTTTATTTTACACGCTTAAATGTACGGTGTATTTTTTAATTATGTTAGGAGAATAAAATTATAAAAAAATAAAACTTAAGAAGAATACATAAAAATATATATTTAAAAATAAATACATACATAATACTATTGTTCTCACATGTTATGCCTTTCTACTATGAAAATCCCAATGACGTCGAGAAACAGTTGTTGTAACAAGTGAGAGAGCAATAAAATGAGACGTAGGGCTGAACAAAATTCAATAAACCAAACAAACCAAAAACAAATTGATTTAATCAGTTAGTTAGTATCGGTTTAGTTAGTCGGTTATGATTTTGCAATTTGAAAAAATTCGTTAATGTCGGTCGATTTCTATTTTGTATTTTTCCTAGCCAATGAAAACCAAACCGACCTACTAAAACATTATGCATTTTTCCTAACTTACAAAAACATTATGAACTTTAATGTTTTCATATACTATATTAACTAGTGATTCAATTATTTTATTAATTAATTAAATCACTCAAGTATTATGTTATTTTAATGTATAAAGACAATCATATATTGATAATTTGATATGTATTTTAGTTTTGTGAAAGTATATTTATTGAAAATAGTGATTTTTTAGTAAGAAATTAAAAAATATTACTTTTGTTATGTATAAACATTTATTTATGTTAATTTTGCCTTCTCCAAGTATTTGTGGATATGTTTGAAACTAAAAAAAAAATAGTTTCTATAAATATCTTTATACATTTTTATATTTGTTATTTATATATTTATGTTTTTACTTATATAATTCTTAATAAAATATTATAAATACTTAAAAAAAAATATTTTAACCTATTTAATAGTCATATTTTTCATTTACGGTAAAAAATTAAATATGTATTCTCAGTAGACACAACACTAAAATTAAAACAAAAAGTGTTTTTTTTTTAAAAAATATTATTGTTAGTTAACTATTAATCGATCAAGACTAACAACTTAATTGACTAAAACTGAACCGTTGGTTTTAAGATATGATCGGTCAATTATCGATTTGACAAAATTACATAATCGGTTATTGTTAATCAATTAAATTTTGACCAATGCTCAACCCTAATGAGATGAGATAGAAGTGGGTGTTGGACGATGGCTTGAGAAGGGAAGGGTAATTCGGGAAAAAAATTAAAGAAAAAAAAGAAGGTACTGTGGTCCGCGAATGACAAAAATCAAAGAGCTTATTACTGCAACATTTCCTTTGAATAAACCTTTCAGCGTCATTGAACGAGCAGCAACGCCCCTCGTGTATTCGCATTGAAATCCAGTTTTTTGCAGTCAACCAATTTATGCTCCTCAATTGTCATTCAACAGTTTAGATTAAGGATGCAGTATTGTTACATTTTATAAGAGAGACGATGTAACTAAATCTAAGCTATGGATAAAAATTGAATCGTGCACAGTTTTACAAGATTATATGCGGACTCGAATGAATTCCGCCTCAAAAATAAGAAGCTCCTTAGGTAAACCACAAAACTGCATGAAGAAAAGACCATTACTTGTTCAGCAAGTAAACGTGCACCCATTCAAAACATAATGATGCATAACATAATCAATTATCCCATAAAATGTCAGAAAAAAGAATTCTTTTGGATAATTGCCTTATAATTTTATCCTTGAAAATTTCTTTTGAGGATCACAAAGAATAAAAGGAAGCAGCTAAGGAATTTTTGAGGCACAATTTTCTTGTAAAAGGATACAATGAAATATAAACAATCTCTACCTAGTGTTTTGACACCAACATAGATGCATTAGACACCCCAGAGAAGCCCTTCAATTTTAGTATACAACCATAGACTACAGGAAAAATTCTAATATGAGGAGACCAATCATTTTGAAAAGATGTCTTCCTTTAAACAAGCACTCTATTCACATTAATCACTGAATTAAAGCGATGGTCTGAACAGAAAAGCAATCCTTGAAGAAAAAGATAGGCTTGAAATCTAGAACAATCTCCAGAGGCAATGGTATGTTTTGCACTGTTGAAAACAGGCAAAAGAACTGCTTAGTGTGGCTATGACGTATCAAAAATTTATGCCAGAATTTTGGATGGGACTTACAATCCAGGTATGGAGTTCAGTAGAAACCTCATTTTACATTCCAAAAACAAATTACACCAATGCAGCAGGAATTCAAAATAATGCACCTCATATGCAGAAAATAAAGAGCAAAATACACTAGCACCACTCAACCAATACCTAAAAGAATAAAGGTTGTGTTGAAGTTAAAGTCTTTAGGAGTAAAAGTAATCAGAAATTGAAGAGGGAGTTAGCTTACTCATTGGATGTACTTGGGGATTTCCCCTTTTCTTAGAAGGGAGAGAGAGTATTCACCAGCATCAATGAGGTCATTAATATTGTGAAGGGAACGTTCCTCAGAACCCAGCAAGAAAATGGCACGCACCTCTGCCTTCTTAGCTAATCTGGCAGCTAAGCTAAGTGGCAACTGTGGAGAGTTTATGCTTCTTAGTATTTGGCGATATAGAGACAGAACTCGTCCTCTATTACGAGCCAAATCTTCTGCTGTAGCCCATATTAGTCCGTTTGCCATTTCACCTCCAAAATCTAGAAAAATTAAGTGAGAAAAAAAGAAAAGAAAATCTTCTTACTGGAATAAAAAAAAATTCAAACTTTTTTAGCTGCCATGGATTTTCTGTTCAAGAAAGGCAAGCCCTTTTGTGGTAATGCTCTAGGAAAATAAATATTAAATGCAAAGCCATGACACACCCAGAAAATCTCGTGGGCTCTTTACTTTACAAAAAACAAAAAGTCTTCATGGGAAATTTTTTTCTGCTGTTTGCTTCCTCAGAAAATTTTCAAGAGTAGGAAAGAGTAAGAAGTTAAAATACAATATATACCTAAGCTGATTGTTTGAAAACGCCGACGTTTCTCCTTCAAACGAGCTGATAGCTCAATGGCTTCTCATGATAAAGCTTTCGATGGAGCTGAGCTCCCCTCTGGGCGAGAATGGCAAACGGTGCGGACTGTAGATGTTATTGTACTGGGCACTGAAACGATGATGTCTATAAGAGGGCGTCTTGTTCTTCTAGTCTTAGCCGTCCATTAGTTTCATTAAACTCCATTACGGTTAGTATGTTGCCACGTTTTCTGTAAAGGATTAAAATTGATTCGTTTTAAAAATAAATTTTTAAAATAAAAGTCTAAATTATTTATTTTGTTCAAACCAAGTGACAAAACGGTAATTAAGCAACTTTTGTTGTTAACTCACTTTCCCTTCTATACAGTGGGCATTTCTTTTAACACCCCTATAACTTCTATTCTAATCCCATTCTTATTTTTTTTTACTTGGGGGTGACGAAAGAAGGATTGGGGTGGAAGAAAGGTTAGTGGGGTTAGTGTTTTAAGGGATAGTTTCGTAATTTTATGTTAAAAATAAAAGTTAGTGGTGATAATAGAAATTTTGGGAGTGATAAAAGAAATCCCCTACACAGAACGTGAAAGCGCCGCACGCGGGTAACAAAGCCGAAGAGCACTCACTCTTCAGGTTTTCTTCTCTTGTTTCTCGCTGAGCTTCCTAGTGTTTATCTTCTTCCTTCTCTTCGTCTTGCTTTTCATCTTATCGGATACCATAGAGAGATTATATAATCTGCTCTGCAACTTCATCATTTATCGGTTGGTTTCTCTCTTTGCTGTTTGAACAAACAATTTGTTCGGTTAAATTGATTTTCAGCTGTTTGAACAATGTAATTTTTTTGTGTTCTTTCAAATTTTGCATTGTGGAGTATTGGGTTGATGTTAAATATGGGGATTGGTTTAATCAGTTTCATTTATTCTCTCGACAGACTTTTTCTAGCTGTGTGCTGACAGTTGCATAGTAGAATCAAAACCATCAAAGAAAATCTCAAAGGCGTGATTTCAGTTCTATCGACAAGAATATCAGTGCAAAAATGTAAGTTCACAATTATGTATATTTATATCAAGTATCAATTTTTTTTTTTTTTTTTGGGTGGTTGAACCGTTGGTAAATTCTTAGATTCCAGTGACAACAAAATTCAAAGGCGTGGTTTCAGTTCCACCGGAAAAATTGCTTTTTGTTCATTTTGGATGGTAGTGTTGAAGGAAGGTTTGAGATATTGTACAATTGTGCTCCTTTTGCTGCGTTTCTGTGAGATGTCTTTGGTTAGAGAACAATTTTATCATCTTTGGGCATAGACTTTTACCCGTGGATATTCTATGAGATAGAGTTGATTTTGCATTCTTTTGGATTACTTGCTCATGGATAGTTTGTGGAAACCTTGAGCTTAATTATGTGTATCCAGTGGGGTACTCTCTTTAGCCAATTGGCTCTCGTTTATGAACTTGTTTTCCTTTTGCATGTGGAAGTATTCCTCTGGTTTTTTAATCTTATTTTTCTTAATTTTTTTTTTCTCTCTCTATAAAGAAGCGTTACTATTTAGCTGTAGATATGATTGATGACTTAAAAATAGAGAGAAAATTTTTGGCAGAAAATTATCTTTGCTTAAATTTTGTTTCTCTATATTTAATCAGTAAAATTTCCAAGTCATATTTGCAGAGAAGTAAATTATTTGTTTATTCTGTGTTCAGGTCTAGAATATGTGTGAAAAATCTGCCAAAAAATTGTACAGAGGACCAACTACGGGATAGATTTTCTCAAAAAGGAGAAATAACAGATGTAAAGCTTATGCGCACCAAGTATGGTTTTTAATATCTCAATCTTGAGCTTTTGGTATCTAGATTATTTAAATGTCACAATATGTGCTTATTGTATGGATTTTATTGTTGTATTTTGTGTTTGTGTCCCCAGAGATGGTAAGAGCCGGCAATTTGCTTTTATTGGTTTCCGCACAGAGCATGAAGCTGAGGAAGCCATTAAATATTTCGATAAAACCTACATTCAAACCTGTAGAATTGCTTGTGAGGTGAGTATTGCTGTTTCAATATCTTACAAAAAAAAAAAATTCTTTTGTATTATAATATGCTATGCTACTAGCCTTTTGCTACTGGGATTGGTAATACATTTCCCAACGTATGATATATAATTCATGCTCAAATGTTTCTCCTAGGAATGCTTGAATTCCCTGTTAACTTTAGGATACCTTAATCATATGCTATCATGCAAATTCTACTTAAACAATATGTAGTTTGAACATCAAAAATTAGCAAGCTTCATTTGTTAATCTTTAACTTGGATTCTAAACTCCTTTGCTTGACTTAAGCCATGCAGAGAACACAGAGACAATGATAAGTTTTTTAATTTGGTATTTTGAGAGCTAACATTTATTTGTTTTATAATGTAGGCTCAGTAAGTGCATAAAGAGGTTAGTGTTAGATTTTGGGATGTGAACACCCATAACTGTCATACTTCCAAGTTAGAGACAATGCTGATTGGCCAAACAGCTGTTCCTTTTTTTCTTTTTTTTTGTTTGACTTTGAACCAAGTGATATTTGTTTGACTCAATATGTTGAGACATATTATTACTTCATTCACACTCAGAGGGGGAGAATATGAACATTATCTGAGGGGGAAATAACTTCCATTATTCTGGTATATAACGCCAATATATGAGAAAAACAAATGGAACCACATGTTCATATGGCCAAGCCTATTCTATAGGATTCCATGTCACTGTAATATTATAATACTAAAACGCATGCTTACTAAACTGCTAAAATAAAAAGTTAAAATATGAAGATTTATGTTGCTTTTTGCATTTTTTTAGGTAGCCCGAAAAATTGGTGATCCTAATATTCCTCGTCCATGGAGTCGACACTCATTAAAGAAGGAAGAAATAGTGACCAAAGATGGGAAAAAAGATGCTGAAAATAAAAGAGTTGCAACGGCTAAAGGAGAGAACATGAAGGACATTGATGACCCAAAGCTTCAAGAATTTCTTCAGGTTATGCAGCCTCGTACTAATTCTAAAGTATGGGCAAATGACACTTTAGCTGTTTCTGATAATGTCAACGAGAAGCAAGAAATAGCAAAGAAGAAAATGGAAGATACAGCAGGTCCAATGGAGAATGAGTTAGTCCAAAATGGCTCATTAGTGAATGACTTCTCAAATAATCATGGACCTGAGAAACCAGATGATCTTGTCCATGATGAAGTTGTTTCAGATACGGAATATTTCAAGAGTAGAGTGACAAAGGAATGGTCTGATTCTGAAAGTAGCGTTGATGAAGAAAAAGACAACAGTGATTCTGTAAGCAGTGAAGATGATGAGAAAGACAGCGATAGTCAAGATAGCGATGCTGAAGAAAATATTCATGATAAATCTTCAAAAGGAACTGGAAGAAGTCGCAGTCAAAAGATACACCAAGAGGGCCAAGAATATACCTCTGGAGGGGATATTTCCCAGGAAAAGGCTGAAGAAAAAAGCCGTTCTGATTATTCTGGTGATGAAGTACCTGAGCATGGGATCCCAACATCAAGTTTGCAAGACAATAATGGAGTTTTTGAATCCTGTCGACTGTTTGTCCGCAATCTGCCATATACAGCCACGTACTTCTATAGACTTATACATCTTTTGTCTTTTTTATATGAACTCCCATATTGCTCTGTTTGCAGTGCATGTCACCTTTTTATCCTGCCCACATTTCAGTTGATGTTGTTTTCATAAGATTAAGAATATCTTTACCAAGTTGAATTTAAATAACAGCATTGTACTTTTGTTCTTTATGTTATTGACCTTAATATTACCCGTACTCTGAGTTGGTTTTAACCATTGTATTGTTTTTCATTTGCAGTGAAGAGGAACTGGAAGAACACTTCAGTAAGTGTGGCAGTGTTTCAGAGGTTCATCTAGTTATTGATAAAAATACAAAGCGATCCAAAGGAATAGCATATATTCTCTATACACTTCCAGAATTTGCTGCCAGGTACCCACGGATGATGTTATTTAGTCCTACTTAATCTCAGCAACTTTTATTATGAATTTGATGTTTCTAATTCCTGTATCACTTGGCTGAGCAGTTAAACTTGTAGTCAAGTTTAATGATTTAATATTAAAAAGAATCTCTAAGTTGCAAATACTGTTGAGGCATGGTTTTGAAATTTTTGGTTTATACTGTATTAGAGCAAAAATAGGGGGAAAAATGAGTGACTATAAAAAGGTAATATGATGTAGTGTTTCAGACAAGCTTTGGTGATCAGGCTTCAATAGAAGTTCTTCCCCTTAAAGCAGAAATGGATGGACTGGACATGGTTTTGAAGTTCATGGTTATGTAAATGATCAAAGAAAGACGCATATTATATTGTTGTATGCTTTGAATCTGGGAACCTCAGTTCTGTGGTCAGATTTTAAGATAAAAAGAAGTATAGCTAGGTTAGGTTTAAAAAGTTGCTGAAAGTACTTGAAAGGCTGGAATTTAACAAGGTTACAGTATTTAATATTGTTTCATATGGGGCAGAATATTTCTACATCTTTTTGCCTATTAGACTATTTACCAGCCATTCAATCATGGCATTCCCAATACTGATAATGTCTAACTTTTAGATAGTTGTTCCCATCAGCTGAAATGTATTATTAAATTTATTTTGCTGATGCTATGCATAACAATAAGTTACTTTCTTATCAGGGCACGAGCAGAGCTTGACAGTTCAATCTTTCAAGGAAGATTGTTGCATGTTATGCAGGCCATGAAAAAACCTTCAAATAAGGAGTATGTAAACTTGTATCTGCATCCTTATTGCACTTGTTGCAGTTCTGTATTTGCATTATCATGACAGTTTACTGTTCTTATCCTGTAGGAATAATGTTTCCACAGACCAAAGTTCTAAAACGTTAAAACAAAAGAGGATGGAAGAGAGGAAGGCATCTGAAGCTAGCGGAGATACTAGAGCATGGAATAGTCTGTTCATGCGCCCTGATACAGTATGTTCCTCTAAACTTGAAAAATTCAAACCATGTTTAGATTTGGTCTTTGTTGAGTGGTAAACAATAAATTTTCCCTCAATGATGCTTAGTCTTTGATTTCTGAACTTCTTTTCTTTAAACTTTATCCCATTGGCTATTTTCACCATTGTTTCACTCTGCTATTGGGTACTTTCAACATTGGTTGTCATCATTTTTATTCTCATATATTTAAGGGTATTTGGGGAGAGTACAAATTGTCATTATTTCACTCTTATTATCTCTTGCAATGACTATGCTTTTTTGGCAATATAATTTTTTTTTCTTGCAATTTATTAGGGCAAAAAAATTGTTGTTCCAGTTAGAGAGGCCAATAAAGACTCGTGACAACCTTGATGTCACTATGTTGTTAATTTTGTTTTATGCAAATGGTTTTGGGTGATATTCTTTCTAGCTCTCAGGTTACATGTGTCCTTATATATCTTTTTTAACTATGTGTCAATAGGTTGTTGAAAACATTGCTCGAAAATATGGTGTAAGTAAAAGTGATTTACTTGACCGAGAAGCTGATGATCTTGCTGTACGTATTGCTCTGGGAGAAACACAAGTTATTGCAGAGACCAAAAATGCCCTTTCAAATGCTGGAGTAAATGTAGATGCTTTGGAGGAATTTGCCAACGGTAAAGTTGATGATGCAAAAAGAAGCAACCATGTGCTTTTAGTGAAGAATTTACCCTATGGTTCTTCAGAAAATGAACTGGCAAAGATGTTTGGGAAATTTGGTAGTTTGGACAAAATAATTCTCCCTCCAACAAAAACATTGGCCTTGGTACTCTTCTTTTACTCCCATTTTTTACTGTGCCTTTGCAGTTAGGTTTATGAATTTAATAGCTTATTATCCTATCTTGTATCCAAGTTTGTATATTTTTCCTCTAATTGATTGTTAATTAACTTGTTTGTAATCAAGTTCTTAAGGTAAATCTGCTTTAAAATAAGTGGTTATCTGTCAACTTGTGTAAAAGGGTACCCCAGAATGATATTTTTAGATACATTATCATTGATAAAAACGTAATCCTGTGATTCACAGATCTTGAGTCTGGCCATATTTTGCATTGCTCAATCTGCTGTAGATGATGGTAGTTACTTTATTTTCGGAACTTGAGTATAATTGTCAGCAATTTGTTGTTGCCTGTTATCATGTGAACTTTATTTTGAGAACTTTGGTTTTTGAAAAATTAATGTTCTTAGCCTTAATCTTTTGGTGCTTTACAATGTCTTATGTCAATCTTTTAATTATTAGGAGATGCTATTTCAGGTTGTTTTTCTGGAACCAGCTGAAGCTCGAGCTGCTTTTAGAGGGTTAGCTTACAAGCGTTACAAGTAAGATTTTATTTCTCCTCTGGTTTTAAGATTCATTTATACCTTCTTCACTGATTTACTACTTTGTCCCTTGTCTTAATAGACTTCTTATATCAAGAACAGCAATGGCAATATATATATATATAGACAGAGAGAGAGAGAGATCACAATAATAAGATCCATTCCACATAGATATACCATAACCTAAGCACTAATCTGGCAAGTGAAGTTCACTTTCCATTTATTTTGGTGTCCGTGTCTTCATTCTTGAAGTGTGATTGTGCGATTACTTCTCCATGTCTTTATTATATATCTTTTCCTGTACCTGATGGCTTTATGGATTATATATTTTTGGTTGTTTATTCGTTAGATGCCTCTTTCAGTTTGGGATTATAAAAGAAAGATAAGGTGAATAGCCTAGAATCAAACCTATTGGTTTGGGATTATTTTGTGCGTTTCTTAAAGTTTGGGAATCATAAGATGGGAGGGAGGAAAAAATATATCTTTGAGAAGCTACTTCCATATTTAGTTTTACTCTCCCCCTCTCTCATTTGTTGCTCATGTTAAAATAGCTGCCTCTTCCGTCCTGTTTCAGTTAAGGAAATTGACTGAGTTTGTTTTATGCTCAAATCAATGTAGGGATGCTCCGTTGTATTTGGAGTGGGCTCCTTCCAATGTTCTTAGCCAAAGTTCAACGTCTAAGGATAATGAAATGAATAGTGCAGTTGGTGCAAATGATGTCAAGCGGCTGATACTGGAGCAAAATGTGGAAGGAATATCAGATGCAGACATTGACCCAGACAGAGTTGAGGTTTGACACTTTTGACTCTTATTGCTACTGTACTTCATCATAGTACTTCCTTCCATCACTTTCTGCTCTAGTTTTGATGTCATTGTCTTTTGAGATCATTGATTCAAAAAGGAAAAGAAAGTGAAAAGGGGAAGTAGAGGGGAGGTAGGATGCCCCCTGCTTAAGTTTCAGCTCAAGGTGGTAATAGAACAATGATTGAAATAGAAACTTAGATCTATTATTACTATAGGATCAAGACTCAGAACAACAATAATGGAAATATGAAGTATTATTCTGCCATATTTTGGTGATTTTGATGATAAATTCGTTGTGATGGTTAAAGCCAAATTGCAATATTTATTCTACATTGATTACTATTTATGAAACATGGGTATGCTTTAGAATGAGGTATGTGTCTTTTATGTATGCTATTTAGATAAGCTGCCCAGGTATTTACACAATTATCAAAATAAAGCTATTGTGTTTAGAAATGGCAGTGAGAGAAGGTGGGAATTGGGACCATTCAGTCCTTGTTCTCGTTAGCATGGAAAGAGTCATTCCATCCTATTCCCTTCCCCACTGGCACTCAAACTATGGAAGAGCATATAATAGCAATTGTATGGATTCAAATGGCGGTATTGAAATAGTTAAGAGGTGAGAGGGTACTGTATTATTGCATGTCCAAGGTATAAAAATGAGATACAATGCTTTGTTATATTGAAGTAAAGACAACTACAAGTGCCAAAATTCAATATTTATTTTCTAGGTCCTTAACATCCCAGTGTTTCAATATATGCAAGAATTTGTTGATTGTACTTTCATAATTTTAGACTTGCAATTGGTGATATTGTTGTTTGTAGTCCTAGCTGTAGTTGAAGTTCTAATGCTTTCCATATTTGGTATCATCAAAGATTTATAAATATTATTTATTATGAAACTATAGAAATCTATTGCTGCTAATTCTTAATATGTGCAGCTTTATTGATTAATCTATCATGATTCAGGCACGGTCTTTGTTTGTCAAGAACCTCAATTTCAAGACGTCAGATGAGAGTTTAAAACAACATTTTGGCAAACACATAAAAGATGGAAGAATTTTGAGTGCCAAGGTAATGGTCAGAGTGTGCAGAATCATACTCATTGTGTTCTAAGCTCTTTGTTCGTAATTTACTTAGATTCTGTTACAAACAGGTGAAGAAGCATATAAAGAATGGGAAAAATGTTTCTATGGGTTTTGGATTCATCGAGTTCGATTCTGTAGAGACTGCCACAAATGTTTCCAGCGATTTACAGGTACATATTGCTTACATATTTTGAATATTACTATGCATGTTATAAGCATTTTGGTATCCTATTTCTGGCTCTGACATCTTTTGTTATATAGGGGACTGTTCTGGACGGGCATGCTCTTATTTTACAACTTTGTCGTGTCAAGAACGATGCACAAGTACTAAATACATCTGACAAGGATAGGAGTTCAACAAAGTTGCTTGTCAGAAATGTAGCTTTTGAGGCAACAGAGAAGGATCTGAGACAGTTGTTTAGTCCATTTGGCCAGGTGATTACTATCAAAAGTGATAAATTGCACTAGATTCTTAGCAAGTGATCATTCTTTCACCTGTCCATAAGGACATACATTGTATTTTTTGTTATGGAATAAGTCAATCTCCTCTTTGATGTCTTCAATTAAAATGTCTTTAGAATTATAATTGTGCCTAGAATAGATCTGAAGCATGTTATGCTAGAAAGTGCTTAACCACTTTTAAAGCGTGCACAATAAGCCACCTGAAAAAAAAAAAAAAAAAAATTACTTGGATTTAGCTCTGACCATGTCGAAATTAGCTCCCTAGTAATGGGCTTGAAGTTCCATAGGTTTAGTGTGCTTACATCAAATGAGAAATCTAAATGACTTTAATGACATCTTGAGATCTCAAGGTGGAATTATAGGACATGCAATCAAGACATGTTTCATTTTACAATCTTGAAGTGAGAATACGGGCTGGAGTTCCACAGGATTTAGTACGTTAAAGTTAGGATCATACGTTAAAATTAGGATCATCCGTTAATTGTTTTGGTTATTTGCTTTAAAGAGCCAAATGAGCTTCATCATTTTCATTATTAATGTCAAGCTAATTGTAGATAATTTTGAGTGATATCCATTCTTTTGCATGCACACTCTAATCCTACAACTGTTGATACACCCTTTTTGTCAGGATGTATGCCTCAGCTTGTGACATTGTTCAGTTCATCATTTCAGTAAAAACTTATATGATTGATTAAGTTCTCCGGTGTTCCCTGTTGATTCATGATTTTTTTTTTCTAATATATGGTTCAAAACCTTGCAGATTAAGAGCTTAAGGTTGCCGATGAAGTTTGGAAGTCATAGAGGTTTTGCTTTCGTAGAGTATATTACACAGCAGGAGGCAAAGAATGCGCTTAAAGCACTTTCAAATACCCACTTGTATGGCAGGCATCTGGTAGGTGTATTCAAATTATACATCGCGTAGCTAATCCTCCATACTCTGCTTCCTCACCCTTAGATTTTGCTTGGAGTGGTTGTGCACACCTATTTTTACACTTTTTTTTTTGCATCTCTTTTATATTTATAATTTTACCCCTGTAAATAAACTAATAACATGAGGTGTGCAAAGGGGTGTGTGTAAAGAGATGTACAACTGGTTTTTCCATTTTGCTTGTGTGTGTGGTGCCTGAAGGTCTAGTTGAGAGCCACTTAATATATAGCTGAAAACAACTAATAGGTCTTAATGTTGTTCAGGTGATAGAGAGAGCAAAGGAAGGTGAGAGTTTGGAAGAACTAAGAGCCAAAACAGCTGCACAATTTGGTGATGACCAAAATGAACATCAAAATTCTGCCAAATTGTCCAAGAAAAGGAAGCACACGGCCATTTTAGATGAAGGGAGGATAAAGTTTGAAAGATTTGCTGATTAATTCTCCATAGATATAAACACGGTCTTATTGTATGTCATATACATGACAAATTTTGCTATAGATTATAAGTTATATATAATTATCATGTCATGGTTGCCTTTTATTTTGTAGTTCCTGAGCTGGAAAATAGGACTTTGGCATTTTTTTTTTTTAATCGTTGAAGTTGGAAGGGAGATTACCTGTGATTTCAAAACCTGGAGGGGGAGGGATCAATTCTGAGATGTGAAAGCCAACTGAGATGTTAGGGAGAATATTACTGTTAAATTAAATTTTACTTCACTGGTTATTTTAATGGAATAGAGGTCTTTGTACGTAATAGTCTTTGAAGTGAAATTTTGGATCCCTATATAATTAATATTTTTATTTATAGTTTTAGCTTTTTAATGATGTGACAAGGCTTACTTAAATTTTTTTTATGATTTTATTTTTATTTCTGATTTGACATGGTTTTTAATTTGATTTTTTAGTGTTTGATAGCATTCTCCACTTCTTTAATGAAGAGGTTTTGTGGAACTTGAAGTCTAATTTTGTGCTACTACGAGCATCTCCATAGATATAAAATTGTGATAATGGATTGAATTTTCGTTTGCCATGCTTTCTTACATTATGCCAAACAATCCAACTTCTCACACCAAAATTGCTTATGGGATTCACTCCTTTTTTTTTTTACACCTTTTGTATTTAATAGGTAAAAAAATTATAAAATAATAATTATTAAAATATTAAAAATATTATTTTATAATATCTAAATGAATATAAAGTGAGACAGACTAAGTCAAGAAATGGCTGAGTGTCATAATACTTCCAAAAGTGTTAATTAATAAATACTTTTTTTTTTGAGATGTTATAGTTAAAAGACTGAATTTAAAACTTTTAAAATTTTTAATAAAAAATATTAATTTTTTCTTTTTAATGAAAATTAATTTCATACTTAAATTAGTTTCATCAAACACCTATTTTCTCTCAAAATATAAATTTTCTTTTGTTCCACCAAAGATTAACTTATTTTCTTTCAAAATATCACTCCATTCATTTTCAATAAAATTTGAATTATACCAAAAATCTATATAATAAGATGTAATTTAGAAGCAAAGATGTAGTAGAATGTTTTAATTTCCATATTTCTATATTTCCATATAAGATGCCTAAATATCTTAATTTCTAAACTTCAACCTTAAATTAATCTCAAACATAAAAGCATGTGAAAGTACCTAAAGTGTCATACTTGGTTGGATTTTTCTACATAGATACGGACAGTCAAGGCTGTTATTTGAAAATATCAAATCAAATTTTGATTGAATCTCTGCTGCCATACAATCACGCTGCGACCCATGGTTGCTAGTTATTGGCAGTACCAAACACCATCAAAGCACAGAGCTTTAACTGTTACCGCCATGGAAACCGCCCTCTTCTCATCTTCAATTCCCTACACACTCTGCTTTTCTTGCAAACTCTATAATAGACATGAGAATAGATTCTACCGTTGCAGTGCCTCGCCCCAATACAATTTCCATCTTCTTCCTACATTTTCTTCCACTCTTCAGCTGTGCTCCAATTTTCCCGGAAAATTTCTGCGCTTCACTCGGTTTTCTGCGTTTAGCTCGCCATCCAGCATCCACGACCAGAACCCATCTCCAGAATTTGCTGTTCTTCTTGAAGTTGAAGGGTTATAGTACTTTTATTTGCCTCTTCATTTCAACTTGCATGTATTTGACTTGGTTGACATGCTTTTTTTTTTCTTTTTATTATTATATTTTAATTTCTTTTTTGGATTTGGGAGTAGCGTAGGGCATGAGTTATGAAGGAAAGTTCTCTCTTCTAATTCTGGAAAGCTCTTTACTTTATGATTCAAGGATGACCTGTGCTTTTTTGTCAATCAGTTAAAAAAAAAAGTTATGGGCTAATTATTCAATATCACATATGGTATATATAATTAGCAGCTGAAATTATACTACTTTTATTTGCGTCTTCATTTCAACTTGCATGTATTTGACTTGGTTTTCTTGCTTCTATTTACATGGGTTTTAGATTTGGTCTGGTGTTTTCCTTTCTTCGTAAGAGTTGAATAATGAAAGGGAATGCATTTGCTTTTCCCCTCCCCTTTATTATTAAATGTTTAATTTCCTTTTTGGGTTTGGGAGTAGGGCATGAATTATGAAGGAAACCTAAACTATTTCTCTCTTCTTATTGTGAAAAGCTCTGTGACTTCTACTTTTTTGTCAATCAGTTAAAAAAAAAAAATGAGCTAATTATTCAATGTCACAAGTGGTACATATATTTACCAGCTGAAATTAAAAAATGGGATGATTTGTGACGTCGGTTTTGCTTAATAGATTTGTGGGTTCGATAAACCAGACAACACATATAATCTTTGTAGCCATTGAATAATTGACCAAAAATTATATATCTGCTTATGCTTGTTAGCTTATTGTTGCTTATTTTTGTATTTCAGGGTGCTTATGGATGCATACCGTGTGGGCAATCGCCAAGCCTTCAATTCAGGTATGAGCATGCATCATCTTGTATAGTATTACAAAGAAGCATATAGACACTGGTCTCACAACTATTAGGGACTCCACGCTCATGAGGTTGACATATTGGTCCTTTTGATGCAGCGTTTCATAAGCTTGGGCTTGATTGTGCAAACTGGAGTGAACCTGTGTATGCAGATCTCAAGAGGTTTGATTTTCTGCATTCATTAGATGATTCTCTTCATTGTACATGCATATATATTTGGATTTTGAAGCGTAAGTTTGCTTACAAACTAGAATACAAATCAACTGATTAACTTCTTCATCAATGCATAAGTAGTTTCTAATGTAAAGGTAATGGCAATCTGTTCATGCAAATTCTGTGAAGTTTTGTCAATCCTCTTTCGGTCATTAGTTTTAGAAATTTTTAGTAGTTGTTATTGATATGAATATCTATCTTCCTTCTAAAACATTTTCTCATTTTTTTTTTTTCAGGAGGAGTACTGGCAATGAGGAAAAGATGCTAGTTCTGTATTTCAATCGTGTAAGTTGCCTGTGAAAAAGGGAAAGTTAGCTTATTGGTTGTGTTCATTAGCTTTGTTAATTGTAATCATTACTTAAGCCATGTTATGCTTTCATTTTCTTTATTCTGCAGATTGGCTGGCCTACTTCATTACCCACAAGTGAGAAGGGAAAGTTCATAAAAAACGTTTTGCGGGAAAAGGTATTTAACTTGCACTTAATGAATGATATAGTTTTAATAGTTAATACTTAGGTACTTTGCTTACTAGATTAGGATCATGAGTTATAATAAATGCTTTTAACTAAGAAAGAATGAGCTGATGAGAAAGAACAAAGAGTCTTGAAAATTCTGCCTCAATAGTTCTGTCTCCTTGTCCAGGGTACATCTTTGACTTGGCATTGTGATTTGATAAAAGCTGAAATTATCCAATCAGTTATGGCTACTATGTTATTCTCTCTTTGTAAGACCAATCATCAAGGGAAGTGTAATGAACAGGATATTGATTTTTATTCAAGATTCAAACAATTTGATTCTCTCCCTCTCAACATTCCTTCATAATGTGCCTATTTTATATGGTGACTGATTTTTTTAAAAGGAACAGATTCAAGAATTTAGACTTTTGATTCTTCTAACTCATATAATTGAAAAACTTTCTTACAGTTTCTTACTTAACCTTCCACTTGAGATAAGTTTCATGTCTTTATTTGGAAAACTATAGCCTGGCTCTTGTATTGCTTTTCAAGTTAGTTTGTGATGTTAAGGATACAAGTGCTTAAAATTGGTGGGAATTGTCTGATTTCTACACTAACTGGGTGACACTTCATTCTTTTCTTTTATGTTTTCTTGATTTCATTATGAGATTTTAGGAGAATAACTTATTCTTTCCTGTTTCTGATGAACTTCTTTTCTGCTAGAAGAAAATATCACTAGAAAATGAATTCTAATTAACCAAATAGTGCTTCCATGCTTACTGAATTGCACATTGTATCAGTTTAAATGCAAGAGGCCAAAGCACAGCTGTTGGGATCCCTTCTATTCCAGGCATCAAAATTGAATATCTAGTGTTTCTCTTTTAATTATACAAAGGGGGAAGATCTTTTGATGAAACATGACCTCTGAACTCAACACTTGGCATCTCATTTTAATATATCTGAATTATTGCTGTCATGAATTGTTCTCTTGGTATTAAAGTCCTTAGGATTGATTAGACTAGTGAATCAACAACCATCCTCCCTCAAACTGTGAAGTTATTTTTCAATTTTTATTTTTAGTGTAGTGTTAAGAACTCATGAACCAGCCGACTCAATTCTTAAAAATTATTGGCAGGAAAAAGCACTGGAAGAGTTTGCAATATCAAGTCTACCCTTACGACCTGGATTTGGAGAGTGAGTTACATCATATTAATAAAATATAAATGTATATGCGTCATGTACATATATTTCTCCAGGAGAGCAATCTATTTAAATTTAAATACCCGTAATTCTTTTTACTTGTTGGTTATTTCCTAGCTAAGTGATTCTTGTTGTTTTCATTACTATAATGCGTTATATCTTAGATTCTTGGTATTCTTCATTGCAATTTTCTTGGTCATCAGATTATGATTGGAGATACAAGATGGTCATGCTCTACAGTTACCATTGTTTCCTATTCGTAGAATATTTCTATGTAAATAAAAATTTTAAACCTAGAGTAATGTCGGAATTGGCAGCTTTATCGATGATGCTTATAAGGAAGGAATTCCAGTTGTGATATTGACGGCCTACAGTAAAAGTGGTAATGATGTTGCCAGGTACTTTTAGTTTCAATGCGTTGCATGGTTTATGAACTAGGAAGATTTTATGATTAACATAAAAATTTTATAGAATAACATAGAGTTGTTCATGTTAACTCAGAAACTCAACTTGTAAATTTGCTGGACAGAAAAGAAAAGAAGGTGGCAGGGTTAATTGGATTCAATTTATTTGTTACTAGAGTCATAAAATTTTTTATTGAACTTTGTTCTTCAGCTCTGGAAAGACTTAAATTCTTTCATTCATTCCTTCTTGTGGGCCCTTAAGTTTACAAGTCTTCCTTCCCTTTCTTCAATTCCCCGTGGTAAAAGAAGAAATATCCTAGAGAGAAAGGGTAAGAATATGTGCATGGCACTAGAGGGAGGTTAAGCACACAACCCTGTCCCACAAAAATCTAGTAACTGATATTTCTCCTTGAAAATATGAGCATTTCACTGTAACGGGAAACAAGCAAACATAGTGCACTGCCATATTGCTTTTCCCTTCTTACTGCCAAAACCTCTAAAATTGATCCCTCTTCCTTCTTACGGTCTATTGTTTCATCCTTATTCCCTCCTTGCTTGGTCAGCTTCAGCTTGCAACTTTTTTTGTCAACAGAATATGAGCAAAATAATGTTTCCTTCCTTTTGCCTTGTGTTGAATCTGTTGGTTAAATTTGTTAGGGCCATTACGGAAAAGCTTGGCAATGATCGAAGCTTGAAGGTAAAGATTGTTGGGAGTAAGGATGTTGAGCAAAGTTTATATAGCCAACTTGTTTCCAGAAAAATACTTTCTTCTGGTTTGGATGAACAGATTACCAAGGAAGCCAAAAGAGCAGGTATATATGTTCATTATGTGTTTGTCTTCTCTGTTGCTTTTAGTACTGAAGGATGGTTGCCAATGAACTTTCTAATTATGCCTTTTGTGCAGTTTCTGCTGAGAAACAAAGGGTGGCAGAGGAGGTTGCATCCTTGCTAAAGTTGAGTGTTGAGGTTGATACTAGCTTGTCAGAAAGGTTAGTGCGTATGTCTCTTCCAGTTTTCAAAAGAAGATGAAGGTTATCTTGGTGTAGTGTCTTTTAATTCAAAAGGGGAAACTTTAAAAGAGTATGTAACTCCTCTTCATAGTTGTTAAATGCACAAGGTGCTAAGTTTATAAAGCCCATCATAAGAGTAAAGATAAGGTGCATGATCATGTTATGCAAAATTACAAAGAATTTAACGCTACTTCAGATTAATTCTAGATATCTGTGAATGGAGGATTGTTTGTAGATTTCAAATTTTGGCCATATTGAAAGTTATTATGAGTGAAGGAAGCATTTATGCCTATAACAGAGACATCAATACTATAAAACTGCATGTTTAAGACTAAAATTCATAGCCAATAGCTATAACATTTTGTTAGACACATAACTTGGTAGGTTATTTCTATCAAGGTCCATATTGTAGACTTTTTGGGAACATAAAAGTTAAAGCCAAAACTTCAAAACAATGCTTGTTGGACATGATGAAGATCAGGATGGTTTTCTTATAGGAGATAATGATCCTTTTCTATTATTATTTCTCTTAACTGTTGATAATTTTCTTTCATAACTAATTCTAATCAGACTTGAATGAATAATTTTTTCTTTTTAAATTTCTGATGCGTTGTATCAGTCTTTCTGTGTTTTGATCTGTCAACTTATTGTTATACTCTAACATGTTACTGAATCACATGGGGAGGATGAGATACTACATTTTTTAGCATTTTGGCAGCTCTTCTACTTTTATTGACTGGAATAAGAACAATATTGTGGTCAATATTCATTTGATTTGGTGATCATCTGTCCAGTCTAGATAAGATTGTAGCTGCGCTACGTGCGGGAGCTGAATATGCCGGGTTACCTGTCAGCAATTGTATCCTTATTGCAGGAAGCCAATCAGGAATTGCTGGAGCTCAACGAGTAGGCATGCCATGTGTTGTTCTAAGGAGCAGGTGAGTGCTTTAATCTTTGGAACCTATTGGCCATGCAATAGATGGTTTTACACTAAAGAGAGTTCATTTGGAAGCAGTTCCTTGATATTAGTAGAAATCTGATTTGGTGTCTTAGTTCTGCTGCTTTTTGATTATTCTTGCAGTTTGACATCTAGAGCTGAGTTCCCTTCAGCCTGTGCTATAATGGATGGATTTGGAGGTGCAGATCTAACTATTTCTAGACTACGCAGTCTACAGAAGAAGAAAATTCGATGAGATTGACTCAGTTTCTAAGCTGCAAGTTGTTTCTTGCAAAGCAAACTTCTGTTTGTATGGATGAAGAATTCAAATTCTATTCTTCTTCTTCAGAACCTGCATCATTTTCTATATTTCTATCTTACCCATGAAACTTATGATAAAGACAGACGTAGCATCCATTCCCTTCCATTTGAAGCTTTCTTCCTGGCAGGCAGAGGGAATTGGCTTGGATATGGTTCTGCATAGTTGCCTTCTCAGATAACGTTTGCTGGTATCAAGTGTCAGAGTATGGGAAAAATCGCACAAATACAATTGGGACAAAAATCTTTTGTTCTAAACCTTATTCCATAGACTTAGGATTTGTTCAAAAGTGGGATTGGTCCCACTTGCAATATTATTTTATTACTTTTAAATTAATCTCAAATCTGTAAGATAAGGTTTGAGATAATAAGTAGGACAGAAAAATTTGTTGGTTTTTACATGCATAATCTGTTATTTGTCAGCTATCAAGGTAGACTGAGATAACGAGGACACTCTAACAAATAACACTTATTATGTTATAATGTAGTTGTAATTCTGTTGGTTCTGCAAAATTCTATTCTTGTTTGGTTTGGTACTATTAAGCTGAATAGAACTCAAAAGGAAAATCTTCTTTAATTCTTTTAGCTTGTTTAAGAGTAGAAACTTGGATTAATATGGAAATGGTTAAGGTATACCACTCGCACTAATTTTTTCTTATTGGATGGATGTTAATTATGGAAAACATCCTCATTTTACTCGATATAGTAATATTGTTATCGGTTAAAATTAATTTATTTATTGTTGAATTAGTTTTAACTGATTTATTAATAGAATAGAATATTTAGTGGTTTATATTAATGAGATAGATTTTTGTTAATTAGGGAATTATATTATTATATTTAATTTTTTTTTTCACTAAAAAAATTTAAAAATTTAAAAAATTACTAAAAAAAATAATGTGTTGACCGAAATATAAATAATAGAAATCAAAGTTAAGAAAGTCTATTGAATTTCATCCCTAAAAATCCTCTTAAAAAGAAGAAGGTGAAATCTATGTATAGATTGAAAATGAAACGTGTCCTGTTGTGGTCCCAAAAAGGAACAGATGATGAAACTATAGAATGAAAAAGCAAAACAGACAGCTGAGTCGAGTCGGCTACGAAGCAAAACAAATTGAAACCTATCCAGATTCAGTTCAACTGAACCAAACGAACCGGGAAGTGCCACCACGCTCTCCCACCATCTCCGATGTGAGAACCCAGCTTTCCCGCCAAATGATTCAACTTTCAGTTTCTTCCTTAATATCACAATGATGGGCACCGCCCACCGGCGCTCCTTCTTCCCTCTCTGGCTGCTTTTCATTTTCATTGCTCTGTTTCTCTACCATTTCCAATCCTCTATTGATCCTTCTCAATCTCAAACCCTAACCCTAAATTCCTCGCAGCCCTATTCCAATTCTACCGGAAATGTTGCGGTTGTTCGCCATAACTACATCGTTCGGTTTCTTCAGTACAGGAGAGCCGAAGACCACCGTTCGTATCTGGAATCTAATGTTCGATCCAAAGGGTGGCAGTGGATCGAGCGGCGAAACCCGGCGATGAAATACCCAACGGATTTCGGGTTGGTTTCGGTTGAGGACCCGGTGAAGGAGGTTTTGACCGATGAGATTCGGAGATTGGGTCTGGTGAAGGACGTGCATGTGGATATGAGTTATACTAGGGGTATGCTAAAGCATAGTAGAAAGAAATCCGGTGCTTTTGTGGATGGAAAGAAGCGGCCCGGGAAGATTTTCACGTCAATGTCCTTCAGTGAAGGGGAGGATTGGGAGGGAGATCGTCATACGAGGATTAGCAACACTTCTGTTAAGCGGGGGCGCCAGCTTTTGATGGAGGTATTTTATTTTTATTTTTTTCCTTCAATTCCTTTTTGGTTGAAGTTGTGTCTTTGAAATGTTGTGTGTTCTAAGATGTATCTAATTTTAACAGAGATCTCAAATTACTTCCATGTTTGGGGCGGATAATCTTTGGGCTAAAGGATATACTGGTGCCAAAGTTAAAATGGCCATTTTTGATACTGGCATTCGAGCTAATCATCCTCATTTTCGCAACATCAAGGTAATCTTGTTTAAGGTGATGTGGAGGTTGTTTTATTTTGTGTTTCCTATGTGTGTGATTAGTAACTAAGGGAGAGAAGTAGGGTGGAGGAAGGGAGCTACCTTTAGTTTGAAAAGGTTCTTTATTTGGAGAATTGATGTGTCTACAGGAACGTACAAATTGGACTAGTGAGAATACGTTGAATGACAACCTTGGACATGGGACGTTTGTTGCTGGTGTTATTGCGGGTATGGATGCAGAGTGTCTGGGTTTTGCACCAGATACGGAGATTTATGCATTTCGGGTATTCACTGATGCACAGGTAATGGCTGTTTGATATAATTATTACACTCTTTTTGGTGCATAGCGGTTGCTGTGTAGAGTTGGCATAGTAGTTCCTCCTTTGTTACTTTAATCTGCACCTGTATCTCTAATGAATGATGATGTAATTTTTGTAAGTGTATTTGTTAATTATTCATGAGCAAGCTCTGAATAGAGTAATGCAGATGTATTTGGAACGTGACAACTTAAGTAGTTTATAAAATAATAAGCTACAATATTTATTTTATTTTTGTGATGTATGTGCTGATATTTTGTTCATTCTATAAAATTTGGCAATATTTTGAGAAGAATTCATTCAGCTTATTGCAGGTCTCATACACATCCTGGTTCCTTGATGCCTTCAACTATGCCATAGCAACCAATATGGATGTGCTCAATCTGAGCATAGGTGGACCTGATTATTTGGATCTCCCATTTGTTGAGAAGGTAAAATTTTCTTTCAGTGTGTTCTACCTTACCAATTATTTTAATTTTGTTGCATTGCGGATAGGAACACATTTACAGAGCTTTATGTTACTAAATTGTTGACCAGATCTGGGAGATAACAGCAAGTAATATTATCATGGTTTCTGCAATTGGAAATGATGGCCCACTGTATGGAACTTTGAACAACCCGGCAGATCAAAGTGATGTAATTGGTGTTGGTGGTATTGACTATAGTGATCATATAGCCTCCTTTTCGTCACGTGGCATGAGTACTTGGGAAATTCCTCATGGGTAACATATACTTTTTTTCCCATCATGAGTACTCTTTTCCAGTTTGTTTTTCTGTCACGTTTGTTGTTCCTACTTCTATGGGTATATATTGAAGTTAGATCTAGTGAGAAAATACTATATTGGGGTGAAATCCCACAGAATTGATGCAACCAAATCCTCATTTAGTCTGGTTATCCTCCACTTTGGTGATCCTACAGTAAAAAGAACAGAACTTCTTGAAATAAAATGGGTTCTTGGGATTTAAAATTATTTCAACCAGGAGAAATGGATTCTCCAGAAAATGATTAGTACCTCCTGAACTGTTGTTTCTATTGCTTAAAATTCTACATGTATGATACTTCAAATTGTACGTGATCTTGCTTTTAATTTCATCAGTTTACTCCTTTTAGTGCCCTTTTACACAGGATTTGGTTTCATGAGTACATTGTTTATCTCGTGTGCTTTCTGCAACTCCTATAGTTTTATGAAACTTGGTTTCTTAATGTTGGTTATTGATTTCTGCACCATGCAGTTATGGTCGTGTGAAACCTGATGTAGTTGCTTATGGAAGGGACATTATGGGATCCAAGATTAGCACAGGGTGTAAAAGTTTATCAGGAACTAGTGTGGCAAGTCCTGTAGTTGCAGGTGTTGTATGTTTGCTTGTTAGTGTCATCCCTGAAACAGATCGAAAGCGTATCTTAAATCCAGCAAGCATGAAACAAGCATTGGTGGAGGGTGCTGCAAAGCTTGCAGGTCCAAACATGTATGAGCAGGGTGCTGGCAGGGTTGATCTGTAAGTTCTTCTATTAACTTTGCTCGTTGGTTTTATTTGAAGATATATCTTGTTGGTACATACAGTTTAGTGTGGCAATCACTACTGTCGCTCTGTATATTTTCTTCATTATTTCCTTTCAATCTTTTAATTATGTGCTCTAATTTCTTAATGTAATTTTCAGGTTAGAATCTTATGAGATTCTCAAAAGCTACCAGCCGAGGGCAAGCATATTTCCTAGTGTACTTGATTATACTGATTGTCCTTACTCATGGCCCTTCTGTCGTCAGCCTCTTTATGCAGGTTCCATGCCAGTCATCTTCAATGCTACCATTTTGAATGGAATGGGTGTTATAGGCTATGTTGAAGGTCCGCCAACATGGTATCCTTCTAATGAAGAAGGCAATCTTTTAAGCATTCATTTTACATATTCAGAGATTATCTGGCCTTGGACTGGTTATCTGGCTCTACACATGCAAATTAGTGAAGAAGGTGCACAGTTTTCTGGAGAGATTGAAGGTAATGTGACTCTTAAGATTTACAGTCCTCCAGCTGAAGGAGAGAAGGACCGCCGGACAAGCACATGTGTGCTTCAATTGAAATTAAAAGTGGTGCCAGTGCCGCAACGATCAAAAAGAATTTTATGGGATCAGTTTCACAATATTAAATATCCTCCTGGTTATATTCCAAGAGACTCCTTGGACGTCCGTAATGACATTCTTGACTGGCATGGCGATCATCTGCATACAAATTTTCACATCATGTTCAACATGTTAAGAGATGCTGGTTACTATGTCGAAACACTTGGTTCTCCTTTTACATGCTTTGATGCTCGTCTGTATGGAACACTTATGTTGGTAGATCTAGAAGATGAGTTCTTCCCTGAGGAGATTGAAAAGCTGAGAAATGATGTTATAGATACTGGATTGGGATTAGCTGTCTTTGCTGAGTGGTATAATGTGGATACCATGGTAAAGATGAGATTTTTTGATGATAATACACGGAGCTGGTGGACCCCAGTCACTGGAGGGGCAAATATTCCCGCACTTAACGATCTCTTGGCTCCATTTGGTATTGCTTTTGGAGATAAGATTTTGAATGGTGACTTTTCACTTTTGGGTGAGCAGAATCGCTATTCTTCTGGAACTGATATTGTAAGGTTTCCTTCAGATAGTTATGTACATAGCTTCCCTTTCATGGATAGTTCAGAAAGTGGGGCCACTCAGAATCTGCTGTTGACTTCAGACATGACCAAGGTGAGCTGATAGAGCAGTTTCTGTTTCATTATTGATTAATAATAAAGGCTTTGATATCAGTGTTATATATATATATATATATATATATATATATATATATATATATATATATCAGTCTGTTAAGAAACAAAACATCAATAAGAAATCTTTATAATACGTAAGCTTATTGTAGGGTTTTCAAGTTTTTGATCATGATAATAGTGTAGTTCGAATGGTAGCAATGACTCAAGTATGAAATTTTAAATCATACTCTTGGAATATCCTTTATGAAACCAATCCTTGAATTTACAGTTGCTGGAAAAAGATTCCTACAACATAGAGATGTATTTCTAATTTTCTATTGAAAATGATTATGGTCTCTTTTGGTCAAAACAGGCAGATTCTCCAATTCTCGGTCTTACAGTAATGGGCGAGGGTCGCATAGCTGTGTATGGGGACTCCAATTGTTTAGATAGCAGCCATATGGTTACTAATTGTTATTGGCTTCTGAGGAAAGTGCTAGACTTTACCAGTATGGATGTTAGGGATCCAGAACTTTTCTCTGATTCTGTTAAAAAAGATGCTGCCTTGTATGAAGACGACAATCAATTACCATCTCGCCGAACTGATATAAATTTCTCTATGTATTCCTCAGTCGTGGGGAAGGAATTGATCTGTGGGGCCGACTCCAGATTTGAAATATGGGGAACCAAGGGTTATGCTTTGCAGGTTACAGGAAGAAACAAAAAATTGCCAGGATATCCAGTCTTTGATTTGGCAAGAGGCCTCAATTCAACTTCTGGCACTCGTAAGCCTAGGCGTGCAAAATCTGAGAGAAATAAAAATGACTCTTTGGGGAACAGGTACTTAGGCCTGTTCTATGGGGATGAGGTAAGAAACAAAAAAAGCTTATGGATTGATTCCTAAGATATAGAGCTCGTTTGTATTGGCTTTTATCAACTTACTTCTACTTTCAATTTGAAAAAGAAATACATATATAAAGAATTTACTGTTTCAATTCACTTTTGATAGAAGGAAAAATGCTTTTAAAAATTAAAATTCTGTTCTTTTTAGAAGCATGCGAGAGATATTTCTTCTTTTAACTTTTTCTTTTAGCTTCTACTTTTTTTAAAAAAGTCAATCTAAACGAGCTCATAATCTTCTATTATTTTGTTATAATATATATTTGTAATAATATCAGATGCCGCATGATTCTGATTTTTTGAATTCACTGTATGTATATCTTGCAGCCTGATGCACCTATGCTGGGTAGTAATCACTGGCTTATTCCCGCAGGAGTTGCAGCAACTGGTTAGTAATCACTGCCATCTAATTGTTCCCTTGTGTATTTGTGTAGTTTCTTATTTGCTTTTCTTCTTTCTGATAGGTTTTCTGCTATTATGTTTTTGGCGAATTCGCCAAAAGCGACGAAGACGAAGGAAAGGATCAGGCTCTGGTAGATTAGCCAATTTATAGTCCCACATAACTATTCCTGTAGTATTGTAACACTACAAAAATATCTTCTTCTTTTTTTCCTGTAGCATAGTAGCAAATTCAAGAAATTTTCAAGTCAACATAACTGTTGGTTGGTAGGTTGCCTAATGATCCTGTAGAGTTACAACATTTTTGTACAAGGATATTGGGGTATTTACCTCCCCCCACAAAAAAAAAATAAAAAAATAATCTTCAATGGTTAGATACATACATCATTTAAGAAAGTTCCCCACCAAATACAATTATTTGCTTTATTGTGTTTTTGTTTTCATTTTAATAAAAGTCTTGAAAATATGTCTAGTGAAATTCACTGAAAATTGAAAAAAAAAAAAAAATGTCTCTAATGTTTTCAACAATAGTTGCTGAAGGGATTTGATCAAGTTTGAAGCTGTTCTACCACAATTTCAGACAAACAATAGGCTTGTCAAGATTACCATATCAAAAATTGCAATCCAACTCAATATGCCGGAACTGAAATAACACAAAATTCGTACATGACAAAACAAGAACAGATAGCAAAGCCACATCAAGTGAACATAATATTCTGCTACCTCTTTCATTCATTATTCATCAACTGATACAAAATAAATCCAACCACTATTGGGGGGAAACATAACATGGTAATTATCAACTCTAGTGAAAGTAACCAAGGACCTGACCACCTACATTCCTTTTTTGAGCCTCTTCATGATCCAAAACGCCATCAGGAGTCGTAATCACAACATAACCCCACTGCATAGACAGAAAGAAAAAAGAAAAAAGTATGATTCCTCCTTTCTTTTCTTCATGTTTTTTAAGTTAAGCATCTCATACAACAAAAATACTTCAAGTTTAAGCTGTTACCGTCTAAGAGCAGACAGTCAAAATATTAAAATTTAAATTGGTATGGCTTGGATTCGGATTGGATCCAGTCATGTTACATAACTCCTGAGGAAGAATGTTGCCGTGACAGTACATAGTCAGATGGTTCATATAATCTTCAAGTTAAATGCACGGTTAAGATGAGCAGAATTGGAGTTATGTAACATGATTTCATCCAAATCCAACACGAAACATACAGCAGGAACCAACCTGATGTGTAGGAAGAGCTCGCAATCTGTAGTTTTCTATATCCTTAGCCTTGATGTCCTGTCTGTATGTTAGGGCCTTGGCATCTTTAATCCTGCCTTGTAGTTCAACTCTTATTCTTCCCACTCTATGTGGATCAAACACTTCGAAGTTCTTAATATAGCCTATCAGGAATTACACCAAATCATCACATGTACTGAGAAATGAAGATACAGAATGGAGATTGAGAAGCTGAAAATGTCAGTTTAATAGTCTTCAACACAAGTAAAAAGAACATGAAAAGGAAATGCATCCCAGATACAGGCATACAGCAACATAATCTCAGTCTATAATCCAGAGCATTCCACCAAAACTCTTCAGCTCATTCCCACATATAGACAAGAAAAATTCCCAAACTGTGAAGTTCTAAGCAATAACAAGACCAGTGTAGATTCCCAGAGCTTGCTTGCATGCAAAAGATCTAGAGAATTGAATTTATTGTAATCAAATATTCAATAAAACTTGTGAATTGATTCACAAATCATTTTGCATATAACATAACAGGATTTACAAATTCCATCACTTCTGATATTCTCTAAAAATCATTTTTTTTCCAAAATCAAATCAACTCATTTCTACTCATTAAGTTCCAAACACACTCGAGAAAATTCTGGGCACAAAAAAATAGTACAAGAATAGAAATTTAAAGCCATATGAGAATTTCAATACTGAAGGCACTATGCAAATGAACCAGTAATTAAGCAGAAACAAGAACAGTGGAAATATGAACCTGGAATTAACCAGGAAAGCAAAAACAAAAAATTTTGTAGGAAAATAATCCGATAAACTTAGAAAATTAACCGAGAAATTATCCCTAAACTTGAGAAGCTAAACCTGAGAGTTAAGTTAACGGAAAAATCAATTTTTGAAGGGAAATCCATGTGTACAATGGAAGGTTCGTTACCTCGTTGTTTCATGATGTTGAGAAAGGAAGAGATGACGGTGGAGATGGGGTTCAACTCCACCGAAGCTTTTCCTCTCCTCTCTGCATTCACTATACTTCTCAATGCGTCGTTCAGGATTCTCCTCCCCATTTCTGATCCTCCTTTCGCTCCCGCTGCTTGATCGATGGAAATTGCCGCTCAGTGACCAAAGGAAAGGGCTTTAGCTCTAGGGATATTTTCGATATTTCGCGAACAAGGATTAGTGATCCGCCGTGGGTTCGTGGATTTTCTTGTGTTACCCACTCTAATTTTCTGTTACCTCCCTAAACTTTTACGAATTTTATATTTGGTAGGTGGAAAATGAAAATTTAAAAAATATTTTTTAAAGTATTACAATCAGGCAAAATACAATTTTCCTAAATGTAGAGTATGTCCGTACGGTTCCAAGGATTTTCAAGTTTTCTCATTCCCCATTTCTGTCGAGATAAAAAATGATAAGGATTCACAAAAAAAAATTATGAATAAAAATATATTATATTTGAAGGATTTATAATGCAAATAAGTATTTAAAAATTATAATTTAAATTAATGAATAACAATAGTGAATGTTAAAATTAGGCTTGATTTATAATTTTACTCAACTATTTTACAAGATAAATAATTTAGGTCTTTTTATTAAAAATAAATTATTTTATTTTATTTTTACATCACAAAATGAATAAATTTGAACTTTTTCATGGCTCTAATTCTATAACTTTGTAATTTCAGTAATCCTCTCAAAGCCATGCCCTCCCATCTTCACCCTTACCAAACACAGTCAAAAGGGTTAGACTAGGGGTGAGCAGTCGGTTACAGTCGATTTTGACTATATTTTTAACTGACTGACACTAACCGATTATACAATTTTGTCAAACCGATAAACCAATCGACTATACCGTAAAATCGACGATTCGGTTTTAGTCGGTTAAGCGGTCGATTTTGATAGGTTAATAGTTAACTAACAGTAACAATTTTTTTTTAAAAAAAAATGTTTTCATTTTAGTGTTGTGTCTACTTAGAATATATATTTAATTGTTTTACAATAAATTAAGAGTGTGGCTATTAGATAAGTCAAAATAAGTTATTTTTTAAAAATATCTATGACATCTTACTAAGAATCATATAAGTAAAAATAAAAAATACATAAATAATAAACTTTAAAATATATAAAGATATTTATGGAAGCTAACTTCTTTCGGTTCCAAACATATGCACAAATGCTTGGATAAGACAAAATTAACATAAACAAATGTTTATACATAACAAAAGTAACATTTTTTTTAATTTCTTTACTAAAAAATTACTATTTTCTATAAACATATTTACACAAGACTAAAGTACATATCAAATTAGCAATATATAATTTTTTTATACATTAAGATAACACAGTATTTAAGTGATTTAATCAATTAATAAAATAATTGAATCACTAATTAACATAATATATGAAAACATTAAAATTTATAATGTTTTAATCGGTCAGTTCGATTTTCATCGGTTAAGAAAAATGCAAAACCGAAACCGACCGACTAAACCGATACTAACTGACCAATTAAACCGATTTATTTTCGATTCAATTAGTTTCGGTCGGTTAATTGAATTTTGCTTACCCCTAGGTTAGACCAGGCATTATGGTACACAATACCAAGAGAAGTTCAATAATGTAAGCTAAGAAACATCAAGTTACAAACATCATAACAATAAATTATAATTACTTAATAATCAAAGAATCATCTGAAACCCATGCAACTATTCTTCTTCTAAAAATAATTGTGTATTCCTATGTAACTAAAATTACATAAGGTACATAAAATTTACATGACCAATCAAGCTGCAACACAAAAAAATAAAAAATAATGTCATGCTGGGAGAAGAAGCCGAATAGTATTTCTGTCTTACACGTTATATCTTTTTCCATTTCTTATTTCCTTTTTTTGTAACTAATCAGAATTTAAATTTTATGTTCTTGACCCATCAAAAGCTTTTGGACAGATGTTATCTCGGTTTCATGACAAGTAGAAAGCTAAAGCTTTGAACCATTCTGACGATAAGAACTTCCATCAATCATAAGACTGGGCAAGACATTCATCTATCATATCCACAAGACTTGGATTTTCCAGTGCAGCAGCCACACGTTCTTTATCATTTAGTTGTTTATTAACTGCATCCACAATTGCAAAAGAAAGCCCAAAAATGAAGATGAAAGAGTAAATGCCTACTCACATTCAAATGTTCTTCAGTGTGAATTCAATAAACACCCTAAAACAGAAAACAGAGAGAGAGAGAGAGAGAGAGGAGAACCTGCAGCTTCAGTTGCATGAGATCCAGGTGCTACTTTGATATCCACCTAACCAATATTTAGAATAAGATTATCAAAACAGACATAATCAATAGATGGTGTGCATTATGCACCATGGATTGACAAAAATTTATGATACTATCATGTTATAGTTCATTATAGGAAAGAACACATTATACAGAGACTATAAAAAGGATACCAATTAGAAGGTTGCTCGAGAAGGATATCATTTAACAGATAAGAGGAAAATACCAATAATGGTTTGGCAGAGTGACTAATCCTAGCTAATAGTGATCAGTTATGTGAATCACCTTTAATTCAAAGTTGCCCAAAATGTTATTCATACTGCACTGGCCATTTTTATACTGTTGGGCATCTGAATTGGTTGAGTAAACCACAGCTTTTGCTGCCTCATATCAATATAAACTGTAAAGAAGCAATGTCTGACCATTGTCCAAAACAAAATTTCAATGTTTCACTTTGTTCCTAATGCAACAACAGTGATCTCAAATTTTGGAGTCCACAGAAGCTTCCGCTGGATCAGTTCTGGAATCTTGGACATTCATTCACTTCATTTATTCATTCCTGCCAAGGGCGATATTTATGTTATTTCTACTATGTCATTCACTCATCCTTTTTTCTGATTCTCCTAATTTGATTTCCTCATTCATCCATGTTGCTGCAACAACCTGTCTTCATTATTTATCTCCTATAAGGCACAAGCCTAGATATCTCTCAGACAACCTCCAATAATCAATAAAATTATATGGATAGAAGGCCATTTAGCAAATTATCAAATAACTTCCTTGTCTTCTTTCTGACATTTGAGCTAATGGGCCGCATTGATTATTTCTCCCGCTAGATATAGATACAAGTCTAAATGTCTTAAAATAAACCCACAAAAATCAATAAAATCACACTGACCATGAAATGAGCTTTTCTAACTAACAAGTACCAACTTCACGTCCTTCCTAAATATATTAGCTGATATACCATAAAAATCACCGCTTTGAATCGTTAATCCTCAGCGTCCCCCTCTCTCTGTTGTGCAAGTATAATCACTCTTAGAAATTACAAGCATGCTCTTCATGGTGTTCAAGCAGACATTTACTCTTATTCATATTATGATCTCCTACTATGAGATCCCATATCATTGATATGACATCAATCATATAAACAACCAAACTGTCTTGCCTTCAAGCATCAATTACTAAAGTGAGTTACTTTTCCAGAATTCACATGTCAAACTGGAACATAATAACACTTTGAATTTCTATGTAAGACATAAATATTTTTCAATGATCACTTTATAAACTACCTTGATACCAAACATAAAGTTGTAAATACTGATACAATTCAATGACAAGGAATAAATGTAATACCTTGTAACGCGAAGGAAGACTTCTCATTAGTTTCACTCGTAAGCATAGACCTATAATTGTTGCCATACTACAATGTTCAACTGTGGGAGTAAACGTGACCCTGAAGCAACCCACCAATATCATGATCCAACAAAACAAAAACAAGGAAAACTAAGACCCATAAGAAGGAAATATAAATTAAGGCAAAGAAAATTTTGTAAGTACCTGACGCAAGAATGATGGTTATCAATTTCAATTGCATCTTCAGTTATCACTTTCAGCTCTTCCAGGGTGTAAGGGTGCTCAGGGTCTTTGATATCCCTTATATGATTTAAGAAGGTTAAGGAAAATAGGAAACATTTCATATAATACCATCATACAGCTCTAAGCTTAGTTCTTAATTTCTGGGTATTTTTAATGAAATCACTATCTCCTTCAAGTTCAGATTTTGCTGAGAAAAATAAAGTATCAAAAAGCAACGGAATTTGAAAAGGATATCAAAAACTTCTTCTTGGTCAACTAGTTCTACGGCATACTCATCGTTGGCACCAATAGGGGCACTGCGAGGTCGACGCTCTTTCTTTTCGTATATGATGGGATTTGCGTTAATTAACCCAGAAGTGGAAACCATTTTTGCCCGCGTAGAATCGAATTGTTCCTTGCTTGAATTTCAAATTCCCAGAATCAAAAGTGGTACAATTCTAATTAGGGCATGAGAAGAAAAGGGAACCCAGAAAAGTATACCGAAAGAAGATTGCAGGATTGGGCTGAATGGGTCCAGAGAAGAGAAAAACAGAGGGTTAAATTTTGCACCCTCGGTTTTTAATATCTGCACCCACCTCTCATTTATTTAATTTTTTTCCTAAAATACCCTTATCCCAACCCTTAATTACCAAAAACCATAGTGTTTGGTTCATTTGAGTAGAAAGGAAAGTTCTTATGGAATAAACAAATAATAGCATTTGGTTACTGTAGTTAAAAGAATAGATTAAACACCATAGTGACAATTTTCTCTTAAAATTCGGATGAAAGAAAGCTCCTCTTTAGCTGGACAACAACTACATTGGCCAAAATACCTCTTTGCAAAGGTTGTTGGTGGTTTTGCTCTCATTTTCTTGTTTTAAGGGTAAAGTTGTCATTTACTATTAGACTATTCTATTCTTCTCACTTTTATTTTAACATACTAAATAAAAGAGATGTATTTACTTATTCCTTTCCATTCTCACTTTCTTGCCTCTTTCCATTTTATCCAAAATACATTCCACCCAACCAAACATGACCTTGTTGTTGAATTTCTTTTAACAGGGAGCTAACTTTATTGTAAATAGATTTTGAACTTCCAATTCACATATGAAAACCTCAAATAGCCATCATTGTTTTAATATATACGTTTATTTATATATGGGATTTAGCTCATATTCAAATCCATTTGCATAACAAGTAACATTTTTGAAAATTGTCCCCTGTTTAATAAGTTTGAAACTTATACTATACTTCTTGATATTAAAAAGGACAAAACTTGTACCATATTTATTGATATTATTCAGAAAAAGAGTCTAATAGATAAGAAATTAACTAGGGACTAATATATTCACATGATTGAAATAATTTTAGAACCCATTTTCAGTCTTAAAAAAATGGCACTGTCTACTTAGTCAAAGTACTTTTAGTGTGTGTGTGTATATATATATATATATATATATTGTTTGAAGCTTAGTTTTTAAGCATACTTTAAAAAAAATCTTAAAATTGTTTTTTTAATGGTGAGGCTGGGTTTGTATTTGACAATGTTAATTAACATCTGATAGTTGTGAATCAAATGATACATAATATTCAAAAAAATGTTTATAATGATATTTCCTTTATCTCCTTCAAAAAAATATAAAAAGTGCTCAAAGTTATTAAGCGAAATTTATCGATTATTATTATTATTTTAAACACAAACTATTTTCATATCTAAAAAATTCATAAATACTCTATATGTTAACAATAACAAGAGAAGTAAACTCATAATTATCAATAGTTTTAAAAAGGGCAATTGTTATCCATCACAAATGACCATTACAAGACAAGATGGAGAGAAATCATATCAAAACTTTGTATCTAAAATAAAAGCATAATATCATCACATCAAAGCTTTGACATGATCTGCATTGTTGCCCTAATCAATGATTAATTGCACCTTTTCTTGCAATCATTATCACATAAGGTGTCACAATAATCAGAGCCTGGGTCTTGAGGGGTGCATGAATTCATGCAAGCAGAATAACATTCCTGGTAACAATCAAGAATCTGAGCTTGTGGTTTGATAGCTGCCATGGAAGCTTGCCCTAAATCAGCAAACGCGAACTCGACCATTATCGCAACCAGAAACACTGCTACAACTTTGTTAATGGCCATTTTCTTCTCCTCTCAAGTTTCTTTTCTTTCTGGAAGATGTAATGGTTGGTGTTTCAATTATGTTTTGGACACATATATATAGGATAGGATAGCACTTTCCTTGTTTGATCTCTTTTGGATGAGTCAAAAAATGTGAATCCATTCAATAGATTAAGAAGGAAGTTGTTGTAATCCTTTGACTCATGAATATGAACAAATTTATTTGATATGAGGAGATGAATTTGAAGGGATTCTTGGGATTAAAATAATAATATTGAAGACCACTGAGGTAAGATAGTAAATAAGGAGATTTGTCTTAATAGATTTAGTGCAGAGAAGTATTACAGGTAGAATTTAATTAATTGAGGAGATAGAAAATTTGACCAGATGTAAAATAGATGATTTCTTTGCTCTTTTTTTTTTTTTTTTTTTTCAGATGGAGGGTAAAAGATTTCTTTCTTTTTTTTTTGATAAAAAATAAAAAAAAAACTTGATTTGTACAAATAAATACTTATGTGGCAGCTGACTAATAAAAATTAAGGGAAAAAAAAAAAACCTGGGCTTTGGTGCAATGAATCCTCTACCCTCTTCTCTCTTGTTGCCATTTCGCAGTGTCTCTCTTCTGTATTAGGGTGATTTGCTTCTTCATGGCCATTGAAAAGCCGTGCTTACTGCTTGTTTTTGACTACTGCAAGTTCTTGGCAGGATTCCCCATGTTTTTTGTTTTTAATTTTTGGGTTACATGAATCGCTCATGTTTCTCCATTATAGGTTCATCAAAGCACTTGGGCGTGCCCGATTTCTTTTCTTTTTTTTTTCCCCCCAACTTTTTGGGGCTAGTAGACTTGTGCTTCTAGTAGTTTTGCAGCACAATGCAGTCTTCAATTTTCAATTTTTAACTTTACAGCCTCTAGAAGTTTTGGTACTTTTATGTTGGGATTTTTCCTGTAAATCATTATGTAGACTCTATTGTAGGAAATTACAAATCTCACTTTTAATTTGAAGTAAATATTCTTTGTACTTAAAATTCTTATTAATTTAGTTTTTTATATTTTAAATTTTTTATTAATTTTGTTTTTTAAACTTATTAATATTTTTGAAGTGTAAGAGATTAAATTAATAAGTTTCATAAATTTAAGAGACCAAATTATTAAACTTAAAGTACGAATAATCAAATTAATAAAAATTTAAAGTATAAAAGATTAAAATAGATATTTAATCTTTAATTTACTAATTTATTTTCTGCTTGGGATGTTTGGGGAATGGCAAGCATTAGGGGGTAGTATAGTGTTACCTTCTTGCCATTCCATATGCCATCTTGTACAAGCAGGTGGTCTGTGATTCAACTTTGTCTGGAAAGTTTTCATTTCCACGGGAGAAGAACAGATACTTACAACTTCAGAAAATGCTAATGAGGATTCAAGATCATAATTAAGAGATCTTTTTAGTTTACTCTCGTGTATCTCTATATACAAACCCTTTAAATATGATTTTATATGTATAATTCATATTTACATCAAGTGCAATAATACTTCTCAACAAAACAACTTTAACCGAAGAGAATTTTTATCTTTCACTTTGCAAAACCAGTTTTTTAAAATTAGTGTTATTGACGTGGAGTTATAAAGAATATAAATTTATATGTTGTTGATGGTAGAAGATGCCATTACTGTCAACAAAGAACGATCTAGTTAGTAAGAATCAAAACTTTTTCTCTGAAAGCCTCATACTTTAATCTCATTTCATGAGTACCTCATAGATGGATAAACTGTAAGCTCTTCTACAAATATTCTATAGTCTTTGAAATCTACCTTGATTTTGGTAATGCCTACATATCTTGTTGTTATGGTTGTTTTTGCTATTAATTAATTATCATGGTTAAATCAGCGATTACACATTTATTTAAGTCAATAATTAGTCATTAATGCTAATAAATAAGTAGTTATTACCATCAAGCATATAAATCAGCTAATAAAGGTTATTCTATTTTAATTAGAAGTTTTAAGTTTAAATTTGAAAATATAACTATGTTAAAACTTAATATGAAAAACGTTCAAACTAAATTAGTCAATATCAAATACTCGCTCTAATTTTTAAGAAATATTAGTTAAAGGTTTTTTTTTTTATTTTCTTTTTTTTACCATTAGAACTTTCTCTGTTATAAATGTGTTCTTTATATATATATATATATATATATATATATATATATGATTGATGTTATTTTCAATCGTCAAAATACATGATAAAAAAGTACTATATATTATCTCATCCTTTTCCATGCCCTCCTCCAAAATAGTGTCCAAAATTACCAACGCTATTTAGAGGAATTTTTCCGAGTATTGTTAATATCTTAAACAAAGATTATTTCAATACACAAAAGACATCGAGATATTCTATATGTAAGAAAAATAAAAAACAAAAACAAGAGAAGAGAGGAAAACTCACAATTATCAATAGGTTTATTTAATCATTACAGGGCAATTATTATCGATCCATCACCAAGGATCATTACAAGCTTAGACAAGATAAAGAGACAACATATCAGAGCTTTGAAAATAAAGCATAATATCATCACATCAATTCTTCAAACATGTCAACTCTTGTAGCCCTAATGAATCCCTGCACCTATCTCTGCAATCATTAACACATTTCTTGTTGCAAAACTCATTGTGTGGGTCAAGGGGAGTGCATACTTGGATGCATTGACGACAACAATTCTGGAAACAATACGGATCCGGATCTAGTTTTGGGGTTTGCTAGTCGTCGTGGAAGCTTGCCCTAAATCAGCAAAAGCGAACTCGACGATCATCGCAACCAGCAGCACTACTACAACTTTGTTAATAGCCATTTTCTTCTCCTCTCAAGTTTCTTTTCTTTCTGGGACTTGAAAATGTAATGTTTGGCGTTTCAATTGTGTTCTGGGACTTGTATATATAGGGATGGATAGCACTTTCCTTGTTTTATTAGTTTTGGATAAGTCAATTAAAATTATGAAATCATACATAATTGTATAATTTTTTGAGGAACCAAACTGATGAAACAAGTAATAAGATAAGGGGTGGAGCAAAAATTGTGAACTCATTCAATGGATTAAATGGGAAGTTGTTGTTGGTGTATAGGAACAAATTTAATTATTATGAGGAGGTGAATTTGAAGGGATTCTTGGGATTAAAATAATGAATATGAGGGTCTGTTTGGTGATTAGGATAGAATAAGAATAAATAGGATAAGATATTTAGATAATATAAGAATTTGATAAGCTTTTATCCTATTTAATATTTGATGTATATCAAATAATTATACTTATAGATGAAAACAAATTTAATTGATATGAGAGGTGAACTTGAAGGGATTCTTGGGATTAAGATAATGAATATGAAGACTATTGACAAATAGGTAGGATAAAATAAGGAGATTTGTCTTGTGGATTCAATGTAGTGAATATTACAGTTTTAATTCAATTAATCAAGGAAGTATAATTTTGATCGGGACAAAAGATTTCTTTCTAATGGAGGGTAAAAGATCTTTTCTTTTTCTTTTTCTTTTTTTGGTGGTTAAAGATTTATTTCAATTAGCATATTTAAAATATTTCTTTTTGCTAATAAAAATGTAAATGAAATTTGAGACCTCACCGATGCAGAGAATGAGCTTTATCTATCCATATCTAACTTCTATCTATATTATTTATATTATATATACTAAGGGTATGTTTGATGTATCTAATAAGAAAGATAGGATAAGATAAATTATTTTATTCCACTTTTATTTTTAGTTTGGTGAGTTAATAGAATAAAACAAAACTATTGTATTGTCTATTATATGATATTTTATCATCACAGATAAAATTTTATCTCAAGGAAAAGTTAAGTTAGTAGATAATAGAATAGATTAATAAAAAATTTTCCCACCCCTTCCCTCATCTACCTAACTTTTTGTCTCTAACTCATCACCGTTGTCACTACCATCATCTAGTAAAATCACCACCACTGCCAATCTCATCTAGCAAAGCCACCATCGCTGTCGCCATCCTGATTTAGAAAAGCCACCATTACTGCCACCACCACCACTAAATTATTTCAATTGTAAATATAATTTTGTCATTTAAATACAATTTATATCATACCATGTTATTATTTGGTTCACTTCAAATATATGATATAATAACAAAACTTATATAAAAAATTATTTGATGCACAACAAATACCATATAAGTAAAAACTTATTAGGTTCTTATCATATTTTACTTTTATCCTATCAATTCTTATCTTAACCTAGTCACCAAACAGGCCCTTGACAAATAGGTTATCCACATGTACTCTATTTTTTTTAATCTTTTTATTATTTTTTAAAAATGATTTCCTCTTCTACATTTTTAAATAGTTGTCTTTTAAAATTATTTTTATTTTAAAAGTAATTATCTTCTAAAATTAAGTTTTTTATTTTTCATTTTTACTTTAAATGCATTTATCTCTTCGACTAAAGGGTATTAAAGGTATTTTAATTTCTTAGTTGTAATTTTTTTTCCCAATTTTTATTGTAGTCAAGAAGATAGCTTCAAGTTAAGGGGGGGGGGGGGAATTTCGATGAAAATATTTATCAATTTCAAAGTAATACACAATTTTGTGATTAGAAACTAATTGAATGTTAAAATGATTTTTTGGGTGGGGGAGGAGGGGGGGAACTGTTTTGTTATCCTCTTGAGTTCCATTCACAACTTTTGGCATGACCCTTAAGAAATGGTCATGTAATTTAGATTCAACTTGTTTCCATTGGTAAACAACACCCATTGAGTCTTCTTCAATTGTTTGATTCACTTTGAATATTGTTCCTTTTGGGTTGGATTGATCAGACCAAATTGACCACAAAATTTGCCCGACTACCACTGCAAAATTTGGGCCACCACCTTCTATAAGGAATTGACATCTAATAGTTGCGCATCAATAATTAATATATATACATATATATATATATATATATATATATATATATATATATATATATATATATATATATATATATATATATATATATATATATATATATATTGAGGAAGAGATCGACTTATTCTAAGAGTGCATATATAGAGAGGGATCCACTTATTTCCAAGAATAAGTGAAGAGTTATGCCTAATCTTCACCATCCATCTTAGTTAAATTTCATGATCAATATCTTTTCATTCAAATATCATGTGACTGCCACGTGACCTTTTAAACCAAAATCTCTTCTATACCTTTTTTCTATTTCATGTTTCTACCAATTCCCGTTGCTGCCTTTCTCTCTTACCATTCAAGCTCTACTTGACTGCAAGAGCATTCAAGACGACACAATAGGAAAAGAACACTGCTGCAAGACAATAGGCATTCAGTGAGTAATTTTATTTCTCTCTTCTATCACGTTAAGGCAAGAATTTGAGTGCTAGGATCAACGCCCTGCATCAAACATTTATATTACGATTAATAACAATATTAGGAGGCAATACATATTATCAAAAGGTAAGTTATGTTAATGGAGGCCATGAACAGAGTAAGTTTATCATGACAAAGATAGACATGGCCTGGGGCTTGAGCTTTGGGTTTTCTTCCAGAGGCGTTTTTGAATCTCTCAAGAATAAGAACAATTTCTAGGCTAATGGGGCAATCTCAAATATCCTACACAAATTTCAAGCCACGTCATTTGTTAATCAAACACATGACAATGCCAATTTTCCAGCTCGAGATAACTACTAGAATCTAATAAGAGAATACAACAATTTATAACAAGTTGCTTACTCCAAGAAAAACTTGAGACCCAACTCTGTAGAATTCTTCTTCATTTCACTATATGATTTGAACTGCACGTGGGCTGAGCAACGGGTTGCCGCTCAAGGTTGCAGACGAAGGAGGTGGGCCAGCAGAATCGCGGAGTTGGGAAGATAGGAAAGAGAACGAAGGGCAAAAAAAAGAAATTGAGTAGAGCATGATCAATGTGGATGTCACATGATCTTTTAATGAATTAATCCTAATCTTTGCATTTAAGTAAATTCAATGGTGAAAATTGAAGGAAACTCTTTCAAGAGTAAGTGCATTCCTCCTCTATACATATATATATCCACGTAAAGGCTGTATTTTCTCATCATATTTCCATACCCTCCTCCAACAAAGTGTTCAAAGCTTATTAAAGAGGAATTTACCGAAATTGTTTTTGTCCCAAACACAAATTATTGTCATACACAAAGGATGTTAATTTAGATACTCTATGTAAAAAATAACAAGAGAATTAGGATTATTTAATCATAAAAGGGCAATTATTATCGATCCATTACAAGACAAGATGAAGATCATATATCGTAGCTTTGTAACCAAAACAAAAGCATAATTTATTATATCAAAGCTTTGACATGATCTGTTTAGTTGCCCTAATAAAGCTTGCACGCGTTTTTGCAATCATTATCGCAGATGGAGGAGCAAGAAGCAAAGCCTGGGTCAAGATAAGTGCATGCCTTCATGCATCTCGAAGAACAGTTATTGTAACAATTCGGATCCTTTCGAGCTTGAGGTTTGAAAGCTGCTATGGAAGCTTGCCCTAAGTCAGCAAACGCGAACTCGACGATTATTGCAACCAAAACCACTGCTACAACTTTGTTATGAGCCATTTTCTTCTTCTCAAGTTTCTTTTCTTTTTAGCAAATGGAATGTTTGGAGTTTCAATTGCGTTTTGGCAGCTTTAATATATATATATATATAGGAAACAACAGCACAATATTCAATGGATTTAAATTGAAGCTGTTCATTTAAGTTATGGATCAGAACAAATTAATTTATTGGCTGTTACTTTGAAAGGATCCTTAGTTGGAGTTATAAGTGCTAGCTAGTTGATGCAAACTTGCTGTTAATTGAGATAATTGAAGCCTGAATTGATGCAGTAAAGGATTTCTTTTATTATTATAAGACTGAATGAGTCTATTTATGTTTTTATTCTTCATTTTTGTATGTCTATTACTATCTCCAAACTTGACTTGTCTATCGTTCAATATAAAGAATTTAGAAATTTTCTAGTTTATTTTCTTGGAACTTCAAAATACTGAAGCCATTGCTTCTCTTCTGATTCTTACCAAAAAAAATACTCGCACTCGACTTCTTATTGACGGTTTTACAGTTACTTTGATTTATTTCCTCAATAATAAGATGTGGTGCTTCACAATTTTTATTATCGCTAGTCAATACGGTGTTAGCATCCAATTAAATAAAGAAAAGTCAACGAAACGTTGAGGCAAAATTATGAATTTCAAAATAATTTTCCTTTTGTGATCAGAAACTAATTATCAACGTAGAAGGAGGAGGCATAAACAAGTTGTTGGCTGACAAGAATGAGTTAAGTACAAAGTTTTTCTAAGTTAAAGATTTTGTGTGTTAGTATCGTATAGTCACTTTCGTTAAGAGAATTTTATTTATTATTATTCCAATAGAAAACATAAATTATTTATGATCAAATGGTGTAGCAATATCCTCGGATTAAAAAAATAACAAAACAAACTCACAAATTCACAACTATAAATAAGTTTTATTTAATTTATTTAGAAGCTATGATCCGTCACAAAGGATCATCACAAGATGAAGAAATCATATCAAAGCTTTGTAACTAATATAAAAATAATGTTATATTTATTAAGATGGAGTTAGAAGGTTTTGGCCAACATCAAAGCTTTGACACAATCGGTTTTGTTAAACTAATGCTTTCCTCCATAGCCAGTCCTTGCAGCCTTCTCATGAGACACAGGGGGAAGCCCACAGCATAGTCTAAAGCATTGCGCCATACAGTCATTGTTGCCAAAACATGCTGAACAGAAAATTGATACATCTAACCGAATCGCAGTCGCTGCTAGCTGTGGAAGCTTGCCCTAATTCAGCAGACGAGCCCTGTTGATATTGGGGCTTGATAGCTATGGAAGCTTGCCCTAATTCAGCAGACAGGAACATGACAATCATCGCAAGTAACATCGCCGCTACTACTTGCAGGTTGATGGTCATTTTCTTCTTTCCTCAAGTTTTCTTTTCTTTTTATTGCTTATGTAATGTTTGGTGGTTCAATTGTGTTTTGGGACTTATATATAGGCAAGGATAGCTCTACGTTAATTGGGGAGTCATATCTTCAATTTGACTCTTGTTCCATTCTTAGTTTCATCTATTTAGGATTGGTCAAAAGTTATAAAATAATATAATATTTATTGAATTTTTTGGAAAAATGAATAAGAGGAATGGAGCAAAAAAATTTGAACCCAGTCAACGGATTAAAAAGGAAGTTTTTGTAATCCTTTGACCTATATATCAATCAGAACAAATTTAACTATTATGGGCAGGTGAATTTGAAGGGACTTTTGGGACAAAAATAATGGATGTGAAGATAACTGACTATTAGTATATAGGAGCATATATGGAGATTTGTCTTATAGATTCAGTGTAGCAAAGTGTTGCAGTTTTAATTCAATTAATTGGCGAGGTGAAAATTTTGACCAGCTGAATGGTAAAAGATTTCTTTCTTTCTTTTTATAGATTTAGTGTTGGGAAGTCTTACAGTTTTAATTCAATTAATTGAGGAGGTGGAAACTTTGACCAGTTGGAGAGTAAAAGATTTCTTTCTTTTTTTTAGTGTAGGAAAATTTTACAATTTTAATTCAATTAATTGATGAGGTGAAAAATTTAACCAACTCAAAAGGTAAAGTATTTGTTTTCTTCTCTCTTTTTTTTTTTTTATGATGGATGGTAAAAGATTTCTTCCAATTACCATTTAACCAAAGATGAAACTTCTTTTTGTGTAGGAATGTTCTTTGGGTAAACAAAAATGAAACCAAAAAAAAGCAATAAGGCCTGACAAAAGACTAGATGAGAATAAGTATGTATGTAACTGTATTTATGTTTATATTCCATTGCTTTATGTTTATTGCTATATCAAAAAATTTATTATTAAAAAATTATATATTCGACTTGTCCCTTTTTAAATATAAATAATTTTAAGAGATTTTGTTTGTTCTCAAATATATTTGTGTAAACCCTATAAATTTGAGTCTATATGTATAATTTCTATTTAACACAATGACAATAATTGATATACTCATACATCTCAACAAAAGCAATTCTATCATGAGAGAATTTGTATCTCTTACTTGGCAAAACCCAAGTTTTCTAAATTAGGAACGTAATTTACCTTGAGTTATTGGGAATATAGATTCAATTAAAGTTGTTGATGGTGGAAGATGCCAATATTGCTGATAGAAGTTAGTCTAATTGGTAAATATTAAAATTATAACTCACGTGAGATGTGCAGCTCTAGAATTTCTTTGATAAGTAATCTATAAACACTTCTAATTGATAAGTTTAATTATTCATTAAGATTTGAGATTTACCCTGACGTTGAAGATTCGGTGGACCTAATTCACTTTTTATTAAAAAAATACATTAACTAAAGCTAATCTAAATAGGCTCTAAATCCTCTTATGCATATATAGCTGGAATATGAAGCCACATTAATTGGGCTAGTTGAGAGGTGAAGCACTTGTGAGTGGGAAGTAAAATAACATTGAGAGAGGATGTATTAGTGGTATTCATTTAATGAGAGTAAGTAATTAATTGGAGTATATTTAATTTTTATTTTAAAATTCCATCACTTGAGAAGAAATTAGAACTGAAAAGAAAAAATCGTGAAGACATGAACATCTCGAAAACGAAGAGAAAATAAACAATAGCATTGAATAATTATTGATGGTATAAGAACTCATTTATTCCTTACTCAGGAAAAAACCGAAAAGTACAAAGGAAGTGGGTAGAAATAAGTGTTAGAGCATTGGAAATAGGAGATGGGCTTTATGGAAGGTGTGGATATTATTTTGGAATTATTATATAAATTATAAAATTTGAAGAGAGGATTTTTTTAGGAAAATAAGTCAGTTATGTACATCATGTGTGTGTTTGAGGATCAACTTTTGGAAGAACCTTTTTATAATATATATAGATTATTGTTGTTGTTAATATTATTGTATTTTGATACATTTTCTCATTTCTTTATATAATTTTTTAAATTTTATAATCAAAAAGAAGATAGCATAACTGTTTTCTCATTGACTAAAGGGTTTACAGTTACTTTGATCTCTTTCCTCTTTAATAAGAATTAGTATTTTCACAATTTTTATTTTTTGGTAGCCAATATAAGGTTATCCCAAATATATATGTAACTATTATCAGTATTAATTTTATTATTATTTTAATATTTTTCATTTTTTTAACAGAATTATACTTTGGGTGCACCATTGGAATAACTCTATAGGAAACTTGCCCACTTATCTAACACTATTGAACCCATTGCTTTGCTTCTCTTCAGATTGTATGCAAAAAAAAAAATAATTTAATAAACGTTAAGCAAAATTATCAATTTCAAAATAATTTATTTTTGTGATTAGAAACTAATTGTCAATATTAAGAGAATTTTATGGATTATTGTTCCATGCAAAACATAAATTATTTCCGTTAACAAATGGTGTAGCAAAACCCTAAGTTGAAATAGGCAAAATCACAAATTCACAATTATTAATATGTTTTATTTAATTTATTTAGAAGGCAAATTATGATCCATCACAAAGGATGATCATTTAATTAAAAGAAATCATATCAAAGCTTTGGAATCATATAAAATATAACATTATAAAATATTTATTAAGAGAATTTGTCAAACACAAAATTATACCTTAAAAAAAAAAATCCTTCGTAAGCAAGCTTGCAAATACTATCTTCATTATGCTTTGGCACAACTCTCTCGTCAATTCATAAAATAAGCCACTCAGACCAAACATATCTATAGAATCTTATAATGCTTTGCCACAATTCTATCATCTCATTTTTATTGATTAGATTCTGCTTGAACCATCTGACGAACTTGGAATACGAGAATATAATATCAATTAGTAAATAGATTTTCTATGAACTTAAGAAATAAGAATCTAAAAGGCGTACGTATTTATAAATTATGTGAATCGAAGATCGGCAATGGTGGCTGGAAAGACTGTCATAAATTTTGATACATGACCTCCATTTAGATGCACATGAATGGGTTACTGTAACTAATCATTAATCCATAATGGTAACGGTGGAAAATTTGACCAGCTGTGAAGGGTAAAAGATTTCTTCCTAATTTTTTTTATAGATTCAGTGTAGGGAAGTGTTACAGTTATAATTCAATTAATTGAAGAGGTGGAAAATTTGACTAGCTAAAGGGAAGAAGATTTCTTTCCTTCTTTTTTTTTTTTTTTTTTTTTTTTTTTTTTATGATGGAGGATAAAACATTTCTTTTAATTAGCATTTAACTAAAGATGAAAAAAATTTCTCTTTTTCTTTTTTATGAATGCGGAGTAATGTAGAGCTATCCTTGCCTATATATAAGTTCCAAAACACAATTGAAGCACCAAACATTACATAAGCAATAAAAAGAGAAGAAAACTTGAGGAAAGAAGAAAATGGCCATCAACCTGCAAGTAGTAGCAGCGGTGTTACTTGCGATGATTGTCATGTTCGTGTCTGCTGAATTAGGGCAAGCTTCCATAGCTATCAAGCCCCAATATCAACAGGGCTCGTCTGTTGAATTAGGGCAAGCTTCCACAGCTATGAAGCCCCAGTATAAACGGGGTCCCAATGATTACTATGAATGTGTCTATAGCTGCGTGAAAGGATGTGGGCCTGATCCTGTGTGTCAGTTGCAATGCGAAATACATTGCAAGGAGAAGGCTGCGAGGACTGGCTATGGAGGAAAGCATTAGTTTAACATACCAGATTGTGTCAAAGCTTTGATGTTGGCCACAACTTCTAAGTCCATCTTAATAAATATAACATCATTTCTTCATCTTGTGATGATCTTTTCCGAAATTTGTGAGTTTGCTGTTGTTATTTTTCACCTTGGGATATTTTTTTTCGTCTTAACTATCTTTATTTATCGGGCACAAATTTATTATTAAATTTTTTAATTTTTAATTAATTAAATGTAATGATGTTTTGTAATTTTAATTTAATTAATTAGTGAAGTGAAAATTTTGACCCGTTGTTCTGGTGCATTTCCTTTGCTCTTTATTACTAAAGGGAGTGTTTGGTTCAACAAAAGGAAAAGAAGAGATTATTACGAAGGAGAGGGGCTTTCTCTTGTTTAATTTGTAAAAAGAAGGGAGAGGAAGAGATGCAGGGAGAAAATAAAGATAAATTTATTATTATAAACTTATAAGTAAGAAAAAGGTGAAAGAGATATATAATATGAAGGTTAGTATAATAATTACACAAAATCTCTTCTAATCCTTCCATTTTTAGAGGGGAGAAAGTGAAAAAAAATGTGATAATTTTATCCCTCATTTCCCTCTCATCCTCTCTAACTTAATCATCTAAATAAATTGACTTCCTCAAAATCTCTTCCCTCTTCTCCAGACCCCTCAAACAAAACACTGCGTAAAGGGTTGGCTTTGACCTCTTATGTTTTATTCTCTCTATAAACCCTCTTGTTCCTTTTACTTAAATACAAAGGAAATAATAGAAATAAGTCTTGAACATTGGGAATAGGAGATGGGATTCTTTTTTGTTTAATGAAAAAAGGCTCAAAATAGGATACAATGTCATGTGTCGTGAGGTCAACTTTAGGTAGATTTTTTTTTATAATATATATATATATATATATATATATATATATATATATATATATATATATATATATATATATATATATATATATATATATATATATTGCGGTTGTTATTATTATTATATTTTGATAATTTTTCTCATTTCTTAATATAATTTTATTTTTTTATAATCAAACAGAAAATAGCATAATTTTTTCTCATTGACAAAGGGTTTAGTTACTTTTGATTTCTTTCCTCTGTAATAAGATTTGGTATTTTCACAATTCTTATTTTTTGATAGCCAATATAGCGTTAGCCAAAATATATCAGGAACTATTATCATTATTATTATTTTTATTATTTTAATCTTTTTCCTTTATTAAATGTTTTGGGTGCACCGTTCGAGTAACTCTACAGGAAACTTGCCTACTTATCTAACACTATTCAACCCATTGCTTTGCTTTGCTTCTTTTCTGATTTTATTGAAAAAAAAAAAATCACAATCGATTTCTGATTAACAATTTTACAATTACTTTGATTTATTTTTTAATAATAAGATATGGTACTTCACAATTTTTATTTTAGTTAATATTTAACTTTTTTATTAGAAACTAATCATCAATATATCGAGAGTCTTAAATTTTTCTTACCTAAAGTTGTTGTGTTAGCATATATCTTAGAGCAATTCTTATTAAGAAAATTTTATCAATTATTATTTCAATGTGAAACATAAATGATTTTTGTGAACAAATGGTATAATAATACTTTCGGGATGAAAAATAATAAGAGATAAATTCACAAATTCATAATTATAAATAAGTTTTATTTAATTTATTTAAAAGAGAAATTATGATCCAGCACAAAAGATCATCACAAGATGAAAAGAAATCATATAAAAGCTTTGTAACTAATATAAAATATCTATTAAGATGGACTTAGGAGTTTTGGCCAACATCAAAACTTTGACACAATCTATTTCGTTACCCTAATGCTTTCCTCCATGGCCAGCACTTGCAGCTTTCTTCTTGCAACGAAATTCGCAGCTCAAGGTGCAGCCATATAGACACGTCATGTCGCACCCAGGAATTTTTTTACAGTCATCAACACACTTATTCAAACAGCCCATGTCTTATTCACATTATGATCTCCTACTACGAGATCCCATATCATTGATATGACATCAATCATATAAACAACCAAACTGTCTTGCCTTCAAGCATCAATTACTAAAGTGAGTTACTTTTCCAGAATTCACATGTCAAACGGGAACATACTAACACTTTGAATTTCCATGTAAGACATAAATATTTTTCAATGATCACTTTATAAACTACCTTGATACCAAACATAAAGTTGTAAATACTGATACAATTCAATGATGAGAAATAAATGGTAATACCTTGTAACGCGAAGGAAGACTTCTCATTAATTTCACTCGTAAGCATAGACCTATAATTGTTGCCATACTACAATGTTCAACTGTGGGAGTAAACGTGACCCTGAAGCAACCCACCAATATCATGATCCAACAAAACAAAAACAAGGAAAACTAAGACCCAATATAAACCTAAAATACTCTAACAGAGACCCATAAGAAGGAAATATAAATTAAGACAGAGAAAATTTTGTAAGCACCTGACGCATGAATGATGGTTATCAACTTCAATTGCATCTTCAGTTATCACTTTCAGCTCTTCCAGGGTGTAAGGGTGCTCGGGGTCATTGATATCCCTTATATGATTTAAGAAGGTTAAGGAAAATAGGAAACATTTCATATAATACCATTATACAGCTCTAAGCTTAGTTCTTAATTTCTGGGTATTTTTAATGAAATCACTATCTCCTTCAAGTTTAGATTTTGCTGAGAAAAATAAAGTATCAAAAAGCAACGGAATTTGAAAAGGATATCAAAAACTTCTTCTTGGTCAACTAGTTCTACGGCATACTCATCTTCGGCACCGATAGGGGCACTGCGAGGTCGACGCTCTTTATTTTCGTATATGATGAGATTTGCGTTAATTAACCCAGAACTGGAAACCATTTTTGCCCGCGTAGAATCGAATTGTTCCTTGCTTGAATTTCAAATTCGCAGAATCAAAAGTAGTACAATTCTAATTAGGGCATGAGAAGAAAAGGGAACCCAGATAAGTATACCGAAAGAAGATTGCAGGATTGGGCTGAATGGGTCCAGAGAAGAGAAAAACAGAGGGTTAAATTTTGCACCCTCCTCTCATTTATTTAATTTTTTTTCCTAAAATCCACTTATCCCCACCCTTCATTACCAAAACCATAGTGTTTGGTTCATTTGAATAGAAAGGAAAATTCTTATGGAATAAACAAATAATAGCATTTGGTTACTGTAGTTAAAAGAATAGATTAAACACCATGGTGACAATTTTCTCTTAAAATTCGGATTGCCTCTTTCCTCCCAATTTTTGGAAGAAGGCTCCTCTCTAGCTGGACAACAACAACACTGCCCAAAATACCCCTTTTCCAAAATACCTCTTTGCAAAGGTTGTTGGTGGTGTTGCTCTCATTTTCTTGTTTTAAAGGTAAAGTTGTCTTTTACTATTAGACTATTCTATTCTTCTCACTTTTATTTTAACATACTAAATAAAAGAGATGTATTTACTTATTCCTTTCCATTCTCACTTTCTTGCCTCTTTCCATTTTATCCAAAATACATTCCACCCAACCAAACATGCCCTTGTTGTTGAATTTCTTTTAACAGGGAGCTAACTTTATTGTAAATAGATTTTGAACTTCCAATTCACATATGAAAACCTCAAATAGCCATCATAGTTTTAATATATACGTTTTTTAATATATAGGACTTAGTTCATATTGAATTCCATTTGCATAACAAGTAACATTTTTGAAAATTGTCCCCTACTTAATAAGTTTGAAACTTATACTATACTTGTTGATATTAAAAAGGACAAAACTTGTACCATATTTATTATTTGGAAAAACAGTCTAATACATAAGAAATTAACTAGGGATTAATATCCGTATTCACGTGATTGAAATAATTTTAGAACCCATTTTCAGTCTAAAAAAGAAAGGAAAAAATGATATTGTCCACTTAGTCAAAGTACTTTAGTGTGTGTATATATATGTATTAATATTGTTTGAAGCTTAATTTTAAACATACTCTAAAAAAAAATCTTAAATTTGTTTTTTAACTGTCAGGCTAAGTTTGTATTTGAATTGCAATGTTAATTAACATCTAATAGTTGTGAATCAATGATATAATATCCAATGAAATGTTTCTCATCGTATTTCTTTTACCCTCTTTAAAAAAAGTATAGAAAGTGCTTGAAGTTAATAAACAAAAATTTATCGATTATTTTTTTTTCTTCTAAACGCAAACTATTTCCATATCCAAAAGATACATCGATATTTTATATGTTAAAAATAACAAGAGAGGTAAACTCAAAATTATGTTTTATTTAATCATAAAAGGGCAATTATTATCCATCACAAATGACCGTTACAAGACAAGATGAAGAGAAATCATATCAAAACTTTGTAACTAAAATAAAAGCATAATATCATCACATCAAAGCTTTGACATGATCTGCATTGTTGCCCTAATCAATGATTAATTGCACCTTTTCTTGCAATCATTATCACATAAGGTGTCACAATAATCAGAACCTGGGTCTTGAGGGGTGCATGAATTCATGCCAGCAGAATAACATTCCTGGTAACAATCAAGAATTTGAGCATGGGGTTTGATAGCTGCCATGGAAGCTTGCCCTAAATCAGCAAACGGGAACTCGGCCATTATCGCAACCAGAAACACTGCTACAACTTTGTTAATAGCCATTTTCTTCTCCTCTCAAGTTTCTTTTCTTTCTGGAAGATGTAATGTTTGGAGTTTCAATTGTGTTTTGGACACATATATATAGGATAGGATAACACTTTCCTTGTTTGATCTCTTTTGGATCAGTCAAAAAATGTGAATCCATTCAATAGATTATGAGGGAAGTTGTTGTAATCCTTTGACTCATGAATAAGAACAGATTTATTTGATATGAGGAGATGAATTTGAAGGGGTTCTTGGGATTAAAATAATAATATTGAAGACCATTGAGGTAGGATAAGAGTAAATAAGGAGATTTGTCTTAATAGATTTAGTGTATAGAAGTATTACAGTTCTAATTTAATTAATTGAGGAGATAGAAAATTTGACCAGATGTAAGATAGATGATTTCTTTCCTTTTTTTTTTTTGTTGTTCTTTCTGATGGAGGGTAAAAGATTTCTTTCTTTTTTTTGATGAAAAAAAAAACCTGATTTGTACAAATAAATACTTATACTGCAGCTGACTGATAAATTAAGGGAAAAAAAAAAAAAAAGACCTGGGCTTTGGTGCAATGAATCCTTTACCCTCTTCTCTCTTGTTGCTATTTCGCAGTGTCTCTCTTCTCTATTACGGTGATTTGCTTCTCCATCGCCATTGAAAAGCGTGCTTACTGCTTGGTTTTGACTACTGCAAGTTCTTGGCATGATTCCCTATTTATTTTTGTCTTTTATTTTTGGGTTACACGAATCGCTCATGTTCTCCATTATAGGTTCATCAAAGCGCTTGGGCTTGCCTGATTTCTTTTCTTTTTCTTTTTTTTCCCCACTTTTTTGGGGCTAGTAGACTTGTGCTTCTAGTTGTTTTGCATCACATTGCAGTCTTCAATTTTCAATTTTTAACTTTACAGCCTCTAGAAGTTTTGGTACTTTTATGTTGGATTTTTCCTCTAAGTCATTTTGTGTAGACTCTCTTGTAAGAAATTACAGATTTCACTTTTAATTTGGAGTACATATCCCTCACTTGAAACTCATTAATTTAGCCCCTCACACTTTAAGTTTATAAATTTGGTTCCTTACATTTAAAATCTTAATCAATCTCATCTCTCACACTTCAAATTTATTAATTTAATCCTTCACACTTTAGATTTCTTATCAATTTCATTCCTTAAACTTATTAATTTTTTTAAAGTGAGAGAAATTAAATTGATAAGTTTCACAAATTTAAGAGATCAAATTAATAAACTTAAAATATGAATAACTATATTAATTAAGGTTTCAAATGTATAAGATTAAAACAGATATTTACTCTTTAATTTACTATTTCATTTTCTGCTTGGGGTGTTGGGGGAATGGCAAGCATTATGGGGTAGTATAGTGTATCTTCTTGCCATTCCATATACCATCTTGTACAAGCAGGTGCTCTGTGATTCAACTTTGTCTGGAAAGTGTTCATTTCCGCGGGAGAAGAACAGATACTTACAACTTCAGAAGATGTTAATGAGGATTCAAGATCATAATTAAGAGATCTTTTTAGTTTACTCTGGTGTATCTCTATATAAACACTTTAAATATGATTTTATATGTATAATTGAAAAAATACTTCTCAACAAAAGCAACTTTAACTGAAGAGAATTTTTATCTTTCACATTGCAAAACCGGCTTTTTAAAATTGTGAGTGTTATTGACGTGGAGTTATATAGAATATAAATTCATATATGGTTGATGGTAGAAGATGTCATTACTGTTAACAAAGAATGATCTAGTTAATAAGAATTGAAACTGTATCTCTCAAAAGCCTCATACTTTAGTCTCATTTCAAATGAATACCTCATAGGTGGATAAACTGTAAACACTTCTACAAATGGTCTATAGTCTTTGAAATCTACCTTGATTTTGGTAATCCCTACATATCTTCTTGTTATGGTTGTTTTTGCTATTATTGTAAATATGATTATTAAAATTTATTTTGTTAATTATATTTTCTAATTTTTTAATCTAAGTTGGCAGTGTTTTGTAATCAATAAGAAGATTGCATGGTTGTTGTTTTATAATTGACTAAAGGGAATTGCAGGTATTTTGATTTCTTAGTTGTAGTTTTTTTTCCAAAATTTTATTGTAGTGAATTTGATGTTAGCATCAAGTCAAAAATGGGGAAAAATTGATGAAAATAACTATCAATTTCAAAGTAATATACAACTTTGTGATTAGAAACTAATTATCAATGACAAGAAAAGGCAAAGGAAAATGTGTTGGGTGAATAAAAGTAGATTGAGTCTTAATTGAGTATTCGGTCCAAAAAAGAGTGAAATTGACAGCATTAGGTGAAATCACTAGGCTTTAAGGTTGAGTTTGAAAGCTTTGAGTACTTTTTGTTAGGAAAAATTTATTGACGATTACTTCTGTTCTAAATAAAGTCTTATACCCCTTATGTAAAAAAGAGGAAAAAAAAATTAAAAAAAGACTGTTTTCTCATCATTGTTCCATTCATATTTTTTGGCATGGTTCTAATTATAAAATGGTCATTGTAATTTAGGTTCAACTTGTTTCCATTGGTAAACAACATCTGTTGAGCCTTCTTCAATGGTTTGTGTAACATCCCAAATTTTCTAAGAGAAGAATATAAATCTATACTAGAATAATTTAATTAGTGGTATGTTTGCTAAATGCAAATGTGAAGTATGAGAATACTAAGGATAATATTTATGTGTACATGCACATATAGCTAGGAAATTGATGTTATGTATTTATATGGTTGTATATTAGCTCAAGTTTAATAAGAATATATAAGGCATTATAAAAATGAACTAAATGATGTCATTTAGTTGGAAACCAAAAGAGATAAGAAGCTATATAGTTATCTAGTTCAAATTGGACTAGTTGTAATATTACCTAGTTCAATAGCAAGGTGTAACATTCCTCTATTTTATTCATGATAACCACATATAAATTGTAATGTGATTTTATAACATGTTAAAGGACTATGAAATTTAATTTTTATCTTAATTGATGAAATATGATTGAAAGTGAATGGTGAACTCTTGGTTGCTTTCTATTGTATGTGCTTATGTAATTGTGAGTCTCATTATCATAAAAATAAAGTGAACTAAGAGGAATGAACTTTGAATAATTAATTAAAGAGTTAGAAATGTGGTATAAATTAATATAATTAGATTAAATGACTATCTAAGTGAACTACTAGTTAGGGAGATGGTTAGAATGTGACCAAATTAGTCCTAATTGGACCAAATGAAGGCAGCAGCTGGTTTTTCCTAAGACCCACGCCCCTTGCATGTCTTTAGCATCTAAAAAATTTGCAATTAATGAGGGGACACTCTCGCCAATAAAAACTTGACAAAATACTATAGTGTGATAATTGCATTCTTGATATTTTTGTATTTTGGTGATATTTTTGTGAGACAAAAAGTAAATAAATAAAGGGGGGAGGAGAGGGGAGGAGGTTGGCAGCCTTAAGGAAAGAAAAGAAATAGAGGAGCTGCAAAAAAAAGGAACGGACCAAGGAGAAAAGGAAAGAAAAGAAAACAAAGAGAGAAAGGAATAGCGTGGGAAAGAAAAGGATGAGGGTGGCAGCAAAGCTTCAGTAAAAGGAAAGGAGGAAGAGAAAAAAGAAAGGAGAAGGTATTTACAGCTTAGGCAAGAAGAGAAACAAAGCTAGGAGTTAAGGTAGCTAGTGACTCCCTTAAACCTCTTCTTGCATGCTATATAGTTGTCTGAGTCTGAGTGTTTGTGATATGCTATTATCTATATTTTTTGCTGTGTTTAAATGATATTCAAGAGGATTATCATGTTGTGATGCTTAGAGCTGCCAAGGAAGTAGTTCTAAGTGAGTATGTGTTATTATGTGCATCATAGTGTTTTCTTTGCATTCATATGCCTTTTAATGAGATTAATAACTAGTACCAATCATGTATATTTATTAATTGACTCATTAGCTACTGAGACTTAAAGTCTCATATCCATTTTTGTGGAACTGTCAATAATTTCTAGGAGGAGAAACACTAAGGGTGGTTGACAAGCTTAACATAGAGTGTGGTTGTGATTCAAATTGTAAAATATCGTGATTAATGTATAATTATTTGTTTTAGTTGAATATTCGATGTTTGAGGATGTAATATTATGTTCATAAATGAGAAATGAACTGAATAGATGGAAGAGGTAAATTAATAGAATTTTTTTCTCAAGCATGTACAATAACTCTAGCTAAGATGATAAGTCAAGTAAGATGCTTTAAGCCTTAGTCTTAACTTAAAAATTTTACAGCAAGCATTTGACATATTAAACTTCATTTATACCAATTTTTCGTGGCAATTGGAGCACAATTTCATGCCCAAATAATTTTTCAAATTAGCTAAATAGTATTCTCTCAGTAAACAAGGCAATGTAAAAACTTTGCTTAATTGACCAGTCAAACCAATGAGATTTTATACGAAATTTTTACCACATGCTCTAGACACATTAAACTTGTAATCTGGAGCTTTTCATGATTTTTAGATGTCTATATATCACGTTTTCATATTTTACAAGAACAGGGCAGTAAGCTGCCAATTCAGTAAGCTGTCTAGTTGAAACCTAAACTTATAATTAAGATTTACCACCTTAAACCAAGCTTAATAAAAAGTTTTTTTTTTTTTTTTTTAAATATAAGAGTTAAAATGGGGTGTTATAGTTTGATTCACTTTGAATATATTGTTCCTTCCTTGGGGGGAACTTATCAGACCAACTTGATCTTCCAGGAAAGAATGACCCCAAGATTTGCCCCACCACCTTCAAATAGCCCAAAATACATTTTCTTCCATTGGCTTCCTATAAAGAATTTGACATCTAATAGTTATGCATCACACACGTACACACGTATATATATATCTTCATTAAATAAATAATTAACTATTTTAATAAGTCTCCAAAATTAATTAATTAGCATGATTAAATCAGCTATTAAACATTTATTTTAAGTCAATAATTAGTCATTAAGTCTACTAAATAAGTATTTATTACTATCAAGCATATAAATCAACCTATTCTAACTTAATTAGAAGATTCAAATTTAAACTTTAAAAATATAACTGCATTAAAACTTAATATAAAAAAATGTTTGAATTAGATTAATCAATACTTAATTTTGACTCTAATTTTCAAAAAAAATTGCTTAATTTTTTTTTTATTTTCTCTTTTTTTTACCATTAGAATTTTCTTTGTTATAAATGCTTGAGGATGTCTATAGGTTCTTCCCATATATATATATATATATATATATATATATATATATATATGATTGACGTCATTTTCAATCGTCAAAATACATTATAAAAAAGTAATATATATTATCTCAATCATTTTTCCATGCCCTCCTCCAAAATAGTGTCCAAAATGACCAAGGCTATTTAGTGGAATTTATCCAAGTATTGTTTTTGTCTTAAACAAAGATTATTTCAATACACAAAAGACATCAAGATCTGCTATATGTAAGAAAAAAAAAAAAAAAAAAAAAAAAAAAAAAACAAGAGAAGAGAGGAAAACTCACAATTATCTATAGGTTTATTTAATCATTACAGGGCAATTATTATCGATCCATCACCAAGGATCATTACAAGCTTAGACAAGATGAAGAGACACCATATCAGCGCTTTGAAAATAAAGCATAATATCATCACATCAATTCTTCAAACATGTCAACTCTTGTAGCCCTAATGAATCCCTGCACGCATCTCTGCAATCATTAACACATTTCTTGTTGCAAAACTCATTGTGTGGGTCATGAGGAGTGCATACTTGGATGCATTGACGACAACATTCCTGGAAACAATACGGATCCGGATCTAGTCTTTGGGGTTTGCTAGTCGCCGTGGAAGCTTGCCCTAAATCAGCAAAAGCGAACTCGATGATCATCGCAACCAGCAGCACTGCTACAACTTTGTTAATAGCCATTTTCTTCTAATCTCAAGTTTCTTTTCTTTCTGGGACTTGAAAATGTAATGTTTGGTGTTTCAATTGTGTTCTGGGACTTGTATATATAGGGATGGATAGCACTTTCCTTGTTTTATTTGTTTTGGATAAGTCAATTAAAATTATGATAATACATAATTTTATAATTTATATAGGAACCAAACTGATGAAACAAGTAATAAGATAAGGGGTGGAGCAAAAATTGTGGATTCATTCAATGGATTAAATGGGAAGTTGTTGTTGTAATCCACTGACTTGTGTATAAGAATAAATTAATTAATATAAGGAGGTGAATTTGAAGGGATTCTTGAGGTTAAATTAATGAATACGAGGGTCTATTTGGTGATGAGGATAGAATAAGAACAGATAAAATAAGAGATTTAGATAAGATAAGAGTTTGATAAGCTTTTATCTTATTTAATATTTAATGTACACCAAGTAATTTTTACTTATAGATGAAAATAAATTTAAATGATATGAGGAGTTGAACTTGAGACCTGACTGATACAGAGAATGAGCTTTATCTATCCATATCTAACTTCTATCTATATTATTTATGTTATATATACTAAGGGTATGTTTGATGTATCTAATCAGAAAGATAAGATAAGATAAGTTATCTTATTCTACTTTTATTTTTAGTTTGGTGAGTTAATAGAATAAGACAGAACTATTATATTGTCTATTTTATCATATTTCACCATCACAGATAAAATTTTATCTTAAGGAAGAGTCAAGTTAATAGATAATGGAATAGGTTAAAAAAAAATTTTCCACCTCTTCCCTCACCTACCTAACTTTCTGTCACTAACTCATCACTGCTGTCACTACCATCATCTAGTAAAATCACTACCACTGCCAACCTCAGCTAGCAAACCCTGATCTAGAAAAGCCACCATTACTGCCACCACCACCACTAAGTTATTTCAATTGTAAATATAATTTTGTCATTTAAATACAATTTATATTATACTGTGTTATTATTTGGTTCACTTCAAATATATAATATAATAACAAAACTTATATAAAAAATTATTTGATGCACATCAAACACCAAATAAATAAAAACTTATTAGATTCTTATTATATTTTACTCTTATCTTAGTCATCAAACAGACCCTTGACAAATAGGTTATCCACATGTACTCTATTTTTTAATCTTTTTATTTTTTTAAAAAAAATTATTTCCTCTTCTACATTTTTAAATAGTTGTCTTTTAAATTATTTTTATTTTAAAAGTAATTATCTTCTAAAATTAAGTTTTTATTTTTCATTTTTACTTTAAATGCATTTATCTCTTCGACTAAAGGATATTACAGGTATTTTAATTTCTTAGTTGTAATTTTTTTCCCAATTTTTATTGTAGTCAAGAAGATAGCTTCAAGTAAAAAAAAGGGAGAGGGGGGAGGGGGGGGGGAATTTCGATGAAAATATTTATCAATTTCAAAGTAATACACAATTTTGTGATTAGAAACTAATTCTCAACAAGAGAAACAAAAATGTGTTGGCTGGATAGATTGAGTTCTGATTGGGTTTTCAGTCTTAAAAAGAGTGAAGTTGACCAAAGACATTATATGAAATCATTACGCCATAAACTAAAAATTTTAAGTTTAAAACTTACGAGTTCATTTTATTGTGAGTGATTTATTATTAACTATTTTTTGTTTTAAATAAAAAATAGTTTTATAGCAAAGAATGTAGAGACAAATTGAATGTTAAAAAGATTTTTTGGGTGGGGAGGGGGGTACAGTTTTTTTATCCTCTTAAGTTCCATTCACAACTTTTGGCATGACCCTTAAGAAATGGTCATGTAATTTAGGTTCAACTTGTTTCCATTGGTAAACAACACCCATTGAGTCTTCTTCAATTGTTTGATTCACTTTGAATATTGTTCCTTTTGGGTTGGATTGATCAGACCAAATTGACCCCAAAATTTGCCCCACCACCACTGCAAAATTTGGGCCACCACCTTCTATAAGGAATTTGACATCTAATAGTTGTGCATCAATAATTAATATATATATATATATATATATATATATTGAGGAAGAGATCGACTTATTCTAAGAGTGTATATATAGAGATGTATCCACTTATTTCCAAGAATAAGGGAAGAGTTATGCCTAATCTTCACCATCCATATTAGTTAAATTTAATGATCAATATTTTTTCATTAAAATATCATGTGACTGCCACGTGTCCTTTTAAACCAAAATCTCTTCTATACCTTTTTTCTATTTCTTGTTTCTACCAATCCTCGTTGCTGCCTTTCTCTCTTACCATTCAAGCTTTATTTGACTGCAAGAGCATTCCAGACGACACAATAGGAAAAGAACACTGCTGCAAGACAATAGGCATTCAGTGAGTAATTTTATTTCTCTCTTCTATCACGTTAAGGCAAGAAATTGAGTGCTAGGATCAACGCCCTGCATCAAACATTTGTTAATCAAACACATGACAATGCCAATTTTCCAGCTCGAGATAACTACTAGAATCTAATAAGAGAATACAACAATTTATAACAAGTTGCTTACTTCAAGAAAAACTTGAGACCCAACTTTGCAGAATTCTTCTTCATTGCACTATATGATTTGAACTGTACGTGGGCTGAGCAACGGGTTGCCGCTCAAGGTTGCAGACGAAGGGGGTGGGCCAGCAGAATCGTGGAGTTGGGAAGATAGGAAAGAGAAGGAAGGGCAAAAAAAGAAATTGAGTAGAGCATGATCAATGTGGATGTCACATGATCTTTTAATGAATTAATCCTAGTCTTTGCATTTAAGTAAATTCAACTGTGAAAATTGAAAGTAACTCTTGAAGTAAGTGGATTCCTCCTCTATACATATATATATCAACGTAAAGGCTGTATTTTCTCATCATATTTCCATACCCTCCTCCAATAAAGTGTCCAAAGGTTACTAAAGAGGAATTTACCGATATTGTTTTTGTCCCAAACACAAATTATTGTCATACACAAAGGATATTAATTTAGATACTCTGTGTAAAAAATAACAAGAGAATTATGATTATTTAATCATAAAAGGGCAATTATTATCGATCCATTACAAGGAAAGATGAAGATCAGAAATCATATATCATAGCTTTCTAACCAAAATAAAAGCATAATTTACTCCGTCAAAGCTATGACATGATCTGTTTCGTTGCCCTAATAAAGCTTGCACGCGTTTTTGCAATCATTATCGCAGATGGAGGAGCAAGAATCAAAGCCTGGGTCAAGATAGGTGCATGCCTTCATGCATCTCGAAGAACAGTTATTGTAACAATTCGGATCTTTTCGAGCTTGAGGTTTGACAGCTGCTATGGAAGCTTGCCCTAAATCAGCAAACGCGAACTCGACGATTATTGCAACCAAAACCACTGCTACAACTTTGTTAAGAGCCATTTTCTTCTTCTCAAGTTTCTTTTCTTTTTAGCAAATGCAATGTTTGGAGTTTCAATTGCGTTTTGGCGGCTTTAATATATATATATATAGGAAACAACAACACTATATTCAATGGATTTAAACTGAAGCTGTTCATTTAAGTTATGGATCAGAACAAATTAATTTATTGGCTGTTACTTTGAAGGGATCCTTAGTTGGAGTTATAAGTGCTACCTAGTTGATGCTAACTTGCTGTTAAATGAGATAATGGAAGCCTGAATTGACGCCGTAAAGGATTTCTTTTATCATTATAAGACTGAATGAGTCTATTTATGTTTTTATTCTTCATTTTTGTATGTCTATTACTATCTCAAAACTTGACTTGTCTATCTCTCAATATAAAGAATTTAGAAATTTTTTAGTTTACTTTCTTGGAACTTCAAAATACTGAAGCCATTGCTTCTCTTCTGATTGTTACCAAAAAAAGAAAAATACTCGAACTCGACTTCTTATTAACTGTTTTACAGTAACTTTGATTTATTAGGAAAATAACATTGAGAGTAAGTAATTACTTGGAGTATATTTAATTTTTATTTTAAAATTCCATCACTTGGGAAGAAATTAGAACTAAAAGAAAAAATTGTGAAGACATGAACATCTCGAAAACGAAGAGAAAATAAACAATAGCATTGAATAATTATTGATGGTATAAGAACTCATTTATTCCTTACTCAGCAAAAAACCGAAAAGTACAAAGGAAGTGGGTAGAAATAAGCGGTAGAGCATTGGAAATAGGAGATGGGCTTTATGGAAGGTGTGGATATTATTTCGGAATTATTATGTAAATTATAAAATTTGAAGAGAGGATTTATTAGGAAAATAAGTCAGTTATGTACATCATGTGTGTATACATGGGTAGTAATTTTTAGTTTTTATTTTTAATGAAAAAAAGGCTCAAAAAAGATACAATCCAATGTGTCTTTGAGGATCAACTTTTGGAAGAACCTTTTTATAATATATATATATATAGATTATTATTGTATTTCGATACATTTTTCTCATTTCTTTATGTAATTTATTAATTTTTATAATCAAAAAGAAGATAAGCATAACTGTTTTCTCATTGACTAAAGGGTTTACAGTTACTTTGATCTCTTTCCTCTTTAATAAGAATTAGTATTTTCACAATTTTTAGTTTTTGGTACCCAATATAAGGTTATCCCAAATATATATGTAACTATTATCAGTATTTGGTAAAATTAATTGTTTAACTAGCTAATACATGTAAAAATACAATAAAAGGATGCGTTGATATAACTTTTATATAAATTTTAATTTTATTTGGTAGACAAAAATACATTTTTCAGTAATTCTACTTAAAATTTTTAATTAACTCTAAACTCATGTATTTTTGTTTTAAAATTAAATATTTTTTAAAATAAATTAAATATTACAAATAGTATATAGAATATCATACAAAACAAAAAAAAAATAAAATAACGGAAGGTATAAAAAAATAGAAAAAAATCACGGTAAGATAGGATAGACATGGGAGAGAGAAGAGAGTATTAAAATACTAAAGGATTGAAAAGGAAAAAACAAAATTTATAAACTTTAAGCTTATACGCTATTTGAAGTAATGTCAAAAAAAAAGTTAAAAGTTTGTGAGATAAGATAGTTTATCAAACAATTATATTTTAGTGAAATAAACTTGTAAGTTAGTCAAATACATTATAAACTAACTAAAATGACAAGGCAAACACATTATATTTATAATTTATATTCATAGATGAGTGCAAGAATACTTCTCAACAAAAAGCAACTTTATCTGAAGAGAGTTTTTATCTTTAAAACTGCAAAACCTGATTTTTTAAATTGTGAGTATTATTCACCTAGAGTTATAAGGAATATAAATTCAATTAATGTTGTTGACGGTAGAAGATGTCATTGCTGCTAAGAAGAGTTAGTTTATTTGCTAAGGACTGTAACCATATCTCACAACATCACATGCGGGAGTTTCATTGCCTATATGAGTACTCGTAGGTAGACAAACTGTAAGCACCTCCATAAGTGTTTTATGGGCTTTGAGGTTGATATTGGTTTTGATAAGCTCTCAAACTTAGCTCACCTAAATTTTTTATGATACGAAGAAAAGAAAAAAAGTATCCTTTTACTGTTGTTATGGTTGTTTTTGCTACTTCTGTAATTATGATCATTATCGATTTATTTTATTAATATATGGTGTTAGTGTTTTGTAATCAATAAGAAGAATGCATGATTGTTCTTTTCTAATTGACTAAAGGGTATTACAGGTATTTTAATTCCTTAGTTGTAGTTTTTTCTCAATTTTTATTGTGGTCAATTTGATGTTAGCATCAAGTCAAGAATGTGAAAAAAAAAAAAAAAATTGATGACAGTAAGTATCAATTTCAAAATAATACACAATTTTGTGATTAGAAACTAGTTATCAACACCACCAGAAATGAAAAATGTATTGGCTCGTAGGTTGAGTCCTGGTTGAGTATGTAACAAAGAGTGGAATTTTCCAACGCATTATCTGAAATTACTGAGTCCTATAAGGTCAAAGATCTCGAATTCGAAATTTTTGAGTCTCATTTATTAGGAGTGATTTATTAATCATTGCTCTGGTTCTAAACCAAACTTAATCTTATATCTAAAGAATTTAAGGACACCATGGATATAAGGAAAAAAAAAAAAACTGTCTTATTACCTTCTTGAGTTTCATTCACAACTTTTGGCGCGGACCTTAAGAAATGGTCAAGTAATTTAGGTGCAACTTGTTTCCATTGATAAACAACATCTATGATGAACCTTCTTCAATGGTTGATTCACTTCGAATTTTGTTCCTTCCGGGGGTAACTGATCAGACCAACTTGATCTTCCTGAAAGAATGACACCAAGATTTGCCCCACTACCTTCTAATAGAGCAAAGTAGATCTCCATTCATTGGCTTCGAGGTTATTACCAGGAATTTATGAATAATTTTGTTTTGTCTAAAACAGGAATTATTTTCCTACACAAAATATTGAGATACTCTATATGTGAAAAAATAACAGAGGCAAACTCACAATTTTCAATAGGTTTATTTAATTGTAAACGGGCAATTATGGTCCATCACAAAGCACCATTACAAGACAAGATGAAGAGGAATCATACCAGAGCTTTGTAAACTAAAATAAAAACATAATATTACATCAAATCTTTGACATGATCTGTTTAGTTGCCCTAATAAAGCTTGCACGCGTTTTTGCAATCATTATCGCAGATGGAGGAGCAAGAATCAAAGCCTGGGTCAAGATAGGTGCATGCCTTCATGCATCTCGAAGAACAGTTATTGTAACAATTCGGATCCTTTAGACCTTGAGGTTTCACAGCTGCTATGGAAGTTTACCCTAAGTCAGCAAACGCGAACTCGACGATTATTGCAACCAAAACCACGGCTACAACTTTGTTATGAGCATTCTTCTTCTCAAGTTTCTTTTCTTTTTAGCAAACGCAATGTTTGGAGTTTCAATTGCGTTTTGGCGGCTTTAATATATATATATATAGGAAACAACAGCACTATATTCAATGGATTTAAACTGAAGCTATTCATTTAAGTTATGGATCAGAACAAATTAATTTATTGGCTGTTACTTTGAAGGGATCCTTAGTTGGAGTTATAAGTGCTAGCTAGTTGATGCAAACTTGCTGTTAAATGAGATAATTGAAGCCTGAATTGATGCAGTAAAGGATTTCTTTTATTACTATAAGACTGAATGAGTCTATTTATGTTTTTATTCTTCATTTTTGTATGTCTATTACTATCTCAAAACTTGACTTGTCTATCTTTCAATATAAAGAATTTAGAAATTTTCTAGTTTATTTTCCAGGAACTTCAAAATACTGAAGCCATTGCTTCTCTTCTGATTCTTACCAAAAAAAAAAATACTCGCACTCGACTTCTTATTGATGGTTTTACTGCTACTTTGATTTATTTCCTCACTAATAAGATGAGGTGCTTCACAATTTTTATTATCGCTAGTCAATACGGTGTTGGCATCCAACTAAATAAAGAAAAGTCAACGCAACGTTGAGGCAAAATTATGAATTTCAAAATAATTTACCTTATGTGATCAGAAACTAATTATCAACATAGAAAGAGGAGGCATAAACAAGTTGTTGGCTGATAAGAATGAGTTAAGCACAAAGTTTTTCTAAGTTAAAGATTTTGCGTGTTAGTATCTTATAGTCACTTTCGTTAAGGGAATTTTATTTATTATAATTCCAATAGAAAACATAAATTATTTATGATCAAATGGTGTAGCAATATCCTCGGATTAAAAAATAACAAAACAAACTCACAAATTCACAACTTAAATAAGTTTTATTTAATTTATTTAGAAGCTATGATCCGTCACAAAGGATCATCAAAAGATGAAGAAATCATATCAAAGCTTTGCAACTAATATAAAAATGATGTTATATTTATTAAGATGGATTTAGAAGGTTTTGGCCAACATCAAAGCTTTGACACAACCGGTTTTGTTAAACTAATGCTTTCCTCCATAGCCAGTCCTTGCAGCCTTCTCATGAGACACAGGGGGAAGCCCACAGCATAGTCTAAAGCATTGCGCCATACAGCCATTGTTGCCAAAACATGCTGAACAGAAATTGATACATCTAACCGAATCGCAGTCGCTGCTAGCTGTGGAAGCTTGCCCTAATTCAGCAGACGAGCCCTGTTGATATTGGGGCTTGATAGCTATGGAAGCTTACCCTAATTCAGCAGACAGGAACATGACAATCATGGCAAGTAACATCGCCGCTACTACTTGCAGGTTGATGGCCATTTTCTTCTTTCCTCAAGTTTTCTTTTCTTTTTATTGCTTACGTAATGTTTGGTGGTTCAATTGTGTTTTGGGACTTATATATAGGCAAGGATAGCTCTACGTTAAATGGGGAGTCATATCTTCAATTTGACTCTTGTTCCATTCTTTGTTTCATATTGGTCAAAAATTATAAAATAATATAGTATTTATTAAATTTTTTTGGAAAAATGAATAAGAGGAGTGGAGCAAAAAAATTTGAACCCAGTCAATGGATTAAAAAGGAAGTTTTTGTAATCCTTTGACCTATATATCAATCAGAACAAATTTAACTATTATGGGCAGGTGAATTTGAAGGGACTTTTGGGACAAAAATAATGAATGTGAAGATAACTAACTAGTAGTATATAGGAGCATATATGGAGCTTTGCCTTATAGATTCAGTGTAGCAAAGTGTTGCAGTTTTAATTCAATTAATTGGCGAGGTGAAAATTTTGACCAGCTGAATGGTAAAAGATTTCTTTCTTTCTTTTTATAGATTTAGTGTAGGGAAGTCTTACAGTTTTAATTCAATTAATTGAGGAGGTGGAAACTTTGACCAGTTGAAGAGTAAAAGATTTCTTTCATTCTTTTTTTATAGATTCTATTCGGTGAAGTGTTGCATTTTTAATTTAATTAACTGGTGAGGTGAAAACTCTAACCAACTAAATGATAAAAGATTTCTTTCTTTTTTTAGTGTAGGAAAATTTTACAATTTTAATTCAATTAATTGATGAGGTGAAAAATTTAACCAACGCAAAAGGTAAAATATTTGCTTTCTTCTTTTTTTTTTATGATGGATGGTAAAAGATTTCTTCCAATTTCCATTTAACCAAAGATGAAACTTCTTTTTGTGTAGGAATGTTCTTTGGGTAAACAAAAAACGAAACCAAAAAACTAAAAAAAAGCACTAAGGCCTGACAAAAGACATTTCGGCAACTAGAAATTTATTTTGTATATAAGACTAGATGAGGATAAGTATGTATGTAATTGTATTTATGTTTATATTCCATTGCTTTATGTCTATTGCTATAACAAAATTTTTATTATTAAAAAATTATATATTCGACTTGTCCCTTTTTAAATATAAATAATTTTAAGAGATTTTGTTTGTTCTCAAATATATTTGTGTAAACCCTTTAAATTTGAGTCCATATGTATAATTTCTATTTAACACAATGACAATAATTGATATACTCATGCATCTCAATAAAAGCAATTCTATCTTGAGAGAATTTTTATCTCTTACTTGGCAAAACCCAAGTTTTCTAAATTAGGAAAGTAATTTACCTTGAGTTATAGGGAATACAGATTCAATTAAAGTTGTTGATGGTGGAAGATGCCAATATTGCTGATAGAAGTTAGTCTAATTGGTAAATATTAAAATTATAACTTGCATGAGATGTGCAGCTCTAGAATTTCATTGATAAGTAATCTATAAACACTTCTAATTGATAAGTTTAATTATTCATTAAGATTTGAGATTTACCCTGACGTTGAAGATTCGGTGGACCTAACTAACTCATTTTTTATTAAAAAAATACAATAACAAAAGCTAATCGAAATAGGCTCTAAATCCTCTTATGCATATATAGCTGGAATATGAAGCCACATTAATTGGGCTAGTTGAGATCTGAAGCACTTGTGAGTAGGAAGTAAAATAACATTGAGAGTTGATGCATTAGTGGCATTCATTTAATGAGAGTAAGTAATTAATTGGAGTATATTTAATTTTTATTTTAAAATTCCATCACTTGAGAAGAAATTAGAACTGAAGAAAAAATCGTGAAGACATGAACATCTCGAAAACGAAGAGAAAATAAACAATAGCATTGAATAATTATTGATGGTATAAGAACTCATTTATTCCTTTCTCAGGAAAAAACCGAAAAGTACAAAGGAAGTGGGTAGAAATAAGTGTTAGAGCATTGGAAACAGGAGATGGGCTTTATGGAAGGTGTGGATATTATTTTTGGAATTATTATATAAATTATAAAATTTTAAGAGAGGATTTATTAGGAAAATAAGTCAGTTATGTACATCATGTGTGTATACTTGGGTATTAATTTTTATTTTTTCTTTTTAATGAAAAAAAGGCTCAAAAAAGATGCAATGCAATGTGTGTTTGAGAATCAACTTTTGGAAGAACCTTTTTATAATATATATAGATTATTATTGTTGTTAATATTATTGTATTTTGATACATTTTCTCATTTCTTTATATAGTTTTTTAAATTTTATAATCAAAAAGAAGATAGCATAACTGTTTTCTCATTTACTAAAGGGTTTACAGTTACTTTAATCTCTTTCCTCTTTAATAAGAACTAGTATTTTCACAATTTTTATTTTTTGGTAGCCAATATAAGGTTATCCCAAATATATATGTAACTATTATCAGTATTAATTTTATTATTATTTTAATATTTTTCTTTTTTTTAACATAATTATACTTTGGGTGCACCATTGGAATAACTCTATAGGAAACTTGCCTACTTATCTAACACTATTGAACCCATTGCTTTGCTTCTCTTCTGATTGTATGCAAAAAAAAAAAAATCACAATTGTTTTCCAATTGAAAATTTTACGGTTACTTTGATTCTTTTCCTCAATAATAAGACGTGGTACTTCACAATTTCTATATCAGTCGATATTGTGTTGACATCCAACTGAATATAGAGAAAATTCAATAAACGTTGAGGCAAAATTATCAATTTCAAAATAATTTATTTTTTGTGATTAGAAACTAATTATCAATATTAAGAGAATTTTATGGATTATTGTTCCATGCAAAACATAAATTATTTCCGTTAACAAATGGTGTAGCAAAACCCTAAGTTGAAATAGGCAAAATCACAAATTCACAATTATGAATATGTTTTATTTAATTTATTTAGAAGGGAAATTATGATCCATCACAAAGGATGATCACAAAATGAAAAGAAATCATATGAAAGCTTTGGAATCATATAAAATATAACATTATAAAATATTTATTAAGATGGACTTGGGAGTTCTAGCCAACATCAAAGCTTTGACACAATCTGTTTCCTTGCCCTAATTATTTCCCCCTTGGCCAGTACTTGCAACTTTCATCTTGCAACGTAATTCGCAGTTGAAGGCACACCAATATAGACACACCAAGTCGCAGTCAGGAAGTTTTTTACAGTCATCAATGCAGTTACTATAACAGCCCATGTCTTCATTGGGAACCTGTTGATATTTGGGCTTCATAGCTATGGAAGCTTGCCCTAGTTCAACAGACACGAACATGACGATCATCGCAAGTAACACCGCTGCTACTACTTTGTTGATAGCCATTTTCTTCTTTTCTCAAGTTTTCTTTTCTTTTTATTACTTATGGTGTTTCAATTGTGTTGTGGGACTTATTTACAGGCAAGGATAGCTCTATATGAAATGGGGGAGCTACATCTTCAGTTTTGCTTCTCTGTTCATTAATTTGATGTTTTATCACATTTGTATAAATAAAAAATTAAAATAATACTGCATTTTTTTATAAAAAAATTTATGATCAACAACTAAAAGTGATGAAACAATAAGAGGAGTGAAGAAAAAAAAATGTGAACTCATTCAATGGATTAAAAGGGAAGTTTTTGTAATCCTTTGACCTATAGACAAGAACAAATTTAATAAATATGGGGAGGTGAATTTAAGAGGATTTATTGGATTAAATGAATATGAAGACCATTGACTAGTAGGATAGGAGTAAATAAGGAGTTTTGTCTTATAGATTTAGTGCAGTGAAGTGTTACAATTTTAATTCAATTAATTAAAAAGATAGAAAATTTAAAAGATTTCTTTTTTTCTTACGGTGGTTAAAGATTAAATTTTAAAAATGCAGCTGTATAAAACTTAGAAGGAAAAGTGCTCAAACCAAATTAGTCCATCTTTAATATTAGCTCTAATTTTCAAAAAACATTGCTTAAAGTTTTTTTTTTTTTTTAATTTTCTCCTTTTTTTGACCTTTAGAATTTTCTTTGTTATAAATGCTTGAGGATGTCGGTAGGTTCTTCACGTATATATATATGATTCATGTTATTTTCGATCATTATAAAAAATAATATATATTATCTCAATCATTTTTCCATGCCCTCCTCCAAAATAGTGTCCAAAATGACCAAGGCTATTTAGAGGATTTTATCCAAGTATTATTTTTGTCTTAAAAAAAAATTATTTCAATACACAAAAGACATCGAGATACGCTATATGTAAGAAAAATAAAAAACAAAAACAAGAGAAGAGAGGAAAACTCACAATTATCAATAGGTTTATTTAATCATTACAGGGCAATTATAATCGATCCATCACCAAGGATCATTACAAGGTTAGACAAGAAGAAGAGACACCATATCAGAGCTTTGAAAATAAAGCATTATATCATCACATCAATTCTTCAAACATGTCAACTCTTGTAGCCCTAATGAATCACTGCACGCATCTCTGCAATCATTAACACATTTCTTGTTGCAAAACTCTTTGTGTGGGTCATGAGAAGTGCATACTTGCATGCATTGACGACAACAATCCTGGAAACAATACGGGTCCAGATCTAGCGTTTGGGGTTTGCTAGTCGCCGTGGAAGCTTGCCCTAAATCAGCAAAAGCGAACTCCACGATCATCGCAACCAGCAGCACTGCTAAAACTTTGTTAATAGCCATTTTCTTCTCCTCTCAAGTTTCTTTTCTTTTGGGACTTGAAAATGTAATGTTTGGTGTTTCAATTGTGTTTTGGGACTTGTATATATAGGGATGGATAGCACTTTCCTTGTTTTATTTGTTTTGGATAAGTCAATTAAAATTTTGAAAAAATATATAATTTTATAATTTTTGGGTAACGAAACTGATGAAACAAGTCGTAAGATAAGGGGTGGAGCAAAAATTGTGAATTCATTCAATGGATTAAATGGGAAGTTGTTGTTGTAATCCTTTGACTTGTGTATAAGAACAAATTTAATTAATATGAGGAGGTGAATTTGAAAGGATTCTTGAGATTAAAATAATGAATACAAATAAAAATAGATAGGATAAGAGTTTTAGATAAGATAAGAGTTTGATAAGCTTTTATCTTATTTAATATTTGATGTACACTAAATAATCTTACTTATAAATGAAAACAAATTTAATTGATATGAGGAGGAGAACTTGAAGGGATTCTTGGGATTAAGATAATGAATATGAAGACTATTTACAAATAGGATAGGATAAAATAAGGAGCTTTGTCTTATAGATTCAATGTAGTGAATACTACTTTGTTGATAGCCATGTTCTTCTTCTCTCAAGTTTTCTTTTCTTTTTATTGCTTATGAAATGTTTGGTGTTTCAATTGTGTTTTGGGACTTATTTATAGGCAAGGATAGCTCTATATGAAATGGGGGAGCTACATCTTCAGTTTTGCTTCTCTGTTCATTAATTCCTTGTTTTATCTCTTTTGTATAGGTAAAAAATTATAAAATAATACTGCATTTTTTTTATAAAATATTTATGATAAACAAATAAAAGTGATGAAACAATAAGAGGAGTGAAGAAAAAAAAAATGTGAACTCATTCAATGGATTAAAAGGGAAGTTTTTGTAATCCTTTGACCTATAGACAAGAACAAATTTAATAAATATGGGGAGGTGAATTTAAAAGGATTTATTGGATTAAATGAATATGAAGACAATTGACTAGTAGGATAAGAGTAAATAAGGAGTTTTGTCCTATAGATTTAGTGTAGTGAAGTGCTAAAATTTTAATTCAATTAATTAAGAAGATAGAAAATTTGACCCGTTGTAGGTTAAACGATTTCTTTTTCTTTTTTTTTTTTTTTATGAAGGGTAAAAGATTTCTTTTAATTAACTATCAATCAAATATAAAAAAGCATCTAAGGTCTTAGAAAAGACACTCCAGCAAAATTAGAAATTTATTTATTTTCTAGGATATATGAGAATAAGTGAGTATGTTACTCTATTTATGTTTATACATTTTCATTTTTTTTATGTCTATTACTATCTCAAAATTTTTATTTTAAAATAAATTATATCATGACCTGTCCCCCTCTTTAAATATGAGTCTATACTTTTGATGCACTCGATCAGATATATAGAATATTATAAGTTATGGAATTCTATTTTTGTTGCCAGCTAGTTTGATAAGTTAATAGGATAGAAATCTATCCTATCACATTCTCACCCTTAAAAGTTTGTCTTAAGGGGAGAGTTTTAGAAAAGATTATGATGGGACTAAAATTTTATTCCCACCTCATCCTCACCCACTTGACTATTTGTCTTCAGCTCTCCATTCTCATACTACATTACCACCACCCTCACCCAACAAAGTACACTACCACCACAATCACCCGCTCTCTTGCCTAACAGAGACACCGATAGGTTGTCGTCACTACACATCACCACCACCACTCCAACCAACAAAGCCATGAACACCACCACTGCCAAACACCACCATCACTATTTCTCCTCTTTCTTACTTAGTAGAGAGACTAGAATTGTTCTTGGTCACCACCACCACCACACCTACAATTTGTTGAATTGTTAGCATGAAATTGCAAATTTTGGTACCATGTAAATGAAAATGTCATTTTTTTTTGTGTGTTAAAATGAAAAGCGAGTATCTCCATAATTTGGATATTCCAATTTCATTCACTAAAATTAAATTTTTTATAATTAAACATTTTTACATATATATTATTATTATTATCTACAACATGGCTAATATTCATAAAATAGTAAGAAATTAAAAAAAAATGTTACAAAGTTGATTTTGCCATTTATATATAACTAGCTACCATAAGCTAAGCACGGGTGAGTTATATACATCTATGGCTCATTCATTATTTTAGTTTTTTACTTAGAAGTTTGAGCAAACCTGTGAGAAATAAATGGTCCAAAAAATCAAACCTATTGTTATAATAACATCAAATATGGCTAAATGGGGAAAATGCACAGACAATCAATTTATAAAAAACTTAAGCCACGTCTCAATCAAATCGTCACAGAAGCATTCAGTATATGATTTGTTCTCTATTTACAAATCAGAGTAAGTAAACCAAAACATGTAATAAAAGCTTTTAATTGAAACTATAAGAGGCCATCTCCATATGCAGCACTGACTTTGTCACTGTAACATATGTAAAACCAGCAAAACCAATGGAAGAGCAACATATAAAATCACATGTATATTTCATAAGAAGAAAGAGGTACAATATGATTGCAAGACAACAAAGATGAAATGAAAAAGTTGATATGTTCTTACAAATAAATAAATAATCCAAACAAAAGAAATTGCATATATGATCACCTATTACATGAAACAGTGATCCAACTGAGTTTATCCATTTCCTATCTCAGAGCAATCTTTTTAATTTCGTCATTCTAATAATAAGACATGAAATCTACATATTAATACAAAAATGATCAGATTAAATATGTATGATATAAGAGAATTTGTCAAACACAAAATTATACCTTAAAAAAGAAAATCCATCCATCATAAGCGAGCTTGTAAATACTATCTTCATTATGCTTTGGCACAACTCTCTCGTCAATTCATAAAATAAGCCACTCAGACCAAACGTATCTATAGAATCTTATAACGCTTTGCAACAATTCTATCAACTCATTTCCATTGATTAGATTCTGCTTAAACCATCTGACGAACTTGGAATAGGAGACTATAATATCAATTAGTAAATAGATTTTCTATGAACTTAAGAAATAAGAATCTAAAAGGCGTACGTATTTATAAATTATGTGAATCGAAGATCGGCAATGGTGGCTGTAAAGACTGTCATAAATTTTATTACATGACCTCCATTTAGATGCACATGAATGGGTTACTGTAACTATTGATACATGACTCCATTTCTTTCTATCTTTTTTTTATAGATTTAGTGTAGGGAAGTGTTACAGTTTTAATTCAATTAATTGAAGAGGTGGAAAATTTGACTAGCAAAAGGGAAGAAGATTTCTTTATCTTTTTTTTTTTTTTATGATGGAGGATAAAACATTTCTTTTAATTAGCATTTAACTAAAGATGAAAAAAATTTCTCTATTTCTTTTTTACGAATACGGAGTAATGTAGAGCTATCCTTGCCTATATATAAGTTCCAAAACACAATTGAAGCACCAAACATTACATAAGCAATAAAAAGAACAGAAAACTTGAGGAAAGAAGAAAATGGCCATCAACCTGCAAGTAGTAGGAGCGGTGTTACTTGCGATGATTGTCATGTTCGTGTCTGCTGAATTAGGGCAAGCTTCCACAGCTATGAAGCCCCTGTATAAACGGGGTCCCAATGATTACTATGAATGTGTCTATAGCTGAGTGAAAGGATGTGGGCCTGATCCTGTGTGTCAGTTGCAATGCGAAATACATTGCAAGGAGAAGGCTGCGAGGACTGGCTATGGAGGAAAGCATTAGTTTAACAAACCAGATTGTGTCAAAGTTTTGATGTTGGCCACAACTTCTAAGTCCATCTTAATAAATATAACATCATTTTTATGTTAGTTTCAAAACTTTGTTATGATTTCTTCATCTTGTGATGATCCTTTCCAAAATTTGTGAGTTTGCCTCTTGTTATTTTTCACCTTAGGATATTTTTTTGGTCTTAACTATCTTTATTTATAGGGCACAAATTTATTATCAAATCTTTTAACTCTTAATTAATTCAATGTGATGTGTTGTAATTTTAATTCAATTAATTAGTGAAGTGAAAATGTGACCTATTGGTCTGGTGCATCTCCTTTAGTAATAGAGTATTTGGTTCAGCAAAGGGAAGAGAAGAGATTATAATGAAGGAGAGAGGCTTTCTATTGTTTAATTTGTAAAAAGAAGAGAGAGGAAGAGATGTGGGGGAAAATAAAGATAAATTTATTATTATAAATTTATAAGTAAGAAGAAGGTGAAAGAGATATATAATATGAATGGTAGTATAATAATTGCACAAAATCTCTTCTAATCCTTCCATTTTTAGAGGGGAGAAAGTGAGGGAAAATGTGATAATTTTATCCCTCATTCTCTCTAATTTAATCATCCAAAATAAGGTGACTTTCTCAAAATCTCTTCCCTCTTCTCCAGACCCCTTAAACCAAACACTGCGTAAAGGTTGGCTTTGACCTCTTATGTTTTATTCTCTCTATAAACACTCTTCTTCCTTTTACTTAAACCTTTGCATTCCCTATGTAACCAAAAAAAAAAAAAAAAACTCATTTATTCTTACTTAGCAAAATACCAAAAAGTACAAAGGAAATAATAGAAATAAGTCTTGAGCATTGGGAATAGGAGATGGGATTCTTTTTTTTCTTTTAATGAAACAAGGCTCAAAATAGGATACAATGTCATGTGTCGTGAGGTCAACAGGTCAACTTTTGGTAGAACTTTTTTAATAAAACATATATATATATAGAGATTATTAATGCGGTTGTTTCTATTATTATATTTTGATAATTTTTCTCATTTCCTTAAATAATTTATTTATTTTTATAATCAAGACAGCATAATTATTTTCTCATTGACCAAAGGGTTTACAGTTACTTTGATTTCTTTCCACTTTGATAAGATCTGGCATTTTTATTGTAGCACTGAATAATTGTTGATGGTATAAGAACTCATTTATTCTTTACTCAGCAAAAACCGAAAAGTACATTGGAAATAGGTAGAAATAATTGTTGAGCATTGGAAATGGGAGATGGGCTTTATGAAAGGAGTGAAGATTGTTTGGGAATTGTATAAATTATAATATTTTAACTTTAAAGTGAGTGTTTATGAGGGAAAAGAAGTCGTCACTTATGTAACATCATGTGTGAATAGCTACAAATTTTAATTTATTTCTTTTCAATGAAAGAGGCTCAAAATATGATGCAATGTCATGCGTCCCAGAGGGTCAACTTTTGGGAAAAGAAAAAATTTTAAATAAAATATACTCCCTCTCTATCTTAGATAGATAGATAGAAGATAGATTGTCGTTGCTAATATTATTGTATTTTGATACATTTTTCTCATTTCTTAATATAATTTTATTATTTTCTATAATCAAACAGAAAATAGCATAATTTTTTTTCATTGACAAAGGGTTTAGTTACTTTTGATTTCTTTCCTCTGTAATAAGATTTGGTATTTTCACAATTTTTATTTTTTGATAGCCAATATAGCGTTAGCCAAAATATATAAGAAACTATTATCATTATTATTTTTTTATTATTTTAATATTTTTCCTTTTTAAAATGTTTTGGGTGCACCGTTCGAGTAACTCTACAGGGAACTTGCCTACTTATCTAACACTATTCAACCCATTGCTTTGCTTCTCTTCTGATTTTATTCAAAAAAAAAAAAAAATCACAATCGATTTCTGATTAACAATTTTACAATTACTTTGATATATTTTTTAATAATAAGATAAGGTACTTCACAATTTTTATTTTAGTTAATATTTAACTTTTTAATTAGAAACTAATCATCAATATATCGAGTCTTAAATTTTTCTTGCTAAAGTTGTTGTATTAGCATATATCTTAGAGCAATTCTTATTAAGAAAATTTTATCAATTATTATTTCAATGTGAAACATAAATTATTTTGTGAACAAATGGTATAATAATACTTTCGGAATGAAAAATAATAAGAGATAAACTCACAAATTCATAATTATAAATAAGTTTTATTTAATTTATTTAAAAGAGAAATTATGATCCAACACAAAAGATCATCACAAGATGAAAAAAAAATCATATAAAACTTTTTAACTAATATAAAATATCTATTAAGATGGACTTAGGAGTTTTGGCCAACATCAAAACTTTGACACAATCTGTTTCGTTACCCTAATGCTTTCCTTCATGGCCAGTACTTGCAGCTTTCTTCTTGCAACGAAATTCGCAGTTCAAGGTACAGCCATATAGACACATCATGTCGCACCCAGGAATTTTTTTACAGTCATCAACACACTTATTCAAACAGCCCATGTCTTCTTCGCTGGGAACCTGTTGATATTTGGGCTCCATAGCCATGGAAGCTTGTTCAGTATACGCGAACATGACGATCATCGCAAGTAACACCATTGCTACTACTTTGTTGATAGCCATTTCTTCTCTCAGCTTTTCTTTTCTTTTTATTGCTTATGTAATCTTTGGTGTTTCAGTTGTGTTTTTGGGATGACTTATATATAGGCAAGGATAGCTCTCTATTAGATGAGAGTCACATCTTCCGTTTCCCTTTTTTAATTCATTCTTTGTTTTTATCTCTTTTGTATCGGCTAAAAAATTATACATTAATACAATAATTTTTTTAATTTCTTTGACCAGCTAAGAGTGATGAAATAATGACCAAGAGGAATGGAGCAAAAACAATGTGAACCCATTAAAAGGGAAGTTTTTGTAATCCTTTGACCTGTCTATGGATAAGAACAAATTTAATTAATATGAGGAGGTGAATTTGAAGGGAATCTTGGGGCTAAAATAATGTATATGAAGACCATTTATACTCTATATTTTTCAATTAATTATTTTTTAAAATTTTTTTGTTTTACAAGCAATATCTTCTAAAATCAAGTTTTTATTTTTTATTTTTATTTTAAATGTAATTATCTCTTGGAATTACTTTTTTAAAAATCACATTTTTAAAAGTAATTACTGGGTTGTAAAAGGGAAATTATAAACTAATCATCAATATATACATATGTGTATATATATATATATGTATGTATATAGCAAGAGGCATAGACAAGTTGTTGGCTTGATCAATGTGGGCTAAGTCTTAAATTTATCTAAGATAAAGTTCCTCAGTTACTATCTTATAGAATGATAATAGTTAAAAGAATTTTATAGATTATTGTTCTTCTGTAAAACATAATTATTTCTATGATCAAATGGTGTAGTAATACCCTAAGCTTGAAAAGTAACTAGAGGCAAATTTAAAAATTGTTGTTTTATAATTGACTAAAGGGAATTGCAGATATTTTGATTTCTTAGTTGTGGTTTTTTTTTTCCAAATTTTTATTTTAGTGAATTTGATGTTAGCATCAAGTCAAAAATGGGGAAAAATTGATGAAAATAATCATCAATTTCAAAGTAATATACAATTTTGTGATTAGAAACTAATTATCAATAACAAGAAAAGGCAAGGAAAATGTGTTGGGTGAATAAAAGTAGATTGAGTCTTAATTGAGTATTCAGTCCAAAAAAGAGTGAAATTGAAAGCATTAGGTGAAATCACTAGGCTTTAAGGTTGAGTTTGAAAGCTTTGAGTACTTTTTGTTAGGAAAGATTTATTGACGATTACTTTCGTTCTAAATAACGTCTTGCACCCTTAAGTAAAAACGAGAAAAAAAAGAAATTTAAAAAGGACTGTTTTCTCATCATTGTTCCCTTCATATTTTTTGGCAAGGTTCTCATTATAAAATGGTCATTGTAATTTAGGTTCAACTTGTTTCCATTGGTAAACAACATCTGTTGAGCCTTCTTCAATGGTTTGATTCACTTTGAATATACCGACTGTTCCTTCTCTTTGTTTTGTTTTGGTTGGGGGGGGGGGGGGGGGGGGGGGGGGTGGGTGGGGGTGGAGGAACTAATCAGACCAACTTGATATTCCAGGAAAGAATGACCCCAAGATTTGCCCCACCACCTTCTAATGGCCCAAAATACATTTTCTTCCATTGGCTTCCTATAAAGAATTTGACATCTAATAGTTATGCATCACACACGTACACACGTATATATATATCTTCATTAAATAAATAATTAACTATTTTAATAAGTCTCCAAAATTAATTAATTAGCATGATTAAATCAGCTATTAAACATTTATTTTAAGTCAATAATCAGTCATTAAATCTAATAAATAAGTATTTATTACTATCAAGCATATAAATCAAGGCTGTCCTAACTTTATTAGAAGATTCAAATTTAAACTTTGAAAATATAATTGTATTAAAATTTAATATAAAAAATGCTCAAACCAAATTAGTTCATCCTTAATATTAGCTCTAATTTTCAAAAGACAATGCTTAAAGGTTTTTTATTATTATTTTCTTTTTTCACCTTTAGAATTTTCTTTGTTATAAATGCTTGAGGATGTCGGTAGGTTCTTCACGTATATATATATATGATTCATGTTATTTTCGATCATCAAAATACATTATAAAAAAAGTAATATATATTATCTCAATCATGTTTCCATGCCCTCCTCCAAAATAGTGTCCAAAATGACCAAGGCTATTTAGAGGAATTTATCCGAGTATTGTTTTTGTCTTAAACAAAGATTATTTCAATACACAAAAGACATCGAGATATGCTATATGTAAGAAAAATTAAAAAAACAAAAACAAGAGAAGAGAGGAAAACTCACAATTATCAGTAGGTTTCTTTAATCATTACAGGGCAATTATTATCGATCCATCACCAAGGATCATTACAAGGTTATACAAGAAGAAGAGACACCATATCAGAGCTTTGAAAATAAAGCATAATATCATCACATCAATTCTTCAAACATGTCAACTCTTGTAGCCCTAATGAATCCCTGCACGCATCTCTGCAATCATTAACACATTTCTTCTTGCAAAAATCATTGAGTGGGTCTTGAGGGGTGCATACTTGGATGCATTGACGACAACAGTCCTGGAAACAATATGGATCCTGATCTAGTGTTTGGGGTTTGCTAGTTGCCGTGGAAGCTTGCCCTAAATCAGCAAAAGCCAACTCGACGATCATGGCAGCCAGCAGCACTGCTACAACTTTGTTAATAGCCATTTTCTTCTCCTCTCAAGTTTCTTTTCTTTCTGGAAAGTGTAATGTTTGGTGTTTCAATTGTGTGCTGGGACTTGTATATATAGGGATGGATAGCACTTTCTTTTTTTTTATTAGTTTTGGATAAGTCAATCAAAATTATGAAATAATACATAATTTTATAATTTTTTCAGGAACCAAACTGATGAAAAAAGTAATAAGATAAGGGGTGGAGCAAAACTTGTGAATTCATTCAATGGATTAAATGGGAAGTTTTTGTTGGTGTATAAGAACAAATTTAATTAATATGAGGAGGTGAATTTGAAGGGATTCTTGGGATTAAAATAATGAATACGAGGGTCTCTTTGGTGATATAGGATAAGAGATTTAGATAATATAAGAGTTTGATAAGCTTTTATCACCAAATAATTTTTACTCATAGATAAAAATAAATTTAATTGATATGAGGAGGTGAACTTGAAGGGATTCTTGGGATTAAGATAATGAATACGAAGACAATTGACAAATAGGATAGGAGAAAATAAAGAGCTTTGTCTTGTGGATTCAATGTAGTGAATATTACAGTTTTAATTCAATTAATCGAGGAAGTGGAAATTTTGATCAGCTTCGAGATAAAAGATTTCTTTCTTCTTTTTCTTTCTAATGGGGGGTAAAAGATTTTTTTTTTTTCTTATGGTGGTTAAAGATTTCTTTCAATTAGCATGTTTAAAAGATTTCTTTTTTCCTAATAAAAAAGTAAATGAAATTTGATACCTGACTAATGCAGAGAATGAGCTTTATTTATCTATCTATATCTATCTTCTATCTATATTATTTATATTATATATACTAAGGGTATATGTTTGATGCACCTAATAAGAAAAATAGGATAAGATAAGTTATCTTATTCTACTTAGTTTGATGAGTTAATAGGATAGGACAAAACTATCTTATTGTCTATCCTATCATATCTTACCATCACAAATAAAATTTTATCCTAAGGGAGGGTCAAGTTAAAAGATAATAAAATAGAATAATAAAAAAATTTCTCACCTCGCCCCTCACCCACCTAACTTTCTTTGTCTCTAACTCACTACCGCTACCACTACCCTCTTATAGTAAAATCACCGCTGCCACCTACCTCATCTATCAAAGTCACCACCGTTGTCTCCACCTTGATCTAGAAAAGCCACCATTGTTGCCACCGTCACCACTATGTTATTTCAATTGTAAATATATTTGTCATTCAAATACAATTTATATTATATCGTGTTATTATTTATGTTCCTTCAAATATATGATATAATATCAAAAATTATTTAGAAAATTATTTGATGCATGTCCAATACTAGTTAAATAAAAGCTTATCTTGCTTTTATTATTTCTTACTCTTATCCTAACTTCTTATCCTATTAATCCTTATTTTATCTTGGTCACCAAACAAACTTTTGAAAGATAGGTTATCCATGTCATACTCTACTTTACTTTTTAATCTTTTTATTTTTTAAAAAAATTATTTCCTCTTTTGCATTTTTTAAATAGTTATCTTTTAAAATTATTTTAATTTAAAAGTATTATCTTCTAAAATTTAAGTTTTTATTTATCATTTTTTATTATAAATGTAATTATCTCTTTGACTAAAGGGTATTACAGGTATTTTAATTTCTTAATTGTAATGTTTTTCCCAACTTTTATTGTAGTGAAGAAGTTAGCTTCATGTAAAAATGTTTTGGGGGGGGGGGGGGGGGGGAAGAGGGGAGAGAATTTCCATGAAAATATTTATCAATTTCAAAGTAATACAAATTTTGTGATTAGAAACTAATTCACAACAAGAGAAACAAAAATGTGTTGGCTGGATAAAAGTAGGTTGAGTCCTAAAAAGAGTGGAGTTGACCCAAGGCATTATGTGAAATCATTGAGCCAATGTTAAGTTTAAAACCTATGAGTTCATTTTGTTGTGAGGAAAAGATTTTTTGGGTTGGGGGGAGGGGTGTTGTGTTTTGTTATCCTTTTGAGTTCCATTCTCAACTTTTGGCATCATCCTTAAGAAACGGTCATGTAATTTAGGTTCAACTTGTTTCCATTGGTAAACAAAACCCATTGATTCACTTTGAATGTTGTTCCTTTTGGGTTGGATTGATCAGACCAACTTGACCATAAAATTTGCCCAACCACCTTCTAAAGAACTTAGACATCTAATAGTTGTGCGTCAATAATATGTGTATATATATATATATAGGGAAGGAATTTATTTATTCCAAGAGTAAGTGAAAAGATTTATCCCCAATTCTTATCATCCATACTCTCACCATCCATCTTAGTTAAATTTAATGATCGGTATCTTTTCATTGACTGCCACGTGACCTTTTAAACCAAAATCTCTTCTATACCTTTTTTTCTATTTTGTGTTTCTACCAATCTCCGTTGCTGCCTTTCTCTCTTACCATTCAAGCTGTACTTGACTGCAAGAGCCTTCAAGACGACACAATAGGAAAAGAATGCTGCTGCAAGACAGTAGGCATTTAGTGAGTAATTTTATTTCTTCTCTCTTCAATCACGTTAAGGTAAGAAATTGAGTGCTAAGATCAACACCCTCATCAATCATTTATATTGCGATAATTTCAATGTGCATGAAGACTGGTACACTCACTCCACTGCAAAATGCCTATCACACCATATTTGAAGTGGACAGCGCCTAATCTTTTCAAGTTTGATTCTCTCACGGTGACCTTACAAGCTTTCTGCAGTTGAACTGCTAATTCACATGTCTGAAATAATAACTATATTAGGAGGCAATACATATTATCAAAGGTTCATATATTGGAAAATTGTATGCATTTTGATTCACCCAAATGGTGACAGTGGAAGTGTTAAGTTAATGGAGGCCATGAACAGAGTAAGCTTACCCTGACAAAGATAGACATGGCATGGGGCTTGAGCTTTGGGTTTTCTTCCAGAGGCGTTTTTGAATCTCTCAAGAATAAGAACAATTTCTAGGCTGATGGGGCACTCTCAAATATCCTGTAAAAATTTCAAGCCACGTCATTTGTTAATCAAACACGTGACAATGCCAATTTTCCGATATTCTTTTGTCCCAAACACAAACTATTTTCATACACAAAGGATATATTAATTGAGAAACTCTATGTAAAAAATAAAAGAGAATTTGATAGAGAGGTAAACTCACAATTATCAATAGGTCTATTTAATCATAAAAGGGAAACTATTATCGATCCATTACAAGACAAGATGAAGATCAGAAATCATATATCATAAAGACAAACTATTTTCATACACAAAGGATATTAATTGAGATACTCTATGTAAAAAATAAAAGAGAATTTGATAGATAGGTAAACTCACAATTATCAATAGGTTTATTTAATCATAAAAGGGCAATTATTATCGATCCATTACAAGACAAGATGAAGATCAGAAATCATATATCATAGCTTAGTAACCAAAATAAGGCATAATTTATTCCATCAAAGCTTTGACATGATCTATTTTGTTGCCCTAATTAATGCTTGCACTCCTTTTTGCAACCAGCATCACAGACGGAGGGGCAAAAGTCAGAGCCTGGATTATGAGGGCTGCATGCCTCCATGCACCTAGAATAACAATTTTGGTAACAATCCGGACCCTGTTGAGCTTGGGATTTGTTAGTTGCTATGGAAGCTTGCCCTAAATCAGCAAACGCGAACTCGACGATTATTGCAACCAACACCACTGCTACAACTTTGTTAATACTCATTTTCTTCTTCTCAAGTTTCTTTTCTTTTTAGCAAATGCAATGTTTGGAATTTCAATATATATAGGAAAAGACAGCACTATATTCAATGGTTTTAAACTGAAGCTGTTCGTTTGAGTTATGGATCAGAACAAATTAATTTATTGGCTGTTACATTGAAGGGATTCTTAGTTGGAGTTATAAGTGCTAGCTAGTTGATGCTAACTTGCTGTTAAATGAGATAATGAAGACCATTAACTAGTAGGATAGGAGTAAATAAGGAGTTTTGTCTTATAGATTAAAATAAGCTTTTATCATCAAATAATTTTTACTTATGAATAAAAATAAATTTAATTGATATGAGGAGGTGAACTTGAAGGGATTCTTGGGATTAAGATAATGAATACGAAGACAATTGACAAATAGGATAGGACTTTGTCTTATAGATTCAATATAGTGAATATCACAGTTTTAATTCAATTAATCGAGGAAGTGGAAATTTTGATCAGCTTCGAGAAAAAAGATTTCTTTCTTCTTTTTCTTTCTAATAGAGTGTTAAAAGATTTTTTTTTTTTTTTCCTTATGGTGGTTAAAGATTTCTTTCATTTAGCATGTTTAAAAGATTTCTTTTTTCCTAATAAAAAAGTAAATGAAATTTGATACCTGACTAATGCAGAGAATGAGCTTTATTTATCTATCTATTTCTATCTTCTATCTATATTATTTATATTATATATACTAAGGGTCTGTTTAGTGCACCTGATAGAATAAGAGATGATAGGATAAGAGTCTAATAAGCTTTTATTATATCCAATATTTGATGCACACAAGATAATATATTAGATAGGATTATGTTATCATATCATGTGTTTGATATGAACCAGATAGTAACAGGGTATAATATAAAATATGTCTAAATGACAAAATTACTCTTATTAAAAATTATATATAATTTTTTATAAATAAATTTGTAATATAATTCTTTGATTATTTTATACACAATTTTTTAAAATAAAATATATATAACTAAAAAGTAATTCACATAAATTAGATAAGTTGACTGAATAGGCAAAAAAAGTATACTCTGCACAGATGAATTCGAGCTTGCTGGGTGATAAACACTGTTTTCTGGCCCCAAGGGAAATATTGGTTAAAATGATAACAAATAGATTGTTTTTCACTCTTGTAAAGAATGTTGTACAACTTTTATAAGTCAATGATGTAAATAGCAGAATCTCATTTGCATTTTTCTGCTGGTATGTGTTGAAGTCATCATATGGGTCGTAGCTATTGATGCTTCTTTCTCTGCCATCTTCACGCATCAGTAGAATCAGTTTGTTGTAATCTCCATGTTACTGGAAAATTTGCTCTAAATGCAAGATGAACAGAAACTTCCTTTAAATATTAACTTTGTTTGGATCAAAGTGAAGGAAAGGAAAAGCAAATGAAATTTTCTTCCCTCTAATTTCCCTTGTCTTTTCCCACTTCCCATACAAAGAAAGAACCTTGTCTTTTGTAGAAGAATAAACTAGAAACAAATCAAAATACCCAATATACAATAACACATGCTCTACCACTTTTCTTGAATTGTGGGCATGAATCTAAATCTTAGAGACCCAATTCTGCAATCTATCCTCCATTGAAATTTCCCAATTTGCCCTAACATAGTTGCAGGCCCTTGAAGAGTTTCTCTTTTGGTTGAACTGAATTCTTCTTGTTGCCATTCATAATCCTCAAGCTTTGCTTTAACAAGTCAAGCTCTCTCTCCTTTTTGAACTTCTCTTGCTTTACTGAAGCTAGTTGAGCTTTCAATACAATGATGGTCTCTTCCTTGTCTTGTAGCTCCTTCTTTAGATTCTCCATCTGAATATCATCTTCCTCTGATTTCCAATACAGACCATCCCCCGTCAACAAATGGGCAAAATTTCAAACCCCATTTCCTCTATGATCATAAAGTTTGCATCTTTTCTAGCCAAACACAAATATATTGGAAATTTTGACATTTACACTGAATTTCAAGTAGTGGGTATGAGAATTTTGACATTTGCCTCCCCACTACCCAGTGAAAGTAATGTCACCTTGAGTAGTGTTGCTTGTAGAAACCAACCAAGTAATCCCTTGATGAACAACCAGTTCAAAGCTTCGGGGCTAAACCTGGAAATGAACTAAGCTTGTTTAAATAAAAAAACTGTGAATTTACGCACATACACAAGAAGAAGAAGGGATAGAACAAATTGACATGTTGAGAATTAAATATGTGAATAACAGTAATGAAAAAATGCAATTAGAAATCTCAGTACCATATAGGAAGCAGGCTTCAGACAGAGCCTATATAACCTATAACCTATAGTTTAAAAAAGTGCCACTATTCAATATAGAGTAACATGATTCTCCTGCCATCAAAATATGAAGCTATTCATGCAACCCCCCTTTCTCTCATGAACTTATTGTTTCAAGACATAAATTTGCATCTTTGCATAGAGACTGTAAAGAGAAAGAAACATCATTATTCAATCATTGATTTTGGCTTCCTCAAGGACTTCATGAAGATAGATCATTAACAGTTTACAATCACTGCCATCAGCAGCAATTCAAGTGTGTCACTTACAACTGCAAGTATCATTTGAGGGAGTATGCACCCACTTTGAAAGTGACAATGTAGTAATTTAGCAAGAGCAAGAATCTCTCCTGTTAAGGATGCTAAGTAGTAATCATGCTTACAGCCAGTGGAACTCCAGGATGCAAATAATCAAAGAAAAATAGTAGAGGCTGTCTCACCGAGTAATGCTTAACAAGATTGGCGCTTTTAAAATGAAATTTGCATTGGAAAGGGTAAATTTTTTTGACAATGAACATATAGACAAGCACATGCACATACAAAAGGGAGAGAGGACTAAATTTAACAAGCAACAATACAGCAATATTTAGAGACACTGTATACTTACTTTCCACGAAGACCCAATGAGAACCCAGCAAGAATGACATAGGTGCCAAATGCCATAAATGGAGCAATAAGAAGTACATAAAATTCAAATAATATCCCGAAACCAAAGATCAAATCTCTTCGAAAATTACCTCTCAGAGTGACATACATAGGAACAAAAAAGAAGCAATCAGTCTATCACAATCAACAGTTCAATAACGATGACCCCAAAAAATGCATAATTATGGAAATACGGTACCTGAATGAGCAAAAGACCTCAAAGCTTTCAGGAAGCAGAGTGGCGACCCTCGCATGCTGGGCTTTCATCGAAATTCTTCAACGGATACTTAGCCGTGACCATCCCAACTTCAAAGACTATATCATCACCGCTAGACCGAATGCCAGTGATGGACCACCACTTAAAGAAGGCTCGAACGCTAATACCATCTAGCTCTGCGATTCGACCCTTGACGATTTTCCCAGTGATTTTCTTCGAATAGGTGGCCACGTAATTATCCGGAGGGAGCGTGATCTTGCAGGAACCGCCAAGATAGACGGAGAATTCCCCGGAGGTTTGGTTCACGGCGTAACCTAAAATCCTGGTCGCGGGTAAAAGGCCAACGGGGAAGCCATAGTTTGTGAGCTCCTCGTGAGCCGCGGAAAGTAACGGAGCAGAATTTGAGGTTTTAGGGTTATCGTTTTGAGAGAAATAAGAGATTAGAAGTAGAAGAAGATAGCACTTGAAGTTGAAAACCATGAACCAAAAACACTAAGCCAAACGTGAGATGGAGGAACAACAGAGGTGAATAGCAGGGAGGAGAAAGGTCAACATCGAGAAACCATAAAGGTCGAGGATGAGAGGGGGTATAGGAGGAAAGAAATTTTTTTATCCTATCACGCTATTTTCTAACTTAGCTCTCCTCTTAGGATTAAATTTTAACTAGGATGACAGTATAGGATAAGGGACCTGATTAGTCTATCATATCCTATTAACTCACCAAACAAAAAATAAGAACATTATAAGATAACTTATCCTATCCTATTCTCCTTATCAAGTGCACCAAACAGGCCCTAAGGGTATATGTTTTATGCACCTGATAAGAAAAATAAGATAAAATAAGTTATCTTATTCTACTTAGTTTGATAAGTTAATAGAATAAGACAAAACTATTATATTGTCTATCCTATCATATCTTACCATCACAGATAAAATTTTATCTGAATGGAGAGTTAAGTTAAAATATAACAGAATAGGATAATAAAAAAAATGTGTACTCATTCAATGGATTAAAAGGGAAGTTTTTGTAATTCTTTGACCTATAGACAAGAACAAATTTAATAAATATGGGGAGGTGAATTTAAGAGGATTTATTGGATTAAATGAATATGAAGACCATTGACTAGTAGGATAGGAGTAAATAAGGAGTTTTGTCTTATAGATTTAGTGTAGTGAAGTGTTACAATTTTAATTCAGTTAATTAAAAATGACTGTTTCATGTATATATTATTATTATCTAGAACATGGCTAATATTCATAAAATAGTAAGAAAATAAATATATATATATATATATATATATATATATATATATATATATATATATATATATATATGTTATAAAGTAATTTTATCATTTATATATAACTAGCTACCATAAGCTAAGCACGGTGAGTTATATATATATCTATGACTCATTCATTATTTGAGTTTTTTACTTAGAAGTTTGAGTAAACCTGTGAGAAATAAATGGTCCAAAAAATCAAACCTATTGTTATAATAACATCAAATATGGCTAAATGGGGAAAATGCACAGACAATCAATTTATAAAAAACTTAAGCCACGTCTCAATCAAAGATCGTCACAGAAGCATTCAGAATATATGATTTGTTCTGTATTTACAAATCAGAGTAAGTAAACCAAAACATGTAATAAAAGCTTTTAATTGAAACTATAAGAGGCCATCTCCATATGCAGCACTGACTTTGTCACTGTAACACATGTAAAACCAGCAAAACCAATGGAAGAGCAACATATAAAATCACATGTATATTTCATAAGAAGAAAGATGTACAATATGATTGCAAGACAACAAAGATGAAATGAAGAAGTTGATATGTTTTTACAAAAAAAAAAATCCAAACAAAAGAAATTACATATATGATCACCTATTACATGAAACAGTGACCACAACTGAGTTCATCCATTTCCTTCTCAGAGCAATCTTTTTAATTTCGTCATTCTAATAATAAGACATGAAATCTACATATTAATACAAAAATGATCAGATTAAATATGTATGATATAAGAGAATTTGTCAAACACAAAATTATACCTTAAAAAAAAAATCCATCACAAGCAAGCTTGTAAATACTATCTTCATTATGCTTTGGCACAACTCTCTCGTCAATTCATAAAATAAGCCACTCAGACCAAACATATCTATAGAATCTTATAATGCTTTGCCACAATTCTATCATCTCATTTCTGTTGATTAGATTCTGCTTGAACCATCTGACGAACTTGGAATAGGAGAATATAATATCAATTAGTAAATAGATTTTCTATGAACTTAAGAAATAAGAATCTAAAAGGAGTACGTATTTATAAATTATGTGAATCGAAGATCGGCAATGGTGGCTGGAAAGACTCATAAATTTTGATACATTACTCCATTTAGATGCACATGAATGGGTTACTGTAACTATTGACACATGACTCCATTTCTTTCTATCTTTTTTTTATAGATTTAGTGTAGGGAAGTGTTACAGTTTTAATTCAATTAATCAAAGAGGTGGAAAATTTGACTAGCTAAAGGGAAGAAGATTTCTTTCCTTTTTTTTTTTTTATGACGGAGGATAAAACATTTCTTTTAATTAGCATTTAACTTGTTGGTCGATATGAGGTCAAATGGGTCCCACACCGGACTGCAAGGCACAAAGGAAAAAATGGTTTGTCTGGATATACTTCGCCCAAGTCAGTGATTAGCCCTTCGAATCAAGGTTACGCAAGTAAAAAATGGGGGAGTCTAATTGACCCTAAGCAATAAATAGGGTTAGACTACCTTATCTTATGTAACTTAATTATAATCATTAATAGTACAATAGATGGTAAAGATCAACTTATCTTTAATTTGAATATTTAGTTTTATTTTTTTTCTTAAATTGAACCAAATAACTATTAAAATTTACATAAAGTCTTGTTTTCATTTTATTTTTTTTATTCTTATCCTCCTCACTTCCTATCCCCCTCTCCCCTCTCATATCTCCCATTTATTTCTCTTCATGCATAAGAGAAAAACCACATACTAAAAAAAAAGTAACTAAAAAACAAAAATAATTATCAAAGCTATCTATTACAATTTTTTTTTTTTTTAACACTTGTAGCCATTCTTTATTTGCAAACAATATATTCCTTAAATTAAAAAAATTCTTTTTTTCTTTAGATGGGAAATAAAAAAAAAATCTTTTTCCTCACACAAACACTAATCTATATTTTTCATTTTTTTCTTTTAGTAACAATTCACACAAAAATATTAAATCAAAATGAGGTTTGAAGTATTTTTTTCCCTCAACTAAAAACCAAAACTTTTACATTTAATCTCTTAAAAATATTAATATTTAATTATAAATAAGGAGTGTTATATATTAGTTAAGTTATTTAATTATAAAGAGATTAAATATACTGAGATTAAATGTCACAAGAATTGGACTTGGACGAGAGGCATTGGAGCGATGTAAATTTCTGCCAAAAATTCAAGGTATTTTTGTTTCTTAAAAATTAATTAATATTCCAATTATTGCCCAATTTTTTTAAAAATTATTAATCGAAGTCTGAGAAGTTGCACCGTGTTAGTTGTTTGTGGTGCAGTTGTGGCACGGCATGTTTAAGACATTAGCGGAGAAAACAACTTGGGTGCTGCAATGGACAGAGGCGTAAATATGGTGTCAATTAACGCTGCCTTGTTGATGACTCGCGATTTGTCCATCACACACCCTCACTTGAGAGGGGCCACAGAGATGTCTGAAGGAGGAGTGTTCGTCACCGTTGATCTTGACTTTTTGGTGGATGCCGACATTTGCGTCTACGAAGATATCTCATCGTACGGTCGCTATTTGTGCTTCAACGGAACCATCAACATAGATATGTAATTACATAGCTATATTAGTCATAAATAATAAAAATATTTCATTCATCCAAAATGGGAAACGTATTCAGCCATGTATACATTAAATTTAGCATGACCCATAATTAATCTGTACAATAAAAGGAACCCAAAAAAAAATGTTCTGTCAACATTGGATTTCCATGATACTTGTGAAAAAGGATACTAATACGTTGTGCTTTAGATCTGATATTCCATAGGTCCCTTCTTCAACCTACAAATGGTTGAAACTACAGTAACTGCACTTATGATAACCCAGTTAGTTGAGTTAGAATTCCACAAGCAGCCAGATCTCCAGGGTTTTGCTGCTTGGAGGAAAGCAAGAAGTGATGAATATCTTATAAATCAGAAAATAATGATAACTAAGAAAACTAACATCAGAGAAAATGATATTAGCTCTGATGAAACCACTATATAAAGTTATATCTTAGTAATGGATACCTCAAACTGGAAGATTTTGCTTAAAAACTTTTTATTAATAAATTTTAAAATATTTCAATTGATATAGTTCATACTCAGTATAATTAAATTTAGTTAAAGGATATATTTCTTTTTTATTTGTTATTGGTGTCAAGGATGTGAAACTTTTTTTTTATTTTCTCAAAAAATAAGTTCTAAGAAAAAAGTACTATTCACATAAAAAAATTTGTTAAATAGTAAATTAAAATTTATTATAAAGAATAAATGAAGGGAGAAGAAATGGTAGAAATTTAAAAAAAAAAAAATTAAAGAAGAATAAAAATTAAAACCTTAAAAGAAATAAGGATTCATTTGTAATAAATAAAAACATTGTTATAAAAAATAGCAAGTTGACTAAATATATAAGTTTCATTATCATACATTTTTTATAATTTTATTAATTCATTTAAAATAAGATAGTTTAACCTATGAAATAACTTGGACTTCCCGTAAAAAATATGTCTTCAGTTTAGGGTTCTTGTCTTTTCTAGCACCCTTTCTGCTTTTATAGCGTCAACTCTCTGGCGAGTGTTGACTCGATATGGCCCTGTCCCCTCTTGGGTCTTGACCTGCTTGTTGTATATGGGCCAAGTCGAGTTTTGGTTCATATCTTCAACCTTGGTCCACGTCATAACTAATGATGAAAAAAATTTCTCTATTTCTTTTTTATGAATGCGGAGTAATGCAGAGCTATCCTCGCCTATATATAAGTTCCAAAACACAATTGAAGCACCAAATATTACATAAACAATAAAAAGAAAAGAAAACTTGAGGAAAGAAGAAAATGGCCATCAACCTGCAAGTAGTAGCAGCGCTGTTATTTGCGATGATTGTCATGTTCGTGTCTGCTGAATTAGGGCAAGCTTCCGTAGCTATCAAGCCCCAATATCAACAGGGCTCGTCTGCTGAATTAGGGCAAGCTTCCACAGTTATGAAGCCCCAGTATAAACGGGGTCCCAATGATTACTATGAATGTGTCTATAGCTGCGTGAAAGGATGTGGGCCTGATCCTGTGTGTCAGTTGCAATGCGAAATACATTGCAAGGAGAAGGCTGCGAGGACTGGCTATGGAGGAAAGCATTAGTTTAACAAACCAAATTGTGTCAAAGCTTTGATGTTGGCCACAACTTCTAAGTCCATCTTAATAAATATAACATCATTTTTATATTAGTTTCAAAACTTGCATATGATTTCTGCATCTTGTGATGATCCTTTCCAAAATTTATATAGAAGATTTTAGAAGATTTCTTCATCAAAGCTTTGTAACTAATATAAAAATTATGTTATATTTATTAAGATGGAGTTAGAAGATTTTAGCCAACATCAAAGCTTTGACACAATCTGTTTTGTTAAACTAATGCTTTCCTCCATAGCCAGTCCTTGCAGCCTTCTCATGAGACACAGGATCAGACCCACAGCATAGTCTCATGCATTGCGCCATACACTCATTATTGCCTGAACATCCTGTACAGAAATTGATACATCCAACCATATCATCGCAAGGAACATCGCTGCTAGCTGTGGAAGCTCGCCCTAATTCAGCAGACGAGCCCTGCTGATATTGGGGCTTGATAGCTATGGAAACTTGCCCTAATTCAGCAGACACGAACATGACAATCATCGCAAGTAACATCGCTGCTACTACTTGCAGGTTGATGGCCATTTTCTTCTTTCCTCAAGCTTTCTTTTCTTTTTATTGCTTATGTAATGTTTGTTGTTTCAATTGTGTTTTGGAACGTATATATAGGATAGGATAGTTCTTCATTAAATGGGACAATTTTAGAGGGGATGAAGTGAGAGAAAATGTGATAATTTTACCCTTAATTTTTCTCTCTTCCCCAACTTAATCATCCGAACAAGGTGACATTTCTAAAATCTCTTCCCTCTTCTCCAAATCTCTTAAACCAAACACTACGAAAAGGGTTAGTTTTGACATTCTGTATTTTATTTTCGTTACGGACACTTCTCTCTTTTTAATACATTAAGATTTGGCATTTTTATTGTAGCATTGAATAATTGTTGATGGTATAAGAACTGATTTATTCCTTACTCAGCAAAAGCCGAAAAGTACATTGGAAATAGGTAGAAATAATTGTTGAACATCGGAAATGGGAAAGGGGCTTTATGAAAGGCGTGAAGATTGTTTGGCAATTGTATAAATTATAATATTTAAACTTTAGTATTTATTAGGGAAAAGAAGTCACTAATGTCACATCATGTGTGAATAGCTACAAACTTTTGGTTTTACGAAAAAGGCTCAAAAAAATGATGCAACGTCATGTGTCCCCGAGGGTCAACTTTTGGAAGATGTTTTTTTTTAAAAAAAAAAAATACTCCTTATGTATATTAAATATAACATGGTTTTTAAAAATAAAATTTTATGAACATTTTATAAGGTGTGTATTAAAAAAAAATTATATTTGTCCTTTATGTATAAAGAATAATTACAGTAAAATATAAAAAAATATATAATATAATGCTTTCATTATTTCTAATTAATAGAGAGAGTGATTAAAATAAATTATTTAATTATTATAATAAATAAAAATAAAGCACGGAGAGAATATAGATTATTATTGGGATCGTTAATATTATTATATTTTGATACATTTTTCTCATTTCTTTAAATAATTTATTTTTTAAATAACATATTAAATTATTGATTGCTAAACTGGAAGTTGGGTGGCCCCATTATTGTTTATTAATAAATTTTCTGATTTTTAAATAAATAAATAAATTATTAATTACTAAGTTGGCATGCCTAATTGAGTTTGTTTTATATAATGTATGGATGTGAAGATTGTTTGGGAATTATATAAATTATAAAATTTAAAGAAAGGATTTATTAGCAAAAAGAAGTCTGGCATATAACATCATGTGTGAATGGATACTAATTTTTAGTTTTTATTTTTTAATGAAAAATAGCTCAAAAAAGATATAATGACATGTGTCCTTGAGGATCAACTTAGATAGATAGAAATAGATTGTTGTTGTTGTTAATACTATTATATTTTGATACATTTTACTCATTTCTTTCCATAATTTATTATTTTTTATAATCAAACAGAAAATAGCATAATTGTTTTCTCAATGAGAAAGGGTTTAGTTACTTTGATTTCTTTCCTCTGTAATAAGATTTGGTATTTTCACAATTTTAATCTTTTGATAGCCAATATAAGGTTAGCCAACGCGAAACATAAATTAATTTTGTGAATAAATGGTGTAATAATACGTTCGAAATGAAAAATAATAAGAGGTAAACTCACAAATTCACAATTATAAATAAGTTTTATTAATTTATTTAGAAGGGAAATTATGATCCAACACAAAAGATCATCACAAGATGAAAAGAAATCATATAAAAGCTTTGTAACTAATATGAAATGTCTATTAAGATGGACTTTGGAGTTCTGGCCAACATCAAAGCTTTGACACAATCTGTTTCGTTACCCTAATGCTCTCCTCCATGGCCAGTACTTGCAGCTTTCTTCTTGCAATGAAGTTCGCAGTTCAAGATACACCCATATTGACACATGGTGTGCACCCAGGAATTTTATTACAGCCATCAACACAATTATTGAAACAGCCAGTGTCTTCGTTGGGAACCTGTTGATATTTGGGCTCCATAGCCATGGAAGCTTGTTCAGCATACGTGAACATGATGATCATCGCAAGTAACACCGTTGCTACTACTTTGTTGATAGCCATTTCCTTCTTCTCTCAGCTTTTCTTTTCTTTTTATTGCTTATATAATCTTTGGTGTTTCAATTGTGTTCTTGGGATGACTTATATAGAGGCAAGGATAGCTCTATATTAAATGGGAGTCACATCTTCCGTTTCGCATTTTTGTTCATTTTTTTTTTTTTATCTCTTTTGCATGGGCAAAAAAATTATTAATTAATACAATAGTTTTTTTTTAATTTCTTAACCAGCTAAGAGTGATGAAATAATGACTAAGAGGAGTGTAGCAAAAAAAATGTGAACCCATTTAATATATGGATAAGAATAAATTTAATTAATATGAGGAGGTGAATTTGAAGGGATTCTTGGGATTAAAATAATGTTAATGAAGAATATCTATATTCTACATTTTTCAATTAGTTATTTTTAAAAAAAATTATTTTTATTTTAAAAGTAATCACTGGGTTGTAAAAGGGCAATTAGATAATTATCAATATATAAATATGTATATATATAGCAAGAAGAGGCATAGACAAGTTGTTGGCTTGATCAATGTGAGCTAAGTCTTAATTTTTTTTAAGCTAAACTTCTTGAGTTACTATCTTATAGAATCACTAAACAAAAGAAATTTATTAATTATTGTTTGAACCATAATTATTTCTATGATCAAATAGTGTAACAATACTTTGGAATTGAAAAATAACTAGAGGCAAACTTAAAAATTCACAACTATAAATAGGTTTCATTTAATTTATTTAGAAATTATGATCCCTCACAAATGATCATCACAAGATGAAGAAATCATATCAAAGCTTTGTAACTAACATAAAACATGATGTTATATTTATTAAGATGGACGTAGAAGTTGTGGCCAACATCAAAGCTTTGACACAATCTGTTTTGTTACCCTAATGCTTTCCTCCATGGCCAGTCCTTGCAGCTTTCGTCCTGCAATGTAATTCGCATGCCAAGGCACACCCAGGAATTTTCAAACATCCTTTCACGCAGTCAGCGAAACATTTATCGTAATCATTGGGACCCCGTTCATATTGGGGCTTGATAGCTATGGAAGCTTGCCCTAATTCAGTAGAGTCGAACATGACAATCATGGCAAGTAACACTTCTGTTACTACTTGGTTGATAGCCATTTTCTTCTTTCCACAGGTTTTCTTTTCTTCTTATTGCTTATGTAATGTTTGGTGTTTCAATTGTGTGTTGGGACTTATATATATGCAAAGACTGCTCTATATTAAAAGGGGAGTCACATCTTCAATTTCATTTTTTTATTCCATTCTCTCTTTAATCTCTTCAAGATTGATCAAAAAGTTATAAAATAATACAATATTTTAATTTTTGACCAATTAAAAGGATAAAACAATGAATAAGATGAGTGGAGAAAAAAAATGTGAACCCATTTAATGGATTAAAAGGGAAGTTTTTGTAATCCTTTGACCTACATATATGGATAAGAACAAATTCAATTAATATGGGAAGGTAAATTTGAAGGGATTAAAATAAAGAATATGAAGATAATTGACTAGTAGGATAAGAGTAAATATAGTACATTGTCTTATAGAATTCATTGTAGTGAAGTATAAAGTCTTAATTCAATTGAGTGACGAGGTGAAAAATTTGACCATATGAAGGGTAAAAGATTTCTTTCTTTTTTTTCTTGTAAATTTAATATATGAAAGTGTTATAGTTTTAATTTTATTAATTAAAGATGTGGATAATTTGACCAGCTAAAGGGTAAAAATATTTTTTCTTCTTTCTTTTTTTTTTATATAATGATGGAGGGTAAAAGATTTTCTTTTAATTAGCATTCAACAAAAGATATGAAATTTCAAGCTTCACTTATGCAGAGGAAGGGCACTATTTTGTAGGAATTCTAGAAAAGAAATAAAGGAAAAATAAAAATGAAAGAAAGAAAGCGCAAAGGCTTTAGAAAAGAGACTCCAACAACTACAGCATTTTGTTATATATACGACTAGATGAGAATAAGTAATTATGTTACCCTATTTATGTTTATATTTTCATTTCTTAAGTCTATGACTATAGAAAAACTTTTATTCCTTTAAAATTATATATTGGACTTGTCCCTCTTTCAATATATATAGTTTCAAGAGAGTTTTTTTTTTAGTTTACTCCCTTATGTATCTCTATATAATTATAAAAACTTTAAATATAGGTTCATACGTATAATTTCTATTCAAGACAAGTGTAATAATTGATATGCACATACTTCTCAACGAGAGTAATTCTAATTAAGAGAATTTTTATCTCATTTAGTAAAACCAATTTCTTTTAAGAAATTGGGAAAGTAATTCACCAAGAGTTATAAGGAATATAAACTCAATTAAGATTCTTGATTGTAGAAGATGCCAATTTTACTAATTAAACTTAGTTTAGTTGGTAAAGATTAAAACTATAAATAATCAAAAAGTGCCCCCACCCCAAATATGGAGATTTCATTGATGGATAATTTATAAATACTCTCTCGTTTTTTAGATTTGCTTTGACCTTAATAAACTTAAAGACCTAACTAACCTCAACTCTTCTATCACAGAGGATCTTTACATGACTAAATGAAAAGAAATCATACCAAAGCTTTGTAACTAAAATAAAGTAAATATTATATTAATTAACTTGGACTTGGAAGCTATTGCCCATATCAAAGCTTTGACACAATATGCTTCGTTGGCCTAATCCTTCCCGTCTTTATGAATGCATTCAGCATCACACATCTCGGCACAGAGAACCAGGATTCCACGAGGAGCATATACGCACGCATGACCTATAACATTGCTGGTACTGCCTCGTTGATACTGGGGCTTGATAGCCATGGAAGCTTGCCCTAATTTATGAGCAGATGAGCCCTCTTGATATTGGGGTTCGATAGCCATGGAAGCTTGCCTAATTCATGAACAGACGAGTCGTCTTGATATTGGGGCTCGATGGCTAAGGACGTTTGCCCAATTCGGGCAGAGGCGAACATGATGATCATCGCAAGTAACACCACTGCTACTACTTTGTTAATAGCCATTTTCTTCTTCTCTCTCAAGTTTCTATTCTTTTTAGCTAATGTAGTAGTTGGTCTTTCAATATTGTGTTACGAGACTTTATATATATGAAAGGAGAGCACTATATTCAACCAAGAGCTAAATCTTTTATCTCATTCTATGTTTTACTGTTTTTTATTGGTCAAATAAAAATTAAATAATACTATGAGTATGACTAAATTATTAAAGTTGAATCATTTAATATTTTTTGATTAAAAGAAACCAGATATGTAATAAGACAACATCTAAAAAAACAAAAAGATATGTAATAAGACAACACCTAAAAAAAACAAAAAGATATGTAATAGGACAAGATCTCGAAAGTCAACCCATTCAATGGATTAAAATAGAAGTTCTCGTGTTCATTTTAATGTATTACAGTTTTAATTCTACTATTGAGGTTGAAAATTTGACCTGGGTAAAAGATTTCTTTGAATAAGAATCCAGTCAAAAATGAAAATTAAAAAGTAATAATTAAATTTGAGGCTTGAGTTGATGCAAGGAAGAGGCTTTATTTTATAGTACTGAATGCGTAAGTAACTCTCTAGTTATATGTTTATTTTCATTTTCTTTGTCCATTCCTGTCTCAAAACTTTTCTCCCTTAAAAATAGAAATCTATAATGGGCTCAATTCTCTCATCTCTCTTTCAAATAAATAATTTTAAGAGATTTATTTTTATTTAACTCACAGCTGTTTCTATACATTTAAAATATGAATCAAATATTTGTTTAAGAAAAGTGTAATAATTGATAAATTCTTTTCATCGAGAGAGAGTTCATTTAGATTTTTTTTTAATCTACCACTTACAGCAAAATCAGATCTTTTAAATGGGGAGAATAATTCACCAGAAGCTGTAAAAAGTATAAACATAGTGGTGTGTAAACATATGAACAACCTAGCATCCATATGCCTTTTACACAATACTATTGCAAAAACGGTTTTTTTAACAAAAAATTATGATGACTACAAGATCTCATTATAAAGCTAACCTTGTGAAAGCTAATTAGCTTTCTTCCTCCAATTTATGTCAGGATGTCTCTGCAAGATCATGTTTCCCATCGAGTAATCTGTTATATCCATACATGCACATATATTTCTAAGTTTCTAGGCACTTGATACATTGCTTTGTACAAAAACTTAAGCTTTTAATACCAAATCTTAAACGGCCAAGCCTGAATTTGTCCAACTCATTTAAATTAAGTCAATTCATTTTGATAATACTATGGATCAATTGTCTTTTAGAACTTCAAAGTGTCATTGGAATTTTTCACTTGTCTAATCATATTTTGAAAGCAAAAATTAGGGTATGTTTGCTTTAGTTGTTTTATGTTTTAATTTCCAATGAAAATGATAATTAGGCATGAAATATGTTGAAATACATTGAAAACTTGTTTTCAGAAGTGCTTTAGAAAAATTGCTAGTGACAATTTCACCTGTTTTTGAACTTCTTTTATTTATTTTTTAAAAAGAAATGAGTAATTCATTGAAGGTGATTGTTGGGCCTTTAATAAATATGAAAGCAAATGAAAAATAAAAATAAAAATAAAAACAAACAAAAATATTTTTAAAAATGAAAATGTAAAATTAAAAGTATAATTCAAAAAATGAAAACAAGAGAAAGAAAACATTTATTAAAACAAATTAAACAGGCTCTTTATAGTTGCAATTACTTTTCTTGTTTAATTTAAGAAGCAATGTTATACACACCACTCTTTATTCTCACATCATTTATCGTCATCAAGATCAGTTTTAGTTAAATTTGCATATATATCACAAATTTAACACTTAAGAATTCTTTTTCATATTGGATGAGATTCATCCGGCCTAAATTTCCCTTAGACTTAACTAGCCCTATATATGTTTCTTTGTCACAGAATCTGGGAGGCCATAGGTAGCTTGAAGCCAATAGACCTTGAAATGGATGGTAGACTGGTTATCAAATGGAGTGAAGAAGATATAAATAAGGGAACCATCTTGGACTCCATGATCAACCAGCAATGCCTTTTCTTCTTCTTTGTTCACCAGAGCACCATGATCAGTGTCAAGAATGAGGATGATCCGGTGGCCGGGGAGATTCTGATGAGCCTCGATTTCTCGCTTCAGATCAGCAATGGTTGCATCCTTGTCAACTTGGACATAGAAGAGTGTTCCCATCATGTTCTCCACTGCCAACTTCATAGTCATATCTTCACTGTCATTTAGTTGCAAAGTTAACAATGGAAAAGGAGAGTTGAATCTTTTATGTCTGCAAACTGCTAGTGTAATGACTAGTATAGAGTTGGCATATTATGAGTCCATGTCCCATTAATCATACATAATTTAATCATCCTACATTTACTAAGCTAACTCACGCTGGTCACAAATATAAGACGGTTTGTTTAAAAAAAAAAATTGATCCATTTTATAAAGTAGTGTATTAAAAAAAAAAAAAGTCATGTCTATTTTTTTTATATTAATTATAACATATGAGGAATAATCACAATAGATTATGAAAAATATGCAATGTCGTGTTTTCATTATCTTGATTGGTAAAGAAATATTAAAATAAGTTGTTTAATTATTATAATAAATGAGAGTAAAAAAAATTGAAGTAAATCACAATATCAATTTTGCAGTCTATCTAAACATGCACAAACATATACAACGATTAACATATAATTAACTCCAAAATAAACGCTAATAAATAAAATAAGCGAATACAAAGCAAAGCTTTCACACCTAGCAAGAAAAGGAAAAAGAAAAGAGAGAGATTTTTCACAATGAATACAGTAAATTTTGGCAAATCCCAAATCTGTCACACCATTTAAAGAATATATAGTGCAGGCATTTAGCAGGCTGGTACGGAAACATAAATTCTAGGAATCACAGATCACGGGATTTCTCAAAATTTGTTTTGTAAGCCTTGGGATTCTTAATTATGTTTCATGAAATTTTTAAAAAAATAATTTTGAACCCAAAAGACTAAGAATCTCAATCCTTCATAGAATTCTTTTTACAGAAAATTTTGTTAATTAAGAAAGAATCATGAAAAACATGTTATACAGGGTTTTACTTTTTTAGAAAAGAAAAAGCTACACTAAACATATCAAACAATTAATCCCAAGCTAGGATTTATAGGATTCACAAAACGGTTTATCAAATACCCTTAATTAAAATTAAGCCATGGACTCACCGGCACAGCGACAGAAACCTGACGAGGATAACGTTGCTAAGGGGCCAAGGATTCTCGTCACCACCTCTAGCGACAGTCCAAGACTCTGCAGAAATGAACACTAGATTTCTCGTTACCCTTGAACACTCTTGATTTCGAGAAAGCTCTGCAAAAACAAGTTGATTCCTCCCTTCTCAATCAATATGCAACGTTTTCGAAGTTGGAAAGAGAATTACTCAGATTAAATGGGATTTGGCCAGCAATTAAAATGGATTTGGATACTCCATTAATGAAAAATTAATACTGTACCTAGCCTAGCTAGATGACAAAATACATGTATGAATTTTGGATGGGAAAGATAATTTAATCTTTGATACATGTACATTGCGTAGCATTACTATTTTTTTTTTTAAAAAAAAAAAAAGGCACTTTCACACTTTTGGGCTATAAAATTAAAATTTTTATTTTAAATAAGTAATAATAAATAATAATTCCGTGAACCAAAATCATTACTTTTATTTAATCAACCATCATCTGAGCAATGAATTCAGATATTCATTTATGGCAAAATTTCATTTCCTCCCATAAATCCTTTCCTTTATACTCCCTTGATTTTTATTATAAAGTATCTTTTAGAAAGTTTTGATAATCCTTAAGGCATTTTACAATTCTAACAAAACATTTATTTTTATTTTCAAGATTTACTCTTAAATACTTTGAATATTTTTGTTATTGATAGTTTACGGATGTGAAATGATACTAAAGAAATGTAAAATTAGAATGTTGTAAAATTTTTAAGAAACCAATAAAACTAATTAATTTTATTGATATGTGTAATTTAGTTAAATATGCCTTATAATAGGGACCAGAATGAGTATATTATTGGCCATACAATACATGTATATGACATTGAATCATTTCATTTATTTAACATTAATTTTGGTTGAAACTCAATAAATTATATTGCATTTTTACCCAACTAACTTTCTGTGCAAACGAGTGAAATTAATGGCAGTTTACTTTTATTACATTAAAAAATAATGTTAGTTCAAACCAACATGATATGACTTAATTAGTAAACAAACTGAGCTTATAGTTGAAAGAACTTCGTAATATCAAATGTCTTGTTCACATAAAAATATATGTTGTAAAAGAAAATAATCAAATTACTCAATTTCTCCAGTGAAATTAATATTACCTGTAATGTGAGAAGGATATTCATAAGTCAAAAAAAAGAATGGTAGTTAAATTAAAAGAAAGGGAAAAAAAATACTATTCCAATATAATAATGGTAGAAAGGTGTTATTAGGACCCAAAATCCATATTTGGGCCAGTGCTAGAGAAGCAATTGAGGTTGCTGTTATTGGATGAAAATGAAACTTTGAATGCTGAAGGAGAAGTAGTGACGCTTGAAGCAAGAAATTCAAAAGGCGACGATGAATTAGAGTGTAAAGTTACAGGCTTATTTGGTTTGGATCCAAAATGGATGAATGAAGCTAGAACAATGAAGTTAGAAGGAAAGTTTATGGGAATTAATATTGTGATCCTTGTGGATTGTGGAGCCATCTTTTCATCAATCAACTATATGCTCTTGGATTGGAAGTGCATCAATAAAGAAGATTAAGAATTAGATTAGGAGATGGCCCTAAGGTGTTCACTTTGGGAATATGTACAGTCTTTCTATTCATTTGGGTAGATTTGAATTAAAAATGGAAGCTTATGTCCAAGAATTAGGAGGCATAGATGTGGTTTTGGGAGTCTTGTGGTACAAACTTTGGGAAAAATATATCATGGATTGGAAGGAAATGTCATGCAGTTTCATCAAAGTGACGCAATGATTACTTTGTCGTTTCACCAAGACTGCTTTTGGCACTCACAATGGGTATTACGAGTATCTAATTATGTCCTTTGGACCCACAAATGCTCTCGCAACATTCCAAACTGCCATGAATGATTTATTTAGACCACTACTACATAACATTGTGTTAGATTTGTTTGATGATATTCTGGTTTACGTTCTAATTGGCATACATGTTTCACCTTTCTGTGGTATTGGAAGTGCTTCTCAAATATCAGTTTGTTGCAAATTCTAAGAAGTGCAGTTTTGGCAAGACAGCAGTAGATTATCTGGGCCAACATTATTTCATCTCATGGTGTTTTTGTTGATCCTGCAAAAATTCAATGTATTCTTGACTTACCAATTCCAAGAATTGAAAAAGGCGTCAGAGGATTTTTGCGATTAACTGGATATTGTAGTAAATGTTCAAGGCTCTTCTACAACATATTTTGTATAGAAAATTTGTCAGTGTTTTCTTAGGGTGAAACAGTCTGCATAAGAATCCTGAAACAAATTTACCCTTAATTAAACCAGAAATTTGATAATTATTTTTTGTTTGTATAAGCAATTAAGGTTTAAATGGGCGAGATCAAAGAAATTAACTATGAGAATTTTTTTTTTAATTTGCCAAAAAATAATACCATTGGAATTTATTCTTGTTTCTTCTAAAACCATATTCGGATGGTAGATTCAGATGGAAAGTTCTATCAGAATTTTGTTCCATTGAAATTGCAACCGTTTATCCTATAGGTGTGTTTCCGTTGGAATTATAGTTGAAATTGGAAAATTCAATGAAAAATGCTAAATTCCAACAAAATTTTACCACTGAAAAATGCGTTGTAGGGGACTGCTGGAGAAGAGTGCAAAGCCAATTCAACTGAGAAAGACTGAAGAAGACCATAAAAAGAAACAGAGGTTAGTTGAAGAAATTGAATTTTCTTCTTAAGATTGCTTATGGGAGGAGAAAGCAATTAAGATGCTAACTATGCTGGGGTTTCTTCATTGTTTGCACTCTGATATTTTCTTTTTGTTTGTTATATTTGCTTGAAAGAATGCTTCAAGGAACTTAACGTAACTGAAACTCACTACAGTCCTCATAGAGGACTTGCATTGAACTCCATTCTTTTAAACTGTGATTATCTCACCGCAACTGTCTTGAACTCTCCCCTATTTAGGATTTCTAACTTTCTATTATTGAAATAATAACATAATAATCTAGAGGCGGATGGAGGGGGACTTAGGATGCCATGGTCCCTCAGTTTTTAATTTGCCTTATAGTTATAATACATATGATCCCCGTAATATTTACTTCGGCCCTCACTAAATTTAATTTCAACTTTTAATCCCAGCTCCCAGCCTTACCCAAATCATGGCTCTACCCCTGCAATAATCAAATCTTTGTGTATCAAATCTGAATACAAGAGCATTTCATCTACTAGAATCTATGAGTTTTGGCTTGATTACAATTTTTTCTTCATGCTTTATCAACTAAATTAAGCGCATGTTTCCTTGACTACTCCACTTTTTCACTAACATTACTGTCATCACTATCATTTCAACCATGAAGTGCATATCACTATCTTTAAGTTCATTAAGCAAAAGTTTAGGAGACAAAATGCTTTTAGAAAAGAAGGTGTGAACACCACCACCCTCGTGAAGAAAAATGAAAAAAGTGTAGGTTAAGGCTGTCGTTTCTTTCTTTTTTCTTGTTGCTTATTTCCTTTTGAAATTTTTGACCGTAGAGGGGTTAGATTGTGTTTGATGATTTTACAGGAAAAAAAGAAAAAGTTCGGCTAACATGCCGGCATGCAGTCACCCAGCTAACAAGTCATACTTTAACATAAACAAACTATGTTACACACCATATATGTCATACTATGGTTATAGTATTCTGAATTAGAACCTGCCTTTGAAGAAGAATGCTAATTTAATGGAATGTATTTTTAATTATAAGCTACACTTCTCACTTTCACTTCTTTTAAGGTGATATCATCTAGTGTTTTGTCTTAGTTCAAAGCATTTGAGACGTGATTAACTGGAATACAAGAAAGTAAAAAATCCAACACTCAATGCTTCTTTCTTGTCTTATCTTGGTCCCATTCTAAAAATATCATGTTTACTCTTTCATCCTATTCTTGCTATCATTTGAGCAATTTTGTGAGTCAATACTTGGCGCTAGACTTTCTCTCTATGGCCAACTCCAGGTGCTAGCTCAAAGCACAAAATCTAGTTTTTTTTATTTTATTTTATATATCCAAACTTGTGGCATAAAAAAAAAGTTTGTGATGTCCTAGACCGTCCCAATACTGGGACATGATGGAACATGAGTTAGACAAGCAAAATAGTCATTTTTACTTGTAAAAAACTCAAAATTTGCCTTTGCCTTTTTCATAATCCACTTTAACTTATCTAACAATTGTTTATGCCTCCTCTTGCATGCCAGATAATGCAAGATTACACTAGATTTCTCTTTTCTTAATGTTCTACAAAACACTCCATAGTCTACTAGTGGCCAATATTGTTCGACCACAGATGATAAGGTTCCTACGGTCTCTATTTTCTGCCCATTGTCCAGTAAAATTATTCTGTTGATATCTTTATTGCTTGGTAATCATATCAGTCACTGTTGCACCACCTTTAAGGACGAAAGGAGAAAGAAGAACACACCCCTTTAGCAGAAAATGAAAAAGTACACTTAGTTGAAGATTACCTTACACCATATGCAGATATGCTCCCTATAGCATGTGGCAGACAACATAGTACTTCACTACCTAGTGTTTGATAACCTTTGCCCCCTTCACACGGGGAATCACTTTATGTTGATTCTCACTCTATAGCATAGATGACTACTCAATACGCTCTTATCTATCATATCTCACTCTTTATATAAATATAGAATCCTGTTATATGTACATCTTTTTATTTACGTTTACTTTTTACTTTTTCTTTTTTTATGCACCTCTTTTACTTTTATCTCTCTTACTTTTTAGTTTATAATTTTACCTCTACAACATAATTAAAATAATCTAAGTATACACAAAAGTGTAAAAAAGTAAGTGTGCCACTATTATTTGCCATAAATATATGCTTAAGGGCACCACTCCTATCCCTAGAGTGCCTACTTCAAAGCTTGTCCTTGAGATAGGTGCGTATGGAGCTTTGGTTTTTACAGAAATTTTAACACCCATATTGGTTCTTGGTAGAGATAGTAGATGAGAGAAAGCAAACGGAAGTATATTTTAGCGTTCTCTTGAGCTCTCTTTAGCTTTCTTTTGCTTTTATTACTTTGCAGTTGGAAGCTAGATATTTACTGTGTTTATATGACTATCTGGCTTTTAATTCATTTTTTGTCTTCAGGTTTATGTGACAGGAAGTTCAAGACTCACAAAGAGCATAAGAAGTAATGGCTAAAGAGCCACAAAGATGACTCAGAACAGCGCACAGCCAATTTAAATTCAACTTCATTTTAAGTTACAGCAGTGGTATCTGCACACAGTCACTCTATCCTTAGGACTTCCTCAGCCAGCCCTTTGAATCAAAACTTGCAAAGAACTAGCCACAGACACCCTAATTCCTGCGCCTAGATTCACTGCAGTCAAAGTCACTGTAATTCATGATATACTGTAATATGAACTATTAAATAGATTAAACAGTGCATTAGCTCATGTTGTCCTATGTCATTGACTGCAATAGATATGTATTATTTGACTACACTGAATCAAGGTCCCTCACCTCTACTTGCAATTTCCATGCCAATACATAACCCTCAAGGTCCTATACCTGGCAAGCTCTTGCAGCCACCAAAACGCCCATAAAGAGATGCAGATTGGCTAACATTCCTGTCCAACAACACACTTGAGGCTCCCATGGTGTAGAACTTCCCATACTATTCTTGCAAGTCCTTTGGCCAATGATTACCCAAGTAAGCACTTGAACTCTTTTGAATCATTTTAAATTGCAGGAAATGTAAGAAAGATCATCCCCTATGTTACATATCTAATATGAACAATGTTTGTCATTCCCTTTTTTATCTATCCATGTTAATGGCAAAGCTTGTGGCTATATTATTTTAGAGTATTCATCAGAATGATTGTCGTCTTGTCTGTAGGGGAACTGAATTTCTCTGCTATTTACAAGCAGTAAGACTTGCAGCAATGGCTCCAAGAGCTTGGGAGGTCTAGAATTTACAGATAAAGGAATGTGCCCCTGTGGCTTGTCCTTTGCAAGTTCTGATTCAAATGACTTGTTGATGGAGTAATAAGCATAGAGTGACAGTATGTAGATACCATAACTACAAGTGAAGTTGAATTTAGTGAGAAATTGTGCTGTTATGTGTACTTTCTTTGTGGCTCATTACTTCATTTTCTCTTCATATGGGCATGCATGATCCAATATTAATTTTTATATAAGTGAAATTTATGAGCAGGTTTATTTATTTCAGTGCTGATACTGGGAACTTTTAATTGCTCCTATATATGCACATGAAACTGGAACATCAATCTATTAAGGTGTGCCATGGAGCACAACAATCTCATCTTAAATAAATTTCCAACATAGATTCATTCTGATCATAGGAAAGGAATCGCAGTGGCTAGTATGTCAATTATCAGATTCATTCTCAGTTCTACATCTGTTTCATCACAAATGAAAAAGCCATTAATTCCAAGTTTATTGCTGAAGGTAAGTTGTATTGACAGTGAAGGACAGCAGATCAAGAGCAACTGAGAAGATTTAGAATTCTGCTGAGTATTCACAGCCTATTCTGGTTACACACACTGCTGAGACACTCACAAAATAGGCTATTTGTTAAGTCACAGTTCATGCAGAGAGAAAATAATAGAGCGAAAATAGGAACAGGAAAAGGTGGTGATATATATTAGCATTTTTATTATTCAAGTGCTTGTTTGTTTTTATGGGGGAATTCCTTCAAACCCATGGTGATAAGAGTTGGCTTTTTCTATGGTAGAATTTTCTCAAACAATAGCTTTCTATTCCCTTGAATGCAAAAAATTTAGCATGCAAGCAAATTTTACAGCGTAGATCCCAAATTAATACTCTGATACGTATGAGTTAACATCCAATCACTATATACTCTTTTTAAAAAAAAAAAAAAATCTATTTGAGCTTGCATAAAACTTTTTTATATTTTTTCGTAATAAAAAAAAATATAAAAATAGAGATTTCAACTAACAAATTTAAGAGAATTTAAACACAAGTAAAGAATCTCATAAAACCTTTGTGAAGAAACTGAGATTACTAAATTAATCACACTCTTAGCATAAGATTGCCACTTTACCCTCTAAACTTATCTACTTTTAATAAAATTTGAATTTTGTACCTTCGTGATGGATTAAGTACTAATTCTAGTGTCCTCTTGAGACATCTATACATAATATAATGATAGTCCCTAAATTAGTGCAATTAGACATACCATCTCATCAAGCAAAAATAATTTTAAAATTCATCAAATTTTAATTAGTTTTTGTTGGCATCAAATATTAATTATTGTTTATTCGTTTATTGTTTTAAATGAGTTATGTTAATTTATTTATTCTGTGAGAGAAAAAAAAAAAACCCTCCCACTCCTTCCGTTTCCATTTCATTTTCAGTTTTTTACGTTTTACTTTAATTATTCAGTGATAATTATATAATAATAATTAATTATAATGTGATGTACTTTTCCGGGTTTTTTTCGTTGTCAACAATCTACATTTATTTTAATTAATATATTAATTAATTATTTTTTGGGTCATTTAATTATTATATTTATTAATTATCACAATTTTAATCTATAAATACATACATTATTATTATTATTATTATTATTATTATATGTAAAAGGAGTTTTTATATGATTATTATAAGAGTTTAAATGATATTATATCAGAACAAATAAAAAATATTAAGTTTAGAATACATAACCTGTAACATATCGCAGGTATTCAACTCTAATATATAAAACATTTAGTGCTAATTTTTTACACTCATTTTATATTTTTATAAATCTCAAAATTTATAAATCAAAAATAAATATTTAAATCTTGAAATTTGTATAATTTAAGAAACGTATATTGAAAAAACATGGAATATGTGTTAAAGATATCACTAACATTTAGTTGAAGTGTTATGGGAGGGCCCAAAAGCCTTCAGCCCAATGACAAGCCCACTCCCCCGCGAAATGACCAATCGACTTATGGACTCTTGAAGAATTACCAAACTGCCACAAAACATCTCTTCGTAAATACCAAATTGCCCAAGGGTAGTTTTTAGAAGATCGTCTTGTGTAAAAAACAAAATTAGTCTTTTTTTTTTTTTTATGGGTAGTTTTCTTTTTTTGGTAAATAATTTAATCCTCCTATATTTCTAAAATAATATGATTTTTATCCTCTACTCACAACAAAATTATTCGACGTGGCGTTGAATAAAATTCATAATTTTTTTTAATTGCTAATAGTTAATCGTTAATTTTATCATTTAATAATATTTAAGTAAAAAGAGGGGAACAAATAAAAAAGACAGTGATTTCCAAAAAAAAGAAAAAGAAAAAGAAAAAGAAAAAGAAAAGCCAGTGCAATGGAAGTGTAGAACCCAGATTGAGCGAACGCTGGGAGGGAGAGAGAGAACCGCGGGGAGAAAGAACTGATGGAGTACACAGGGATTTTCGATAGAGAGGAGTGTGGATAGAAAGAGAAACGGTGAAGAGAAAGAGCAGAGAGTAGAGTGAAATAGTATTAAAAATAGCTGGAGACAGAGCTGAAGCAAGAGGAGTAGAAAGAGAGAGGCCCAAGGGAGAAAGGAAGCAGACCCAGAAAGGGGAATTGAAATTTCAGATTTTGTGTCTGGGTAATCCTCTCTTTCTCTTATGAATGTGAAAAAAAAAAATCTTTGTGAAGTATGCTTTTTGTGTCTTGCTTATTGCTTCCCCTCATGAATCCCAATTTGCTCTCCCACTGTTTCTAGAGATGTTTGAAGAAAACTTTGGGTGCTATGGCGTAGGTGGGGGCAACTTCGTTAATGATATTTGTAGCCATTGAAAATTATTTCATGTTGTGGGCACTGGGCCACTCTGTCATACAAGTTAGTTCCCTTTGAAAAGTTTCCAATATGTGTTGCTTTATCCTTCTGACGTGGGTGCAAATAGCTTTTTATTCTTGATTTCTCACAAAGAATGAGAATGCAGTTTGTCATAGATATGAATTAATAGAAATATTTGTTTGCTAATGTATTTTTCACTATAACCATCTTTTTTAAGTTACCTTTCCATGATTCAACTGGACACTCTTGATTCTATTAGTAAATAAGTATGTTCTGACTTAGGCTTGATTTATATTTGGATATGATACCCATGCACAGGAATTGATAATTGTTGAATGCAAGTTGAAGGCTGGGAAAGCATGCCTCAGAGATGTTGTGTGCTTTCTGAACTATATGGAGCATATTTATTATTTCCTAGAATCTGTGATTGCAGAAACTAGGCCTGCCCGATGCTTAAATGTCATTACTCAAAACCTAGTGCTATCCTTTCCATCTTACAAGGATGCAACAGCATCAAAAGGCTTAAAAGAATCCATGCTTATGTCATTGTCAATGGCCTCCAAGACCATCCAAAGATTTCAAACAAACTCCTCAATTTCTGTGCAGTTTCAGTTGCAGGTTCCATTTCTTATGCTCAGCTTCTCTTCCAACATATCGAAAACCCTTCAACTGAAGCATGGAACTCCATCATCCGAGGCTTTGCACAGGGCCCTTCTCCTCTCCAAGCACTTCTTTACTACAATAGCATGGTCTCTACTTCAGCTTCTCAGCCTGATAACCACATTTTCTCCTTTGTGCTTAAGGCTTGTAAGATAATTAAGGCTGAAAAGAAATCCATGGAGGTTCATGGATTGATTATCCGGCATGGGTATGAGAGAGATGTTATAGTTTGTACTAATCTTGTGAGATCATATGCAGGCAACGGGTTGCTTGGGAGTGCACGAAGAGTTTTCAATGATATGACTGATAGAGATTTGGTTTGTTGGAATTGTATGATTTCCTGCTATTCTCAAGCCGGTTTTCATCAGGATGCTTTGAAATTGTTCAGTCAAATGAGAGATGAAAAAGTGGGTCTTGATGGATTTACTCTGGTTGGCCTGGTTGCATCATGTGCGCATATGGGTGCTCTTAATATCGGGATAGAAATGCACAAAATTGCTTGGGAAAAGGGTTTCCTCCAAGATTATTATGTTGGAAATGCTCTTATTGATATGTATGCAAAATGTGGCAGTCTAGATGATGCACTTAATGTCTTCAATGAGATGAAGAGAAAGGATATTTCTACTTGGAACTCAATGATTGTTGGGTTTGGAGTTCATGGTCGTGGAGATGAAGCCATAGCACTTTTTAAGCAGATGTTGATGGCAGGTGTTCAGCCAAACTCCATAACATTTCTTGGTTTGTTATGTGGATTTAGTCATCAAGGCTTAGTGGAGGAGGGTATTCAATATTTCCACTTGATGAGCTCTGAATTTAAGCTGAAACCTGGAGTCAAGCACTATGGGTGCCTAGTTGATCTATATGGACGAGCAGGAAAGCTTGAGAAGGCATTGGAACTCATAGAAAGTTCTTCATATGATGATCCAGTGCTTTGGCGTACACTACTAAGCTCTTGCAAGATACATAGGAATGTGGCAACTGGAGAAATAGCCTTGAAAAGCCTGGTTCGCCTTGGGCTATCAAATGCTGGGGATTACATACTGATGGCTACAATATATGCTGAAGTTAAGGATATAGATGGTGTTGCTCGAATGAGAGAAAAAATAAAAATCCAGGGAATGAAGACCACTATGGGTTTGACCTGGATTGAGGTTGGTGACAAAGTTCACAAGTTTGTTGTCAATGATATTTCACATCCTGATTCTTGTGAGATTTATGACAAATTAAAGCAAATAATCAATCGACTTGCCTTGCTTGGGTATTCAGAAGAGGCTGCTATTGGAAGAGATCCTGAATTTGATTTGGAAACTTCAAGTTCTTATCATAGTGAGAAGTTGGCAATCGCATTTGGGTTGGTAAAAACACCAGAAGGATCATGCATACGAATCATGAAGAATTTAAGGATTTGTAGAGATTGCCATACATTTACAAAATTTATTTCGAAAGCATTCAATCGAGAAATCATTGTTAGGGATAGAGTCAGATTTCATCACTTCAATAATGGAATATGTTCTTGTTGTGACTATTGGTGAAAAGTCATATTGTCTGATAAAGCTTTCAAATTAATACATCCACTGGTTGGAAATACATCTGATCTGTCAGTTTGGAAATTTTGAAGACAGGCTTTGGAACTTCTAGTGCCAATGTTCTGATTGCAGTGTTTCATACCGAGGGACCAAATCTTACCTTGGAAAAACATCCAATGTTCTGATTGTCATTGGAGTATGCAGAAAACAAGGCTACTGAAGAGCAATCAGTCTGAATGTATTCGAAATTCCAATCTTCTATTTGGAGGTTTTTTCTTTTACTCTGAAAGTTTGGAACATTACTTATTACCAAAGTATCCAATAAATTTCAATATTATTTGTCCAAAATAACTTAGAGAAATAAATTGCATTCCAGCATTTTTGTGAATTTCCAAAAGATTATAAATTTATTCTTGTCCAAAAAAGGCTAGATCACTGTGAATAAAGAAAAGTAAATTCAATAAAAATCACACAACTTAAGTTAACTAAACCACACTATTGAGTTGCAGCTAAATTTAAGTGATTGATTCAAAGTAAGGGAGAAGAATGGTAATAAATTTATTATTATAGCCTTATATAGATAAAGAAGACAAAAAAAATATGAATGATAATTTAGTTATTTTATAAGTTATGTTCCATGTTTCATTGTAATCATAAGGGACATTCAAGCACTGCCTCTGAAATTTCTTAAAAGAATATCAGCTCAAACGACTCGAATCCACCATTGATGGTGCTGAGAAGTTGAAGCTGAATGTAGGTTGACTTCGCCATAGATTTCACAAACTCAATAAAGCGGTTTACCTGAGCAGTCAATACAAGCACTTAGAAAATACTTTAATCGGACACTTAAGATTTGGCTTAAGTCACAAAGATTGCAGTTGATACTCGCCAAGCTGAGATTTCGGAGCTAGAATCTGAAATTTTTGCCTTAGACTGAATTGGAAGCATTAAGAGAAGATGAAAAACATAGGAAAAGCATGTTGGATGATGCTAAATCCAAAGTTAACCCCTTTCTGGGAAAGTGCTTATTGGATGGGTTATTTTAGATAGCTATCTCATTTGATTTGCTTGCTCTTGTGAATATGAATGTCTCACTGAATGGACAGCTTAAACTTTGCAAATATGATCAGCTGCTGTAGGACTAGAACTAGTTTTTAACTATCTTGTGGGGTTTAATATCAAAATACTTTGTGAGATTATATGATCATGCTGTCTATATATATGATTTGTGATTATTTTGTTTAATATATAGTTATTATGTTTAAATATGAAATATAATTATATGTAAACAGAACAACTATATATCACTTAAAATATTCAATGTCTGTAAACAAGCTAAGGCCATTACTTTTCTGTCCTCTCTATGGATTCTGCAGCTAAAGGTACAAAGTTCCTAACGCTTGTAAACAATGCAACGGAGGAACACAGACTTGGATTGCCTATAGTTGATTCTACTGTAATTAACTATGTGAGGTGATAATAGCTGTCTAATTGAATTGCATTGCCACATTAATAGTTGATTCAACAAGAATCATTGTGCATTGTAGTCAAATTGTACTGCAGTTGATTATAGGTGATCCATTTTCGATGAACATCAAGAATAAAAGACTGTCATTGGAGGAGCAGCTACTTGAACAGGTTATCCTTAGCTCTGTAGTACAAGGACATTCAGATGAAGATAGCATATGTTGTCATGCTGAAGTGGGGAATCAAAGCCTGAATGACCCAGTTCTTAACTGAGCAAGGGATTTCCATGATGAACTCATGGAATTGGAGGATATTAAATCATTGGAGAATGTAAAGCACAAGGGCAAGTACTGTAGAGACTAAGTTTGTCTCCCATACTATGTGCCAAAATCTGTAAGCATGGCATAACTGCATTTTGGAGTTTCCTATTATGAAAATGTATGCCTTAGAAAGTTTGCATGCACATTGGTTGAATCTAAGACTTGTGAATGATATAAGTAAAAAACTATAATAACTTAAGCGTTGGGTCAAGATCTAATGACTTTGTTGTAAGAAAGTCGTATGATTTTAGTACACAAAATCTAAGCCACTAAATTTGAAATCAGTATCCTAAATTCATCCAAACTCATGTCACTTTCCTGCCACAGTTAGTGAATGCATGGAAAATTTTGCTTTCTAATGATTGAGCTTAAAACTCTCCTTTTAAGAATCATATGCTAACTAAATCATAATAATAAATTATTATATCCATTGAGTAATACCTAAGAAGTTTAAAGTTTAATTCTTTCTTCTAAAATAAATTCTAAAAAAGACTATTATGTTGATTGAGTTGATGATGACATGTCCATCCATCATATGTAAACTGAAATTTTTCTTAGCATTGGCAGATTTTAAAATTGGTTTTTACTTCTAAAAGATAAGAAGGAACAAAACACCCATCTAAAATATGCAAGTTATTAAAATCTTGTTTGCAACTTTCTTTTGTAGTATTTGAATTTTTCATTTCTTGTTCAATTTGCTGTATTTGAATCTCTTATCTCAATTTATTACCTTCCCTTGACTTGTGGAAACTGTGTTTATCCAATGATGAAATAAATTTTAATCACCATATCAAAATACCATAATTTTGTATCACTATGCTTAGCAAAATTATTAGTTTAATTTTTTTTAATAACTATTTTTATTTATATGTATAAATAAATAATGTATATAAGGAGAAATTTTCCTTTTCTTAAATACTATCATTTGATAGGTTAAATTTGTAAATTCACCTTTTACCCTAGTAACTGAAATATCGGGATCGCTCTTCCTCGGCTATAACGCCAGTCAATGAGTTGTTTGGTAAATCTCTCTCGACTGTCATATCGAGCAAATCGTAAGTAGCTTGAATGTTCTACGAATCTCTCTGAACAATTCAAAATTTCTGAGATCTTCCATTGATTGCTTGAGTGTATAAAGGTAACATTTTTATATATGCAAAAAAGTATACAATTTTTTCAAAAATTGATTGGCTCATATTTTGAATCTATATATGTAATGAATTTGAGAAAATTGCGGCTAGATGTCTTTTTCTCCCTCTCTCTTTTTTTCTTTTTATGTTTTTGCAAGTTGCAAAGATAGCTTAATCTAATCTCAAAAGATTTAGGTGGATCATTTTTCAATGAATTACCATTTTTGATTAAAAAAACCTCTTAAAAGATCTTTCAATTAAGGAATATAAGCTTATGATTTTTCGCATTTTTATAAAATGGAATACCCTAGTTAGAAAAATCTCATAAAGTCCCCTAAATTTTTGGATAGGATCTCCCGAAAAATTAGAATTTAAAAAAAAAAATTTACAAAATTTTCTTTTGAATGCATGCAATTTTTAGTGTTTGGATAAGCTTTATAGCCAAAATACTTTTGCAAGGCTAAATTCTTGTCTTTCACACCTTTGGAAAGAAGTGTAGATTCATAAATTCTCTCTGAATTTGGTCAAAAATTTTAAATAAAAAATCCCTAATAGAAACCAAAAAAAATAAAATTGATAGACATCCTTATTTGACAGATTATGCTTTTGACTGCTATTACATGGAATGTATATGAAGTGGTTTAATTATCATGTAACAAACTTCTCTAACAACTCACTTTCCTATTTTTCTCAAGTTTCTAGCTTTGTCAGTACTAGAGCTCTGTGAAATCACACAAAAATGGCAGACAACCAAGCTCAGACTGAGGAGGGCTACCATTTTCACAGGTTTGTAGGGGATAAGAGATGTACAAGGACACAAATGGTACGTTTTCTAGTTTTTGATTATTAGAATTGCATTCATTTGGGGAGGGGAGGTAACCAAGTCTGATGTCTTACATACATTCTAAGTAGAGTAGCATAGTAAGAATTTTTCCTCGTCATATCAATTAGAATTCAAGTTAATTGGACCATATCATTGTTTAGAATTTTTAATCTATTGCGTTGATTCGTGTATATACATGTATTTCTCATGACTCTTCTGTATAAGTTATTAAGCATGAATTCTTTGACTTTTACAAGAAGGGAGAGAAAGGAATAGAGGATAGAGAGAGAAAGTAAAGCATATTTTTCTCTCTACTCTCTATTTCTCACTCCTACAATCTTATTGCACAAGGTCTGAAAAATCAAAATATTCATTTCAACAAAATGTTAGTTTATATCATAATTTAAAGTTTAAAATGAAAAGAAACCATTTCATTCTAAGGTCAAGACATGTCATAAGTCTTAATTAAGACTATACTATTAACTCTTATTCTTTATTTATATAATATTAACAATTCATTGTAATGACTTTATAAAATTCATAACTTTTACACAAAGAATACATTAAAAGAGAATAGTTAAAAGTTACACACAACGCACTAAACTTATGTATTATTATGCTTTCTTTTGTAAAGATACATAACATAGATCTGATATTAATGTCTTTTTAATTTGATCTGACATTGCGTTGTTATAACGAAGAAAATCTCATGGAACTGTTGCAGAGATTACCTAAAAGCCTTGTGAGGGCATGGGGCTCCGACTGGCCTCGTGTGGCGATATTGATTGATCCTGCAAGCCGTCGATGGGAAGTTCCAATCACCAATGATAGACAGAAATATGCATGGCTTGCAGAAAGATGGGGAGAAATTCTGGATGCTTATGGCATTAAAGATGGCTATGTGGTAAGGTTTGTTCAGAAGGAAAGGGCAGTATTTCACTTCAGGTCTTATGTTTTGTATAAAGATGAGATTTCTTATCCTTATGTGGATTGCCCACCCGGCTTCCGAGTGCATCCCAGAAGAGATGGTGTGTCTAAACATGCGCTTCACAAGCTTCCTTTACCCTTGAAGAAGGAAAGACCAGTAAGGATAGAGCCTTCATCAACTGCAAAAGAGGATAATTCTGATGCACCATTTCAGTTTTCTCCATCTTTGCAGAGTTCAAGAGCATCTAGTTCAAAGCCTTCACCAGCACAAAAAGAGCATAATTTTGATATACTTTCCCATTGTCTTCCAGTTCCCCAGAATGTAAGACCAAGTAGGCCAGAGTCTTCTTCACTAGCCAGGAAAGAGGATAATTCTAGTGTGTCCCTTCAGATTACTTCACCTTCATTGAGTGTAAGACCGATTAGACCAGAGCCTTCGCCTGCTATAAAAGAGTATAACGTTCCTCTACCTGAGCCTTCACTTTCCATAAAAGAGCATAATCTTGATCTACCTTCCCAGGTTCCTCCAAGTTTGTCAAATGCAAAACCAATTAGGCCAGAGCCTTCATTTGCCATAAAAGAGTATAATTTTCGTCAGCCTCAGCCTCCACCTGCCATAAAAGAGCATGATCTTCATCTATCTCTCCAGGTTCTTCCGTCGATGAATGAAAAACCAACTAGGCCAGAACCTTCATTAGCCATGAAAAAGAAAAATTCTGATGTGTCTTCACCAGTTACTCTACTATCTGTGGATATAAAATCAATTAGGCCAGAGCCTTCTTCTGCCATGAAAGAGCATAGTTTTCCTCTACCTCAGCCTTCACCTGCTATAAAAGATCATAATTTTCATCTGCCTCAGCCTTCACCTGCCATAAAAGAACATAATTTTCAGCTTCCTCAGCCTTCACCTGCCATAAAATATCATAGTTTTCAGCTACCTCAGCCTTCACCTGCCATAAAAGATCATAATTTTCATGTACCTCAGCCTTCACTTGCCATAAAAGAACGCAGTTTTCAGCTACCTCAGCCTTCACCTGCCATGAAAGAACGCAGTTTTCAGCTACCTCAGCCTTCACCTGCCATAAAAGAACATAGTTTTCAGCTACCTCTGCCTTCGCCTGCCATAAAAGAGCATAGTTTTCAGCTACCTCAGCCTTCGCCTGCCATAAAAGAGTATAACTTTCAGTTACCTCCACCATCTCTGAATGTAAAGCCAAAGCCTTTGTTAGCCATGAAAAAGCATAATTCTGATGTGCTTTCCGCACCTTCACTAAATGTCAAACCGATTAGGCTAGAGCCTTCACCTACCATAAGAGTTCGTAATTTTCATCAGCTTCCCCCAGTTCCAACATCTTTGATGAATGTAAGACCAATTAGTCCAGAGCCTTCACTATCCACGAAAGATCATAATTCTCATGTGCCTCCCCAAATTCCTTCATTGAATGTGCGACCAACTAGGCAAGAGCCTTCACCTTCCACAAAAGAGCATAATTTTGATATGCCTCCCCGGGTTCCAATATATTTGCTTACTACAAGACCAATCAAGCCAAAGCCTTCACTACCCATAAACGAGCATAATTCTGATGTGCTTCCCCAAAATGTAAAACCAATTAGATCAGAGACTTTACCAACAATGAAAGAGCATAATCTTCCTGTGCCTTTCCATGGTCCTCCTCCATCACTGAATGTAAGGCCAATCAAGCCGAAGCCTTCAGAGCATAGTTCTAATGCATCTCCTCATGTTACTCCACCTTTGCTAAATGCAAGATCAATTAGGCCTGAGCCTTCTCCGACCATAAAAGAGGGTAATTCTGATGCACCTTCCAAGCTTCCTCCACCTTTGCAGAATGTGTCATCAACGAGGCCAGAGCCTTCACCAACCGCGAGAAAGCATAACTCTGCATATGATGCGGCTTTGTCTTACAAGACAAACAACCCCTTCTTTGCAATCACCTTGAAGGACTATCACTGCCAATTAGGAATGCTGGTAAAGATTTAGTTTCATTCCGCATTTATATCTAGTGACAAAATTTTATATCTAACAAGTTATGTCAAATCTTATCCTATTATGGGTTAAAAAATGTTAAAAGTAATATATCTGAGTATTAATATTTTTTTAATAAAACAACATTTTCTATCTCATAAACTGTGTTAAATCAAGACTCACCGTGTCCCTATTGTTACACTATATAGTTCACCCGTTTACGTGTTACATATATTATATTACCTACTCTCAAAATATACATTGCACAGAATGTTCCCCAGGTATACGCCTTGAAGCTGAAGGGTGGTACTAAGAAACAGACCTGGGTTATGAAATCTGACCATGCTCCAGACTGTGAGGTGGCTTGCTTTCGCCACAACAGATCTACTGCAATCAAGACCATAGGCAAGGGATGGAGTGAATTTCGTGAGAAAGCAAATCTAGTTGCTGGTGATGCCCTTGTTGTTGAAGTATTGGACCCAAACAGGAGGATCCTTCATGCATCCATTTTTCGTGATCGCGACTATAGAACTTCAGAATAGGAAGTGCAGTAGATCATGTGGCGGCTGCTGCTGCTGCAGAATGGTGGTGTTGGTTCTGAGATCCAGATGAATGTTTGGTTTTGAATTTGGAGTGTTTAAGTTTGTGTTGCTGAATAGGTTGAGCATTGAAACTATGCATTCATGCCATGCCTTTGGATACTGTGGTTAATATTATTATTATTATGACTCTGGTAAATGAGATCTTGTACATCAGGGCATTCTTTTCATGGTATTGCTCCATAATTTCACTAATTTTTCTCCTTCACTGTTATAAAACTTCACAACTCTTATTAGTCATAGATAGTTTTCAAAAATAATGAAATGCTCCCTATAACTATGTGGGTATATACTATGGTTACATATTTTGTTATTACATATAAAATATATAATTTATTGAGGAGAATCTATTGACTTCAACACTTGTAGTCCTCTATTTTATTAAAATCCTATGGTTTAGATTAATACATTAAATGTCATGTGAATATTATGTTGTCTCTCTCTACTCGATTTCTTTTTATGTCCTTCCCTTTCTTCCTCCTTTGCATGAGTCTCAATTTCTGCACCTCATCCATATTTTTTTCTTCTCTTTGTTCAAATTTCAATTAAGATATTCATGGATATTTGTCTATAGTATTTCTCTTTTTCTGGGTTAATATTGAGTAAGCTTTCTAGTGCAGAATGAGAATTTGAGAAGTCGTTTTTTGTCATGTATCCCTTTGCTCGCCATAGAGAGATTCAAGAAGAGAGCCAAAAAAAAAAAAGGAATTCTCTCTCTCTCTCTCTCTCCCACCAAGCCAAAGAAGGAAGAAAAGAAAAGAATTGTTTCGTTTCCAATGATTAAGGATTTCCATACTTGCAGATTGTGCATCTTCTTGGAACAACGGTGGATGATGTGTGTGTGCTGGAGATTGAGTCTACAGTTTAAGAGAGAAGAAAGAGCCAGGGAAAAGGGGAAATTGAGTTGAGAAGGATCACGTGCCATTCACATGAGTTTTAAATAAATTGATATAAATCATAAGATTTTAATAAAATAGAGGGTTAAGATGGAAAGTAAGTGGAGATACTCATTTTTGGAGTCAATGAATATTTTTTCATAATTATTATGTTCACTATGTAGAATAATAATATAAAATAAAAGGTGGTTTAGTATTTTCATTCTCGAAATCATTTTGTACCATCATAAGAATTTTGCATAATTAGATTATAATCAAAATTATTTTTCAAGGTGTCAGAATTATTTTTAGATTTTGGATTTACCATGTAAATATATTATGGCTTTGAAATATATAAAATATGTAAAATTTGAAACATAGTTCTTAAAAAATATCCGAAGTTATCTCCATTAATAAGCTTTACTATTTGTATCATTAAAAAAATTTCGAACCTTTATTAAAAAAGATTTATCAGTGACAATTACATAAATTACTCTTATCTAAAAAGTATAAGAACATCTTGAGTGTAAATAAAATAATAATAATTAATCTAGATTTTCCATTTAAAAACATTTTTAGTATATTTTGCCAATAACTTTTATTGGTTCATTTATATACTTTATATAAAAAATAATAATAATCTTTGTAATAACACCCATAAGGATTGAGGAGGGATATTGCTACCTCCCAAAAAGTAGTTGGGGGCATAAATTTTATCAAGCTGTATGCTCAACCCTCAAATTCAGAATGCTCAATCAGTTATCAAATGCTGAGTGGCTTCTATACACATTGGAGAGAGATTGAACTAAAATGGCATTAACCCTGAGGGGAAGTACAATATGCAAAATCAACCCAATCATTATATTATCTTGTAGATAAGAATGTTACAGAGTATAATCTCATCTGATACTTGCTACTTTAACAATCATTTTTGGCTCTAGAATGGAACAAACTGCTATTTTGTCAACTCAGTCCAGGCCTAATGCAGATTCACACACAATACAAACAAAGAAGAAGAAAAACCATGCAGGCTTCACCTCATTTCAATACTTGATGTCAACAATATGATGAATATGAAAACACAAGAAGACCAGAACAACCAAAAGAGTAAGATTTTTGCACCAATCTCAGACTTTTATACTGATTCATCACATAGTCATCTTTTCTCCTCGTTCACGAGCAATCGAAGCTGAGAGGATTCCGAGATCACGATTTAAGACAGTCAATGCAGATTCACATTCAGAGATTATTCTTGTGACAGAAGAAGGCTCGCCGGTTGACTCCGATGATCCAATAGCAAGAGCAGCATGGGAGTCTCTAAGATTTCTCAAGTTACCAAGGAACTGTCACAAGTAAACAGATACATAGGTAAGGGAATCTACACAGTCCATGACAATAATATTCAAAAACAGCAGAAAAGACACTGAACAGAGTAATATTTGCTATGAAATTTGCAGGAAATGTTATCATTGACAATACAGTTGCTTTCAATTTTCAGTCTTTCCACTAATTGATATGAAGTACAACTCTCTAATTAAAGAGATATAATCACAATTGTCAAGAACCAATTTATCCCAAAAACTTAAGCTGTTAAGAGAAAGTCCAGTACTGATTTTATATTATATCCAATATGCCTCGCACACGAAAGCCCTTTGGGCTTGCAATGTGAAGCAGCGGTGGGTGGATTTAATCCCCTAACATAGAGGCTTTGATACCAAGTCAAGAATCAATCCAACTTAAAAGCTTAAGCTGTTGGAAGAAGGCTCGAGATTAGTTTTATATTATATTCAACAACAATAAATACTTAATTGTAGGTGACTTATGACCTATTGAATAGCACTAGCAGAAATAGACCAAACTACTAAACCAGAAAGGACATTTAGTGATAAACTTGACATCACTGATAATAATATATTTGCCATTAGCAGGTGCTATTCTACTTCAAATTAGCATGAATAGCTTAAAAGATTGAAAGGTGGCCTTCGTTTTGAGGGCAGATATCTTTGTGACTAACCACAAATGCATGAATTAAGAATTAAATAAGCATTTTAGATTCTATCAGAACACATCTATTAGACCAAGCTTAGACTGGACCTTCAAAAGCATCTTATAGGCCTCCAATAAACGATTGGCAGCTGGTCCAAACCCATGAAGTTGTGGTACCTCCATCATGTGTGTCCATGGACGAATTTCCTACACAAAAATATGCTCTTTCATTAGCTTCAGAATAAGTACAAATCTGGATATGTAAATAATTACAACCATAGCCAGAAAAATACACACACAAAGAGTTAGGTTACATGAAATCTCCTCAACACTTATCCTGTCATTGAACTATAATCATGTATTATTTGACATTATTCTAAAACAAAGTACAAATATATTAAATTTTGGTGGATTTTAGACGAAATATATTAATACCAGACCACTAAACATTCTTCTTTCATGAAACTAAGTCATTTAAATAGTGCTTAGAAATTTTTATTTAATTGCTGGTTAAAAAGTATATAAACAGAACTACAGTAATTCTTCTACAAAAGGATATACCATATTGTCAGCCAAGAGAAGAAAGAAATTGCTTATCCTTACTTTTAGTTAAAAGCAAACAACCTCCCAGATCAACTGAAGCAAAAAGACTAAAGAAAAATCCAAGCAATTATGGTTTAGTTCACCTTGAATATTTATCCCATATATATCATCAGTCTTCATAACACTGGGTAAACAAAAATCAGATAATAGTATCTAAAAAACAAGAAGAGTAAGAGCTGGCGGTACCTTGGTGTAAATCATATTGAAGGTTCTAGCAGTTTCTAGGAAAGATTCCAAATGTGCCCGCAGTTGGGCTTCCACTTCAGCATACTCCTCATCTGGATTATAAGCATGCTATACACAGAATAAAATAGCAACCATGTCATGATAAGCAAATGGGCATAATAGTCAGAAGATATTAGAAGCATATTAGGATTAAAAAGGAGGGTTGACATGTTAAGTAAACCTTTGATGCCAAGTCATCGACCTTCTGTTGAAGATTCAACAATATCTTAGATTGTTCAGAAAGTTTTGCCTCCAGCTCAGAAACATCTGGCCTGCAAAGGAACTTTGATTTAAGAAACAGAATGTCACTACATCTCATGAGACAAAATGTTCATTTACATGAAAAAGCTAAAATCCTCCTCATCTAATCTACACTCAGCTTCAAATCATTTCATAAAAGAAAAATAAAAAATAAAGGAGTAAAATTCAACAGCCAAAATCAAAAGCGTGAACAGGACTGGATTGATTAATAATTAAGACAAGGAAACACAATAATCACGAGAGTAAGTTAAAATCTCTTTAAATGGTAATATTGCTCTCTAGTGCTTTAGGTGTCCAACTAATAAGCTTGTGTTTCATCCAGCCTTACTACCTCCAACTACCTAGATATTTATTAAGAAAAAAAAAAGTGTGCCTACATATTTCAGACACATGACATTTAGCATATATCAGTTTCCTGTGCTGCAAATACACTATATTGTAGTTGGTGCGATTCACGCATTTGAACTTAGAAGAACACTTTTTTCATGCTAAATGGTTTCTAGACAGAGAAGTGGCATATGTGGCATATCCTAATGTGCTACACACAACAGATACTGCATTTCATTCAAAATTTCACAAGTTTGAGAGACAAGCCAAGCATATAAAATATATTGGGCATGGTAGATACAATATCAAGAACATTACCCAAAAAAGACATGTTGCTACAGTCATAATCAAAGGAAAGGAAAAACTGATCAGATGACAAAGAAGGAGGAAAGAAGTGTTTACAAAGGATATATGGACTGAATCTGAACATCTGCAGGAAACAATTTGCATTCTTCAGAAAATATTTGAGCTTGTTTTTCTGCAATAGAATCTATCAATTGTATGTCTTTTGCCACCTGCTCGTCCACACTACAAAATCAGAATACAAACCAAATTTACATCAATTTCATCCCTGCAAAAGTATAGAAATTCATATCCCTGAGATTTTGAGACTGTGGACAACCTCCATTCTGGATTGTCAGCATAGATACTCGCCTCCACTAAATCTACAATAAGACGAAGCATTTCAGTCCGGTCTTCATAGCTTCCACGTCCCTGTATCATATTTGCTGACAGTTTAAGTTATAACTGGAAGGGCGGAGGAATAAAATTAGTGTAACTCATATCACGTTACAGTGGGGCACAGAATTTGTAACTTTTGTCATTCTTATCTACAATCGGAATAGGGTGTAAGTAATGAAATGAACTTTTTATCCCTCCTTTTTCTGTAACTTGTCAAACATCTTCTTTCTTCACATAATATTAAAGATGACGTGTTCCTGTAAGTTTAGTAGTATGTTGGACCCAAATCAGTACTTATACTTGTTTCTTTTGTTTTTATTTTTTGAAAAACAAAAAATTCTGAGATACACTAATGATACTTGTTAGACAAAAAGACAACAACAATAAGCCTTATCTCACTAAATGAAGTCAGCTACATAGATTGAACTCAAAAAGAATTTGAAAAGAAAAAAATACCCAAACACTAAAAAAAAAAGTGCTTGAATGTGCCAGTTGTTTTTTCCCAACTCCCTTGATTGCCTGAGGCCCCTTATGCTCTGTGTGTCTCCTTCCATCAACAAAATGAATTAATTTTCTTTATAATATTGGATAGACTTTCTTTAGTTTTCTAATCCATTTTAATGTTTGAAAGCTACTTGGACGAAACATCAGCAGCATGGCACCACAGAGATGCCAAAAACTACAATTCTATCTAACACTAACCCAAAAAATTGCCAGCATGCTAGCCGTACAATGTCCACCAAATCACGAGTATTGCAACTCTGTAAGAGTTAACCTCTTTTAATCCAACACCCTCAAAATGAATCAGTAAAAGCACACAGATTTCACGTACATAGTTAATGCTCACCAAAAACACTAGATATATCATTCTAAATCTTCCTACCAGACAAAATATCAAGCCATTCAAGAAAATATGTTCAAAGTTTCATAGCGTAAATGGAATACAATATATTTCACATGTCCAAAATGGAGTTATAATTTCAAGGGTTTGGGTTTGGGTTTCAGACAAAGTAAGTATAGGAAAACCAGGCAGATTGGAGGTTAACTGAAGGTCTCTAAAAGTAAGAGTTCTTTATAAGCAGTAATATGACATAAAGGACGAAGCTGTGGCTGTTTTAGTACTATGAACAGTGACAGTCAGTAAATTGTAGACCATTGCAATTCCAGCAAGACCAAATAACCACATAAGAGACAAATACAGATTTTCCCTTTTCAATTCAAACTCCAAAAGCTTCTTGAAGGAACCAGAAATGAAGAATACCAAGCATGCATCAAGTATACGCTTTTCTAGGCTTCTTACAGCTAGGAACTCAGTAAAGTATGAATTTAAAGAATCAAAATGACTAACTTGAATGGCTTCTGTGTCTATAGTTGTCGTAATACCAAGAAACTTAGCAATCTCTGCCAAATCTGCAAAATACAGGTCATAACAAGAAAAAGTTAATATAGATAGAAAAAATCAAAAGGAGCAAAATAGATTAATTTGTTTAATAAAACAAGTTACTAGATAGAACGGAAGGTGGTAAAAGAAATACAGTTAGAGCAAAACAACAACATATGTTGAAACCTATACATCAAACTTTGCAGTTTATGCATCACACCTGGTAATAATTTGTAAGTTTTTTTTTTTTTTTTTTTTTTTTCTACTTCATCAAATAACTGCACAATAGCATATATGAAAAAGAAAAAACTAAAAACTTGGTGACAAGGAAAACACGGACATCAAGGGTGTCATTAGCCATTTCGGAATTTCAGAAAACCAAAAGAAGAAATTGAAATGCTCACACTGAATGCGAGCAGTCTCTTCATCACGATCCAGAACATCCCCGTGTAAATTTTGTTGAGAAAAAGGTGATTTATCACCTAACAGCCTGTTATAAGAAAGAATACAAAGGTTATTTCTTCTAAATGCAGACATGAATGCAGCACAGAAGCTTCAGTGTAATCCATACTAGGGGACTTTGCTAAATTATCAGGGAAAATTCAGATGACAACAGCCCTTTATAAAATACAAGGCATCAGAAGTAGAAACGGTAGAATAGAATTTTGACAGATTCAGCAGACCATTTATCATCTTCAAGAGGACAAATCAAAAAACAGAACTTTGGAAGATCCCATTAAAAGTAACTGAGCACTTTAAACAATCAGAGAAATTTAATACCCATTAAAAAATCCGACTTTAAAAATGTACCAATTTTCAATTCTGATTCTTTTATGACACAGCAGCATTTATATAGTTCCTGTCTTTGATTTCCTCAAAATGATTTTAGAATAAATTTCAGACATAGAAACAACGTAAACCCAGACGGTATACCCTATGCAAAAGTCAATTTTCAAATCTAAGACCAAACAAGGATTCCAATTTCAATAAACTTCCCCAAAGAGAGAGTAATCAGTGCATGTACCGGAAGAAAAGCCACTCGAAAAGGGCATAGCGCTCCATGCCAGCGAAAAGGAGGGACTGTGCAGGAGCATTGGCTCTCGGATAATTCAACATCGCCAATTTCTTCTGTATCTCTTCCATTTGCCTCGCTGCCATCTTCCCTCTCAATTTTTCAACTCTCTTTTTCAAATTTTTCAAACTATTATACTCTGTTACCGTATTTGAGTGGAACAGGAACTGGAGCTGGGAAGAGTGAATCAGCCCCCATTCCCCGTGAACTTGATGAAAAGGGTCGGCTCAGCCTACCGAGTGACCCGACCCAAAACCGAAGTGTTGTGTTTCCTCAAAAGGTTGCTCGGGATTAGAGTCCTTTGAACGAGCATGGTAAAGTGAAATTAAATGTATTTAATATCAAGATATGTTTTATTTCATTGAAATGAGTTTTATCTTATACGTTATGTTATTTTGTATAGATAAGCTCTTTTATAAAGCAATTATAATTATAATTTTATACTTCTTTTTTTATCTTACTTCTAAGTTTTTTTTTGAAATATTTATTGTCATGAGTTTAAAAATAAGAGAGAATTACAAAGCATATAAATAAGTTGTTAAATAATTATTTTGAGCTTTAGAAATATAATCACTTTAAAACTTAATAGTAAAAGTTTTGTCACCTTTATAGTCTTAATTAACTCAAATTAAATTAGTTAGTACCTAGTTTATAAAAAAAAAAAAATTGAGAGAGTGAGAATAAGAAAGTTGGGTTGTATGATCTCTTTTTCCAAATGTGTTGTTGTTTAAGGTTTTAACACATAAGTTAAGAAATAATTAACTAGACTGATATTAACTATGATACTTTTATTTAATTTTCTCATTTATAATATAATTAAGAGAGGTAACAAATACATTACTTTTAATACTAGTGAGAAGTTAAGTTTATTTAGATTTAAAATTTATATATATATAAAAAAAATATTTTTTAAAAAACTCTGTATATAAGTATGAAAAAATATATTTAAAAGAATTTTATTTGTTTAAATATTTTAATAAATTTTTTTAATTAACTTAAATTAGGTTAATTATAAATTAAATAATTTAAAAATAAATTCTTGCCCCGTGTTAGTACTAAGATGATACAATTTTTTTAATTTAGTAAGGGTATATATATATATATATATATATATATATATATATATGTTAATAGATTGATTACAAGTTTAAATATATTTTTGTGACTTAACGCAAGTTTGACTCTTTGACCGTTCTCAAGGCCTTAGGTCCGATAAAGGCCCGGGGACACCCGAAATCTAGAACAGCAAGGTTAAGGTCCCACTCGTCTAGTACTGGTACCAGCACTTGCTGATGTTCATTCATATATATATATCCTCCTAGAGTTATTTCTCGCAGAGAAATCGCTTCCTAAAAAGCTCCAAATTTTTCTAGCATTGATTTTCAGAAATCTCTGCTTCCCATTTTCTACAGGGTTGGCAGCGAGAAAATGCTCTCTTTAAATCTTATTCCATCACCCTCCGTCTCTTTCATCAAATCCAACCACCAATGTTCCAAGGATGCTTCTTGGCGTCTCAATCCAAATCTTCTCAGCAGGTTTCACAGCCGCAGGAACAAAAACTGCTGCGGAATCACTTCCCAGCTTTATGAAGCAGGTTCCCAAACTCGGGAGTCTACTCAAGTCCATGGCCTCTCGGGTGCAAGTCCTTTGAGACCCAAATGGCAGATCCAAGAAAAGGTCACTGCGTTAAGCTCACTCAGCAGAGTGCTCGCATACCCTTTTGGGTTTTCTGCGAAACCCAGAAACCAAATCGTTCAAGCAGCTTCTCAAGCCAATCCTGAAGCTGAAGGAGAAAGTGCAGCTCCTGATCCTAAAGCTAAGACTCTCAAACTTGCTCTGGTTTTTGGGTTTTGGTACTTCCAAAACATCGTCTTCAATATTTACAACAAGAAAGCGTTGAACATTTTCCCATTTCCATGGTTTCTAGCCTCTTTCCAGCTCTTTGTTGGTTCTATTTGGATGCTTGTTCTCTGGTCCTTAAAGCTTCAACCTTGCCCAAAAATTTCAAAACCCTTTATCGTTGCTCTTCTTGGCCCTGCTTTGTTCCACACAATAGGCCACATCTCAGCTTGTGTTTCATTCTCTAAAGTGGCTGTTTCCTTCACCCATGTCATCAAATCTGCTGAACCAGTTTTCTCTGTCATATTTTCTTCCTTTATTGGTGATAGATATCCTATTCAGGTTTGGCTTTCAATTCTCCCTATTGTTTTTGGTTGTTCTCTAGCTGCTGTTACTGAAGTATCTTTCAATGTACAAGGCTTGTGGGGTGCCCTGATTAGCAATGTTGGTTTCGTTTTGAGGAATATATATTCTAAACGTAGTCTTCAGAATTTCAAGGAAGTTGATGGCTTGAATTTGTATGGCTGGATTACTATAATTTCATTGCTTTACCTGTTTCCAGTGGCAATTGTAGTTGAAGGGTCTCAATGGATTCCGGGTTACTACAAAGCAATTGAAGCTATAGGCAAATCATCAACATTTTATATATGGGTTTTGCTATCTGGGATTTTCTACCATCTTTATAACCAATCATCTTACCAAGCACTGGATGAAATTAGCCCCTTGACTTTTTCAGTAGGAAACACAATGAAGAGAGTGGTGGTGATTGTATCTACAGTCATTGTGTTCAGGAACCCAGTTAGACCTCTTAATGCTCTTGGTTCTGCCATTGCAATCCTTGGGACATTCCTGTATTCACAGGCAACAGCGAAGAAACCAAAGAAAATTGAAGGTGAAAAAAGTAGCTAGAGGAGAAGAAAAAGCAAATGGTTGATCATTCTTAAGAATAATTTTAGTCTTTCTACAATATAGAAGAAAATTAGCTGATAGCTGCTTTCTTGCTTCTTTTAAACTACTGCTATTGTTTCAATATTGGTTTGTCAGAGTTGTTTTGTTCTTGCTGAATTTTTTGGTATAAGTGTTTAGATCATCTTTAACTTGGGATAACTAATGAATTGAGTAGAGATGTTGATTCATTGTCTTTGGTAATTTAGACATGGTTCACTTCAAATATGCCTTCTTGCAGATGAGGATAAGTTTTCCATGTTTGTGTGACTGAAGCTTATATTCTCTTTTGTCTCGTTTTCACTGTCTAAATCGCAGCGCAAATGCAATTTTGTTTGTCCACTTAAAATTTTAGGCATAATTTATGGCTCGTTTGGTACATGGAATGGTGATTCCATTCCATGCTTTATTCCATGAAATGTGCATTTCTAAGTTTGGTAGCAAAAAAAGACACGGAATAAGTCATTTCATTCCAAGCTTGATTCCATGGAAGAAGGAATGAGCATTCCCACCTTGAGAGATGGGACTGTTTATTGCATTCTCCTAATCTCCATGGAATCAATGCATTTGGAGTAATTTAGATTTGCTGCTACTTGCTATAAAGCTCACATTCCTATGACTTCTCGGTATATGTAATGATCATTAAAGAGTGAGTGGATATGGTTTGTGAACTTGTCTTGTCAAAGTTTTACTATGTTCTATTCAGTCCTACTGTTGTGGAATTCAGAACCTGGTTTTAACATGTCAGTTGTCAAACATTCGAAACTGCACATGTGGTCTTTCTTATGCCTGTCTTGCACTAAACTGAAACTTAGTCTGTATTCTTGATCTCAAGCTTTCTTGAGTCTCAATCTTAGTTCAGCAACATGAATTCAATTGGACATAGGGTCAAGGTCTTAGGAACATTATCTTAGTTGCTTTTCCTTTTCGAGAGTAGCAACCTCGTATTCATGGTCAAATACAGTCGACATTGTCTAAAAACACAGAAGTTACTGACATTGTTTTCTTACTGATTTGCTGTTTATCTTCCCCCTGTGATCAAGTGAGTAAACTGGTGAACTGGCTTCGAGAAGTTTACACTTGCTTTTATCTTTTGGGATTGTCAGAAACTTAGCATTTACTTGTAGAAAACAGAATCAACCCATCATCATTTAAATATTTTTATATCCATTATATAAATATTTATAGATTGTTACATCAATCAAGCCATAGATTCATAGATATTAGGTTATTCTATGAACCATGACAATTGCAAGGCCAGGCTCCACCAAAGCTCAAACGGCTTTCAAACGCCACAGGCTCAAGCACTAAACTCTTCCTCATACACCTCCAACTACACTATACCTCAATGCTAAAAACACAACCATGCCTTGTTCTACCACTTAGGGCAAAAAATAGGCATTCCTTCTATACTTATAGCTTCTTCTAAGTACTTCTGTCTTGGGACATTTTCCCTATAAGCAACTCTCTGGCTGAATTAGGCCGGAAGCAGTTCCGGCGGCGTGGGCACACAATGCTTGCGCCCCTTGGTTCTGGTAAGTGAGCTTTACATCCTGCAAACTTATCCTACTGCATGGATTCTTTGAACTGCAATCAAATTTCACAGCAACTTGTGTTGCAGATGTTCCATGAATATCTTGGTATGTAACATCACTCACTTTCACCCCTGAGGCCTGTTACCAAAATGGATTCATCAGTAAATTCAAAGATGTGTGGATTTCTTTTCACACCATCCTTTTTTTCTTTCACACACCAAGTTAGATAAATTAATTCTCACATTTCAAGTTTTTTAAAAAAAAAAGAATTGGCCGAAACCCGAAAGACTGTAATAAAATGGGCTAGCGTAATGTGAAATTCCAAAATTATCCATTACCTGGTCGGGGCAACCACTGTTACTTGGGCAGTAATTTTGGTCTATCACAATGGGGTTTTGGACATTGACCATCACAGCATGTTGGAAAAGAACGTTCTTTACAAATCCACTGCTTGGTCTCCCCCAAGATTTTATTCTAACACCGTTTTGAGTACCGGTAAAAGTAACCGTTTTAACTGTCACATTCTGTACACCAGGCTCATTCTGGTCTTTCCCCAAACTTCCAATGCTGCAAAAATTTTAAAAAATTACAATAAATTACCACATTATTAATAATTTAATAAACAAAATTATAAAAAAAATAAAATAAAATACCTAATTCCATGGCCAGGTCCACATGCAACATTCTCAATCCACAGGTTATTAGTTCCCGGACCGATAGAGACACAGTCATCGCCGGTTCGGATTTTTGAGTCGAGGATGGTGACGTCGGTGGACAATTGGACGTGGATGCCGTCGGTGTTCGGGCTGTTTCCGGCGGCGTTGACCTTAACGCCTTGCAGTTTGACGTTGTGGCATCCATTGATGACTATGTGGAACATTTGGCTATTGAGAGAAGTCAATCCACTAACGACAATGTTGTTGGAGTTGCTAAATCTCAGTGTCTGCATATGCACCAAAAAAAAAAAATGGACCTTAATGATAATGCAAGCTAACTAATTTTTTTAAAAAAAAAATTTGAGATCTGAGATCTCTGTTTTGTTTGATAATGTGAAATATATGCAGCTTTCATCCAGAAATTAATTTTCCTGGAAAATTTAACCTAGAAAATGAGCCAAATGATCAGTTGAAGACAAACTTATCTTTCAACATTTCATCATCTATAGTCCCGGACACCCACTTTCTCAGATGGATGAGTTCATAGTTTAAGCTTTAGCTTCGTTTGGTTATATAGAAAATTGATGAGAAATTTTTTGACCCAGTGATTCAGTGAACAAACACCCTGTTTTTTTTATTTGCTTCAACTTCTAGTAACCACCACACCGTTCACCTGAGTTCTCCCCCACCGTTAAACCGTGAAATGACAATAATGCCCCTGCCTAAATGATCTTTCCACCTAAAGAGAAAAAATTGAGAGATGAGCAATTATGTCATTTTAATCAATTGAATCTTACCGTTGCTCCACTGGGGCAACTCTCGCCTGAATTCTTGCAAGCCCACAGTCCAGTGCCGTGGCCATCAAGCATTCCGCCACGAATCGAAACCCCATCAACATACTGAAACAGCAGCCAATTCCCGGCATTTCCAATCACTCTATAATCAGAAGGAGCCACCAAGGTACCATCTATGGTTATAGAGATAGCCTTGCTGCTACATTGCCCTTTAAACACCAATTGCCCAAGCAAGAACCGCCCCGGCGGCACGTAAATCGCCGCCGGCGCATTCGAGTCACAAGCTTTGGCCCAAGCACTCAGGAAAGCCTTGGAGGAGTCAGTTTTGCCGTCCGGTTTGGCGCCAAAACTGACCACATTGTAGGTTACTCCCTTTGCTTCGGCCAAAGACAACGAAGCCAACAAAAGAAATGCCTTGAGAAGAAGGAGAAGAGGAAGAGAAATAGCTCTTGGTGTTCGGTTTGCCATTTTTGAATTTGGTGAACGAAGATGAAAAGCTTAGAGAGAGAGAGAGAGAGAATGGGGTGAAGAAGGTGGTGGGAGTGGCGGAACGGTTTGTTAGAGTATTTATAGCTGAGGATTTGGTTTTGCCTGCAGGTTGGTCTTGATGGCTTAATAGTTTATGGCAGTAACTGATGGAGAAATTGAAGGCAGAAAATTGAAGAGAAAAAGCAAAGCGCCGTAGTTTGGAGGGATTACCGTCTTTTTACGGAACTACCCTTTGCGTGCATCCACATAATAGGTTTGATTATTTTCCGTTTTTATTTGTTGCTTCTTACGGTTCTAGGTCGGCAATTATGGTCATTTTTCTTATATTGTATAGTAATTTTAATTTAATTTTTGCTAATTATAAAGTACGTATATTAATTATTACGAAATTTTTTAATTTAATCAAAGATTTTGTAACAAAGTTTACTAGTTGAATAGCATTAATAAGATAATTAATGAGTTAATTTGACCAATGTTATTACTCAAAACTTCTCATATATGGTTTTAGCTCACTTATTGGTGATAATAGAGATTAGGAGAAATTTTGGGCAAAGTTATTGGTTAAATTTTATTTGAATTTATTGTGTTATTTGTGTGGAGAAAAGGGAGCAAATTAATTCGAGAGGAAAGATTGAATTAATGGGACATACATGTTTCATGCTAGCAGAAAAAGACGTAGGTATATTTTGCATGGACAATGACTATGTAATATAAAAATATAATTATAATATATGTTAAGGTTGCTTGAGATGGGAGAAATTCAAATGGATTAATTTAATTTTTTTAAAAAAAATTATATATAATTGTTTAATATTAGAAAAAAGAGAAAACGGCTACCGTTAACTTGACATATATTGCAAACATCTCACTTGGTTAAAAACCCTAAATTAAGCCATGTTTCCGTACTTATTTTCCGGAACTAATGCAGTGCATAAAGCCATTAATTCCATGACTTTAAGTGCAAGATTAATGCCTCTAAGGGTGCATTTCACACAACTTAATAAAATGAGCCTAATAGTAACAACCCAAGAAATAAGGTGAAATAAAAATTTAATATTATATAATGTTTAGTGTGACACTATATATAAATTAATATTTTTGACAGAAATAAATTTAAATTATAAAATTTTATTTTTTATAATTTCTTTATTTTGAATTTCAATATTTTTTTTCCTTCTTTAGCATCATTGATAACATTTACAACTTTTCAATATTTATTCTTTTAAAGGAATGTACATTAATGCTTTTATCTAAGAATTTCCAATAACACTACTTAATGGTAACTTTGGTTTAAATTTTTTATTATATTTTATTTATAAAAGTTATAAGGATTAAAAAAAAATTATTTTTTTACTAATACAGTCAAGCTTAATTAGGGTAAAAGAGACCAAATTGTTAATACAATAATAAGTCGTATTAAGTGATTAGAGTTAACTATATAAAATTATTCAATACAGTGTATACACCGAATATTATATAATAGTAAATTATATTGAATAATATTATATAATCTAACCTTATACGATGTGTCAAGCGCATACTAAGTTGTCATCTAATGCATTTTGTTAATCTACTATTTCCCCCAATTGTTTTATATATATATAATTTTAAAATTATATAAATTTAAAAATTAATAATTAGATTTAAGTTATTTTTTTGACTTAGAGTCACAAGTGTAATTCCATTTTTCATCATGGGCACAAATGGAATTCTAAACATTACGTGTGAATAAGTGATAATGCAACCGTTTTCAAGGCTTGGTGTTCACTCCTTATTCAGTATGAATAGATTTAAACACTAGATAATATAGTTAATTAATGGAGCACATACTCACTTCACTCCTCTCCACCTCAACAACAATCCAGTTTCAATGAGATAAAAAAAAAAAAAAAATCCATTTTTAATGTTAAATTATTTTGTACACATTCCAAGATACAATAATGCAGCATCACATTCTTATCAAAAATAAAATAATGGAGCATGACAAAAAAAAAAAAAAAAATTGTAGCATCTCATATTAATATTGATGCCAATCTAGCTATATGTTTATATAATTCATATCATATATATATATATATATATATATATATATATATATATTCAGGTTTTAGGATTTTTCAATGTTTCGATATCAATTACGTATTCGAAATTATATTTAATCATCAATTAATTTTATTTGAATCAAATAAAATATTATAAAGATAATAAAGTTATTTTCACTAATTTCTAATGCACCTACATTTTTAATACTCAAATTCAAAATTTTTGATTAAATTAAAATAAATATTATGCATACACAATGCAAGCCATAACACATATTTCAAACAATTAACATATTGATTAACAATTTATTTTTGATAAATGATCTATAAATATTCTTTTAAAATTTCGACAAAACTTAAAATTGAATAGTGACCTTTCACCTTAACTTTTATGTATCATAAATACAAAAGAACATAGGTTTTTTTTTATTATATTCAAAATACTCTTATATATATTTTTTAGATATTAAACTAATTTTTATTCAAAATAAAAATAATAATTAATATTTTATTTTTAATAAAAATTACTCTAAAATAGGAACCCACAATTTTTGACACAGCATGAAGTGTTTGAATCCATAGCACGTGGAAGCGAGAATGTTCGAAATCAACGTGCCATGGCATGCTGCGAAGTGACATGCGCATTAGACAACGGAGAATAAAGCGGCGTTTTCTTCACTCTGCCCAAAACGGATACCCAAACCCCCTTCACTCTTCTTCTTCTTCACATTGACAGTTTTGTCCTTTCTACTATTGTTCGTTTATTAAGTTTAATTTTTCAATGCATGATTCACAATGTAGACAAATTATAAAGCACACAACAAAATTTAATTGCGTTTGTCTTTTTTATTTTTTTTTTCTTTTATCTCTTTTGCTCTTTCTCACCTGTGAATTAGAGAATAAAATTCCCTATTTCATACTTAGGTAATATGTTTTGTCTCATGCTAAAACAGAGAAAAAAATTTAAAAATATTATAATTTCTCTAAATTTATAATTTTTTTTATAATTATTATATATTTAGTCTTATGAATTTTAATTTCTTTGTTATCTCATTTTTTGTTTTATTAATTTTTAATTGATTAAAACATTTATTTTAATAAATTAATAATATTTGAAGTATTATTTTATATTTTTTTTGACCAAATCAAAAGTGAGACAATGAAATAAAAGATATTGGGTCATGCAAAGTCCTCTTTTCCAACTTAATAGTTTAGATTTGTCCCTTGATATATATTTGCAATAATATTCAACGGAATACTTGCCAACCATTGTTGGGGAAAGTACTAATTTCAAGTTTGAGGAGCAATTTTCACTCTCTTTTGCATGTGCAACCATTTAGGGTTCCATCAAACATGCAAAATTTCTTCGTAGAAGAAGACTTAGGGTTAAAGAAGAATTTTTAATTAACCAATATGCAAATAAAGACTTGTATTTTGCTATGTCTCTAACTCATTTGATGCCCAAGGAGCAAAATCCTACCTACATAAAAACTCAAAAAAAAAAAAAAAATACACTATTTTATTTGGGGAGTGCTTTGGCACATTAAAGCAGATGATTTGTAATAGAATTGCATCTGTAGTAGGAGAAAGATCGAAAGAGATTAATCCTTAATGTATGCATACTTCTTTTTTTAATATTATACTAGCTAGGCTAAGATATTCCATGTAAAAAGGAAAAACCCTAGTTAGCCAAAACCTATAAAGTGAAAAATGAGAAGAGAGACTAAACTCTCGATCTACATCAATTTTATGCTAGCTATCTCAATCAATTAAACAGGACAATTGTTAGTTAGAATTGAAGAAAGCAGTTGTGCCACAAGGACTAAGGAGACTCATCTCTTAACCTAATATTGAATAAAAAAAGAGAATTTAGTTATACATCATAGGGGCCACATAAAGTGGTCAATACAAGATGCGACCTTCTTCCACATCAATTGAGTTCATGCGTTAGGATTTGACCTTCTTATATTCAAAAGGTATATATATATATATAGATTGTACTTAATATTAATGCATAGGTGATTAGGTCAATGTAGGACAAAAAGTGGGAGAATCTAAAGCCCATGTGTGACTTCTTAGCAAATTAAGCCAATTGATTTGAAGAAGCAAGTCTGAATTCCTCTCTCTATATCCTAATTTTGCCCATCAATGATTTTCAATGGTTGTGCTAGATGTTGTATTCCATGATTGATGGCATAAATTATCTTTTTATTTCTATGCCAATGAACCAATTAGAAGGTTGCTTGGTGCATCCTTGGTCAATGTGCATGCAAAATTTGTTCTTTTTGTTAGAAAATTATTCAAGTATCTGATATTATATTAATTAGGTGTTGATTAATTCAAATCAAGTAATTATATATAAAAATAATAAATTTTTTTATTAAATTTTAATATAATTATATTCTTAAATTTAAAACTTAAGACCCGAGCTAAAATCTCCTAGTAATTGAGCTACACATACATAAAAAAATATTAGTTTAGAGGTTACGGTCTTTTGCCTAACTAATTCTGTTTCCATATGATATCCTTTAATGTTGCAAATTAAATACTTCTAATAGGGTATGTTGTAACAAGTACAATGGGTCCCTTTAAATCTATAAATGAAAAACATTTCTATGTTTGAATATTAGTATGATTTTTAAAATTAAAATATTAAAGGATCGATTGTAAAAGTTAATTGAAATTAAATTAAATTTTAGTGTGTCTAATTACATTTTTTATACTTAAGCTACAGTTCTATGTTCAAACAAAAAACCATAGTACTTAGTTTAGTTTTTTCAAAAACTTAGTTAATTTTATATAACTTTATTTGATCATTTCCCAGGAAATAATTGGTTTTCATTAATTTTTAATCTAGGATGCAGATATGCAGAAGAAATAGGATCTGTTTCTTGTAAATCCATGGAGACAAACCCATGCATACAGATGTTGTCTGCGATAATCACATGTTCTGCTATTCCATGTTCTTGTAAATACATTAGTTTAGATTTGATAAGTGATGTGAATCATTGTCCAAATCAACTATACTTGTGGGCCTGAACAATTAAGCTCATAGGCTCATATCTCAACTATCTATATAAAAGATAATTAAAAAATATATACGTACTCTTTTGTATTTTGTCTTGCCATCGTAATTAGTGGCGTAGAGTAGGACCATCATTTTCAACATTTTCTAAAGTTCGGTAAAGAAGTTACAAGGTGGATACCTCTCACTTTCTCGTACGCCCACAAATGCATACCTTGTAAGATCATTGTACAAATCTTGTATGTTGTGTATCTCTACGAAAAAAAAGGAGAGAGAAAGATATTTGTAGATATAAAATCTCTTTTAATTGAATGTTTCAAAACTTGAATCCCTAGTCAACCGAATTAGGAATTAGTCAAAACTGAATCAAAATCTCTTTTAATTGAATGTTTCAAAATTTGAATCCCTAGTCAACCGAATTGGGAATTAGTCAAAATTGAATCAAATTAATACCTAATTTCTTCAGTTGAATTATTGAAACATTGAACAGATAATTTCTCCCAATTAATACCTAATTTAGATTTTAAAACACTTGTTTTATTTAATAATTTAAACTTTTAAATTAATTAATTTTTGATACCAAGCAATCAATCCTCAAGTTGTAAGAATAACTTGAATCTCATTTGATCTGCCTCACAATGTACCAAAAGAATGTATGACTTAGAGGTTAAGCCAAAATCATAATTGTAAGTCAATTGCTTCTCATACGTGTAAGGTAAACATAATTCATTAATTGGATTATTGGGGAAACTTAAGAGTATCTCTAGTGTAAGTTATATAACTGTTCTGGATTCAATGGACCTTACTGATAAGTAATGGGCCCACACAAGCATAGTAAACAGAACAACACATGGGGATTTCTTCATCGTATGTCCTCATTCTGTAAACTAAGAATTTCACCAAGGTATTCACTATTTAGTCAATAAAATAGCCCATATTTCTAAAGATATTTTTAAATTGAATTAAACTAATTCGAATTATGTTTGAGGTCAATTATTTACACGTTTTATATCTATAAATCTCGAGGTTCATAAATTAAAATAAATATACAAATCTTGAGATTTATGTAATCTATAAAGTGTGCATTTAGACATTGCCGAATTATTTTCGGGGCTAACTTGATCATACAATTAGATTGAGATGAATTCTTTTTAACATATCTCATGCCTCTATAGATCTCTAAATCTATATAAGTTGAAAATGAAGATATAAATCTATAAATTCTTGTGATTCATGGGGTTTAAATTCCATATCTTTAATGACATGATTCAATAATTGAATGTTACAAAACTTGATCAAAAACCTATACGGAGTCTCAGCCAACAATTGTTGAACCCCACTATCCATCATTTGATTTCCATCCAAACACAAAATTTGACATTAAATTTGAAAGGACTGAAAAAGGATAGTAATGTGGATCAACAATTAGATGAGTGTGGGGATTAATAGTTTACTTGAATGAATTGAAGAAGCTAACTGTATCATTGAGAGCTTGGATGAAGCTATCAACATCTTCCTTGGTGTTATAGAAGTAGAGACTAGCACGTGCGCTCGCGCTGACGCCTAAATAGCGATGAAGGGGTTGGGCACAATGGTGGCCTGATCTGATAGCCACTCCATGCTGAAATCAAACACATCAATCCATATTTACATGACAAGTTTTAATCAATCAATGTTTTGAAACTCACACTAGCCTGACTGGTTCGACTAGATAACCTATGAACCGGCTGAGAAGCTGGTCTGGATGGCTCTATTGGACCATTCTGGCTAAGGAACCGGCCAAAACACGACTAGATAACCTGTGAACCGGATGAGAAACTGGTTTGGATGGCTCTATTGGACCATTCCAGCAAAGGAACCAGCCAAAGCACGACTAGATAAACTGTGAACCCCACATGAAACCGGTTTGGATGGCTCTATTGGACCATTCTGGCAAAAGAACCAGCCAAAACACGACTAGATAACCTGAGAACTGGATGGGAAACTGGTTTGGATGGCTCTATTAGACCATTCCAGCAAAGGAACAAGCCAAAACACAAGTTGACCTGGATCAAAACTGTTTAAAAATGCACCTATCTACCAAGGGGATGGTCATGTTATCCTTTACCTGTTGGTCAAGAAATGTTGCAAGATCAGTAGGGTGCATATTTTCAACATTGAAAGAACAAAGAGCAGCCCGTTGGACAGTATCTGAAGGTACCGGCCCGTAGATTCGAATGTTTGGGACAGAGAGAAGGCTTTCATACAGATATTTACCCAGCTCCATCTATGTAAAAGATGTTTAGAATATTAACATGAATTTACAAATGTGCAAGCCAAAAATTTGACCTTGGCCTTCATCTACTAAATAAAATATGGTATGCGGATTGCCAGTAAATAAATAATCGTACTTTACATAAAAATTAATAAGATATCTGAATCTGAACTTCAATAAAGATTTAAGTTAAGATTCAGTATATCTTACCTTCCATATGCTTCAGAAGGTACATATAAGCAAAATATCACTCTTTTTTTTTTTTTTTTTTTTTTTTTACTGAATTATAAACTAGCATTTGCTATCAGATTGATGTTCAAGTTACCTCATAATCATGTATCTTCTGCATACCAATCCCAGATAAGTAATCAATTGCTGCTCCAAAACCAATTGCTTCCCCAATTGCAGGTGTCCCAGCCTCAAATCTAATTACAGTTAGAATCCCAAAAATAATGAGATGGTATGCAACGGTAGAGTAAGAAAGTTATCAAGAAAAAAGAAAATCCTAAAGGATGTGTGTAGACATTACTGATATTGATATGGAAATTGGAAGTAAACATGCATGAGAGTATCATCCATTTAGAAACTAGAAATTGCTTTTGATAACTTAGTAGACTATTTCCAAGTCAAAATGAATTTGGAAGCAATACTATGAGCCCATTTGGATTGGCATCTAAAAAGGAGAAGCATCCCCCCATTTGCTTCTAAAAAGAGCAAGATTTTGGCTTCTGAAGGTGTTTCTCCTTCTACAAAAAGCCAATCCAAACAGTGAAATTTTGTGTGAAGTGTTTCTTTTTCAAATTAAAAGCAAAAGCAGGTTGACAAAAGCCAATCCAAACAAGCTCTCTCTATATATGTGTGTGCAAGGTGAGGAAGTACAAATAGGGAGGAAGTAATAAGTTTATTTTAGTTCCATAACTAAAACCATTAATAAGCATGCACAAATGTGAAGCAAGAAAGCTGCCAGCATTCTTCCTACCCATGCATTTTCTGCAAGATAAACAAGGGCAAAGGGAAAACATGTTCACAGACCTGGATGGAGGCTCTGCATAAGTTGAATGATCAAGATATACATCAGAAATCATTTCCCCACCACCTAAAAGAGGTAAAAGCAGAAATTACAGACAATACAGTTAGCTTAGCTACGCTTCACAGGCTCATATCATTGATCTCGAACCCAATTAAAAAGAGGATACTGTAGACAATATAACCTACCTAAAAATGGAGGCATAGCCTGCAAGAGATCACTTTTACCATATAGGAATCCGATGCCTGTAGGTCCACACATCTGAAACACGTTTATTCCTCAACTCATTATACATCCTTTGAATTTAGAATTAGATGTACTTAAACAACCTTACCTTGTGAGAAGAAGCAACAAGAAAGTCAACGTTAAGGCTCTGAACATCAACCACCATGTGTGGAACACTCTGACAAGCATCTACAAGCAGTTTGGCCCCAACATCATGTGCCCAATGGGCAATATCTTCAATAGGAAGGACAGAACCTACAGAAAGCAGTGTGTAAATTATAATTACTCATTTAGTTCAGTCCTAAACTCCAACACTGAGTAACGTGTAGTACCAATGTATGAACAAATAATTATTGATAGAATCCGAAGAACATGATAAAGATGTTTGATAAAGACTGCAGTGAATCTGTCATAATTCATAGGCTCATCCTAGTTTACAATCGTCTAGGATTTTATGTTCACCAAGCTGCAATTACTTGGAATAACCAGAAGATCATCAATGTTAAAAACAAAATTACCCAGGAGGCAAACGAACTTGACAGCCACAACAAAAGCATCATAAATAAAATCAAAATGGTCAAACTGAAAAATTGGAATAAGAAACATACCTAGAACATTTGAAACATGATGGACGACTACCATTTTTGTCTTCCTTGAAATTGTTTGTTTCAACTTCTCAATGTCTGGAGTTTCATCTTCATTTAGATCCACAAATTTCAAAACAGCTCCAACCTTTTGAGCTACAAGTTGCCAAGGAACAATAGCACTGTGATGTTCAGCAACTGTAAGTATAATCTGCCAGAATGGTAACACGATGTCAAATCCACAGAACAAGGGTCATAATTCTCCTTGAAGGTCCAAACTAGAAAAGTGAAATTCTCTACAATTTAAGGCTGAAATTTTGCAAAATGCAATCATAATTTCTGATAATGCACATTTTACAGCTAAATGATACATTAGGCCATGCATAGAAAGATAACATATTAAGCAATTTTGCTTGGTACTTCTGTAGATCCCGTGCTTCAGACAATCCTATAGAACTTGTATATATCAGCATAAAACTCAAACACGTCCCCAAATAAACTCTTTATAATGGTTATGGATGTTACTATATAACAGAGGTTCATAGAGGCAAGTAAACATTAACCCATATAACAGTGAATATTTTGGATGGGTATGATTTGGAGACGGAAAAAGAAAACCATTACATATATCTTTTGATAGAAGAATAAATTAATCAGATGGTAAGAAATGAGAAAATACAAAGAAGCACGGCCATAACAAATCCTCCTTAAACAAACAAACAAACTACAGCAGATGAACAGAAAAGGCATAGAAGGAAAATCTCAAAACAAAATGGCTTTCTGATCTGTCTGCATTGAAGAAACCATGTGTATAGCACCAGATAGAAGCCATGAACATAATTCATCTCAGTAAACCTAAGGAAAGACAATCCTCCTTGAAGAAGATCTTTATAATTTAGCCATTTCCAAAACTAATTTCTTCTTTTTGAGGCTTAAAATATCTAGTACAAAACTCAGCCAACCTTTGAAATTCTAATAGCGATAACATTCAAATAAAACCTTAACACACTCTGAAATCTTAAAAGAATTTCACAAGATAATATTATCTCAGACCCAATTAACATTTAACAATAAAAATGAGCTTAGGTGTAACAAAATATTAGCCAATAATAAAGTACCTCATCATCTGGTTTAAAATTTGACAAGCCCCAAGAGTAAGCCACTAGATTGATAGCTTCTGTAGCATTTCTAGTAAAAACAATCTCCCTGGTATCTGAAGCATTTACAAAAGCTGCCACCTTCCTTCTGGCCAATTCGTACTCATCTGTGGCTTTGGCGCTATATGTACATGAGAAATCATTAAGTTATATGGTAACCTACCATGAAAGCATTGGCAAGAAGACAAAAAGTACATGCCTAACAGAATTCTTTTCCTCCTAAAATACTAGTCAGATGGGAGAAAAGAAATTAAATTTCGAGTGTCACCAAAGATATTATGTCTATAATCACAAATATTCCACAATAAGCACCTTAAGAAATGAATGCCACGATGCACATTTGAATTGTAAGCTTCATAATAGTGTTGCAAAGCCTTCAAGACAAGGGAGGGCTTCTGAGAAGTCGCCGCATTATCTAAATAAACAAGTTTTGAGCCATTTACTTCCTGTGAATCCAGTTCAAGAATCAGAACTTCATAAAGTGTCACAGAACAACCAAAAACATGCATTTTACCCAAATTTTTTCTTAAGAAAAGCATTAAATCCAAATATTTGGCATTTGAACTGCAAAAGGGAGATAGAAACACATTTTTTATATCAATCCAACAATGAAAAAGAAAAGAGACTAATAGTCAATTCTCAGAAATGGAAGTACAGACAAATTATAAATTGAATCAATCAGGGAAGCAAGAATTTAGAATTTACAATAACTTACAGAAGAAACAACGAGGACCCTAGTATAAGGAAACATTTATGTGGGAATTGTAATTTAGTCTTCAATGTTAACCTTTTTTTTTTAAAAAAAATATAGAAATTCTAACATTAGCAACAAGATCAAATGAATAAAATTGATGAAAAAGATGATAAATACCTGGTGGAGGATAGGGAAATCGGGTCGGGTCGCGTGACCAAGAGAACTGGACGAAGAAACTGGTTCAGCTACTCGTTCGTTGACTGCCGAAGCACAAACAGAAAGGGAAGAAGACAAACGACGAAGCCTGAACCGAACATACTCAGAGCTCCGAGCCGTGACTGAACAGCAGCAACTAGGGCTAGAGATTTTGAAAGATGGAAGCTTGTGAATCAAGACTTCCATTATTGAACAACCAAGATTAAATTGAAAGATTCTTCACAGCCGTTACCAACCCAATACACGAAATAGCTTAGGCAAGTGATGACATCTGAGAAAAAGTTCAAATTTTCGCAACCAAACAGAAATGGGAAACAGTTAAACCGCGTCCATCAATCAGCACAATACTTCACCAAGAAAAGAAAACACTGCTTTTGGGGTCACAGACCCAAAATCAATTTAAACAGAGACAAATAAAAAAGTAAAACTTTCTTTGCTACTAACCTGCCACTGCAAAAGTAACTGAACGAAAAGATAAACGAAAAAAGGAATCAAATTTGGAAGTTCCTAACGAAATTGGAGAGTGAGCACGTACCTTTGACCACAATCAGGATCACTCTGTCTAACTTGAAGAAGGAATTCATGAAATGAAATGGATATTGCTTTCGATAAATTATTAAACTCACCCCTGAAGTTTTAGTATTAATACATTTTCCTCAGATTTCTTTATAATTAGGTCATCAGCCATATATTATATAATTACTTCAAAATAACCCAGGAGGCTCAATTCAACTCCAACCCAGATAAAAAGGAGTGATTTTGGGAACTGGGTATCGCTAATCGCTAACTATTTAAGCTACGGCGAGAAAGTGAAGTGCAACAGGGTGACAAGGAACAAACAAGTTCTGAACCAAGTAGATAGAAAAGCGATTGAGGTGAGATCAAAGAGTAGAAGTCAGAGGTAAAATGGTCGGAGCTGCTTCGTCATCGTCAACTCAAACCAAGACAGGAGCTGCTACTGAACCCAAACTCCATCTTATGAAGGAATTGAGGAGCCACGAAGTCGCCATAGCCGAGCTTAACAACCTTCCATCAACAAGGGTAATCTTTCTTCTAATTTCGGGTTTCCTTTGGAAGTGAACAATGTTGTCAATTTTTCCTCTTGTTTCTGAGCTTTCCTTTTGATAATTAAGTCATGGAGGCTTGGAAAACCATTATGGATGTGACAAACATTTATAAAGTGTATGGTAAACTAAAAGGATGCTAAATGTCTTTTATAAAACAGTAACACAATTCCCATACAGTCAAAAGAGACACACCATGGGGTTGAGAGAATATCACAAATATGGTGCTTTCAACAAAACAACTGTTATTAATCAGAACATACAGGAAATTGTAAATTGGCACCAGTCTGTTTCAAGACACTAAAAAGTATAACTTCAGGGGAGAAACTTGCAGCAATGGATATAGTCTGACAGAGTAGTTTATATTTGCAACTAGGAGCCGAAGACCTATGATTGTCTTTGCTCACCAGAATATGCCATTGCTTGGTAATGAACTCCACATTTACATTGTTTATGAGGGATAAAAGAGAGTGTGATCTGCAGAATAGAAGCCCATCTCCTTGTAGTTGGAGTTCTGCATGCATCTCTAGTGACTTTGTCAATGCTAATGATGTGTTCCTGCTGACATCAATCCACTACATGCCCTCGGGCTTATATATGAGTAAACAAAATTTTGAATCTCTCAGAAAACTTCCCTTTCCTTTTAGCACATACTGTAGAAATCATGAACACGTTGAGAATATAGTATCACAGAAATACTTGATGAAATGCATTAAGGTTTTTTCCATTGATATATACTATTGTTATCTAGAATTGAGCTCCTCACATTGAATTGTTGATATCAATTCAATTGACAAGGAATAAGATACTGTAGAATTCAGCCTCTGACTACCTATTTTTTCTTCAACTGCTTAGCAAATATGCTATTGCAATGTAGCAGTATTAACTTCCCTTTTGTATGAAAGCGAAAGTGAACGAGAAAAGAGGTTCAAGCTAGGGTTGTTATCAAACATAGATATAATTTGGGTCCTCAACTTTCCTCTTCAAGAGACTATTAGTTAGTCACAAACTTACTAAAGTACTCAATAGGATAAAATAATCCCAATCAATACAAGAACAAGACTAGCTATCAATAACTATTCATCATGAGGTGAGTATAATCTCTTAATAACTCCCTATCTTTCTCTTCTTTTTTTTTTTCATTATTTTACTGTTATTTGATTTTTAGCCTCTCCATGTTAATTTTATTCCTTTCCTCTCTTCTCTTTTTTTGTTATTTTTCCTTTCAAGCTGTCTTTTACTATTTTATCTTGCCAGAGGGAAAGGGCTCTTTCAAGAAATTTTATAGGCTTGGCACATAAAAGAAAATTTTCTTGATGTAGGCTGTCTATCAGCGAAATGGAAACTTATTTTTCCGCACAACCATGGAAAAAGCAAAAGCAATGGAGCAGAGTAAGAACTCCTTACCATTGGCACTGTGTTATTTTCTGTTCTTTCCTCATTTCTTATATCATTGATGATTCTCATATTATATTCTTTCCCACTTGGTGCCGGGTAGAACAACTTAATTCAGCCAAAAGCAAGCTCAGAATTCTGGAAGCTTCTCCCTAGTTATCAGGCATACTAACTCTATGCTAGACCTCCAACCCTTCAGCTGGCGAAGTTATTCAATTATACGAGGCATTTTTCCGAGCGCTAAATGAAAGTATAAGGCATTGGTGGCTTTGTTTTCACTTGGTGATTTTATCTCAGTAAAGAGCTGCAATTTCTTAAAAACTGGAAGTTGCATAAGATGCATTCACGCCAATTATTTAGTTTTAGATTATAGATTTGATTATTGTTAATTTGTTATGAATCTTTTGATACCGCAGGAATCATGTTTGTTCTTCAACAATTAGGTGTTGAAAGCACACATGTTCTTACCAAATGCTTTATGAAACAGAAATTTGCAAACTTCATTCATCATTGTATCTACGTATTTGTGCGAACAGTTTTACTACAACTACTGATGAATGATGATGTTTAGAGAACAGCTTCAGTTCTGTATTGCAACTGGAAACTGGAATTAGTGAAGTCAACCAGAAATTGGTCCATAAAAATTTGCAAATTTACAATCATTGGCAAGAAAAACATAACCAAAGAGAAAATATTTTGACACGCATTAATCCAACGGTGAGAGTTATCAGTAATTTAAGCAATCTTAAGAGATTATATCTTTCAAGCCTTGTGTTCCATTCTTCCAATTTCCAGTTGAAAGGAGTGGAAAGGTAAGTTTCTTGAATTCCTTCTTTGGAAGGAATGTTCCTTTCCCATCTATCCTCCCATTAGAGTTTCGAACTCCAATTTCATTTGCTCTAGGCTGCAACATCAACTTCAATTCCATTTCTTTAATGAAATCGCAATACTCTGAGGCATTCACTGGACAGACTCCACACTCTTTTATGGTAATGTCACCCCGCCTATCTGATACATTATCGGTTTGAGCAAAGAATTCAAATACAAGCTTTGGCTTATAAGCAGTGCATTCATCATTAGCTGCATGTGCTTGAAGGCAAAATCGATCATCAAACCACAGACACACATGATCAGAAATGAATTCATAAGCATAGATGCTAGACCATAAACTCATTTGGCCCCTTTCAGATTCCTTGGATTCCAAGTAACAGTCACATCCAATGAAATTCTTATCATTTGATGGGAATCTACCAACAACCACACAGAATATGAAACCCCAAATCTTGGAAGTTTGAGCAAAAGGGATCTCAATTGTTATTGACGCCTGTGTTGTCCTGGGCTCGAACCACGCCGGAACTTTGCTGCCTGGGTATATAACATCAAGAGGACAATCAAGCATCTTACCTTCTTTAATTGTTGATAAATGCTGATATGCCGTTTTCTTTAAGATGAAATGTGCATTTACTCCAACAGCTTTGAGTGAATATTGGCTCAGATTTACACAGTTTTGGAATCTGATACGTATCTTGTTTTCTCTTACAAGTTCAGCAATCTCAGAAGTGAACTCAACTGTCTCCAAAGATGTGCAGTTATAGGCATAGAATTCTTTAATGGATGATGGAAGCTCCGGCAGAAACCGAAGCCTCCTGCAACCACTCAAGTCAAGTTTTTCCAGTTTTGTAAGATGCTTGATGCTTGCAGGTAAGCTCCTAACATCAGTTTCTTTGAGTAATAAAAGGCGCAATGAAGATAACATGCTGATGTTTTCAGGGAGTTCAAATAAGTTACAACATTGTTCCAGCAAAAGCTCTTGCAAACTCCATAAGCCATCAAGAAGGTTATGCAGATTGGATGCGTCAAGTTGTATGCAGCCATGAATGCGAAGAGAGCGAAGAGATTTCATGTTAGCTAAGTTGCTGGGAAGATTCTTTAGGCTTTTGCAGCCATCTAGAAGGAGTGATTCAAGCTTGTTGAGACTCCCAATTGAAGAGGGCAATTCATTGATAGCGGTTGATGCTAAGTTTAAGTCTATCATATTCTCTGAAGTCACTGAAAATTCTTTGAGTCTTGAGCAGTGACCGAGGGAGAGATAACGAAGAGAGCTTAAATGGATACTACTTTTGAGACTGGTAAGAGCTTTACAGTCAGATAGGTTCAACCTCACAAGCTTATGGAGAGATAAAATAGAAGGATGAACACGAAGCAAGTTGCTGCAGCAGTAAAGTTCTACTTCTTCGAGATTTGAGGCCATAGAAAAATCTGGGAGCTCTACCAATTCTTTGCAGTAACCGAGATCAACTTTCTTTAATTTCACTAGACTCTGACAATAAAAGAGTGACATCACATTAGCTAAAGAAACTCTCACAACTCTCAATTTACAACTAAAACAAAATCGTGTAAAGTCAAGAACAAATTTAATTCAAAAGCTAAGTTATGTGAAACCCCGTGAATGGTTTTATATCTAACATGCCCTATACATGAAAACCATGCGAAGAAGTGCAAACAAAGCACAAGTCTACTTATACCACAAGCCAGAGTTTTCGACCAAAAAAACTCTAATATCATATCAAAAACTAATTCAACTCAAAAGCTTAAGCTTTTAGGTGAAAGTCTCAGAATAGTTTTGTATCAAAGAAGTGGTACTACATAGGCAAACATCAGTTCTGCCACAACATCCACAAACTGCTGGGGCAGACAAAATATTCATAATATTATTTTGGATTTTGTAGAAAAAATTTGTGCACATATATAGAATCACAATGCAGAAGATGAGAACATATATATGATATTTCCATACCACAATTCCATCCCAAAGCTTTTCCACGCGGCTCCATTTCATGTTGAGTTCAACAAGATTTTCTGCACAAAATGTTGGAGGCAAAGATTTCAAAGGATAACTATCCCAATGAAGAAGTCTAAGTTTTTTGGGAAAAACTTTAAGGCCATGAGGAAGATAGAGGACTTGTTCTTCAGTATATGGCTTAGAGACACTAAGAAACTTCAACTCCTGCATAGCAGCAAAGACTTGAGGATCTAAACTTATCTCTTCAATTTTTGATCCATTCAGAGTTATGCTTTGAATAGCTTTAGTCCCCTGCCATGAAAAAAGAAGCAAACAATTCAAAACATCATTCAAAACCATGTTTCTAGAAAGAATTCAAACACTTGGTAAAAGATAATTGTAATACTAATGCAATTTTAACTTTTACCGCATTATTCTTCAATACTGGATAAATATCATCCGGATCCCACAACCGGCTGCGTTTTCCAGGATCTTCCATGCATTCTTCACGAACAATCTCCCAACCCATTTCTTGTATTAAGTCATGCATAGAAATATATGGTATTTGAGAGGCTCCATTTCTTCCTTCAGATATAAGAGTTTTGTCATGAAGGTCTTTCAAGCCTATGGTGGTTGAGTAACCACAAGCATCTAGTAAATACTTTATTCTGTCCTTCTCAACGGTTCTTTTGAAAAAGCATGCAATGTATAGAAAGATACTCTTCTCTTCGCGATCTAGTCCATCAAAACTCAATCTCAATGCTGCTTGAATCTTTGCATAAGGCATTTTCTTGAGTTTCTCCAACTGGCTTTCCCATTCTTCTTTGCTCTTGCCATAAAGAAAGGAACCCAAAACTTTTAGGGCCAATGGGTTTCCTGTGGCATAACTAATCACCCTCTTGGATAGCTCTATCCACTCCATGTCGAGACAAGTTTGCTTGAAGGCATTCAAGTTGAAAAGTTGAACAGCTTCATCAGAATTCAATGGCTTAGCCTCATATATGATATCCACAATTTTTTCGATCACTTGCCTATCCCTTGTTGTTACAATGATTCTACTACCTAAACCATACCAATCGTGTGCTCCAACTAGAGTTTCTAGTTGCTCAGAATCATTGACATCATCAAGAACAACGAGAACCTTTTTACGGCTAAGCCTTCTCTTAACATAAGGAGGTACCCCATTAGGTGTACCAATATGTAGGTCATTTTCATTTAGTAGTATAGAAAGAATCTTGTTCTTTAAGTAAACCATCCCATATTTCTCTAGTTCTTCCCTCACATTTGCCATGAAGTAACATCCTTCATATTCGAAACACAACCGGTTAAATACAACGGCTGCTAGAGTTGTCTTGCCAATACCACCCATGCCCCAAATTCCAATGACACGAACATCTTTTGATCCTAGGTTCATGAGTGATTCTATATCTGCAATTCGCTCATCGATTCCAACAAGGTCTCTAAAGTCACTTTGATACATATGATTCAACCTTATACACACACAACTCACAATTTCTTTTATGAGCTCAACTTCATCCCTATAGAACATGAAAAAGAGAAAGTTTGTGAAATTGTAAAAGCCCTATCAGATGTATATTCTCTAAATAGCATTAAAGTTGAATTGCATAACAAAGCTTGACTTTGTAATTGATAAGAAATAACAGTTGCGGTGTTGATTGTATTGTATATGTAACTATAAGCGGAAGTTCTTTCCCAGGTATCCTCACACTCTTTAGTATGAGATTAATTCTTATTTAAGATAGGGAGCAGTAAATGATAAATCCCCCAACAAGGGCTACGCAAAGGTTTCAAACTCAAGACAACTAACAATTAACAAGTGTTTTGATGAAGTAGAGTCTAGCTGAATTCCTTACTCGAAATTAGGCAGTCAGGTAATTTTGGATCTAAGATAAAGAAAAGAAATTTGAACACATATTTGGAAAACAAAAATTACCCAAATTTTGATGAATCAAATCCAGATAAGTCAGCAACTTTCTTCAAAGCAGATATCCAATTTTGCAGCTTGACCCTCTTTACCCCATATTTTTTTTGATGTTTATCTAATGCATCTCCATAAGTCTCTTTTTGATACCTTGCATGTGATGGATCTATATTGTAGAAAACAGGAATTACAATCTGTTTATTTCTGTCCATGCATTCAACGATTTCGACAAGTTCATCCAAGCACCACTTTGAAGAAGCATAGTCTTTGGAGAATATAACCAATGAAATCAGTGATTGTTCAATTGCTTTGAGGAGAACTGGTGAGATTTCATCTCCTCCTTCAAGTCTGTCATCTACGTATGCATCAATCTGCTTCTGCCTTAATTCCTTCTTCAAATGGCTAAGAAAACCATAGCGTATATCTTTGCCTCTAAAGCTGATGAAGACATCATATTTCACTTGAACATGAGGAGAAGAAGAAGAAGACTCCATTTTGGAAACAACCAAGATCAAGAGAATGGAAAAAGATATTTGCTTGAATTATCAGTTGTATATCAGAAGCAAGAAATAAACCTAAACAAAGAAATAACTAGCTGAATATGAGCAAAGAAAGAAAAAGAAAGATGATAATGAATCAAAAGTAGCAGAACTAGAAAAGCGCTTGCAGGTTTTTTCTTTTGTTTTTTGTTTTAAGTTTTATTCACCAATATCCACATTTCACATTCAAGGTTGATTAATCTTGTTCAGAGAGCGGAGTAATTTTATGAGTTACCCTCTCGATGAACATTTTTTTTTTTTTTACTGGTTCAAACTCCCTCGATTGCTGAACTTGGTTTAATTAGCACCAAACCACACATTGTCGGTGAAAGGGATTGGAGTTGATAATTAAATGGATGCTACCTTTTGCAACTTCTTGGAAGTTTCCTGAGCTTGACTCAACTGTTCTATGAGGGGAAATTAAAACTTGACCATTTCAAACAGTAGAGCCTGACCTACCAAAGTGGATTCTGCATGTGAGCTTTCAAGACTTCCAGGGTCTAATTATGTCACAATGTCGGTAAATGCATGTTACTGGTTACAAGCTCCTTGGGTTTCTTTGTTAAAACTATATTAGTATATCATTATTTACTGCTGATAATCGGGTAAAATTGATTGTTTTCCGTGAGAGAACCATTAAAAACAAACTAACCCTATTTTCTACATAAATTGTGATGTTTACAATATTGTTACATGCTTTCCAACTAGAGTGTAAACTGTGAAAGAGCTAAGTTATTTATGAGCTAGTATAGAGCTTTTTGAATAAACTTAATCAATTTGGTGAAGATTTGGAATATATTGCTTAAATTAATTTGCTTATCAAATTGACAAGCATGGCAAAGTTTGTACACTTCTATCATTTTTGTTGGGGTTAAAACTCTCATTACTTCAATCAAGTCAAGAAATATACTCCTAGAATTGCCATTGAAGTGGCAAGTACAAATAGAAGATGACCTGACCATACTCTTTAGCATTTAATACAAGAAAATCTGTTAGTTACTTATTCAAAAAATAAATTATTTTGTTATTAGGTAATATAAATTATTTTATTATCAGTAAAATGAGATGTAGGCTATATACCCATGTTAACAGTGACAAATAGTTTATTTTATAAGTAAATAGCTAATAGTAAATAGGTAGCTATCATCTCCCTCAGCTAAGAAAAATGCCATTGCCAGTTTCCAACAAGATCAATTTAGGTAATGGCCATTACTTCCTTCATTGTCTTGAAGGCATGCATGTTTCTTGAATTTCCAAAATGAATGAGTTGTGTGAAAAGAAATTCCTGAACGTGTAAAAAGAAATCCTTTTGAACTTTGATTATTTTGGGTTATATAGAAGTATTAGGACGGCCCAATTGGAATTCTAGTGGGAAACATTTATGTTTATCTTATGGAAAAACGTTATACACCTTTATAAATAAGAATGAAACTCAACTTAACATTGAATAGTAAATTTTAAAACACATTAAAAAAAAGAATATTAAATATGTTAAATTTTATAAAATAAAAAGTATATTGAATACTGTTAAATACTTATTAAAACAATAATGTTGTTTAAATTTTAAAAAGCTGTAATGCTGTTTAAATAAAATACTTATTAAATAATGTTGTTAATCAAAAAAAATTAAAAGAATATTAAATTTGAAAATGCTGTAATGTTGTTTAAATATTAATGTTAAATACTTATTAAAACAATAATAATAATATAATTCTAACGTAAGAATAAATAAAAAATTATATACAAACAAGTAGTATTTTTTTTCTCAATTTCTTTTTTAGAATTTTCTATTACTTCAATTTTTCTTTAATGTTTTTAGTGGCTGATTTACATATAATAATGCTTATTTTATTAATTGAAATCAACTATATAAATTATATGATATTATTGTGCTTTATAAAAATTATATTTTTTAAAATATTATTAACTACATGATCCTTTTTATAACGTTTTTGAGTATTCTCTTACATCTCAATTTATACATTATCACAAGACATAATACCATAAGATCAATTTTCTTCGTTAATACCTCCAACAATCTACTCTGCACATGTCTAAATCACCTTAATAGATTTTCTATCATTTTCTCCTCAATATATGACACTTCAATGTCTCCTCTTATGCAATCATTTTGTATCATATCTTTTCTTGTTTGGTCATACATTCATCTTAGCATTCTCATTTCTATTACTCCCATTTTTTGCTATTGTTGTCCTTTCAAAGCAACATTCACTTCCAAAGCATAGTTGGTTGAATAGCTACTTCTCTTTAAGTTTAATAAGTATTTTATAGTAACAAATAACTCCAGTAACCTTTTTCATGTTAACCATCTAACTTGTATCCTATAAATGACATCCTTATCAATTTCTCTATCATTTTGTAAAATTAAACTCAAATACTTAAACTTAGAAACTTATGGTATAATATGTTCTCCAATTTTTTCTTCCAAATCATTCTCATATTGTCTTGTAATGTATATACTTTGTCTTACTTCTACTCAAGCAAAAACTCTCTTGATTTCAATATTTGTCTCTAAAGCTCAAATGTAGAATTAACACATTTTTTTTATTCCTTAACTAAAACTATATTATCTATAAATAACATGTACTTAGAAATAATCTCTTGTATGTCTCTAATGAAAATATTGAAGATTAAATTAAACAAGTAAGAGCTTAAGATTGAACCTTGATATAGTCATATTCTTATAGAAAAGTCTTTTATCTTACCACCAAATATTTTTACACTTGTAGATATCTTTTCATGCATATCTTGTATAGCTTGAACATATGCTAAATCAATCATTCTAAAACATTTCTCTTATATAAAAAATTACATAAAAATAAAATATTTAAACCATTTCATATTAAAAAAAAAAAACCTTTTAACTTCTTGTATACTATTTTAGCTCTTTTATCACTACACCATACTTAATAATGTTCTTTACATTTTGTGAACCAATAATATTTTTATAGGGAATGTGAAGCAATAATACACATTCAAAATTCATCATTTTGTAAATAGTGAAGTATTTAAAAATTTTCAAGTTCCAATGCAAATTCTATTCCACCAGAAAAAATATTTTAATATATAGTCTATTTTCATTTAAAAAACAGCTATTTTTTTTCTTCTTCTTCAAGATAAATATCACTAAGACCAATAAAGAAAAATTAGAAAGAAAAAAAAAAAGAAAATTTTAAAATAGCAAAACATCAAAAATAAAATGGTGAAGGAGGTATAGCAGCAGTGGGTTTTGTTCCCCGGTTCTGTTTTCTCTCTCAAGTAATCAGGTTCCCTTCCCTTCCTTTACAGATTCATCTCTTTCTCTTTTCTAACAATCAATTAGGTCTTGCTTTTTGACGGTTCTATTATTCCTTTTTCTCAATCATTCATTTGCTTTTCTTTTCGCCTTTTCCTAAACAGATTCTAATTCCTTGTTGCAATTTTTATTTTTTATTTAAATTTATGTATTCTGCAATTCTGATTAATCTCGTTTTGGTGTCGTAGGATTGATTATTGATCTTCCATATATTGCTACGATTTCTGAGGATTCTATGGAGGAAGATTGATTGCTGTAGATTCTGTGGAGGAAAGATTTTTAGGGTTTATTGTCGAATATCGATATATTTTCTACTAGTTTATCGATGGTCCTGATCTGGAATCTGGGATTTTCTAATGCTTCGTTGTTATTCATTATATATATGGATTGTCAGTAAAAGGAGACTCTGTATTCATAAACCGAAATTTAATTACAGGTCTTTTTAGGGTCTGTGTTCGGGCTTTCTGAAAAAATTTGGGTTTTTGCTATTTGGAACTGCTTTTTTGTTCCTTGTGTTCTCTGGTTGGAGCTGTTTTTGAAGAAATTCAAAGCTATGCTGGAAAAGTAATTGTTTTCTTTTCAAGTTGTGTGTTGAGAAATTGGGTTTCTTGAACAAGATTCAGAAGAAAGGGTTCTTCTGTTAAGTGTGATGTGTCTTTCGGGTTCATCAGAGAACTGACTGTTATCTTCATTAGGCTTGATTGGGGAGGGACAGAGAGGATTGTATATAATACCAGATGATGATGGAAGAGAACATGGAGTCTATGATGGGGAGTGATGATTTGCTTGTGATGGATGAAACTGATTTGGAAAACCCTGTATTTATGGAAATTGAATCCGATGACAACCGGATTGAATTTGTAAAACATGACAATCAAGGTTTTGCATCAGAGAAGGGGGAGTGTAGCAACGTAGTATTCTCAAGAGAAGGACCTCTTATGAGGAAAGAATCAAGATTATCCACTCCTTGTTGTTGCAATGCCAGGAAGCTCAAATCTAGGGTGGTTGCAATAGATTCTGGGCTTGGAAATAATGACAAAATTGGGATGGAGAAGAAACTCAGCAAGCAAGACAGGATTGAGTTGGGCCGGTTGTTCCAGGATGCAGTGAGTTCAAATGACTGGGAACGCGCTGAAAGTTTGATTTTGCTGGCAGATTCACAAACTCTTAATGATGCCTTGTGTATTACACTGGATTCCATATGGTTCTTGAGCACAGAGATTGAGCTCAATGGGATAACAGGGTTGATAAAAAAGATCATTGCAAATGGTGCTTATGACTTTACTAGGGCCACTCTCAGGACTTCTTTCCTTGCTTCATGTGTCTCTGCTTGCCAGAGCAGGACAATGAGCCTTGCTGATACAGTTACTTTGATGGCTCAAAGGTACAGCTCACTCATCTGGTCATATTTGTGGGGAACAAATGATTTAGAAAGATTTTGAACTACCAGCCGAAGTGGTTGTGTCTGAAGAGTAAAATTAATTTGTAATATGTTTGCACCTCTTATACTTCTAAGCTATTATCTTCTTTAGCACTTGGTTTGAAGAAAATTGATGTAGGAATGTACCTTTTTTCTGTTATTGGCGTTCTTTCTATAATCAAAATAAAGACCAACAATAAATTACATGCCATTTGGTCTGTAGATAGTTGATCTAGGAATCTGCCTTTTCTATTTTCTGGTATTTTGTCTATAATTCAAACAAGGACCAAGTGCAAATTACATTTCATACAGTGGAGGCATTAAAATTGTGTGGAAAGTGGAAGCAGATTACTTTATTTCTTACTGAACTTCTTTCCACCATATAAACTTGCATTTTGATGTGTCAATGTTGCTGTTATGGTAGGTTGCATGAACGTCTCCAGGAATGCAATGGAGATGAAGTTTTGAAGGCAGAAGCTGCTGCTAAGGTTCAAAAGTTTACCGAATGGGCCTTGAAATGTATAGGCTTCCATTCACGGCACCAGAATAATGGGGATAGTGTGATTCACTACTCAATTGTTGAGATCCAACTTCAGTTGTCTGCCTTTAAGACGTTCCTTGATCTTGCTGGGAACCACCTTTCAGGCAAGGATTTCACTGAGGCATTTGATGCGGCCTGCTTTCCTCTTACTCTCTTTTCAAGCTCATTTGATCCAGGTTGGGCATCTGGAATATCAGCTACTGTCATCCAAGGGTTGCTGGGAATGTTAGTTGAGGGGGGTGCAGACAATGTTAATCAGTGTTTTCTAGAGGCCTCACGTTTTGGGAGTACAGAACTTGTGCGCATACTGTTGCAGGTAACCAACTTCCCATTATCCATCCTCTTTGTCATTGTTAGTTTAAAGCATTTACTTTGCGTGGTGGCTGAGGGCTTTAGGAAAAAATAGAATGTGCACGAAGTAAAGAAATACCTAGATTTCCTGAGGGGTAGACTATAGATAGTAGTGTCGGAACAATTGGAATGCATGCTTCTATATCTATTATTATTTTAGTATTAAAAGGTGAAATTACCAGAAAGTTTCGTCTTGCACATATTTTACCCTTGAATTTCCTGAATTGAGTTATCAGTGCATGTGTTTTAGATTGAGTTATTGTAGACATTTCTGAACTAAAATGCTTGTGTGTATATTATAGTTAGACAGTTTGATTATTACCGAGTATCATCAGCAGTGAATTGTACAAAGAAGTAATTTCTTTGATATTGTTGTTTTCTTGCTAGCAGTTAAGCTTTATTCTGCTTATATCAGAAGAATTATGGAAGGCACGTGTTTTTGGACTATCAGTATACTTTATTTTTGCATGCATGCTTGAGAGTGAAGTGACAGAGAGAATTGTCAATTTTGGGATTTTTATAACTATGGCCGACTGAATATTTTTGGTTTCAATTTGTGTGGCCTGGTGGAAACAGATTGCCCAAAGGAACAGCTTGGATGTTGATGTTGACTTGGCATTGGGCTTTGCCTCCCATTACTGCAAGATAGGCACCATGGAGTGTCTGGTTGAAGAGGGAAATGCCATGGCTTTCTTGGGCCCTTTAATGAGAGCTGCTGAGAGGGGTTGCATGCAGGTAGTTCAGTGGTTTGTGCAGAGAGGTTGCCGAGACATGGAACTCTGCCTTGCCCTTACAGCGGCCACTTCAAGCAGCCAAGTTGATGTTGCTGCTTATCTTCTTCCACATGTTCCGCAGCATGTCCTTGCAGCCTTGAGTGTTGAAATTATCAAGGCTGCTGGTGAGCGTAGCGGTGGATCTCTTGACGGTGTTGCATTTCTCCTTCAGTCTGACTTTCTAGGCGATCCTACAGCCACTTATGCAGTTGCAGATAGCATTGCTAAATCAGAGGACGAGTCTGTAGCTCCCGAGCTAAAATCTTTTCTTCAGGAGCATTGGTCCGAAGCAGCTTTCATGAATGGTTTAAGGCAGGGGCAAGACCATTACATGAACCTTGTGAGAATTTACAAATGGGGTGATTCTCCTATTAGTTGCCTAAGAGATCTTCCAGCTCCGCTGAGGGTTGCAATTGCTTACCTCCCACTTTATCGAGAGTGCGTAAAGGCAGGTGGCTGTTTGCTTTCCCAACGACTAAGGGGGCAACTCATTGAAGCGGTAAGACGGCTGGGAGGTAAGGTTTCTGATCAAGTGACGCAAGCTAGAGAACTTTTGGTTGTTTTGGAGCGTCATCTACCTCACTTTTTGCTTCACTCAACTCACATTACTTAGCCATATTTTAGTTACCAAGCTTATTGTACTTCTACCATTTCTTTACTCTAAGTCCTATCCTTTTATATATATATATAGTATATGCCACCACATAGGACAGTTTTTAGCGGGGAATCAAATGCCAATTCCTTCCTTTGTGGTTGGCTTTTATGTTAGGCTTTCCTTCTTCTCCTCCACAGCATAGAGAATCTATAATGTCTATATTTCTGTTGTATTTCACATTGTCCAATCCAAACGGTGAGAGTATTCATAGTTTGTTTGGCTAAAATTGAGATCAGAAGGTTCACCAACCTTTGTGTGTAATGGCGTACTCTTCTTGTACGATAGAGCAGGCATTTCTACAATAATAAAATATGCAACCATGTTGACCGGTGTAGTTTTGCTTTCTTTTCCATTTTCTTCTGTTCATGTCCACCTTCTTGGCCTTCACCCTCAAGACCATAATTTCTTTTGATTAGATTTTTTCACAAAACGAATCCCATGTTAAATCTTGTCATCTTGATGATTGATTCTTTATTCTAATTTTCTATTTTATGGGCAAATGCCTAACTCTAAGGAATAGCTATTAGGGATGGGCACGGGCCGGGATGGGCCGAGAATTAGGTCATTCTGGTCTTGTCTTGAATTTTTTTTTGGTCCCGACCTGAATTTTTTTTGTCCTGTCCCGATTTTATATAATCTTATTTCGGTCCCGTCCCGATCTATTTGTTCCGGCCCGACTCGGTTAAATTTAAAAAATAAAATAAAATAAATGTATAAAGTAATAAGAGGGGTGTTGAAAACATATAAAAAAAAAAAAAGTGGGTGTAAATAATAAAAAAAATTGTGTGAACAATAATATACATAACAAATATATATATTTATTGAGACAATCTTGGGAAGGGATCAGATCGGGACAGGATTTTGCTTGTCTTGATCTCATCTTGAAAATTTATCGAGATAAAAAATTGTATTCCAATTTTGTTTCGAGTCTCAATTTATCCTATTCCGATTGTATTTCGAATCTTTTAGGTCAAGCTGTCCCGACGGTGCCCACATATAATATGATATAATAATGTACAGGTGTTGCAGTTTGTGGTCGTTGAATGTGCTTCTATTATATTGTTATTTCACTTTTGAAAGTGCATTAAAAGTAAAGCATCATAATCTGCACGTTCAACGCCAACGGCAATAATAAAAGAAAATAATGGGGAATTTGTTCCAAATAAATAACAGGTCACATCTGTCTTCCCTTCCTTCTTTTTATATTAGTCAAGGAATACGAATCTGCGTACACGTTCACTTACGTGTGTATGAAGGTAATGTTGGATTTTATTATCATACTTCATATTTTATTAAAATTTAGATTGATTGAGGGTAAATTATTTTGAAGCATTTTTTCACCTATTTGATTAGTTTTTTTTTTTTTTGTGATTACTTATTTTATTTGGCTTGATTATAAATTGTAACAGGTAATTGGTTGTACAATTAAATGTTAATCTAATAATTAATAATTGATTATACATTATAATTATTATAGCAAATTGTGATCCATTAATAAGTGTGATTATTTTTTATTTTATAAATTACTTTGATTTAAGTAGGGTGAAATTATAAAAATAAAAAAATTATTCATATTAAATAAAAAATTTTATTATTTTTATAATATTATTTAATTTAATTTAAATTAATTAATATTAAATGTGATGTTAAATATTAATTATTTAATTAAAGATATTTATTTTGTAACAATTTTTTTGCTTTTATAAAGACACTTAGAAGTGGACTAAATTTGAGCCCTTGATGTAACGTGGTGATAAGACTTAAGGTAGCGTGAAAGAGGTATGAAATTCGATACTCTGGCTTCGTCAGAAAAAGTGAACTAACTCAAACAAGGGTACGTTTGTTCTTGTGTTTATCCTTATACTATTACTAAGCTGAAAATCAAGTTAGGTATGACGTATCACAAAACAAGGAGACAAGACAAATTAGGGGTGGTTAGATCTTATCATCACACTCAACTAACATCTAATTTATTAAAAGTAGTAAAAAACCTGGGACCAAAATTTAGTATTTTATATATTATTTTATTTAAAAAATATAAAAATATATATAAAAAATAAGACAATAATATTATAATAAATTGTTTTATTTATTTTTTAATAATTTATAAAAATAAGATAAGAAATAAAATAAAACAATTGATTTTAATTCAAAATTTATTTTCCTCTTAAAATAATTTATTATTTATAAAAAATCTTTAAGAGGAAGTTGAGATCATGTTTCTTGGTATATCCAAATAATATATATATATATATATATACATATAGATAAATTAAAATATTTTAGAGCAATAAAAATAGTTATTAAATCATTAGCACCACATAAAAATATTATTCCTATAATACTTGTCAATAAATATAACAAAAACTCTGTTATAGTTATTTTTGTATATTTAATATACTTTACAGATAGAGGAACACATGGAGTTATATAGTAAAATGAGAAATTAAAAGATTTTTGTTAAAATTGTTTGTTTGAAAAATTTTTAAAACGTGAATCATAAGTTATTTTTTCTATTGAAATAGAATTATTATGCTCCTTATTAAACTTGTTAAAGAAATAAAATATAACTAAGGTATATTTGCTTGTGGTGTCAAATTCACCATGAAAATTTTAATGAATATATATATTGTTAATTAATTTTTTTTGTCAAAGATAAGAGAAATATATAATTTTTTAATATTGATACAAATATTTAGAAAAAAATTTAATTTAATTTTAAAGTATAAAAGTATCAAAACTTTGTTATAGCTATTTTTGTATATTTAATGTACTGTACAAATAAAAGTAACACATGCAGAGTAAAATGAAAAATTGAAAGATTTGATGAAATTGTTTGTTTGGAAATTTTTAAAATGTTAATCATAATTCAAAACAATAAAACCGTTATACTTGTTACTAAATTTGTTGAAGGAAAAAAATATAACCAAAGTATATCTCTTTTTCGTGTCAAATTCACCATGAAAAATTTAATGAATATATGTTGTTAATTTTTTTTATTATAAATAAAAGAATGACATGAACTTATATTTGAAAAAAAAAATCAAATTTATTTTTAAAATATTAAAATTTTATTTATAAGATTATACTATTATATTAAACTACTTTATCGTATGTTATTAATTATACATATCATAGATTTGTTCTAAATTCTAACGATCTACATTTTTCAATGGATGAGGTGATGTTCACACTCTAAACATAAGAGGAACCTGCATAATGGGTATCAACAATAATGCTAAGAGGACAATTTTACCCCTTGTGCTTTTGAATATAACAATTGGCCCACTTGGAGTTACCAAAAAATAATTAAAAAAAGGGAACTCATGTATTAGATTTTGTGTCAATTATTTGAATGGAAAGCTATGTCACCAACACAGAAAGAGGGTTTTGGACTTTTTTGTTCAATTTCAGAACTTTAGGAGGAAATTACATAATTTTGACCAATTGAGAAACTTTAAAAGGGAGTTAATTGGTAAGTACATTGACTAATTATAATGGTCTATTTATTATTTCAAAGAGATTCCGTGTACTTTACTCCAAAGAATTACTCTAGACAAGTACAAAAACATGTCCTTGTTTTAATGTTGTCACATAAAATATAAGAGATGATTTACCCAAAAAAAAATGAGAGATGTAAACCTTGGAGTCACATAAAAGATTTAGGCTCCATTATTAATTTTTTTTTTAATTTTATGCAAATTTTATAAACATCTTAATAGTTTCACATTTAGTTTCAAAATATGTTAAAATTACATAAATTAATTTTTGTATTAAAAGGTTATTCTAACTTAATTAGAAATTTTGAGTAGTAATAATTCATAAAAAATAAAAAATTCAGTTATTGAAAAATTTAGAGACAAAATGTTTTAAATTAAAAGAATTTCTTTGAATTTTAAATAAAATTATTAAGACTAATTGAATAATTAAATAAAGATTTATAAGGGACTATTTTCATTACGTGAAAATAACAAATTAAATTTGTCAAATTTTCTTATAAAAAAGTTTTGATGCCTTTTATAATTTATATCAAAAGTTCTAAATTCAACATTAAAATCACTAAAAATAAAAATAAAAATAAATCCGTAAATTCCATTCAACAATTATTTCTCTTACTCAGATTTCATTAACTTTGCGGCCTAACAAGTGCCGATGTTATTTATTTAAGGACCATGTGATGTGAAAACGATGGCTTACTTACCAAACCTTTTTAATTTTATTTTTTCCCATTTTCCAGTTTCTCCAATACGAAGACTTTTATGGCTTCACAACGCAACAAGCCGCTGACGCCACTGTCAACGCAAGCAAAACCCAGCCGAGTATGCTGACGCCATTTCTCTCGTCACCAAAACGACTTCACCATTCCACCACAAAGCCGCTACGCGAACAGTTTGCGTTCCTTCTCTCTCTCTCTGCTCCTGATAACGAAAGGTGAAGCTTCGGGGATGATGCTTTGCCCTTGACCCACTTGTTCTGAATTGATCTCTGCCTTCTCTTCCTTTGTTCTGATCCTTTCCTATCACTTTTTTCCGTTCCGGAAATTTCCTTGAATCTGATGCTTTTACCAGGCTGTCTCTGGATTGTACAGTGATTATGCTTGAGATTTTTCTTTTCTTTAGATTTTATGGGTCTTAAAATTGCTGGCTTTTTGGTTTTTTGATGGATCTGATTGAAACAATCCAAAGTTCTGTTTATGGGTTTTTCTTAATTTTGGAAAGAGTATTAACTGGGCTGTTATTGTGCTGTGATTTCCTCTTTCTCTGTTCATTTAGTTTTTTCTATTGGGGGCTTTAATCTATTATTATGCTCTTTTGGTTGCTTTGGAAGTTTAAACTAGAGTCGTCTCCTTGATCTTCTGTACTTTTTTGCTTTGTAATACAGAAAATATGCACTATACATATTTTATATATTATTTGGGCAGATTGATAGAGTAGGGATATGCTAACTGTTTTCACTAATCTTCATCAAGTTGGTCTCTTGCATTTTATAATATAAGGTTTTAGACCTCAAACTTTTTCAGTTCATTGTTTCTTATAATTATTCTAAGCTCACTTCTCTTCCCAAGTTGATTGATGGCTCAATCAGCTGAACCATCATCATCTTTGAGCTTCACATCGTCTTCTTATTTATCAAATGGCTCGGTTAGCCACAACATATGCTCTTCTTATGGTTCTGATCCTGGACCTAACCTTGAAGTTATCAGTTTGAGTAAGCTCAGCTCTAGTTTGGAGCACCTTTTAGTCGATTCTGATAGTAGTTACAGTGATGCCGACATCATTATTGAAGGAACTCCAGTTGGTGTTCATCGCTGTATTCTGGCGTCCAGGAGTAAGTTTTTCAGTGAATTATTCAAGGGGGATAAAGGATCTTCAGATAAAGGAGGAAAATTGAAGTATCAAATGAGTGATTTGTTGCCTTTTGGCAAGGTTGGACATGAAGCTTTCCTTGTAGTCTTGGGCTATATATATACTGGAAAACCGAGGCCCTCTCCCATGGAGGTGTCAACATGTGTTGACAATGTGTGTGCTCATGATGCTTGTCGACCTGCAATTAACTTTGCAGTGGAGTTGATGTATGCATCTTTCATTTTCCAAATACCAGAGTTGGTTTCACTTTTCCAGGTAAATCTTGCATATATTGGATTTGGGTCTCCACTAATCCAATTTATTTTACCATATGATAAAATATATTCTATATGTAGCATGGTGTTTCAAATTTATTAGTACTTCTAAATACAAGTTACTGAAGTTTTGATCTCAAACAGGCAGACCCACTTCCATTAGTTGACCTCTGTTCTTGCTTAACTTAGATATTTTTCTTTATGCATTATCTTTGATCATTATGTGAAATAATTTTTAATTTTAAAGAAGGAAAGAAAGTCAATTAGAGTATACTTTCCATCCCATATTTGGTGACTTGATAGGAGAAAGAGGATTGTGATTACGGCAAGTTACGAGGCTTTGAATAAGATTTGGTAGAGTTTACTATCAGGCGTTGTGGGTGAGGTTATTGTTTCATTCAAGCAATGGGCTAGGGAATACAAGTAGTATGTCATCAGAATCTGATGTGCATGCTCTGAACATATATTTTACGTAGCCCACTGGTTTGTCCCAACCCCAATCCTGGCACCTGTCAGTTAGGAAAATTCATGGGATCAACCTCATAATCACGCAGCTCCTAATCTCAGTTAACTTGCCAGAACATATTGAAATGACCTTCACATGGGTAAACAAATAGTATTGCTCTCCCAAAGCATAATCACTTAAGCTGGTGTTATTTTAAGTTAGACTTAACAGTGACATGTAATCTGAAGCAATATAGAAGTTAATTCCATGTCATGTCAAAATTGTCTCTCGCTTGCTCAGGCACATGCCTTTGACAAGTAACTTGTGCCTTGTGCTAGAGTGTTAATAACCCTTTGCTCCCAAGTGCACCTTGTGTTTTTATACGCATCAGAAACAGTGGACTTTGTTCCTTGAATAATGCCTTGGAAGTTGGAAACTAATTGTAAATTAGTTGTGTATCTAAATTACTTGTAATATTATCTTTCATTCGACTTAAGGCTCACAGCAACTGATTTGATACTTTCAATGTTTGCAGCGACGTCTTCTTAACTTTGTTGGGAAGGCTCTTGTGGAGGATGTCATCCCAATCCTTATTGTTGCTTTCCATTGTCAATTGAATCAACTTGTCATTCAATGCATTGATAGGGTGGCACGATCAGACCTTGACCATGTCTCAATTGAGAAAGAGCTTCCTTTGGAACTCTTGCAGAAAATTAAATTGCTCCATCACAACTCCCAGAATGATGCTGAAAATAATGCTTCTACAGATGATACATTGGATCCATTGCGTCAAAAGAGAATCAGTAGAATTCATAAGGCACTGGACTCAGATGATGTTGAGCTTGTTAAGCTTCTTTTAACTGAGTCAGATATAACCTTAGATGAAGCAAATGCTCTTCATTATGCTGTAGCCTACTGTGACCCTAAGGTTGTTTCTGAGGTACTTGGTTTGGGTCTGGCTGATGTAAACCTTCGAAATTCTCGTGGCTACACTGTGCTTCACATTGCTGCCATGCGGAAGGAACCTTCAATTATAGTCTCTCTTCTTACAAAAGGGGCTTGTGCATCAGAATTGACTTTTGATGGTCAGAGTGCTGTTAGCATCTGCAGGAGGTTGACAAGGCCAAAGGATTACCATGCAAAAACAGAACAGTTGAAGGAAACAAATAAAGACAGAATATGCATTGATGTTCTTGAAAGAGAAATGCGGAGGAATCCAATGGCCGGCGATGTCTCTATATCTTCCCACACCATGGCGGATGATCTACACATGAAGCTGCTATACCTTGAGAATAGAGGTATTACTCCACAGATGGCATTTTTTTTGTTCCTGGCCTGTTTTCTATACATTCTTGTGGTAGATAGAGTATCTAGGTTTTCAACTACTCAGCAACGAATGTTTGCCCCAGTGGGCTATTTACAATGGGCTGAAATAGGGCTGAGCAGATTGGTTTAAACATTAAAGAAAAAGTATTTCAACTAACTGTCCGATCTTTATTTATTTATTTATTTTTATGAGCATTTTTCCGTTTTATGCTGGCTATTGACTTAGTTTATTTATGTTATTTTACCCTTAAACCATTAGATAGTAAATATTTCTACATGCTGCAGTTGCATTTGCAAGATTATTCTTCCCCACCGAAGCCAAGCTAGCCATGGACATTGCTCATGCTGAGACAACTTCCGAGTTTGCTGGTCTTACTGCTTCAAAAGGTTCTAGTGGAAATTTCAGGGAGGTTGATCTAAATGAAACTCCCATAATGCAAAACAGAAGACTTCTTTCTAGGATGGAAGCCCTTATGAAAACAGGTAATTTTCTTTCTCTATAAAACCTCATATTTTCAAATTTATTCTATTTTTTGTTATAATCTTGGTGTCCTGTTCATATTATGTGTATGAATTTGTTATCTCTTTATTGCTGTTGAGAATCGTGATTTAATTATTGTGCAAGTCCTATCTTTTCTCTAATGACATTTTTGTGATAGTATATGATCGTATGCTATGTTTAGTTAAATTAATTTGTGCATATATACATTGCATATCTGTTGTTCAGATGGTAGTCATTGATTTGAAGTCCATTTTCCTTTTGTAATTATATTGCTAGTTGTCGTCGTTCTGAGTGCAACTCATTCTCTTACCTTGTGTTTGGATGGGGAGAAAACTAGGGTGGAAAAGTAGATTTTCATCAGTTTGGTGAGGGGAAAACAAGGAGGAAAGAAAATGAGGGAAGAAAATAGATGTGGGCCCCACATGAAAGTTCTCTCTCTAAATATAAAGATTTTGGAGAGAAAACTTACTTTATCTTATTTCAATCTTTATGTTCTAAAATTATCTTATAATAATAATGAGGTTTGTTATCATTATCAAATCAGTTTTTTTTTTTCTTTCCATTTTATCCCTCTATCCAAACATTAAGGGAGAAAACATTTTCTCTTCATTTTCTTTTCTCTATTCTCATCGTTTCTGTTGTGGCAGTGGAAATGGGGCGACGCTATTTTCCTCACTGCTCAGAGGTTCTGGACAAGTTCATGGAGGATGACCTTCCTGATTTGTTTTACCTTGAGAAAGGCACCCAAGAAGAGCAGAGAATCAAGAGGATACGTTTCGTGGAGCTTAAAGATGATGTTCAGAAGGCCTTTAACAAGGACAAGGCAGAGTTTACACGCTCTGGCATTTCATCTTCGTCAAGCTCATCATCTCTCAAAGACACTGTAAATTACAAGGCTAGAAGACTATGAAGACACGCCTAGTTTCTTGTTCATGGCATACTTTATAGAGAAAAACATGGGTCAAGTCTTAGTGATGCCCTGGAACTCTCATGAGATAGTTTATCTGTCACTAACTTGTATAATCAGCTTGTGCAAGTATTTTGAAGAATATGCATGTATTATATATAGCATTGTAACCTCGTAATGAAATCGAAGATAATTCCTCCTTTTGGTTTTGGTAATGGCCACAACAAAATCATGCTTTACCCAAAGCTTATAATATGCAGCCGCATTGGGAACATATGATAGAAACCATCAATTTTTTTTTTAAAAAAAAAAAAAAAATACGAAACAGAAATATTTGTGTATAAATGAATCTTTTTTTTTTTGGTCATTCTCATCAAACAAATTGATTTTCCATCTTACTTTCATGTCTTGTACACCCCTTCACGTAGAGAGGAATGGCAATTTTCCTCAAACTTTTCCCATGATGACATAGGTTATACTTCCTATAAACAGTTGGGGGAGAGTAATACTAGCGAACCTAGTATACATTAGTAATATACAAGTGATTTAGCAGGCAATAATTCTTAATGGAAGTTCTATTATAAGTAAAATCAACCTCAAAAAGATGTAGAGATACAGCACTCTAGTTGCAAAATAAATAGACATTCAAAACATTGGTTCTAAGACATGAGAAAGCAACACAAAATTTAGTTTGTTCTTGGCGTCGCCCATTCAACTCTAAGGATGAGATTGTCGTAACCATATCCATTGAGCTTGTTAATGGCCCTCTGTGCATCTTCCCTGTTTACAAAGTTAACAAAACCAAATCCTCTGCTCATGCCAGTCTTCTGATCAACAGCAACATAGACTCTGCTCACTGCACCGAAAGGACGGAACAGCTCAAGCAAATCGGGCTCTCTTGTATCCTCAGAGAGGTTGGTGACCCGGACAGAATTTTCGTCGTTCCTTCTTCGCATGTCTGAGCCGGACCTATCTTGAACTCCTCCTCTCAAACCAGGAGGAACATATGCTTTGGAACCAGGAGCAGCAGTTGGAGCTTCTGCTGCAGCAGGCTTATCAACAAACCCTTCAGCTGGTGGGGCAAGATCCTTGTAAGGACACCTTGATGTCCAGTGATCACCCTTCTTACCACAAGTCCTACAAACCATGAGAACAGCACCACCACCTTTCTGGAATTGAGCCAATGGGTCTCCAGCAGCCTTTGGTTCCTCTGCCTTGCTACCTGTAAACAATCATGCGTTATATAGATAGATGATAATCGATAGATTAATGCAACAACATGGGTGAAAACAAGAGAAACACACAGATAAACACCAGACCTAAGTGGTCATAGACGCTGAAGTAAAATCATACAGCAAAACTTGTGTATTCTCTTTAAAGAAGAAAACATAAACCCAAGTTTGTTCAGGCACTTGACTAACTACAGAAGTATGAAAATTGAAAAGGAAGCAATTTAACAATTGGAACAGAGTATTATGAGTACATAATTCCAATTCATCAGAGACTCTAAATACCAATCGGAGAGCAAATAATTTCTACTTGAAACATTTACGACCCTTTGTTACATTACCCATCCAGAAACCAGAAAAGATATTATTGCATATTAAAAAAAAGACCCAGAATGTAACACGGAAAAATGATCAATTTCTGCATATCTTCAGTAACAAGAATTAACTTTTTAATCCCGGGAAATTCAGCTAGCATTTATCCAAGACAAGATTTTTCATCGTACCCATAATTTCAAGACAATAAACAAACCTGGAGCCCTAGGTCGCTCGAGGAGGATTTCCTCAGTGGAAACCATGGTGAGCCTGCTACCAACATCCTCGTGAACAGCATCACCAAACTTAGCCCAGGATCGCCTCTCAAGGGCACGCTTACTGAGGCGAGCATTAGCGAGCTTGCGAGTACGAGTGGTGGTAGTAATCTTCACCTTATTGCCATCTTCATCGAATTTGTACTCGATCACCTTCTTTATCCCGTTCTCATCTGGACCTATCACCTGTCGCGGGGGCAGCAAAAAGTCGAGATCCTCTCCGTCGTCCTCCTCTAGCTCCCCCCATCGGATCTTGTTCTGAGTCGCCGGAATCGCAGCTGCCATGGCTATGTGACTACGAGTGTGAGAGAAGACAGATGGAGATGACGAATGGAAACTAGGGTTCTGCCCCCTTTTGGTTAACACTGCAAATTTGTGATAAACTAGTAACGAGGGCACTAGATAACTTACCCCTATGTCGGTTTGGCCCAATCACTGAACAGACTCGGCCCAGAAAATAAGTCACCATGTCATGTCATGCCTAATACTGGCCCATTAAGAGGGCAGGATTTATTTTCAAACTCCCCATTTTTCTATTCGAACCCCGCTATTGATATCATTAAAAGTAATAAGAATTACATAAAGCAATAAAAAAATAATGAAGCATTGTAAGGCCTATTAAAAATAATTAAAATAAAACTATGTAATTGAATAAAAATTGCGTGTAACTATTAACATTTAATTATTTCAACAATCTTATCAATTTTAAAAGTCCTACTAATTTTTAAAATTGAAAAAGAAATATTTATAATTTAATCAAACCTTACAATTAAAAAAGTATTTTTTTATCTATAAACAATTAATCTTAATGTAAAAAGTCAGAATCACTTAAGTATATTAACTTAAATTTAAATTCATACGTATAAAAAAAAATGTCTAAGAAAGTTTTATTTTCTTTTGAATCATTTAACCAATTTAAGGGGGGTTAATCTTGAGTTAAAGGATTTAGTTGTATATTTATGTTTCATAAAAATAAAAGTATTTTTTTCCATATTCAAAAAAGTATTTTTTTCCCATAATACTTAAATTATACATTCATATATTAATTGTGTCCACATCATAAGCAGAAATAAGAAACTTCCAAAGAAAAAATAATGTTGAAAATGAATAAGAAAGTACTATTATTACGGCACAGGTTACCAAGCTCCACGAGGGAATGCACGTGACAGCCTCATGTGAGATCAAAATTCCAGCATTTCATTTCCCTGCTAATAATGTATAATTGAATTAGCCATGGCCATATAAAGTTTGTAATGTACCCGTGACCGTTAAATGGACTTACTTCGCAAAAGTGGATGGGTCAACATCCGATTCCAACAGGCAATTCAGGTCCGACGAACTAACCCACCCGACTCACCCTTTCAACTTCTATCACTATCACCAACATGCTCCAAAATTGAATTCCTAAAATGCAAATAAATTTTAAAAATTATAATGTTTATACTGACTAAAATATTATTTTGATCCCTCTTAAATTTGAGTTGTCACAAACTAGTCATTTTTAGATTAATCGTCACAAAATAGTTTCTCTTAGATTTGAGTTGTCGTAAACTAGTACTTTTTAGATTGATCGTCACAAAATAGTCCCTCCTAGATTTAAGTTGTCGCAAACTAGTCATTTTTATATTGATAGTCACAAAATAGTCCCTCTTAGATAGACTAAAATACTATTTTGATCATTCTTAAATTTAGTTACTTCAAACTAGTCTTTTTTAGATTGATCGCCACAAAATAATCCCTCTTAGATATAAAATAGCTGCAAAAAAATTCCTTTGTTATAACATCGTTAACACAATTAAATAGATATTTTTAAATGATAAAATACTAACAACATAAAAAGAATTTAAAGAATTAAAAACTCTTTAATTGTGTTAATTGAGGGAATGGAGAAAAAAATTGAAAACACACCTGATTATTTAAAGAGGGACTCTTTTGCGACCATTTTGTATCTAAGAGGAACTATTTTGTGATGATCAATCTAAAAATGACTAATTTGCGGTAACTCAAATGTAAGAGGGATCAAAATAGTATTTTAGTTTATCTAAGAATGACTATTTTGTGACGATCAATTTAAAAATGACTAATTTGGGACAACTCAAATCTAAAAGGGACTATTTTGTGACAACTCAAATCTAAGAGTGATCAAAATAGTATTTTAGTCTGTTTATACTATAGTTTAAATACAAACTCTAAGTACAGGTTGAGTTTAGTCTACAATTAAGACTTAAATATATCGAGTATCTTTAAATTAGTTAAAATTGGATTAAACTAATAAAAAGAATTTAAGAAAATTCAAAATTTTAAAATGAAAGAAGGTTACCTCGTTTAAAAGTAAGGGCATGGTCTAAATTTCGTAAGAGTAGATTATCAAAGTGTCATATCTCTTTGAATAAAACATTTATTGCACATATAGACAATTGAACCTCTATTGTTATATTTAAAAGATTTAATTATTTACTAATTGTATCATATTTTGTTAATATTATTGTTAACTCTTTTAAGTAATAATTTTAAATCTTTTATAAAATGTAGTTGCAAAATTATTTCCTTTTGCCAATTTCAGATAATTAATATTTTCTATCATTGACTTACACAAAAATATGGATGAAAAACCCTAACGAGTGACCTCATTAGATGACAAACAACTCTTAGAAAGATGTCAAAAACAAATTAAGATAACTTTCGACAATCATGGGAATCTCCAAAATATAGTTAAGTTCATTGAAGAAAGTGATCTTTGATACCTAAACAACACAATGATCTCTACTCCATAGAAAACTCTGAAGATAGCACACCAGCTGCATTGGATTATATATATATATATATATTAAGGGTATCTCCTACCTTAAACTAATCTCTCATCCATTTGGTATTAAAAGGCTATAGTTTACCATTTTAGAATTAAGAGAAAGAAATAATAGATGTTATGGTAATTCCTTTTGTAACAAAGAAACAGACTATGAGGAGAATTTGTAGTAGTGTTAAATTAGTGTAGGCTTTTATACTACGAGAAAAATCAGAGGTGGGCATGGATGGATTAGGTCTTGATCTTGCCTTAAACTTTGTTTGAAATAAAAAAAAAAATCTCATTTTATATTTTATCTCAAATTCTTTGTGTATCATCTTGGTTCGAAAAAATATTATCTGAGTCTTGTCTTGATCTCATATCTGATATTAAATACGTAAAACGAAATAGTTTTGATTTATTAACTTTAAAAAATATATATAAGAATGAGATAAAAAATAATTTTTGAGATGGACATTTTGATAATGTAATGTGACAAGACACTAGAATACTTTCTTATCTCTATCCTATTCTTGTTTTATTCAAAACTCAAATTTTCGTTCTATGTTGTTTTGTCCAAATTCTTATTCTCAATATTTTATTTTATATTTTAGCTATTTGATGAATAATCATTTTCTCATAATATGCCTCTTGTAGCCTCCAAATGTGCCCTTTATAATTGAGTCAAACAATAATTCACTCATTCGGTGGCATAATTGATTTGACCCAAATTGGCTTCTTTTTTTTTATCCTCACAGTCATTGGTTTTAATTATTTATTTATTTTTTACTAAGACGTAGAAGTTGTTATTATTATTATTATTATTATTATTATTATTATTATTATTATTATATGATTGGATTTATCAGGAATCTACCAAGTTGGCCATTTGTAAGGTTAGGACAAATGTTCCTGTAATTTTAATGGGTCCAATTTGGCCAGTATTCCACGTGTTCATAACTTCTAAATATTCTATAATCACTGTTTCTATATTTTATTTAGTTCCTTGGAGAAACAAATATATTAATTAATTAATTAGGCACAAATTCACTGTCATAAGAAAACAAGAGCCTTTGTTATAAAATCTAACCATTTGTCCGTAAAACCAGAACCTCTGTGCACACGGGAATAGAACTAGTGCCATATTTTTTTTATTATCATTCAATATTTTAATTAATTTCTTGTTTTTGGTAATTAAAGTTAAATTTATTAATTTATTTTTAAATATTTTTCTCTACATCGCTTTTATTCTTGTAATTTTTTTTTATCGGACATGTAGTTTTATTATTATAAAAATTTGTTGAATTTTATAAACCTATCAAAGAAATTAAACAACAACGTAAATAACTCTTTTATTTGTCAATCACTTCTCATGTAAACACTGTTTTTTTAGTTATAATTTATAAGAATAAGAATTTTTCTGTATCACCAAACATTAATTAATGTAAGATTATTTTGTTTCAAATTTAAATATTAAAAATATAACTATATTAAAATTTAATAAAAAATTATTATTTTTATGGTCATAAGCAATGTTTAATGTTACTTCAATTAGTTATATATATATATATATATATATAAACATTTTATGTTAAGGTTATTTCTTGGGAGGTATTTTTTTTTTCATATTTTCTTAAAACTTTTTTCAAATTGATTTTGAACTATCAACCACCACCACCTGTACTAATTACTCCCCCATTAGAACCAAAACAGCATTTTAAAAAATATTTATTGTCAATTAATATTTAATTAATCAGGAAATGGATGTTCAAACATCTTTATCTAAGAAATTCAGTTTTTACCCAGACAAAAATAAAATAAAATCTCATATTACCCAAAAGTTAAATTGGATTATGATCAACTTAAGCTCATAAAATATCTAAAGTTTAATAAATAATTGCATGAATAATCTAAACTAATGAAAATTAATCTAATTGATATGATTGAAACCGATTTTACAAAAATACACTTCAAATTTTATTATTGATGTTGCTGATTTGTTAATAAGTAATTTATAAGTAATTTTGTAAATATTTTTTAATTTTAAGACGCAACCCATTAAACTTGTCTCTTTAAAAAAAATTTAAAAATTATATTTATGGGGTAATTTTGAAACTTAAGAAATTTATGTTTTAAGTCAAAATATGGTGCAAAATCATATAACAAAGTACATTTTAGAAAAAAAAAAATCAGTGTAAATTGACTCCTTGTAAAATAATCGATTTTGCTTAAAAGAAGTGAAATTATAGCTATTAAAGAATTATTAAAAACTGGCTCAAAAATATTAAACTCTATCAACCAAACCTAAAAGCCTTTTTATCCATAAAACTTAGAATTGCTTGTTTGAGTGTGTTATATTATTTTTGTAAATTTTATTATAACACTTTTTTTTTTTTTTACTTTATTTAAACAATTTTCATCTTATCCTTGTAACTCAAAAAAAAATATATTAATATAATTATTGACCTAACTTTAGAGACCCTTATAAATATTGAGGCAATTGAACAAATCCCTATATCTCATTTTCAATTTTACATTTACCATTCTCTCATCACTCATCGATATAAACATTAGAATGGGCTTAAAACACCTTGTACAACCTAATTTCTAGGTGAAAAATATTAGCTGTATACTTGTTTATATACACTTTGTTATACACATATTTATTAAAGTAAAATTATAAATAAAAATGTTAAAGATGTATATATATAATTTGGACTACTGTAATTGATTGTAGAAGATTTAGATCAATTTTTAGATATGTGCTTCAATTTTTTTTTTCAACATGGTTCCATCAAAATTTAATGAAAAAGTTAAGAAATTATTCTAAATTTGTATGATGTGTATTTTATTATTAAAATTTTAAAAACACACACTTAACCCCTTTAAACTTTAAAAATACACATCATTCCCCATACTCTAACTTTTGTTAAAATTTGGCAATAGAAAGTTATCTGCATTTTGTTGTTTCTTTTCTATCTCCTTTTCTTTGATAGACAAATGAAAACAATGAGTAAAAATAATAATAAAAATTATTGAGATAACAATAACTTTTTTTAAAAAAATTTTTTTAATAAAAATTATAGATTAGAAGTGATTACACATTTTAAAAGTACACTTTTTCTTAGAGGTTATACAATTTATTGTCTCAAACTATATCATAGCTTATCTTATAGCTTTTTATTAACTAAACAATTATTTAAATATTACTACATATATTATTTATTATTTTTAACTAATAAAAAAGTCATGAGATAAATTAAGAAATATTATTTAAGATAATAAATTTGGTCTTATGAAATACATATTACACAAAATTGAGGAGAATTTCTTAAACATTTTCCATGAAAATTGTGGGTTTCTCCTTAGAGATTTGAAACTTAGTTGAGCACGAAAATACTATCTCGCCCAACCACATATTACTTTAAGAAGCTTAAAAAAATTTTAAAAATAAAAGCTTAAATAGTTTTTTTCTTTTAATTTATTTTTATTTACTTGCCCATACAAAATTACAAAGCGTTAAAACTTACGAAGAGCTAAGATTCACCCAACCCTTACGTTTGTCTTCATTTCTTCTGTTCATCTCTTCACGCTATTCTCTTCTAATAATATAGCTATCTCCCTGCTATCTTATTTTAGTTCTAAGAATGTCAGTGCAGCTCTTCTTCTTCTTCTTCTATTTCCAAACTTTGCTTTCAACCCAAATTCCCTTCTCCAATCAATGGCTTCCTTGAGAGAGCTTCTAACAGAAGAAGGATTCTATCACAGAAACTCTGCCAAATACCAAAACTCACTGAGGCATAAACACAAACAACAACAAGACGATAAAAAACCACTCCCTGTATTCATCTGTCATGACCCAAGAGGCTTTGATTCCTCCAAGCATAGGGATGACAAGGCCACCACACGAAGTGGGTCTTCTTCTTCTCAATCGAAAAGAGTTGGGTCAACCTCAGAGAGATCGAATTCTACGTCTTTTGTTTCTGGGTGTTCCAGAACAGCAGGGCCTTTTCTGGATGATGTTGCTATCAGAGCAGTGGTTGGCATTCTCAGTGGCTATATTGGCAGGTATATGAAGGATGATTACTTTCAGAAAACACTCAGGGAAAAGTGCTATTCTTGCTTGGTGAGAAGGAGAAGAAAGGATTCAGATGATGAAATTTTGGCCAACATGAAACTGGGTATGGACAATATTGACAAATTAGTGGAAGATCAAGGAGCAAAGAGAGAGATGAGGATCAAAATCTTGAGGAATTCCATTGAACTCTTAACCATTATTGCTTCTCTGAATTCCAAAACGTCCAGAGATGGTTCAACTTGTGGAATACCCAATTCCCATCTCTCTGCTTGTGCTCAACTCTACTTGGCAATAGTTTACAAGCTGGAGAAAAATGATCGGATTTCGGCAAGGCATTTGCTACAAGTGTTCTGTGATTCAACACATTTGGCAAGAACCTTCTTGCTTCCTGACCTTTGGGAGCATTTGTTTCTTCCCCATCTTCTCCATCTTAAGATTTGGTACAACAAAGAGCTTGAGCTTATTTCAGATGCAGATAATGGTGATAAAGAGAAGAAAATCAAGGCTTTGAGCAAAGTTTACAATGAGAGAATGGATATGGGAACTTCTCTCTTTGCTCTGTACTATAAGCAGTGGCTTAAAGTAGGAGCTAATGAGCCTCCTCTTCCTATTGTACCATTACCATCAAGACAGATTTACAGATCTTCAAGAAGAAAGTCCTCAGAATCTTTCAGTTCACATTCCTCAATCAACCCAAACTTGTAAGCGAGATGACCATTTACTAATATAAAGCTATATTTATTAGAGACAAACATGGATATGACAGTATTTATGTTGCAGTTTTGTAATTTTGTTTTGGTTTCCATTGATAGATACCAGGCAGTGTTTGGCCCCAGACTAGAGCTGCAATCCACCAGTCATGACGATCGAAGTGGAATGTTGACGATTAGCTGGATTTCAGAGAAAGGTGAAATATTGTATGAAGGCGAAGACAATTGCAGTTCAGTTCAGGTTAGTTTGAACGCTTTCATTTCATAGTTGCTAATTACCTGATTTGAATATAATGATTACATTTGAAAATCTCTTATTTTTCATGGTTTTTGACAGAAAGAAGACATGACTTATCTTAGAAGGTCATCAAGGAAAATTAACAAAAATCATGCTGAATTAGGGACCCAGTCAAAGTCACAGAAAACGGACTCTTTTCAATGCCTTTCTTGCATGAGTATACCAGCAGAAAGCTTTGTTAATGGAAATCATGCAGCCAGGAAAACTTCAGCTATAATGGAAACAACTCTTCTTTCAAGTGATCTTATTGGAGCTATTACATCTCTATGTTCATCTAATATTTTAAGCAAATGTGAATTTTCTATTCGTGTGATTACGAAAGCTTGGTTGAACTCTCATGGCGATCCTCTCATCGAAGAAGCACTGATAAAACCCAGTGTCATTGAGGGCATGCTGGAGGTGTTATTTGCCTCAAATGAAGCTGAGATTCTAGAATTAGTTATATCAATCTTAGCAGAACTAATAGGAAGAAATGAGGTGACAAGACAAATTATACTCAACTCAGATCCTCATCTAGAAATTTTTGTCAGACATCTTAGAAGCACTAGTCTATTTCTTAAAGCTGCAGTTCTGCTTTATCTGTCAAAGCCTCAGGCAAAACAGATGATATCAGCAGAATGGGTGCCGCTGGTTCTTCGAGTACTAGAATTTGGAGGCAATTTGCAGACCCTCTTCACCGTACAATGCAATCCTCAGGTGGCAGCATTTTACTTTTTGGACCAACTTCTTACTGGTTTTGATGAAGATAGGAATATAGAGAATGCTAGGCAAGTTGTTTCACTTGGGGGTTTGCCCCTGCTACTGAGAGGAATTGAAGAAGGACAAATCATTGAGAGAAACAGTGCTGCTTCAATCATTCTTTGTTGCATTCGAGCCGAAGGAAGCTGCCGGAATTTCTTAGCTGATAATTTAAATAAGGCTTCTTTAATGGAACTCATTGTTCTTGGTAATACCAAGCACTGTAACTGGTGTGCCTTTTCTGTGCTAGCTGAGTTAATCTGCCTTGAACGGTAATACTTCACCATTCACCTCCTTACAGATCCTTTTCTTTCCCAAATACAAAGTCTTGATATGATAGTCTTTTGTAATCATAACAGAAGGACCAAAATTTCAAGTTTCTTAAATGGACTTAAGGAAGGATGGGGTGGATTAAACACCATGCACATTTTGTTCGTTTACCTTCAAAGGGCTCTACCTGAAGAAAGGCCATTAGTTGCAACAATACTATTGCTTCTTGATTTGATGGTAATTCTTCCAAGTTTGTGGATTATTTAACCGTAAGATCCTCTATTGTGCTTCTAACATTTTGAAGAGTTACCTAATGGGTTAGCAGTTGTGTTGCAGGAAGATCCTTCTCGAGGCAGCTTATATAGAGAAGAAGCAGTTGAGGCTATTGTGGCTGCTTTAAACTGTCAATCATGTGATGATATAATTCAAGAACAATCAGCCAGAGCTCTACTCGTTTTGGGAGGCCGGTTTTCGTTCACGGGGGAATCCACAATGGAAAGATGGCTTCTGCAGCAAGCAGGATACCATGGAAACTCCATTGATGATTCAGTTCACGGCAAGGAAATTGTCGTCCATGATTTCCACCACAATGTAAGTAGATGCCTTTATAATTGCTTGTTTCTTTTCTCACAAGAAAAAAAAAAAAAAAAGGCAAATTGAGTGTTGCTTGTGGTTGCATTTCATTCATTAGATTGCAGAAGAGGAAGCAGAAGCTGAAATTTGGCAAGAAAGAGTAGCTTGTGTCTTGTTCAAAAGTGGGAACACTCCATTACTATCAGCACTTAGAGATTCCATAGCCAATGGCATCCCAAGTTTAGCAAGAGCAAGCCTTATAACTATTTCATGGATGAGCAGTTATCTCCACTTAATTAAAGATGCAAAGCTGCAAAGAATGACACTCTCAATTCTCTTGCCACAGATTCTAGAATCCTTGAATTATGACAGTGATGTTGAAGAGAGAGTTCTGGCTTCATACTCATTGCTTTGCCTCATAAAGGGTTCAGGTATGAAATTTTTACCCATTTTCAAAGTCAAGCTAAAATTGACTTTTTATGCGAGAAGCATTTTTATGTGATTTTGATTAAAAAAATTATTTTTGAGTTTTGCTTATATTTCAAAAATACTTTTTAAAAGCATTTTGAGTGCAATTTTTGTATCATTGTCTAATTATTCTTTTTTGGTTTTGATATTATTCCAAACAGGGTCTGTCTTTATCCTTTTATCGTTGGAAAAAGAGTCACTTAGACATCTTCGAAATCTCTCCCTAGTGACTTGGACAGCCAACGAGCTCATCTCAATCATCTCCAAAAACAGCTTGGAATCAAAATGTTGAAAATGAAGTTCCATCTCTGCCGAATCTTTCAATGATATCTTTGTCTCTTTTTCTCTCAGAATTGATCGTTGAGTCATTGTGATAACCCATGAGCTTTGTATAGTTTGATTACATTTCAAAGGCAATATTGCTTCCAAAAGAAAAATGAAAAAGAAATCTTGTTTTTATTTTTAATGTTAGCTTATTGTTTTTGGTTAAGAGCTTAGTCCAGCCAAAACAAGAAACAATAATAGGGTGGGAGAAACGACAATAGGAAACACAAACAAACGACAAACCTAGGAGCCTAGGAGAAATTTACTAAAACAAAGACAAAATAAGATCATAAAATTAATCTTAATAAGTCGAAGTTATGTTTGTCCTAGTGTGAACATGTATGTGTTTTGAATATTTTCACCCCTCAAGGGGAAGTGGTCCTAACTGACTTATCTCTTAGAGGGTGAGATTGCGACAGCATTGTGTAAACAGAATCTCTTTAAAAAAAAAAAAATCTTTATTTCATGATAAGATCAACAAAATTTGATTCTCCATTCTCTCTTTTATTTTGTGTCGTTTGAAAACCATTCCAATACTTAAATTACACCAAGGGGAAAGTAAGAATTCGAGGTGAAAAGTAAGCTATATAACGAGAAAAAAAAATTAGAATAGTAAAACTAATCTATTATTTATAAAGAGTTACTTGAAAATAAGATTATAATTTTGTATATGATGTAATTTGTGAATCGGACTTTAGGCCAATGTCAGATCTCATTATCAGTCCATCAAGTTAGATTAATTACTTGTAGATTGAACTCTCAAGTTTAGGTTAAGACTCGAGTATAACATATTCTTAATATAATTTTGAACTAAAGATTGTTATAATGAAATATTCAGTGTTTAACTATTGAAATATTTCATTTAATACATCAAACTTATTAGAATAAAAATTTAAGGTGAGTTCAAATGGAGCAATATATACTACCATTTAAATAAAAAAAAAAAATTGAGCGTTTAATAACATCGGCTAATTTAAATTTAAGTTGAATAAAACTATAAGTGTAGTAAAACTTTTTCTATCAAACTTTAATTCATTTATATTTTTAAAGTTTGAAATCAATAATCATAAAATAATTCTCTTTTAAACCAATCTAGACGTTTAGCAGTGAAATATCTCAAACATTGAATTTAACGTAACAAAATTTGAAGTTGAGTTTAAATGGAGTAATATACTGTCATTCAAATACGGAAATTTTGTTGGTATATATTATTGCTCATGGAACAATCATGTGGGTATGATTATGTTTTTTAGGTACAACTTACATTGATGCATTAAATGAAAATATGGTATGGTTCCCTCTATATATCAGCTGCACAATAATTGTGCCCATTATTCATTCCTTCCTTACAATGCCTTCAAAAGAAGGACAAATTAATGGCACATGGCCATGAGACCACTGGTTCAGATGAGAGCTATGCCCTACAACTGTAAAGACAATTTAACTCTATATATGCTTTAGCTTTCATAGTCTAGCAATTTTGTCTTGCTAGGATTATTCTTTTTCTCATCCATGCTTTGAATTCATCAATCAAAGGGGTCATTTTCTGGGGCCATTTGGGTCAAGTTAAGGACTTTTGATTGGCCAAACAAATCTTCTACAACTAATGAATCAGCAATCTCTTCATGTATGTGACCTGTGTTGATTTTGAAATATTGTCGCCTTTCTGACAGTGGCCACCCCATCGGTGTTTCTTACATTGTCTCTACATGGAATGTTAGAGAATTTCATCTCCAAGTTATAGCAGTAAAAAGATGCAGCTAGCTGAAAGAAAAGACAGAAAAACCAACCCTAATTTCAGATGAACAGCATAAATCAACTTTCTTAATTATGTCCTCCCCAGTCAGTGTTTCTTACATTGTCTCTACATGGAATGTTAGAAAATTTCATCTCCAAGTTATAGAAGTAAAAAGATGCAGCTTGCTGAAAGAAAAGACGGAAAAACCAACCCTAATTTCAGATGAACAGCATAAATCAACTTTCTTAATTATGGTCCCCCACTTCTCTCGTTCTCCTAATTGTTCGATAGACCCATTAAGAGGATCTTTTTTGTCTCGAAGCTTGGATTTAAGTTGTCCCTGGTGTATAATAGGGCTAAATCAATTATTTTCTATTGGGTTCAACATTGCTGAAGTATATCACCAAATATATACATCAATTGACGAGACTATTTTAGCTTAATCAGTAGTCTTAAGTTTGAATCTTGAGAACGCAAGCTTCATTAAATTTGGTAAGAAGATTAGTTGATACCCCATGTGAAAACATTGCTGAAATATTCAAGTATGGGCTCAATTTTTGTTTTTGTATACAATTACAGTATTCTTACACTCTTTAAATATAAAACTTATCTTGAATTTGGATAATGATAGAGTAACTAGTAAATTTTTTCCAATAAAATTGATTATAAAGGTTCGAACTTATTATCTTTGACTTAAATTACTTTAAGACTTAATCTATTTTGAAGACTTAATGTTTGTTTGTTATCTATACAATGTAACTTTGAGAAGAACACTATGTTTGCCCCGTTTCACAGGTTTTCCATGGGAGTCAAAACAAAAAATAATTAAGTGAAAGAACTCAAATGCTGTGTGTTTGTGCATGAGCATGATTATAAATGATGTATGAATAGAGGGGCTACAAGAATTTCTTTTGGGTACAAAGGGCATTAATATATAGCGTTACTTGTATTGACAAATAAGTTTTCTTCTTTTACACGGATTCGAACTCGTGACTAATGAGTCAACAAAATTTTATATTTTAGGAAAGGGTTATTGCAGTAAATCTCGTTGCTCGACTAACAAGTTTCTATGTTCAATAAGGACCACAATTCAAATATCATAAGAAAATGGCTTCCAAGAGCATAGGATAGATGGACCACACGCCTATATCTTTAGTGGTTGAAGCAGAAGCCACTCATGAGAATGGGGAAGGAATATTAAATGAACTTATATTCAACAATCCATTTGAATTCTACAATATCCAAACACATGATACAACAATGAAAAGTAGGCTTACTTTTTGAAAGAACAATCCAAATCAATCCCCAAAGTTGATCTCTCTTTTCTCCTCACATTTTGGTGAGGTTCTGTTTGGATTCTTTTTCCTCTGAATTAAACAGAGAAAAAGGGGGAAAGGTTTCACAGGAATCCACCAACTCTCCATAATCCTTGAAAGCCAATCATTGGTGACAGCAGTGTTATGCTGAAATCTCCTTTGTAATTTGACAAGAAGAGCTTTGTCACTCTAGTGGTTATGTTTAGCTTAAATTAGATTATTCAATATCTAATGAGCTTACGAAGAAGAGAGGAGAGAGAACAAGACCAATTACATTGTAATATGAGAACAATTCCAAAAAAAAAAAACCCCTAAAGACAACTAAACGTATAGATCAACTGATAGAGATTGTTCTAACTTAATTGAAGGTTTTGAATTTGAGTCTTGAAAATGCATATGTAATAAAATTTGGCATAAAGAGTTTTGTTACCTTTATGATTTTGCCCAACTCAAACTGGATTAATGGATACCCAATATAATACTGAATATTGATAGTTTGTACAACAACAAAAAATTGCTTAGAGAAGTAAAATTTAGACTATAAAACTGCTTCAAACCAGTAACTCTCAGGTTTTGCAATGCCCCAAATTATAGGGCATAGGTCATGAGACATGCACACTTGTTCAGTACAAAAAATAAAAATAAGGACTTTGTTATGTTAATTACTTTAACATGTGCAAGGTAATGGTACATTTTCTTATTGGAAGGGACTAATATCTTGATTTTAGTATTATTACTGGGATGTCAAAAAATTGAGTCACACAAGTGTGTTTCAAATATCTAAACAACTTGTATGGTTATGCTTATGAATTTTACAAGTTATTTTAGAATATATTGGTGAATCAAAATTTTCTTTTAAATTGTGTCTAGAGTATTTCTATACCATTTTAAGCATATAATTAATTTATATTTAATAAATCTTCTTAATCCACGTTATTCTGAAATTTCAAATTAGAATTTTAATCTAAATAATTTTTTTTCTTTTTTAATACCTTCACAATGACATCAAAATCTCTTCAAACACCAAGATATACTATTAATGCTTCAGTTATTTATTTGGGTAAACTTTAAAAACACATAAACTTTGTATCATGTATCTCAAAAATTATTAAAACGTAACTTAATCTGCTCTTGTTTTTAAAATGTACACATTATTCTCAAAATTAAACTTCATTTAAAAATTTAATAGAAAAAAATAATATCACACTATTTCTCTATTAATCTCTTTTTTATGATAAAAAAAATGAAAACAATTTATGCAAAATAGAGAAATCGGTAATATACAAATAATTTTTTCTATTAAATTTTTAATAGAAATTAGAACTTTGGCAATAATATTTACATTTTAAAATTTTAAAAGGACTAAATATATATTTTAAAAGTTTAGAAGCAAAGTACATATGAAAAAGTTTAAGAAGTGTTTTTAAAATTTTTTCATTTCATAAATAATCTGGATTAGATTTTCTAATTAGAGATGGAAGAAATTGGGGATTCAAAATATCGAAACTTAACTTTCTTCGTATATAAGTAAATGAAGGATGTTTACCATATACTTTTTGTACAGGTGAGCTATTAAATGAAAAAAAAAAAAAAAAACTCAAGAGCAAAGCATAATTTTACCCAAATTATTTAAATGCTTTATTATATAAATCACAATGAATAAGCTTCAATAATCAAAGACTTTTCTGATAAAAAAAAATAAAATTGAATCAATGACTTTAGAGCATATAAATAATTGGAAAAAATGGATATGGGCAATTTGGGAACATAATTGGAAAAAAAGGGATGGGGTGTGCGAGCAACAAAAAAGGGAAGTGCAAGAAACATTGCCCCTCAACAAAATATTAAGCCCATTTTTATTCATCAATTTTGAGGCCCAATCAATATAGGCCCACATCTTTTAACTGGTGGGAATGGAATTTTCCATTGCACCCTTCAAGAGGGGTGCAAAAATTGATCCCTTAGTTGGTTTATTAATTAATATTTTCCTTCCACCTTACTAAAAAAATAAAGTTGGGCTTCTCAATTAGGGAAAAAAAGAGATAAATTTTTTTTTCTCAAAACTGTCTGAAATCTTATTTTGTAAGGCAATGATTGATGAGTTTATAATAAAATAATATAAATTGACTATTAATATTTTATAAGACAAGATTTGAAACAACATTAAAATAAAAAAGTTAATGATATTAAAATAAATATGTTAGTCAGTTATTTTATATTACCCTGCATGTCAAATCGAATAGAATTAATGATAGTAAAAAGAGTTTAGGACTCATAGATAAAATGTGTTGATTTAATAGAAGTTGAACTCTAAAATATTTTTGGTTAAAAATTGTAAACTTGATAAAACTTTAAAATCACTTATATTAGCAAAAATTTGTTATTATTACTCTCATTTTGATTCCTAAACATAAATCCATGATTATAAGTTGTTGGCTTATAAATAATTATGAATTTAATTGGATTCACTTCGGTAAAAAAATTTGAGAATAAAATGTAAGAATCATATGATACAATGAAAGTTTGGACTTGAATAAAGTATATGCATGAACCAATTGGGATATTCTTTTTTATATTTATTTTTATTTTTGTACAAATTGGGATATTCTCCTTATTGTAATATTATATGATAAGCATATATGATTGACACATCTAGATTTTGATTGATGGATGGAGGCATTAAAACTTGACCATGCAACACGAATGAGGTGCAAAGATTATTTAATTAATGACACATTTTATGCAAATTATTTAAATAATTATTTTAAATGGTACTATCATTGAAGATTCAGTACTACGATTTGTTTTTTTCGAATGAGACACTCAGATTGTGTTTGGTATTAGAAAAAAAAATGTTTTAATGTTCTCATAGAAGTTAGAATAAAAACGAAAATTTCTTTCCAAAAAAAATGAAAATTTCTCACATTTGTAATTCAAAAATTTATAAATATGAAAAATTAATTTAACCCAAAAATTAAACCATTAAGAAAAAACTTAGGACTAATTTGTGATGATATTTCTTTTTGCCAAAGTGCATTTATTTTTTATATATATATACACTCTTATTTAACTCACTCATTTTATCTTAATTACATAATTTGCTCTCTTTGGATAATTAATGTGTGATATTTAAATACTTAAAAAAGAATAATAGAAATATTTATAACAATCTAATAAAATCAGATTATTATACCAATAAAAAAAATATCACTATATTATATTAAGTTATTTATTATTTTTCTTAGTCATTATATTAAAACCTTAAATAACAATAAAAAAAAATAAACGGAAGGGTACGTCATGAATCATTAAAAGATACCTATAAAATAAAAGGATTAGGTTAGGGTATAATAGTCCATGCATTTTATTAATTAATGAATTCTTAATTCTAAGTTACTATTTTTTAATATTATTTTTCCATGAATTTTCTTTGAAAGAAATCAGGAGGTGAGATTTTAGTTTTTTTTTTTAATTTTTTTAATGTTTAAGGTTAATTAAAACCTTATTTTAAGAATTTCATTAATGTTATAAGTTACATATTTAATTCATCATAACTCTATGAGACAATATTTAATGCACCAAATAGGACAAAGATTTTGTCCCTATAACCCATACAAAAATGAACCAATAGAACTGAAATCATTATTACATCTTAACTTAAATTCCAAGAAAATTAGTTAAACCGGCCAGCTTCTAATGATGATTTCAACACATTATTATTCCAAGAAATTAGTTTCAACAATCAAATCAATTTCATTCTAATTCTAAAAAATTATTTAAACTACTTTCCACATTCTAAATTATCTATCATTTAAAGTAAGTGCATATACATTAAGAAATGTAATCAATTATTAATTTTTTTTTAAAATGCTTGATATACCTTTATTTATTTTAGTATTACATAATTTTATTTTCGTATGAAAAGAATAATTTTTTTAATAAGCTTAGATTTAATTTTATTTGATTTTTATTGTTTATTAGGAAGCCTGTTAAGAATAAGATTTAATTTTAAGTAATTTCTGTTTTATTAAAAATTCATTAGAATTAAGAATTGTTCTATCTTTTAAATCTTTTTAATTTAGACATTTTGAATAGATTTAGTAATAAAATTTCATAGATTTAGTTTAACTAGGAAGTTGTATTTCTCCAAATATTATTTTATATCTCCAATTTTATTTTATTTTATTTTTATTGTCATTGTATATCTCCAATTACATCCTTCATGCGGTCCTTTTTATAAATCATACTCAACCAAATATAAACCAATAGAATAGTTAAATTTAGGTGATTTCTTTTTTAAAAATATTATAACATTCTAATTTTATTTTTATTTTATCATTTTTTGTACATTGAATAAAAAAAAAGAAATGATCAAAATTTTTATTGCAAACAATATAAAAAATAATAATGCTTCATATAAATTGTAAAGTACTTTATAATAAGAATCATAAAAGTTTTTTAAATAATGCCTTATAAGAATAATGAAAAATAATATCTTATGAGGAGAAAAATCATTCTTTTTATTAATTAATATATTATAAAATAATAGTATTAGGAATATTAAAATATATTTTTTTAACTAATAAGAAATGAATGAAACAAGATTTGGTATAAAATGTGGAATAGTTATCTTTTTATCTATAAGGATTATGATTCCCAAGTATTTTTGATAAATGCAATTTGGATTAAGATTTCTTGGGGCTTGAATTTCAATCATAAAAGGATTTTTTTAAAGATTTTCTTATGTTATTGATTTGCTAAACACCTTGTAGTTTACCTAAATTATAATTATTAGGTTACAAATAAAACACATTAGAGTCTTATTCGTTAAAAATGACCAAACAAGAAAGAGAGTCACCAAACAGAGGTTTCCGTACAACGTTGGCATTCGAGGAAGGTGTAGCGTTAAGAGAGATCTAGACTATATTAATCATTATTGTCCTTTGGTTCAATAATCATTAATGTCTTTTGAATGTACCCCTAGTTTGGGTCAATAACCATAAGAAGAAGTGACAGGGTGATTAAATATAATTTATTTATTTTTATTTATTAAATAATTTATTTGATTATTTATTTATTATAATTTATTAATTAAATAATAAAAAACTAAAGTTTGTGAGAGAGAAAAAAAATGGAGGGAGAAAAGAAAAGGAAGGATAGGAAAAAAATAAAAGAAGAAAAAGAAATAAGAAGTCACGCGGAATAGAGAAATTAAATTGTAAGATTAATTGTGTAAAGGTAAAATTTATAATTTATTAAAAACTTGTAGATAAAAATGAAAAGTGAATTATTAGTAGTTAATTTTTAAAATAAAATATTATTTTAAGTAGTATTCTAAAAGTTATTTTTTAAAAATTAGATTTTTTTATTTTTTATTTATCAAATAGTTTTACTAACTTAATGACTAAGTTAAACAAGACATAATCTCTTAATAAATTAGTAATTTCCTTTTACCAAAACACGTATGAGATTTCAATCTTGATATATATATCTGTTAATTTTTTTTTTTTTTGTGCTTGCAAATAGTGAATTGTGTTATTAGATTTTGTTTTGTTTTGTGCTTTATTTGTGTTCCCTTCTCTTAATTAGGTAAATTCTTGAGTTTTGTTTTTACTCACTATCTGTGGGAATTTTGAAGAATTTTATTTGTTTGTTTGTTCTCCATTGCCACTAACTTTGTGATTTTAGTCTTGATCCCTTTTTTGTTCTCCTTTTTGGTTTTTTTCTCTCTTTTTAAACATAAAAAACTTCTATTTTTTTTTATATGAAAAAATCTAATTCTAAATTTTTTAGATACCATCTAAATTTGTTAGCATTAGCCCACACTTAGTAGTTTAAATTGGATTTAGCTTTTTTTTTTTTTATGAGTTTTGTTTATTATTCTTTTACCAATTAATAAATGAATAATCATATTAACAATGAAGGAATTGAATGTCAATATAGAGTCTCTAATTTTTTTAAGTAATATTATTTTGCGTATTCAATGAGTGATCAACTTAACAGAGAAATTAAATCTGGCTTAAATTTTGTAAATACTAGATGTTATTTATTTATTTTTTTCACCAAAAATAATGTATTATGCTTTTTTTTTTTAATTTACTTTACATCTTTCTTATAAAATTACTTTGATCGATTTTTCTTAAATTTTTCTCAACTAAATTTAAAACTGATACTATTTAGGTTTAATGAAAAAACTACTTCTGTAGAAGGTAAATTGGAATTTTTGGAAATTGGTTTCCAACTTTAATTAGCTTTAATAAAGGAATATTTTTAGAAAAAAAAAAGATAAGAATTATGATCTTCTAGTCTTCTTGTCTTGGTTATTACGAAGGAGAGCTTTCTTCGATTCTCCCTTGCGCTTTCCATGGGATTGATTCTACCCAAAACAAAAAGTGGTGGGCACTTATTTCCAAGTTACTTTCCCTCCAAGTTCCCATAAATTCCTCCGTCTATCTTCCTCACACTTTCCCCCCATTACCCTCACCCATCTCGATTCCACCGAACCTTCTGGAATTTATATTTTGCCTTTCACCAAACCATTGTCTTGACCCGGGTCGGGTTATAGCGTCTTTATAGTGTACGGCTATACCTGCTACTGTTGAAACTTTGTCAAGAAGTAAGGTTATTTTCGTCATTTCGGGGTTGTCTCTCTCTCTCTCTCTCTCTATATATATATATATAGCCCTCCGCTTAGCTTTCTCCTAAATCTGGGCTAACCTTTTTGGATTCCGAACTAATCTTCCGAATTGCCGACTTGTACTGAGTTCAGGTTAAGGTTTTAACGGGTTTGCTCCCGATTTCTCCAATGGAACGTGGTGGAAGGGGTGGAAGCGGTGGTGGAAGGGGTAGGGGAAGAGGAAGTGTGGGTGGGTGGCAAGGACGGGGAGGCGGCTACGGCGCTGATGGCGGTGGCGGTGGCGGCGGAAGAGGATCGCATCAGCAGACAGGGCAGCACCAAGGTGGGTATGGCGGACGCGGCGGTGGATATGGCGGGAGAGGTCCTGCTCAGCATCCCCAAGGTCAGCCTCAACCGCCACCAGCAGGAGCATGGGGGCGATCAAGCCCAGGTAGCGGCGGTGGATATGGCGGAAGAGGTCCTGCTCAGCATTCTCAAGTGCAGCCTCAACCGCCACCAGCAGGAGCATGGGGGCGATCAAGCCCAGGTAGCGGCGGTGCATATGGCGGAAGAGGTCCTGCTCAGCATTCCCAAGGGCAGCCTCAACCGCCACCAGCAGGAGCATGGGGGCGATCAGGCCCAGTTGGTCGTGGTGCTCCTAATCAAGGGGTTTGGGTTCCTTCCACTGAGGGTTCTAGCGGTGGCAGTTATCCTAGAGGAGGAGGAGGTGGAAGGGGTGGAGGTAATGTAGTTAATCCAAGTCCACCAATCAGTAACCCTGTTCCAGTTCCGGTTAGTGGGAGTTCTGAACCCAATCCAGGTATGAAATTATCCAAACATAACAATCAAAAATTGATTTTTTTTGAGCATTTAGCTGTTGCTTGTTGAGAATGATCATGAGAAATTTTACCCTTTAATTCATAAAAGCAATCTCTTGGTTGAATTCTAGGATTGGTGGATAAAATTTAACTCTTTCTATCTCTGTGCACTTGGGAATGATAAATTAACGGAACAATATTCTATGATTCAAAATTTATCTTAACTATGTTTGGATGGATGGAACAGGGCGGAAATTGATGGAACAGAATGGAATAAAATGAGTTTCATTGTTTGGAAGTTTTTTCAACTGAAGGGAATTAATGGAAAGGGATGGAAACTCTTTCACTCCTTTCCATTCAAAATGTTAAAATTCATTCTTCTCTAAATTGGGGTGTAACAGATGGAATGGAAGTATGTTTTAATAAAAAATTTTAAAATTACAATTCAACCCTCTTCTTTTTTATTTTAATTTTTTCTCCTCTCACCTGCTTCATTTAAAAGAGATAATATTAAAAATTTATATTTAAATTTTATTCCATTCTATTAATTTTTTTTTAACTCCCAAATAGTAGAAGTTAGTTTCAATTCTTTTTGTTACTTAAACATCCAGTTTATTGATTTCTTTTGTAAATCGTGCAGTGGAAAAGCTCGAAGGACTGAAAATATCATCTGAAAATGTGAACAAAATTATTCCCATCAGAAGACCTGATGGGGGTGGCAGACTATCAATTCGAACTTGCAGGCTTTATGTCAACCATTTTCCTGTTGCGTTCAATCCGCAGAGCATAATAATGCATTACAATGTTGATGTTACACCAGAGTTGCCGCCAAAACATGGCCGGCCTAAGAAAATTTCTAAATCTGATCTCTCTCTGATCAGAGAGAAACTGTTTTCTGACGACTCTCAGAGATTGCCCTTGCAAATGACAGCTTATGATGGAGAGAAGAACATATTCAGTGCAGTTCCATTGCCAGAAGAAACATTCAAAGTGGTTACTTCTCGAGGAGAGGATGAGAGAACCACTACATATGTTGTTACTCTGACATTGGTCAACAAACTTGAGCTTCGTAAGTTGAAGGATTATCTTAGTGGTCATGTTCTGTCGATTCCCCGGGACATACTACAAGGGATGGATTTGGTAGTGAAGGAAAATCCAGCTCGATGCACAGTTTCGGTGGGACGAAACTTCTATTCAACAAGGGAAGCACAGGATCTTCAAGCAGGCATAGTGGCAATAAGAGGCTTTCAACATAGTCTCAAGCCTACTTCTCAGGGTCTGTCTCTGTGTCTGGACTATTCTGTGTTGGCATTCCGAAAGCAAATGTCAGTTTTGGATTTCCTCCATGAGCATAATCCAAGCTTCAACTTGAATGAAATTGGGAGGTTCAGGAAATACATGGAAGAGACGCTGGTTGGCCTGAAAGTTAACGTCACTCACCGCAGAACCAAACAAAAATACATTGTTGGAAGGTTAACACCGAAAAATACAAGGTACATCACTTTCCCTGTTGAAGATCCAGAGAGCAAGAGTCCACCAAAGAACATCAGTCTTCTTGATTATTTCCAAGATAAATATGGAGTGGACATTCAATACAAAGATATTCCATGTTTGGATTTGGGAAAAGGAAATAAGATGAACTATGTGCCTATGGAGCTATGCGTCTTGGTTGAGGGTCAGAGATATCCAAAGGAGCAGTTGAGTTTTCATGCTGGGAAAACATTAAAAGACATGTCACTCGCCTATCCGGACAACAGGATGAATACGATACGGAGGATGATGCAATCTGAAGAAGGACCTTGCGGGTAAGGGATGATGATTTTAATAGAACTAATTTTAATGTTCTATTTTTTACTTGTATATGCTGTTTTGATACTTACACTACAACCTTCCAATGATTCTTAGTTAAATGATGCACTTTATTCCCTTTTATTGACTGTATATATTTTGTTCTAGATGCTACAAATGGCTGCTGATTAATAATAATCTTGCTAGATGCATGAAATGGTTAGCTCTGTATCATAAAATGTAGTGGTTATTGGGTACCTTTTTTTTTTTTTTTAAATAAATTTTTATAACGGGTAGGTAAAGATCACACTACCTGTTATAGGATTTTTTCCCTGGTTGGATTAATTTGATGTTTTGCAAATATCCCTTGTTATATTTTTATTAGTATTTGCTTTTACATATTTTTATCCAAACCAAATATTTGACATGTATTCACCTTTTTGGCAGGGGTGGCATCATTCAGAATTTTGGAATGAATGTTAATATGAACATGACAAAGGTTGAAGGACGTGTGATTGGGCCTCCAGAATTGCGATTGGGTAAGCCAAATGGTGAGATGATGAAGATACAATTGGATCCAGAAAAATGTAATTGGAATCTACTTGGAAAGTCAATGGTGGTGGGCAAACCAGTTGTGTGTTGGGGCATCCTTGATTTCTCAAGAAAAGAGCGTGATAGATTAGATGTTGGTAAGTTTGTTCAGAATCTTATCGTTAAGTACAAGAAGTTGGGTATTGGCTTGAAGGAGCCCGTTATTTATGAATCTGCTTCAATGAGATCACTTTCAAATGTGGATTATCTCTTTGAATTGCTCGAGGGAATTAAGGAGAATGCTTATAAAAAGGGCAATGGTTGTCCACTGCAATTTCTTCTGTGTGTGATGACTAGGAAGGATCCAGGTTACAGGTACTTAAAGTTCATTTCTGAGACCAAGGTTGGTATAGTGACACAGTGTTGTTTGTCTCCCATTGCTAATAAAGGGCAAGATCAATATCTGACTAATCTTTCCCTTAAGATTAATGCCAAGCTTGGAGGAAGCAACGTGGAGTTGGGTAATGGGCTACCTTACTTTAAGGGCGACGAACCAGTTATGTTTGTGGGGGCTGATGTTAATCATCCTGCTTCTAGGGACACAAGTAGTCCATCAATTGTTGCTGTGGTTGCAACTGTTAACTGGCCTGCTGCGAATCGTTATGCAGCACGTGTTTGCCCTCAACATCATCGTACTGAGAAGATTTTAAGCTTTGGGGAAATTTGCCTTGAGCTTGTTCAATGTTATGCGAGGTTAAATAAGGTTAGACCTGCCAAAATTATTATTTTCCGTGATGGGGTTAGTGAGGGCCAGTTTGATATGGTTTTAAATGAGGAGCTACAGGATTTGAAGAAAGCATTTCAAAGCATAGGTTTCTTCCCAACTATTACACTTATTGTGGCCCAAAAGAGACACCAAACTCGGTTGTTTCTTGAGAACAGAAATTCCGTTAGCAACGTATTTCCTGGAACAATCGTGGACACAAAAATCATACATCCTTTTGAGTTTGACTTCTATCTTTGTAGCCACCATGGAAGCTTGGGAACAAGCAAGCCCACGCACTATCATGTCTTGTGGGATGAACACAAGTTTACATCTGATGCATTGCAGAAACTCATATATGAAATGTGCTTCACCTTTGCCAGGTGCACTAAACCTGTATCTTTAGTGCCTCCGGTGTATTATGCTGACCTTGCAGCTTATAGAGGACGACTATACCATGAAGTGTTGGCCGAGATGCATTCTCCTGACTCAGGAGCTTCTTTATCATCATTATCTGGAGCTTCTTCATCGATTTCCTCAGCCACTTCTCTTGATCAGAAGTTTTACAGGCTGCATACTGACATGGAGAACAATATGTTCTTCATCTGAGGAACCGTCTTCCAGATGAATAGCTGTCCGCACCAACTACATTTCCCTGCTGGAAATTTGATGGAGTTTGTGCGTGAATCTAAGTACTCAGTACTTAAACTATATTCTGTTCTTTATCTAGTTATGGTTTGCGCAGACTTTGCAATTTGAATAAGTTATGTATGATGAATCAGTTTGTACTTATTGGTGTGCTTGAGAGTGACCAATGCAGTCTTTGGGTCAAGGCTGTTTCTTTGAATTGTGTCATTTTGTGAGTGGTTGGTTCTGTGAACTTGGATTAATATATATATATTTGATGTTTTCTCTATGGAAATTTACTGATTTGCTTATTTCTTTCTAGATGCTATGGCATCATTTTAGCTAGTAACAGGTCTTTCCTATGTTGGATAGCACATTTGTCTTTGCTTCATTAATAAACTCCTTTAAGATGTTACAGTTTGTATGCGCAAAGAGGATATTTTTGTTCAATCATTGGATAAATAAAGTTTAAATTTTCAATTTATAGTTATCAATTAGGCTTGTCACAGCATGGAGTACTACAGTAGCCCAGAAAATTTACAAGAAAGGAATGGTCTTTTTCATGGCCACACACAACTGCAACAAGCTATAAACCTTCGTAAATAATAGACAGTGGTTGATTTTTTCAGGCAGAAACAGTAAAGAAAAGAAACAACGTTACAAGAAAATTTTTTTCTGAAGGGCTTTTATATTTATGGTAGCCAATAGCCCCTAAACACCAAATTTAGATCTTTTACAATCGAATGTACTGTGTAGTCGATTGTAAGCTATTTAATTTATTTATTATTATGTAATCAATTATTAACTATGTAATAATAGATATATCAAATGATTTATGATTAACTGTATGACTGCAAGGTCATGCACCAACTGCAAGAGATTCGGTACACCCTAAGTAAGTGAAGAGTTTCATGTTTGGAGACTGAAGATGAGACATTCTCGTCCTGGGTTCGCTGTCCCCTCCTTAAATCTTGCCTCCGCCACGTGTATTATTAAATTGGCTACGTGGATAAAAACAAATGTGCCATGTAGGAAACTTTGCTCTAGGCTTTCATCACTTTCTCTCTTGGATATTAAATAATTTTAAAAATAAAAAATGTTTGTTATATCATAATTGTTAACTTTTTTTAATAAAAAAATTAAGATTACTTCTTTTTGTTGTCATCACAATTATTGAAAAGGATTTAAACCTAAAATTTAATATTTTATATCCATTTTTCTAATTGAATTATATATGTTTATGTTTTTATTACTAATCTTAGATCACACATATAGAATAAAAAGGAATTAATGTTTTTTATATGATATTTTGAAGTAATTTTTAATTTATCAATTTAAAAATAAAATAATACATGTATGCACTTGTAACTTTTACTATTAGTCCACTCTTAAATTTCTTAATTTATGTCTTTTATTCTAATTTTAAACTTGATAATATTTACACACCACATTAAAGATAAATTTAATATAATTTAAATAATAGAATAATTATGAATATTTATTCTTTTAATACTTATTTTTTTAATAAATTTAAATTGATGATATCGTAAAAGAAATTTATCATCGAATTTAATTTATTTATTAATTAAACAGGGTATTTGATTCTATCTCTCAAATAACACTGCACAATAAATAATAAATTTCATTTAGAAGTTATATCAACATACCAAATACCATAAATTCATAATCCATAATATAAAATTACTGTAATATTTAATAATTAGATTGACCGTGTCATATTCCTACTTGAAATCTTATCTTCTAACAGACAATTTTTTTTTACTCTTAACCAAGTTTTTGGCAGAATTTTTGATTTCGTGGAATATTGTGAATATAAAAATGCATTTCTCTGAAGACTTATTGAAGTTTGAAATCTGGATCTTGTTATTTGTTGTATATTTTTTTTTCTGCATTTCAAGAGCAAGGAAATTTTTTGATTTAATGTCTTCTTCCTTTCCTTAATCTATATTAAATTGTACAAATTTTAACTGTTGAATTGATTTTTAACTATTAACAATTTTTTTTTGGGGTAATTTCTCAACTTTATTGTATCTAATTTCAATATTTTTCTTACATAGACCAACAAAATATCCAGCAATACTCTTATACACTGTTGTTAGAGTTTGATCATGAAAACTTCAAACAGCAACTTGGTTCAGATGAGGTTCATTAAGTTCCAAAAAGCATCTATCTGTCACTATATTTGCTCATTCTTCAATGTATTTGCAAAATGACATCAACAAACCAGTTCAGCAGGGAACAAAGATTACAAAATATCAAAGCAGAACAAAATCTTGTGACCAATTTGGAAGGTGTACCCATAAAAATCCATGGGGGAAACTTCCAAACAAGAATCCTTATCATGATGTAATATAAGCCACAAGCACAAACACACTTTAATAAAAACCTGCAGCTAATCAAGTAGAATTTCAAGGTCTACCAGATAATTGACTCTTCTTGATATGTCTGTTAACTTTCTTCGTCTACAAGTATAATTGAGTCATTGCCAATCCCAAGGTCCATTAAAGATGCCATGTCATTTTCAAGCAACAGTGGCAATGGAGAGCCCTGTACATTCAAAGACACATGTGACTAAACAAGAAACAACATTCTTTGTGCTGCTTCAAGAACAAATCTACATGGACTTCCATATAGTTTTTCCTTCTACCATAGTTTTTGAAGAAACTAAAGAGAATAAACTTGTAAACAACAACCAGTAGGAGGCACAATCCCAAAATATACATTTCTCAGGAATCACAGGCTATCAGGGAATCATGATAATAAACAGCTTAATGTATTGCTAGCAAATACAAACCTCTTCTTGAAAAAATAATTTTAGCTTCATAGACTGCAGCTTAAAAAAACTTCCGCAGAGAAATTTCAGCTTTCCAACCTGAAATAACAGAGGTAATCAGAAGAATTATCTCAACATGCACAGAAAATAGCATAGAAGAGTAAATAAGGAAATACTGTGGTTGTCGCTGGCAGTTTCTTTGTCAAGGGTGGCTTCTCGCCCATGGATGCTCCCACACACTTTAGAGTGATTGCTGCATTATTTGTCTACGTCAATTTAAGACAGCTACTGTAAATCCAGGACAAGAAAATGATAAACGAAGATTCATACACAAGAGTCCTGAACCCATTGTTTGTGGGCCAGCAGTTTTAATAGAAGGCTTTTCATCCTCAATTCCATGATAATTCTTGAGCTCTAAAAACCTGTAATCAACAGCATCAGCATATTCATGAAATTTCCAATGTGAGACAGAAATTCATGCATATTGATGAGTATTCCTTTACTTTGAAGGACATTTAGAATTTTCATACCTCTTTCAATTTTACAATATTATTTTGAAACAAAAAATTATCTGAACAATCAGGCCCATAAGAAAGCTCTAGAAGAACATAAACTCCAAAATAAACTTTTCCATAACATGTGAACATGACTACATGGGATATACGTTATTATCAAATAATAACACACATCTACCAGACAACTCTGAACAATGAAAACAGAAAAAACAAGGTCCCTTCAGGGTACTAAGATTTCAAGTGGGGATTTTTCTGGTTCCAGTAAATCAATCCATTCTTATCTACCATTACATAAGCAAAAAGATCAAATTTACCTGGGGTGCTGTTTGATTTCTTCAGGATTAGCATGTAACCTAGAGATCATTTGCCGGACATACCTACAAAAAAAAATGGTGAACAAATCTAACACGTGCGGCATAATAAATAAACACTAAGATGTGAACCCTGATGATCAATTTACATTTTGCTTTCTGCATGTACCACTCCCTAAATGAAACTTCCTTTGAACTCTCAACCAGAAAGAAGAATACAGTAGAGAAAATATGTATAGTCCATGTATAAAGATGGTTTTGAAGAAAACAAAGGTTTAATGGTCAGTCCTGAAGAGCATTTGAACCAAGTAAAAACATCAGTTCATAATAGTCATTGCCAGAGAGGAGTTGAACTTTCAGTCACCAACAATACTTGATTTCGTAATCATGAAGTTGACCCGTTTATGATGCTAATGCAGGTCATTAAGCCAAATAAAAATGACAAAGTAAAGGGGAAAAATGCAATTCTTTTACACAATTTAAGTAGGAAATAAGGCAGTCTCTTTAATGAGGGAAATTATTCAGGTTAGATTAGCTTAAACCAAAGTTTAAATGATCACCAAAAATAGAAGCCATTAAAGCTTCATTCATCATTGTGCACACCAGAGAATGTTTTTTAACCCCCCAACAATCTTTGGTTGAATAGTCATGTTGAATATCCATGAAGTCAAAACAAAACTATAAAATAGCAGAAAAATGACAAACATGTGGACAGAATTCATGTCTGTAAAAAGAAGCATAGAAATTTGAGAAGAACATACCTAATCTCAGAGTCTTTCCTTTCACGAGGCCTTACCTGAAAGGTAAATTATATCTGAATACATCAGAATTTGGTAAAAGGAATATAGGAAAACAAAATATAGAACAATCCACCTTTGGCAGTTCACCTCACTTCCATTCAATATCTCAATTTTTGCAAGACGTGCAATCTGGACAAATCTTGGAATTCCCCCTCTTCCAGGATCAGTAATTGGGTTATCGGAAAGTCTGATCTCCTTTAATTATTAAAGAGAAAATTAGAACACAAGCTAGCATGGAAGAATCTATAAAACTTTGCTCAAGCAAGTAATTAATAACTAACAGAGGAAATCATTACTACAGGAAATCATTACTATGGGAAATCACGGCTATGGTGATCATTGAGAAGTGAGAATAACCATGCACATTCCATGGTGAATCATATAGTGAATCGTTTTTGCAGTAAGGTAATCAATAACAATGCACATTCCATCAATTTGAATAAACTGACTTATCTCTAGTTTTTACTTAAACTGCACAAGTTACTCGTATAAACAGATATATTACTTTCTCAGGATAGTTGTGTAAGAATTTAAAGTATGTTCCGATTGCTGTCCATGCACAAGTGCAATTTGGACTTTTGTATACAGAGACAAAATTTGCTGTTGAGGTTTTAAGTGGTATACCAGTTTGAAGGAAAAACAAAAGATCAAGAGATGAAATAGCTACTCACGCCAAGGACTGTTTCCTTTAGGATATATGCTGGAAAACCAATTTATCTTTAATAGTAGATGTAACTATATCAGTGTCCAACAATGTTGTATCAAAGAAAACCTAGAGATAAATGCACCTTTAAACTAAATCTATTAAAATCTTCTATTATGGCACACTCCTTTATTTAAGTCAGGTTGTCTATCAGAAAAATATACAGAAAGTCAGAAGAAAATGATGCATCACAGCTGGTGTGAGATAAGACACTAGACTGAATTCTCAGTTGAGCCAGAATCCAAATATATGGAGATCTATACATACAATAGTTGAGATTAGCATAGATAATAGTTTTGAATAAAATAGTTAATTTTCCCTTTTAAATGGATTATTTGGCTTAACAGCCCGGGGACCTGGACTCCTGTAGCATAATATCCATGCTTAATCAAGACTTGGATATATTTGAGAGCTAATAATAGATGTTTCATGCTATAGATCTTACCACTAATTTAGGAAATGAATTTAACGAGTCAACTGAGGTCAGATCCTCAATCTTGTTACCACCTGAAAATAAATTGGAAAAACTTAAAGGAAGCAGATACTCAGTCCGCAGAAGGATAATGTCTAATATGGGAACAGCAATATATTACCTAATAGAAGGCAGCGCAAATTTTGAAAAAGTTTATGGTTTGTAACTTCTGATGTATAATTAACCAATTCATGATGCATATCATTATTGGGATAAAAGATGCAGTTCAAACAATTCTTGTTCAAATAAAGCTGCTCCAAACTGAAATAAAACATACCAGCAGAGGGAATTAGCAAATAATACACTTCAAAAAAATCTAGATGGAAGAAAAAGGAGCTGAATACTCATAACAATTTGATTTTACAGACCATTTTAGCTGAGAAAGCTTTGCTATTTCTTCCCATTCAGCTATACAGTTATCATCCAAATTCAAAAGTTTAAGAGAATCAAATCCTTCAACCATAGAGGATGACATTGGCTGAAAAAGGAAAAGAGAAATAGAAGACCCCAAAGTAATTGCTAGTAATTTATTTATATAGTTATGTGAAAAATTGCAGAGCAGCATAACATAAAGCATAAAAGTGAAAACCTAAGTACAAAAAGGAATTCTATTATGATGTCTATAATCACACTGCCCTATCACATCAAGTAAATTCCCATTATTCATTCAGTATTAATTCTAATGCCAAAACAGAAAGAGCAGAAGCTTTAGAAGGCAGATTAGAGATTTTATTTCTTCCATAAAGCCTCACTAATACTGCTGCAACAGCCAACAAAATATCATATACGTCATCATATGATATTATATAGGAAACATCAGCACCATATTTCCTCAATCAAGAATTTTTTTCTCCAGGCTCCTGAACTAAAACAACAAAACCATTTAAGGGGATGGGATGCCACAAGTTGCACATCAGCAATGCATATTCTGGAATATTTATAAGGTAAACTAGCCACTCAGAATGCTCACCTCATGTTGTAAGCACATGGGAATCTGGGAATAGATATCTAACACCAAAAGTTTTCAGAAATACTTAACAAGCATCATTGAACCAAAGATAACGTACCAGAATTCTGCTTATATTATTTCCCATTAGATGTAGCTCTTCAATTGCTGGCAATGCTTTCTCAAGCAGTTCAACCTGACTAATCAAAAACATGATATTAGCAATCCTAATAAGAAACTTAGGGTAATTAAAAAAAGAGATGTAAATTGAGAAAGGACATAGAAGTTACCTGCTCCCAATCTACACCAGTATTACTTAGAACCAGAACATGGATGCTTTTCAGTAATGGAAACCCGGATGAATATTGAGACATTAAATTGTTAGATAAGTTGAGAGCCCTAAGAGCAGGTAACTGTTCACAAATTGTGCCAACATCCTGCAAAAGGATCAATTGAAAAGGGAGAAATCATAACTAACCATCATTCAACAATTATTGAGAAAATGGTCCATGCAAAAAAATGTAAAACATGATGCAGAGCTGCAGTTGATTGTGTGTGCGAGAGAGAGAGACTGAAATAAAATATCTGAGAAGCATAAACCCAAAGGAAATCCCTGCACCAAAGTTGTAAAACAAAAAAAAGAGAAAACAAGAGAGAGAAATAGAACCCCTTTGCATCAGATTCCAGATAGTCTCCCCAACATATGTTAACCCCTCCCATCCCACATTCTTGAACAAGAAATTGACAGACAACCTGTCAAGAAAATAGAGGCCTTAACTGACTACATTACCATAATATTTAGTTGGACATCAAGGACAGTAATAACTACGAAATCATTGTTCCAGGTATGCTTTGCCATGACATGTTCAAGATAACCAGGCTTTAGTTGCAGGCATTGCCTGGATAGAATGGAAGATTAAAATAGATTTGAAAAACATACCTTCCACTCTGAAAGAAGATTCCCAGTCAGGTCAAGTTCCTTTATATCTACAACCAAAAAGCATGAAAGGAAATTCATTTGATATTTTGGTTGCCGTTTAATAACAGGAAACTATTAAGAGAAAGGTTTTTTGATTGTTAGGGATAATGAGAAACCAATCTTGGGCCTTTTCCTAATAGCGGGATAGTGATGACTTTGTTCCTTGACATGGTATAAAGGTCAAGAGTTCAATCCTTGCTACTTCCAATTCCATATTTAAATTATAATTCACCACAAGATAAAGGTGGGCCAATGCTATATCCACTCTTCAAGCCCAGGCATATTGTTTTTGAAAAAGAAAATGTAATCAACTCTTTCTTATCGTCCATGCAAGATCAAGCATATCTTTTTAGACTAAATTACTGAAAGATAGAAAAAAGTACAGGGCTCTTAACTACCTTCTCCCAACATATCACTTTTAATCCTCACAAACTAAATCAATCTAAATAATTATTTTATGCTTCAATAGCAAGAGAATCAAAGACAATGCTGTAGATTCCCAATGAAACAGTGAAAGAAAACAAAAAAGAGAAAAGAAAAGAATGTATTTGAGCTCAATCCTCCTCTCAAATACCAAATAATAGAAGATAACGTCTATTTATCAAAATATCTGTCAACATTTCTTATCCTAACCACTAGTTCAACCCCAAAGTCAATGCATCTGAGGCAAAGCAATTCTTCATGGCTGTAAATAATTTCCTTCCCACTCCAGAAGTTTAAACACAAACATCAGCTATGCCAACTCATCATGGTTGAGAAATTTAATTATAAACCCCATAATCCATATGCAGAATTGAAGGGCATGGTCAAAATGGAAGAGAAACTGTTCTACTATGAGAGAAGACATTCTTCTAATAGGAACATACAGGCTATTATTACAATGTTCATTGATTCTTGCTCCTTAGTAATTTTTAGAAGAACTGCTCATATATATATATATTCTAAATGCCTTATAAGGTGGAAATATGGATCAAAAAAACAAAGCTCCCAAATATGCATAAGCAATAAATTCATGAAATTAAACAATATATTAGACAACTTCTAATTTCATCATCTTCAACAGTGTAATAAAAGAGAAGTGAGAATGCTAGAATGGCATACTTGGCACTGTAGTACTAATGTGGCCAGGACTTCCAGGTGAACTAACACCCAAATATGACAATGATGCACTGGTCAAGTCCTCAAATCGACTTAGCTGGTCTTGAATTTTATCTTTACCCACAAGTTGAACAGATACTCGTTTGTTGCTAGTGGATAGGACATACATTTCATCTAAAATAATAGAACAAAATGATTATCTTTGTCAATGTAACTTGTATCGAAAACTATGAGCAGAAGACAGACTGAATCTAAATTAATTCTTAGGGAAGGAAAGAATTTGACACGAAAGTCCAGTGACAGTTACAGAACAACCAAGCATTAAAATACATCTCACATTTTATTCACTAGTTCAAGATATTACACACCCAGCCCCACTAAAATTACAAAGAAAAAATACAGGAAAACAACAATAGGCATAGTAAAGGCTAATTACTCAAAGCACGAATCAACACCCACAAGAAAGTAACTTCTTTTCTCTCTCCCAAAAGCAATATGAAAGCATTTTCATTCTCACTGCACTGTTTTCCCCACAAGTCTTTAGCAAGCCAAACCATGTATTATAATAAGTATGAAATTAAAGCATGAGATATATATACCCTCTTCATCTTTAGTAGATTCACTTCGATATCTGATTTCAAGAGCTTCTACTAATGAAATGCCTTGGTTGAGATTCTGGGCACGAACAAATGAACCTGATTTTTCAGACTTGGCATTGAAATACCGCACCCCATTGATGGAGCCATCATGTTTGCCTTCTCCATTGTCCCAATCTACTCCAATCCATGAGCCAGAATAGCCCTCTAAAGGACCGACATACTTAACTGTCCCAATTCTCCGAGAATCACCAGAAGAATGTACCCGTTGGCCTAAACGAAACTCAAGTCTTGATCCCTGGGAATCCTGCATCTTCTGTTAAAATTGATTCAGATATGGTGATGCTCAGAGACCGTTTTCTCACTCAGTTACTCCCTAATCAGCTCTTGTGACTGTTGTTTTTCATTCGGTTGAGCAGCATTCTCAACAGCGCCGTCAGTGAATTTTTGGAGTCCCAGCTGGCCGCTGCTGCGGCATACGGAGGTCCCGGCGTCAATAGATCGAAGTGACACTCCGACGAGGAAGACGATACCAATGCAGAGGTTCGTTGCGAATGGGACCGATGAGGCGAAGGGAGTCAAGCAGAATACCTCACTGTAGTCAGTGTTGTGTCTTTTTTTTTTTTTTGGGAGTATTCTCTACACACCTCCCTCTTTTTCTTAAACATTCCTTTGCTTCAAGTGTTTTTTAACACGCTCTACGAACGGAAGTAGCTTAAGTAAGGATTTTTTTTTTCCTCATAGAAATGAAAGAAAATTAAGAAAAAAAAAATGGCGGAGTGATATTCTATCTTATATATTTAGGATTAATTAAAATTTTTAATTAATCTAATTTATAATATCATTTTTTTTTACTAATTCTAAATCAATATGGCAAATTTTGGGATAAAATTAGCTTCTCTCTTTAATATTCTACTAATGATTCATATTAGTTTAATAGATTTGTTTTGAACGGTGTTATTTTTTAGTGTTCTAAATTAATGATATGAAAGTGCTCAATAGAAAAGTTGAGCATGATTTAAGATAAAAAAAATTTGTTCGACAAATTTAAATGTTGCTTGTAAATTGGTTAAATTTTGGAAACTTTAATTTGGTTCTTTTCTATGAAATGTACTATTCTATCTCAATTGTGTGATCTATGATTGAAAGCAAGCGAATTGTTATTGATGTACTCTCTTTATGAGAGCACATTTGATTTATGAAATTAATGGAAATGATAAAAAATGAAAAATTCTATTATTATGTTTAATATGTAATATAAATAAATTAATGTATTATTTAATATGAAAAAAATAAAATAATTTTTTTAATAAAATAGCTAAACTAATTTTTATAATATTTAATAAATATATTTCATCTGAAATAATAAAAATATTTATTCACTTCAAATGACCAAAATATCTAATACCTCAAATATTTAATAATTGTGGTTTCCTCAAATTTAAAAATGGAACATTCTTAAAACGGTACATTCTCATTTCAATAATAACCAAACATATATAATGTAAAAATTAATCATTCTAAAATTTATCAAATCTATGGATCAATTTCTTCTCATGTGAATATTTACTTTTCCTTTTTGAGTTTCAGCTCCTCTAAATTGAACAATGAGAAGGTGGGTTGTTTGGTTTCATGGGATTCATAGGTCAAACAATCAACATACATGTATTCAAAGAGCTTAGTGCAATAAGATGTGGCTTAGTCCTAGCTTGGGATAAGGGTATTCCAAAGCTGGAGGTGAATGTGGATTTGCTATCAATCAAGTCTGAATTGAATTGAATTTAGGCAATAAAATTCCTTTAGGTTTATACATAAATACCTGCATAAGGTACATATTGCTTTTTGGGTCTGATTTCCAATTCATCTACCTAATATTCAATACCATAGAGCATAGTTAATCATGGATGAAAATTTACTATTTTTAAAAGGTATTATATATCTTGTCCCAAAGCGTAATACATATTTAATGCTTATATTATTATTTTATTATTTTTGATCAATAGCGTGATACAGTAGTTTGATAAAACTTTCTTCTATACTTAATAGATACTTTGATGCCTTTCTCCATGTTAACTTTACGGTTGACATCTCCATCAATTTTTCTCTTTCTTTGTAATACTGACATCGAATGCTTCAACTTACAATCTTGCCTTCTGCTTAATTTGCAATGCTTAATTTGTCTTGCTCTTAATCAAAAACATTTTGATTTTAATGTTTGTTCCAAAAGTGTAAGTTTAGAGTTAATTCTTTTCTTTGATTCTTCAATCAAAACTATATCATTCATAAATAACATCCATTTAAGATATAATTTTTTTGTATGTCATTTAAGATTGAAGATTGAACCCTAATATATACTTATCTTCGAATAAAAGTCCTTTTTATCATGCCTGTTGGTATATTTTTGGCAAATTTCAAATGCTGCATCTTGTTATTCCCCATCAAGCTCTTGAACAAATGCCCCTACGACCCTTTGAAGATTTCATTCATGAGTAGCTAAACATCCACAGAAGAGGTCTTCATTGTTAAATATATAAAATTATCCTTAAACTTGATTATTAAACTTTTATATAATAATATAAACTTTTTAAATTGAATCAATTCTTTAATGTCCACATCGATATTGCCCTTAACTGTCTATGTGCAGACCCTTTGAAATAAGCACAAGGAGTTAATTATCACAAGTCCTTGCCTTATTGACTGCAAATGTGATTATATATATATTTATGTTTCTTTCAAGAATTCAAAGACACTAAATAACTCATCTCTCAAAGATAGTTGATTGACAGTTCCCAACTAAATTGAATGAATGATAGGTTCATCTATGTAAAATCCTAAAAATAATTGCTCGTTTATATAATGGCCAAATAAAAATAGTACCACACTGTTTTTTTTTTTTTAAGACATTGCTTTCGATAAGATTTTAGATTTGAATATAGAACCCACATATCTTGAATAAAACCGCAATACTATTCGATCATAGGCCGTTTGGTTCCAATACACAATTCTGCAAGTATGAATATAATGTGATTTACTATTTTTTTATGGAATGATTTACTTTTTTCCTTTTTTTTTTTTTTTTAGAGGATTTACTAAAATTGTTGGTCTTAAGAGTTTGTTTGCTATAACTTTTCTTAAAATTAATCTTAGGGAATTTATTTATAATACAAGTTATTAGGAGTAAGTTAAGGGTTCACTTAATTGATAAATTTGAGTCACGTACGATATGTACTTGGAGAATTTTTTTAAATAAAAAATTTACTAAATATAATTTAGTAATGACAAATTTGAATTGTTTGGTTAATATTCTAATTTTAATCATTTTGTTATCATGTATTAACAAAATAATATAGAAGAAAACTTCATTCCAATTTTGACAAAACCAAGCGATGGATTTTTTTTTTTAGATATATGATAGTGAGGAAGTTTGAACCACAATATATACTATTCGAACATCTTACCATTACATCAAATAAGTTATAGGATGGACCATTCAATTGCGAATAATTTCAGCTGTGTTTCTATTTTGATTCCCAAAATTTAACATTACCTATTTTCTAAACATCTTAGAGGATATTTACATTAATTCATAATGATCATTCTTACATTTGAACATTAAACACATTGAAGTCTTGGTTTTGCTGAGTAGAATTTCTTGATTCCGAGCAATGTCCAAGAATGGGATTATGCATAAAATAAGGAAGTGGCGTATTGGATATAAAATATGGGATTATATATAAAATAAACAGATTAGATACCTGTTATAAAATGTGTGATTATATACAGAATATGACAGCTAGCCATCATTGACTTTCTTGACATAAACAAAAATAGTAATTAAGCATTTTAATTCAATTTCAAATATGTAGCACTGATGGAGCCTATCACCCCCCAGGGCATATTTACATGGCTTACTTAGACAGAACAAAATTCTTTATTCTACTTCATATATCAAATTATGTGTTACGTTATTGAGATTGATCAAACTTTTGTTAAATAATATTGTAAGTTTAATTAATTAAATTTTTTGACTAATCCTAATATCATATAACGTAATTTAATATATAAAGTATTATAAAAATTTTTGTTCTTATTTAGAATAGAGAGGGGCCTTAACTTTAATAATCATTCAAGCTTAGGAACAAGGTATGAATCTTCTAGATTTTCATAAGCTTTGGATTGGAATAATTTTAAGGATGTGAATAATTTTCAAACTTTCTTTAAGATCTACAGTAGAGTTATTAAAATAAAACAAAACAAAGAAAATTAAGGAGTGCTATTAAACTATACTGTTTGATCCATGCATATTTAGCATATATTATAAAAGAATCATATTTTGTCTTTGGTAAATAAATTCATTTGTGAATCCCATGAATTCTAACTTAGGTTTCTTTGTTCCTTGTGTTTGGTAAGAATTTTTTTTTTTTTTTTTGCATAGAATCCTTGAAAATATATTTCTTAGGATTTTTAATCACATAGACATTGAAAATTATGTAATCTCATGATTTATAAAAATATTTTTTAACATGTTTTATATGAATGTACCAAACAAATTTTATGTAATTCCATAATTTATGAATTTCATGATTCATGTTTCCCATGTATGAAAAAGGAATTTACATATCAAACATCCCTCAAGAGTAATCAAAATATGGGCATTGAAAATTATGAAAATATATCATAACCACAATTCCCATAAATTGTCGGAGTTATCAGAATATATATATTTTCAAAATATAATTTGTCACATTTTGAGCAAGAGATCAACTGCCTACTCCTATCCCAATCTAGATATTGAATAGATCTAATACTAGAAATTCTAAGAAATCGAAGCCTACTCATGCTTAAAGAATGTTGTATATCCATAAAATATTGTCGATGCAATAATAAAGACGAATTCCTGGTCAGTTTAATTAGCTAAATTCTGACAGGTTCCTGGTCAATCCAATAAAAGTGCTTTTTTTGTTCTCAAGTAAGGTGAAAATAGATTGACCAACAATATTTTTCATGACAAGTTGGGACAAGAATAACCCTAATCATGAAGCTATAGATTTCATTCCAACCCAGGAGCTCTATTATAAATCTATATGACGTTCTTTAATCTTCACCTTTGTCCAACACTTGCTAACAGGAGAGCCCTAGCAAACTTGTCAAAGGCTTTGACAGTTGCCTTTGAGGAGCAACGCTCTTATTCAGCTTAGCAACATTTAAGCAGGTAAGAGGCTTTGTGTGATGTTTAATTACTACTTATTTCTACTTCAATGGCGAGATTTGGCGAGGTTAAGCTTTTGTCCAAGTGAAACTGGTGAGAGTGAATGGAGGGAATGGAAATGTGATTTTTGGTTAATTGACTGTACTTGGTGTTTGCTGTTCTGATTTTTTTTGCGTTTGTTGATTTTATTTTTGTTGCTTTCAGAAGACTCTTATAATCTGCTGCTTCTCTTTTAAGCTTTGCATCTTGCTATCTCTTAGATTGATTTTTTCAAATGCCAAAAAAAAAAAAAAAAAAAAAAAAGAGAATGGGAAACTTGAAAGGGAAGTTTGTTGCATTATGAGATTAAGCATTACTTTTAGACCACTCCGATGTTTAGGAGTTTGAGTTTACCTTTATGCTTCTTTCTTGATCCAAAAATCTCATTAAAATTTTGGGGGTTTGGACTGAGAAGAGCAGCAATTTTTACTATTCTATTAGCACATGTTTTTGTGTCTCTCATAGGCATATAGTTTTTCTCTCAGCTACATGAGCCACCTATTATGTACTCTTCATTTTGTTAAAAATTTCAGTAAGTAGCCCTTTCTTACCCTTTCTATTGTTGATTACAAAGATCCAAATTAGCGGTTTGGATGACTCAAACTAACCTGACTTGACCTAACTTGACATAGCCAGATTGTTAAGTCCGGTTAGGTTAAATTGGGTCTCAAGTTGGGGGTGAGTTGATCTAGCATTTAGCCTAACTCATTGGATCTTTCTTTTATCAAAAAATGATGGTTTTGTTTTGTTTTTGATAATTTTCATAGTTTTACTTGATAAACCATACTCAACTTGCATAGGTTGAACTGAGTTGAGTTTGATTTTTTTTTTTTCCCTTCCCAACCAAACCCAACAAACATGTCTTTAGTTTAGGCTTAGTCCAAATTAATTTACTTGCAACCTGACTTATAGATATGGATCCCTAATCCCAAACAAAGGAGAGAAAAGCTACTTCCATTTCTTTCCTCCCCTTCCCATCCCTTTCCTCTTGTATCCTTCCCCTTCCTTACCCTTCAACTCCCAATGAGAGCCATAATGTTTGCAACTCTCACAAGACTCTTGATGTCCCTCCTTGACTTTGGTTATGCGTTTAGATAGAAACATATGCCATTTTTGCTTTGCCTTATTTTTTCTTCAGTAACTCTTGATGAATTGATGACTTGAAAGTGTGAAACTCTGAATTCATATTTACATCAATTGAAATTTATGTAGTTTCAAAGGGTGAATGCTCATTTGTTAACATATTTTTTCTTGTGCATGAAACTCTTTGAAATCACGTGATGTCATATCAATAGGTCTAAGATACGTTGGTGAAATGTATTAGATGAATTAATAACTTAGAAACGTGAAACTCTAGATTCCTATTTGCATCAATTTAAATTATATACTTTGAAAGGGAAAAGGTTCATTTGTTATATATTAGGTTGAATGAAGGTATGGTTTTATTTAAATTCACACTTGTTTACACTATTTTAGTCAATAATGGTTGAGTAGAAAAGTGTATTTGTATATCTAATAAATATATAAACAAACAAATATATATATATATATATATATATATATATATATATATATATATATATATATATATATATATATATATATATATATATATATATATAAAAGTGAAATTTGATATAAATGATCAAGATCATAATATGATATAATTTAACGGTTACATTAATGAAATTTGCTTTCTAAGATAAATTATTAAGTATTTAAGTCTTAGTACTTGAGTAAGTAGATCTCTTTCTCTTTCTCTCTCTCTCTCTCTCTATTACATTTGGTCAATTTCATGCAGTTCATCATGGGTAGATCAATCTTGTGGGTTCTCCTCTCTTTGGTTTTGTGCCTTCAAAGTTCATCTTCAGTCGTGAAAACTATGACTAAAAGCTCATCCCTCTCAGTGAGAAACTATACGACATTATGCTTTCACTAAATGGCTTGTTCTCTGCTGGCTTTTATGCCGTTGGTGAGAATGCCTATTGCTTTTCCATTTAGTTCACAGAGCCTAAAGGACAAAATGCCACCATTGTGTGGATGGCAAACCACGACCAACCCGTTAATGGAAAGCGCTCAACCCTAACCCTCCTTGACACAGGCAACCTGGTGTTAATGGATGCTGGCCAATCCAACATTTGGGACACTAAGACTAGTTCAATATCTTCCCTAAACTTGCTTCTCTACGACACCAGAAATCTCGTTTTACATGATTCAAATGGTGTCATTTTGTGGCAAAGCTTTGATTTCCCTACCAACACACTCCTTCCCCAACAAGTTTTCACCATACACATAAACTTAGTTTCCTCAAGAGGTGAAAGCAACCACTCCTCTGGTTTCTACTAACTCTTCTTCGACAATGACAATGTTCTCCGTCTTCTCTATGATGGCCCTGATGTTTCAAGTGTTTACTGGCTAGATCCATGGCTCTTGAGCTGGGATGCACAAAGAACAACCTATAATAGTACATGGTTGTAGTTCTTGATGCCCTAGGACAATTCAATGCCTCAGATAATTTCAATTTTACCACGTCTGATTACGGGGCAAAGATCCAGAGAAGATTAACCCTTGATCATGACGGTAATCTTCGCCTTTATAGCCGGAGAAATGGAAGAGACAAATGGTATGTGTCATGGCAAGTCAAGTCAAGACCTTGCAAGATTCATAGTGTTGGTAGTGCCAACAGTTTGTGCACTTTTAATCACATTTCAGGTGGAAAATGCTCTTGTCTCCCAGGCTATGGGATGAATCTTGATGGGGATTGGTCCTATGGATGCAAACCAAAGTTTGATTTTGCATGCCAAAAGACCAAGTCTCGTTTTCTACATATAAGCAATGTGGAGTTGTATGGCTATGACTATGCAAGCTATGGAAATTACACTTACAAGCAATGTGAGAGCTTATGCTTGTAATTATCCGATTGCAAAGGCTTTCAATATTCATATAACAAGGACACGGGCTTGTTTACTTGTTATCCAAAGTTGAAATTGCTGAATGGATGTGTATCATATTTCGCCACCGATATCTACGTGAGGCTTCCTGCCAGCAGTTCATTTACCTATGAGGAGTCTTTCAAAGAATACGAGAATCTTGCTTGTCCCAAAACTTTGGGAATCGTGGAAATCGAACGAGCATATGAGAAAGATCATGAAAGTGGTACCTTGAAGTTCATGCTTGGGCTTGCATGTAGGGATTGGAGGGTTTGAGATTGTGTTCATATTTCTGGTTTGGTGTTTCTTGATTAGGACAAGGAACGAATCTGGTGCTGACAATGAAGGGTATGTCTCAGCCACGATAGGGTTCAAGAAATTCAGTTACTCTGAATTGAAAGAAGCTACCAAGGATTTCAGTGAAGAAATTGGAAGGGGAGCAGCTGGGATTGTTTATAAAGTTGCATTGCTAGATGATAGAGTTGTAGCAGTGAAGAGACTAAGGGAAGCTGATCAAGGGGAAGAAGAGTTTCTTGCTGAACTATGGACCATTAGGAGGCTTAACCACATGAATATTATTTAGATTTAGGGATATTGTGCTGGGGGTAAACATAGGTTATTGGTCTATGAGTATATGGAACATGGTTCTCTAGTTGAAAATATTAAGTCAAATGGATTAGATTGGGAGAAAAAGTTTGATATAACACTAGGTACTGCCAAAGGTCTAGCTTATCTCCACGAAGAGTGCTTAGAATGGATTTTGCATTGTGATGTAAAGCCGCAAAATATACTTTTGGAGTCTAATTATCATCCAAAAGTATCAGATTTTGGGCTAGTCAAGTTACAAAATAGAAATGATCTTAAGCACTCAAGTTTCTAAAAAATAAGAGGTACTCGAGGTTATATGGCTCCCGAGTGGGTTTTCAATTTACCAATCACCTCTAAAGTGGATGTTTGTAGTTATGGAATTGTTATATTGGAAATGATAACCAGAAAGAGTGCAACAATGGATGTTCAAGCTATTGATGTAGTTGACATGCCACAACAAAGGCTGGTCACATGGGTGAGGGAGAAATAAAACAAAGGATCTCCTACTTAGGTGGAAGAGATTGTAGACCCTGCAATAGAAGGAGACTATGATTTGAATGAGATTGAAGTATTAGCCAGAGTGGCCCTGCAATGTGTTGAGGAAGAGAAGGGCAAAAGACCCACCATGAGCCAAGTAGTTGAGATGCTTCAAAGTACTAGCCTTAGAAACGAAGATTAATTGAACTTAGAACTCTTGGCTTCAAGCAATATAAATATCTTGAGTATAAGTTGAAATAAATTTGATGTTAGTCATATATGTTTTAGTTTTGTTCTTAATTTATGGTTTGTTTTATATGATATATATTGTGTCATATAAGCATATGTGTTAAAATTTGATAATTTTTTTTTTTTATTACCTTTATAGTCATATCTAACTCAAACTGAATTAGTCGATACTTAATGTAGTATCGAATATAAATAATTCATACCAAAAACTTAATTAAAATATTGAATTGAGTACATATATATAAAAAAAAATACTAAAACAATAATATTTCTATCAAAATTCGCCTCTACAATGGAGTGATTTCTCGAGAGATCTTGAACTCAAGGCATTAGCTATCCCTATACCATTAGTTATTTACATAGGAAATGACTAATTGATTAACGAGGATACATATGCTATAACACCTTGACTATGGCCAACAGCTTTTCACTTGTCGCATCTTTATCTATGGGTCACTTTTTATATTTAAGTGGGTAGCTAATAACATATAAATCATTAATAATTTTTCTAAACTCAAATACGTTGCTCCACCTTTTATATATATATATATATATATATATATATATATATATAAGCATGTGAAATATTAGATGACATGGTTAATTGGAAGTATGATAATATTGCGTGAATTGGAACTTTTCACTTTGAAAGAGTCCATATGTGACCACATTATGTGAAAGAATCTTCCTATTCCATTGGGAGAGGTCAATAGCTATCCACGTTAATCAAAGAATTTGACTGATTTGATAGGATTCATGAGTAATCTCCAACAATTAAAGAGACAAAGATTTTTGTCCAAATTGGTTTTTATGAAAGTAGAATTTTTTTTAAGAAACATAACTAATATTTTAAGGGATTAAATTTGTTATCTTATATAATACTTTATAAATTATTTTATTGAGTAAATAATTAAAATACATAAAAAATAAACACAAAAATATTAATTTAAACAATAATATTAATTTATTTTTTTAATCAATTATAAAGAATGGATAAAAAGAAAGATAACTCGTCTTGATCTTTTTTTTACATCTATTTTGCTCATGAGCAGAAATAATTTTAAAGAATGACAAATGAAATTGGGCAGACGCAACATGTTGGGCCATGATTGGGCCGGATTGACAGCTAGAGATTCTAGTTTGGCAAATTATGTAAATCTCTCTACTCACTTTTTATATATATATATATATATATATATATATATTATTTTATGAATAATTGATATTCAATATCATATTAATATTAACTAAGTTAATTCGAGTCAAGTAAAATTATAAGAGTAATTCTAATTAAGTTACAAAAGTTTTGTATCCACTGATCTATATACTCGATGATATTAACATCATTATCAATCGTCTTAAAAATCAATATCAATATCAATAGCAAAGTAGTGTTGCATCTTTGATGTGTCTTTCTAATAGTATGATTGAACTATATTTATTTAAATGTGGGTAATTTTTATATTTAAAATGTGGATAATTACACTATTTAATGAATTGATATGACTTTAGATAATTTTGACACTTTAAGTAATTATAATTCTAAGACTTTTTCCTTTCTAAAAGTTAAATTGTTGGATTATATATATCATACTGTGGTTAGACCAAAAAAAAAAAGAAGAGTGGATCCATGGCAAAGGAACCACAAAATGCAGAGGGTGACTCAACATGAGGTTGGAAAAATGAATAAGCAAGTCATTATTTAATTCAAAAGGCATGGGGAAGTGAATAAAATAGTTACTAGAAATATGATTTTAAATTTGAATTTCATTATTATAATTGAATTTTTTAAAGTTGACCAAGTCTAAATTTTATGATTATTTCAAGAGGCATCTAGGGATGGAGAAGTGAATTTAAAATAAAAAAAAATGTTATGCCACGATGGGTAAAGTGGCATTTGTTAAATGCAAGTTGACCTGCAATCATATGCAAGTCTAATTTTTATTTTTGGGAGGAGTGGGGGTCAAATTTTTTATTTTATAATTATTATAATTACAATTAAAAAATGCAACGTCCAATTTTTATTTTTATTTTAAATTTTCTAATAACAAATACAGCTCAGCAGAAAGGTGGGAACATGAAAAGAATAAAGGAAGTACGCCCACAGTCACATGGTTCCCTTCAAACTTGCAACTTACAATTATGACCCAACAGCCGCCTATTAGTTCAGTGCTCATTAATTATTCTCCTGGGCCGCAGCGCCAAAACCCTTCTTCCATTTTTCTTTACATTTTCAAATTTTTTAATTTTATTTCTTATTTTAAACCATATTTTATAAATTTAAAATTAATTAATAAATAAAAAAATAATATTATAATTAAAATTAATCTTATTTTTGATCTACTTGCAAGCTTCATATCATAAGATAATATTTTAAAATAGAAAGTGAGATGGATCAAATTTTTCTATTAAATTTCTTTTAATATACTTTTATCGAATATAATATAGATAAATAACTTAAATTAATTAAAAAGAATTGTATATAATGCTATTTATAAATGTCTTAAATAAAAAAAATTAAAATATGTTCAACACAAATTTAATTTAATAAAAAATTAAATACAAAGTGAGATAATTGATGTTGTTTTCTCCTTCTACCCTCTACTACCTAATGTCTATTATTATTTTTTTTTAGAAGACAAAGTAAATTAATATTACTACTATTAATTATCATTATAAATGATAAATAATAACTTTTAATATGTCATAAGTCTTAATTAAAATAATATCACGAAGTGTTTTCAGTTTTTAACTTTTAATTACTTGAAAGCTAGTGTTATGCTTTGATTAACGTGCTATACTTTAATTTTGAAATATGGTACTCTTATTTTATTTTAATTTTTTTATCAAAAAATTTATTTGTAAAAATAAATTTAAATTTTACTATTTGTAAAAAATACAAAAAAAAAAAACTAATAACTACTATAAGTCCTTTAACCCAAATAAAAAAAAATAAAAATGGCAATGACTGTTTTGGTCATCCCGGCGCCACACCTCCCTTCCGGTCTTGTTACAGTACGTGCAAGCATCCGGTGCATCAAGTATCACATGTTTCCCTGCCCCACCTAATTTGGAAGCTCACGAGCGTTTTTGCTCTGCTCTCTCTGTACCTGTCTCTGATTTCTGTCTCCTTTGGATATCCTCTTGGTTCCCTTTCTCGATTCCCAAGAAAAAATCACTAACCCATCCGCACCAGATTTTTCCCTTTTTATTTATACTCTTGTGATTTTCTGATTTCTGATTTTTCTCCTGTAGAAAATAAAATTGTCCTTTTCTTCCTCTCTATCCGTCGTTTTTTCCTCTTGGGTATAAGGAGCTGGCTTTTGTACCGTGCGAAGCTAGTTTGGCGTTACTTTTGGTTTGAGGGGTTCAGGCTTATCTGGATTCCTTTCCCCTTCTGATTGGCAGCCATTTTTCTTTTATGGGTTTTTGTGGAATTCTACATTCAGTTTCCTTGATCAAAATCTCCATTTGTGCTGGATGATTTTGCATTTTGGAGTCACTGCGTGATGAGATTTTGTTACAGATTCAACTTTTGCGGAGGTAAATCAACATGCAATTCTGGGGTTAGCACCAGATCGTAAAACACCTCTTTAAATGTTCTTGTTTTTATCCCCACCATGGCCTGGGATTTTTTTGGAACTTCCGCTGTTCTTTTGTTCAGAATTCTGGGTTCTGATAGAGATCGGCCATGATGGTGTGTGTATATATATTTCTTTGTACGATCATGAGGGTCACATGTGGGTCTTTTTGACGCGTTCTAAATTTTACTGGGTTTTGGGACTGCAGAGAGTCATTGTTTCTTTTTACTGTCTGGGTTTTTCAGAGAAAGTTGATGACTTTGAAATTCAGAGTTAATTTTTTTTTTTTACATCATATTATAGTGTTGCCCTGTTCAATCTAATTCTGATATATTTTTTCCTTCCTGAAATCTTGATCATGCAGATTTTCATTGTTAGTGGTGGCTCTGTATTGAAATTGATTCATCTTCTCCTCCCTGCTGCAATAGCCAGAGTTAGATTGTGGAATCCTTGGAAATTGGACCTGGCCACGGTTTTTCATGTTGATTCCTTGTAAGTCCTTCCATTGTATGGGAGTGTGAGATGGAATTGTGCTTTAATTTTAAGCTGCCAAAGTTCTTGGGTGGCTCTCTAAACTCAGTAAGTGGCAAATGCTTGTTGTTGCTTGTCATTGCTTTGATCCTTAGAGCTGTTTTGCTTCCTACACTCTCTGGCGTTGGTGGGATTGGATGGAACAACTTTGCATATGTCCACCACCGTGCTTTGTCTTTGCCAACAAGTTCTGGATTCGAAATCCGAAGAGAGAAGTTTTTGGAGGTTCCTCAAATTGTCTGGGGATTGAATAACCAGAAGATAGCATTTGCAAGGGCTTGTCTCACTGCAAGAATGTTGAATCGAACTCTATTGATGCCTAGCCTTAGTGCCTCCCTGTTTTACAAAGAAGTTGACCTCCTGCAACCCATTTCCTTTGACAAGGTTTTCCAATTTGAGAAGTTTAATACACTATGCGGTGGGTTAGGCCGGTATTCTGATCTTTTAAATCAAACGCAAGTGCTTGAAATGCAAAAGGGAAGCGGAAGGAAATGGACAGTGGAGAGAGATTTAGATCAAATAAGAGATTATGGCAGGGACCCTTTTGATCAACACGAGGTAATTCGGATAGTGGGAAAAAACCCATTTTTGTGGCATGATCATTGGCCTGTGAAGGACTATGCAAAGATTTTTGAGTGCTTAGTTTTGGTAGATGAGTTTGCTAAAGAAGCAGATAGAGTTATATCTAAGATTAGAGGAGTTAAAAGAGAAGGCACAGACAAAGTTGAATCACTGGAAGATAGAATCTCCTCTGGTGGGTCCTCAAATCAGCCTCTTCCATATGTTGCTGTCCACATGAGAATAGAGATAGACTGGATGATTCACTGTAAAAAGTTAGAGCAAAGATTAAACACAACCCAGATTTGTAGTAGCAAAAAAGAGATCATGGAAAGAGTTGGGAACATAGTGGGCCTGAAGACTCCTGCTGTTGTTTACCTTGCAGTAGCCGATAAACTTCTTAACGATTCTTCGATACTGCAGGGTTGGAATGAAGGCTTTCTTCCATTTGAAAAGAAGAAACTTGGTGTTGATGGAATTTATAGCAAGTATCCATATCTAATTCAATCTGCAATTGATTACGAAGTTTGTTTAAGAGCTGATGTGTTTGTTGGGAACAGTTTCTCTACATTTTCAAGTCTCATAGCTCTTGAAAGAACACAGAAGATGATCAGAATGGGTCACAATAGCATGTGTGGAACTAATCTTAGATGGCCTTCATATGCTTACAACATAGCAGCAGAATCAAATGGCCCAATGAAATGGGCTACAAATATGTCTGATTCAAGCCTTAAAGCAGTTAGCTATGGCACTGATCACATTTCTTGTTCCCCGTACACAAGTTCTGATGCATAGTTTGGAGTGTATAAAAGACTTTCTTCCCTTTCTCAGTTTTCCCATTTCTGGATTTTACTTGGTACAGTTCATAGAAGTTTTTGATGTAAAGAATACAGCAATGGAGAAGAGCAGTTCCAGCTAGGTACATTTTTCTTTTTTGTAAATCTGATCTACATTTCCAGAACAGATCCTATTCTTTTTTCTTGTCAATCTTTGTTCATCTACAGTTTTCTCACAAGTTACTGCATTTATTGACTGATCATTGAGAAACAGTGTTCATTAAATTAACTGCTTTACTTCCCCCATTCTCTTTATTATTAGAAGAGAAGTTAAGTTTATAATTGGTACTGGTCCTTGTATTCTAAGTGTTTGTACTTTGAACTGCAAAAGGTTGACATGTCAGAACTGGAATAGTGGAGAGAAAATGTCTGCATTAGCTGTTGTCCATTTCAGCACAAAGTGATCTTTTACAGCAGTGAGATTACTGGGACATCACATTCATTTTCAGTCAATGTTTATATGATATTAAGGGAAATGAATTTGTTTGTGTTTGGTTTTGTTATGTTTTTGTCTAGTTTGTATTTGAATTGTTCATCAACCTAAATTATCACAAAAAATATGTGGGACATACACATAATAAGTAATGAACGTCTCAGATTTATAAATGATGGTCGTATTAATAGCAGGAATATGAGCAAATCTAGATCAGATTATAATGCTTATCTTGTATTGCAATCCTAATTAGGCTGCTTTGCTTTATTTTTTTCTCTGTCTCTTGCTTGTTTGCCCTGTTGGAGGATGAATGGGAAGCAGAAATTTGAATGAGTCATCGTATATGCCTTTAATGTAGTGGGTCAGGTCAGTCCTTGGTCCCAGGGATTTATAAGTGTGGTTTGTCCCCATGACTCACTTTTTTCCCATGCAAGGAATCCATCAATCATATGCTGACTAAAGTGATTGTCCAATGTTTTTGGGGAAGATTATATGTAAAGCAGATATTAGATAATGAAATTTGGTGTCTTTTGCCACATCTTATCAATTTGTTTTCCTTTCTGTTTTTAGGGGAATTTTTCTAGGAAACTTGGTTAACTTTACATATTATTTAAATTTCTCATTGCTAAATTATCATATGATATTAAAGACTATATTAAATATTAATTAAGTAAAATTATAAAAATAATAAAAATTTTGTTATAAAAAAGACACGGCTCAATTAACATAATATAATTTAATAAAAAATAAATTAAACTTAATTATTAAGAGATTTTAGTAATATTAAAGATTTAGGTTCATAAAAAATACAAAAAATAAATAATTGTAATTATTTTATGTTTTTGCACAAGATTATTTTTACTTGTAATAGTATAGTTTATCAATAAGAAATCTGGATACCTAGCTTTATGATTTGGGTTCAAGCTGGTAGGAATAGATAGACAAAAAAAATCTAAGTTTATAATTTAGGAATTTGGATCCTCTATTAGAGGATACAGATCCATAATCTAGGTTAATAGATTAGAAATTGAAAGAGAATGAGATGCATAGTTTAGGTTTACTGTTTAGAAATTGAATGAGGTTTCCATGGGTCTTGTCTTGCTATTATTGTCAAAACAGCTGCATGGTGGTCCCAAAACCAAAGCCATGGAGCAATTAGTGGGAGGGCATTAGCCGCAGACGCCGTCCAGAGGTCTTTGTCAGTCGGAGTAGTTATCACATAACACTATAAAACAAAGCCAATCTTTGCGTTCTGGGGAGCTACATTGCACTCGACACCTTTAATTTAATTCAGCCTAACCATAAGCGTTATCTGGGGCAGTCACATATCTTTAAAAATAAAAATTTAGTATTATTATATTTTTAATTAAATTTAATTTTTTCTTTAACTATTTAAGTTAATATTAAAAAAATTTATGTTGTAAAAAAATAAGGATCAATCACTCTCCATTTTATCTATAACAAAAAGAAAAAAAAAAAAAAAGATCAACCACTCCGGTCTTTAACATAAACTCACTCGATTTTCAAACAAGCAAAACAATCCAAGTGTTAATGTTAAATATCTTTTTTCAAAGAAGTGTGAGAGAGATCCTTATAAAAAGATAAAAGCTTTATAAGCATAAATAACTCATTGTTTATAATAATTAATTTTTTTATTTTTTACTTTTATATATCTCTTGAAAGCTTTTTTTTTTTTTTTTTTTTTCTTAAAATCAATTCAAATCAATACAAATTTTCTTATTTTACTTTTCCAACGATTATATTACCCACCAAATCAATACATCTAAGTTATGTCAAAAGTGATTATTAAATAATTAATTTGACATGTAAAGTGATTATTCAAAGACTGAAATTATAGTATACAAAAAAAAACCTAAATTAAAATGACATATAAAGATAATTCAAATACAAAAAAAAATACCCAAATCATAGACTCCATTCTAATAAATTTATCAATCATTGTTACTACATTCATCATTATAGGAATTTCATATCATAGAACATATAATCCCTTTTTAAACAAAGGGAATCACCCAAATACAAACTCAGAACAATATGGTGACAAGATAAATTAAAAAAAATCTAAACCTCAAACAGGTAAATATATAATTTAAGTCTCAGAATTGCTTGTAATCTGCTCAATTATCAATAGTTGGATAAGAAGCTCCCCTGGCAATGCCAATAAGACCTCCAGGAATTCCACTGTCCCTCAGCAACTTCATGTATCCATTGTCACCCCAACTCTCACCCCATGAATTCTTGACCAACCAGTATTTTTTTCCATCATCATCAGTTGTCCCATACCCAACTAATGTGACTGCATGGTTGAGTTGCCCATTACAATGTTCACTGTATACCCCTTCTTGATATTGATAAAAGTCATCACAGACAGATATAGCAACATACACTGGTTGTTTGATCACAGCTTGCTGCAATTGTTCTTCGTCGGCAGGGACATGCATAAAATCAGTGATTTGGGCTGCTGTTGAGCTCACACTTTGACAAGATCCTTGCATTTCTTGATATGGATAATCCTTTTCTTTTGCTATACCATTGTTATCCACTATATATTGGAAGGCATAATCCGCTGAACCACCATCACACCCATGGTTATCAGTAACACAATCCACTAGTTGTTGCTCAGATAATGAGGGTAATGTGTCTTTTTTAATTTTAGTAATGCCCTCTACTGCTGCCACAGTTGAAAATGCCCAACAGCTTCCTGTAAACAAATCAATAATTTTAGCACTAGAAAGTTTTTCCAAGGAAATTTCCTACGAGGCCCTAAGTGTTTGGAAAAGTTTAGCTATACATTGAGTTAACAAAGTTAAGGGCATTACCACATTTGCCTTGATCCTTGACTGGAGTGACAGCTCCTTTCTCCGTCCAATTCAACCTTTTTGGGACTTCATCAAGGTTAAGTGGGCCAAATGATGCTACCTTGGACGGTTTTGGAAGATTAGAAATCTTGAGCCCGGTGTATGAAGCAATGAACTCTTGTGCAGTCAAATCAGAAAACTTATTCAAGCCTAGCTTGTAACTTTTATTCCCAGCATTGTTGAAACTCTCAATGTATTGCAAGTTTTCCTTGAATATCTTGAAACGTTTCTGTTTCTCAGCATCATCTGCATAGGTGCGTTCATGCTTCTCCATCCATTTCTCATGTGTACCAGCAATAGTTGCTGCATTTAGAGTTCTGGACATGGCTTGGAATGCACTTGTGCAGAAGATAATGCAGATAGCAAAGAGAAGCTTCACTGCCAAAGTAACAGCCATATTTTTTCTTTTGAAGTGAACAAGGCTGTTCTATGACAATGGTTGTTATTTTTTGCTCAAGTGTGAAGAACTAAGCAAGGATTTCAGCTATATATAGAGGTCCAGAAACCTCTTTCTGATAATAATCTCATTACAATCGTTAACCGAAACTCTTGTTTCTGCAATCACTCTGCGTGCAAGGAGAGTTAATTAAGGGTGACTTGACTTGGAAATTAATTAAAAGAATGAATAAGAAATTCCGGCAATCATGCTTCATTCAAGTTTCAGGAGCAAACTTTAATTTATTTCTTCCGTAGATTTTCATTTTCAATATCTTCTCTTTCTTGTTGCATGTTGTTCTTTCTTCTGGGTGATAGAGATTTGGCGTGTCTTGTGGGTTGAGATCCAAGTTCATAAAATTAGAAGTGTTTGCTTTGGAAAATTCAGAGAGTAGATTTGTCCTCATGTGGTGGCATTGCAGCTGTGAGATTTGAACACAAACGGTTGGAGAATCCGTGTTTCAATATATATAGTTAGATATGATCAATTCGATTTATTATTTTGGTGCATTATTATGTGTTCAAAATTAAAACACTTATATAAGTAACTAAAATAGCCAAAAAAAAAAAAAATCATCAACAAATATTAAAGCCTTACTATAATGTCATTGTCATTGAATATTCCAGAAGGATTGCTAATTATTGTGAGATTTAAAGTACTTAAATTGAATGGACTAAATCAATCTTAACTTAATTTCTCAAGCAAAAAAGTCATTCTACATAAATTTCAACAGAGTAGGATCCACAGATCCATATTTATAAAGAATACTTGGCTTATTAGTTAATCCAACTAAATTTGATGAAGTAAGTCTACCCAATAATTTATTAGTTTTTAAGGTAATATGGCCTAAAATCCATAGATGATCAATGAAGTTGAGGAAAATCACATTAGTTAAAAAAAATTGAGCTAAACACAATATAGTAAAATTTCTTTATCAATAATAATTTAGAGATAAAGAAAAATATAACGAGCCAATCAAGCATGAAACAACAAATTGACTAAGTCCACTTAATTTAAATGTTTCTTTCTTCAACGTGTCTGTATTTACATCCTTCCATTGATCAACGTCTTGTATTGCTGGTATGACATGCTTGAGCTCATAGAAAAGAAATTGATTTGATCACCTTCAAAGTGTTATGAGATATGAGTATATAATACACTAGAGACTATAGATAAGGAACCAACTAATCTATACGAGCCAATCAAGCATGAAAAAACAAATTGACTATGTTCATTTAAGTGTTCCTTTCTTATGTCTCCTCTGCTAATTTGACAAAAGTAATCTCACTGCATCTGATACTCCAAGTGTCAAAGTTCAAACATTACTATTACGAAGTGACACAAAAATTATAGAGATGTCATGTATAGAATACAAGTTGACTGGTTAAAAAAAAATGTATCAGAAGTTATTTTATTTGTGACTGCAAAATTTCTATGAAGCTTAAAAAGAAATTTTGTTAGAGTTGCTATATGACTAATTATACTTTATGGTAGTGAATGTTAATGTTAGGCAATATTAAAATAGTAGAAATGAGAATGTTGAAAAGGATGCGTAGCTACATAAAAGAATAAGATTAGAAATAATTGAGAAAGAAGAAAAATTGGTGTAATACTTATTGAGGAAAAAATAAAAAAAAAATCAATTTAGTTGGTCCAAGCATATGTAAAGAAAGCTACTAGAGATACTCTACCTATATAAAAAAGTGTAGAAGGAGATTAAAAAGGATACTTGAAAAAGTTATAAAAATAAATTTTATAATCAACAATACTTCTTAAAATCTAGTTTTTGAGCCTAATGACATTATGCATCTATGTAACCAAATTCATTTAGTGAGATTAGTCTTTTTTTTTTTTTTTATTTTGTTGTAATTTCCCTGCACACGTGTGATGGCCAAAGTAACACCATGGCACTGGAATGGAATTAAAATTCAAGTAGGACACACTAGTCTTAAAAAGATCAATGAAATTAGATACATGTTATACTAATTTGACATAATCATATAAGCACACAGAAATATCTTACAGAGGTTGCATTTGGGAAATATCTTAACACTCTGTAAATTTATTAAATAAATTGGATTATTACCGACGTTAATATACTTCTCTGCAATTTTCATATTTTTTCTTTCTTGTTGGTGTTGTTATTTCTTTGAGTGATTGGGTTTTAGCTTGTCTTGTGGGTTGAGATGCAAGTTCATATAATTAGACGTGTTTGCTTTGGAAAATAATCAGAGTAGCTATATAACAATTTCTCTTTATGCATATATAACTACAGTCTTCTCGGGGCATTATAAATGAGCCAATCAAGCACGAAACAACAAATTGACTAAGGTCATTTACTTGTTCCTTTCTTCAGTCTTCTCTGATTGAATCTCATATTTGACAAAACGGATCTCTCAGCAAGTGATTGTAAGTGTTTGACTAAATCATGTAGATTTTTTCCCCTTCCCTTAAAAATTCTGTTTCTTAGAATATGATATGTTTGATTGATCTTAATATTCCTGAAAATAGGAGGAAATCCTCTGTCTGAAATTTCTCTAAGTTACATGAGCCACCTATTATGTACTCTTCAATTTGTTACAAAATTTCAGTAATTAGCCTTTTCCTACCCTCTCTATTGTTGATTTCAAAAGTCCAAATTAGCGGTTTGGATGACTCGACCCAATATAACTAACCCGACTTGACCCAACCTAACAAAACTAGGTTGTTAAGTCAAGTTAGGTTAATTTGGATCTCAAGTTGAAAGATGAGTTAATTTAGTGTTTAGCCTTTTTCATATGATTTTTTTTTAATCAAAAAATGAAGGTTTTGCTTTTTTATTTTTGATAATTTTCATAGTTTGACTTGATAAACCATACTCAACTTGTATGGGTTGGGATGAGTTGGGTTTGAATTTTGTGTTTTTTTCGGCTCTTTCCCAACCCAACCCAACATGTCTTTAGTTAGGCTTAGTCCAAAGTAATTTACTTGCAACCCGACTAATAGATATCCATCCCTAATCCCAAACAAAGGAGAGAAGAGCTACTTCAATTCCTTTCCTCCCCTTCCCATCCCTTTTCCTCTTGTATCCTTCCCCTTTAACTCCCAATCAAAGCCGTATTGTTTGCAACTCTCTCAAGACTCTTGATGTTCCTCCTTGACTTTGGTAATGCGTTTAGAAAGAAACATATGCCATTTTTTGCTTTGCCTTATTTTTTCTTCAGTAACTCTTGATGAATTGATGACTTGAAAGTGTGAAACTCTGAATTCATATTTACATCAATTGAAATTTATGTAGTTTGAAAGGGTGAATTCTCATTCGTTAACATATTTTTTCTTGTGCATGCAACTCTTTAAAATCACATGAATTAAGATACATTGGTGAAATGTATTATATGAATTAATGACTTAGAAATTAGAAATGTGAAACTCTAGATTCCTATTTGCATCCATTGAAATTATATACTTTGAAAAGGAAAAGGTTCATTTGTTATATATTAGGTTGAATGACGGTATGGTTTTATTTTAAATTCACACTTGTTTACACTATTTTAGTCAATAATGGTTGAGTGTAAAAGTGTATTTGTATATCTAATTAAATATATAAACAAACACACACACACACACACACACACACACACATATATATATATATATATATATATATAAAAGTGAAATTTGATATAAATGATCAAGATCATAATATAATATAATTTAACGATTAGATTAATGAAATTTGCCTTCTAAGATAAATTATTTACTCAAGTAATAAGACTTGAATACTTAATAATTTATCTTAGAAGGCAAATTTCATTAATCTAATCGTTAAATTATATTATATTATGATCTTGATCATTTATATCAAATTTCACTTATATATATATATATATATATACAGGTAATTACATTTGCTCAATTTCATGCAGTTCATCATGGGTAGATCAATCTTGTGGGTTTTCCTCTCTTTGGTTTTGTGCCTTCAAAGTTCATCTTCAGTGGGGGAAACTATGACTAAAGGCTCATCTATCTCAATGGAGAAACTAGACGACATTATGCTTTCGCCAAATGGCTTGTTCTTTGCTGGCTTTTATGCTGTTGGTGAGAATGCCTATTGCTTTTCCATTTGGTTCATAGAGCCTATTGGACAAAATGCCACCATTGTGTGGATGGCAAACCGCGACCAACCCATTAATGGAAAGCGCTCAACCTTAACCCTCCTTGACACAGGAAACCTGGTGTTAATGGATGCTGGCCAATCCAACATTTGGGACACTAAGACTAGTTCAATATCTTCCCTAAACTTGCTTCTCTACGACACTAGAAATCTCGTTTTACATGATATAAACGGTGTCGTTTTGTGGCAAAGCTTTGATTTCCCTACCAACACACTCCTTCCCCAATAAGTTTTCACTAGACACATAAACTTAGTTTCCTCAAGAGGTGAAAGCAACCACTCCTCTGGTTTCTACCAACTCTTCTTTGACAATGACAATGTTCTTCGTCTTCTCTACGATGGCCCTGATGTTTCAAGTGCTTACTGGCTAGATCCATGGCTCTTGAGCTGGGATGCACAAAGAACAACTTATAATAGTACTAGGGTTGCAGTTCTTGATGCCTTAGGACAATTCAATACCTCAGATAATTTCAATTTTACCACATCGGATTACAGGGCAAAGATCCAGAGAAGATTAACCCTTGATCATGACGGTAATCTTCGCGTTTATAGCTGGAGAAATGGAGGAGACAAATGGTATGTGTCATGGCAAGTCAAGTCAAGACCTTGCAAGATTCATGGTGTTTGTGGTGCCAACAGTTTGTGCACTTTTAATCACATTTCAGGTGGAAAATGCTCTTGTCCCCCAGGCTATGAGATGAATCTTGATGGGGATTGGTCCTATGAATGCAAACCAAAGTTTGATTTTGCATGCCAAAAGACCAAGTCTTGTTTTCTACGTATAAGCAATGTGGAGTTGTATGGCTATGACTATGCAAGCTATGGAAATTACACTTACAAGCAATGTGAAAGCTTATGCTTTCAATTATGCGATTGCAAAGGCTTTCAATATTCATATAACAAGGACACGGGCTTGTTTACTTGTTATCCAAAGTTGAAATTGCTGAATGGATACTGTGTATCATATTTTGCCGCCGATCTCTACGTGAGGCTTCATGCCAGCAGTTTATTCACCTATGAGGAGTCTTTCAAAGAATACGAGAATCTTGCTTGTCCCAAAAATTTGGGAATCGTGGAAATCGAAAGAGCATATCAGAAAGATCATGAAAGTGGTACCTTGAAGTTCATGCTTTGGTTTGCATGTGGGATTGGAGGGCTTGAGATTGTGTGCATATTTCTGGTTTGGTGTTTCTTGATTAGGACAAGGAAGGAATCTGGCGTTGACAATGAAGGGTATGTCTCGGCCACGATGGGGTTCAAGAAATTCAGTTACATTGAATTGAAAGAAGCTACCAAGGATTTCAGTGAAGAAATTAGAAGGGGAGCAACTGGGATTGTTTATAAAGGTGTATTGCTAGATGATAGAGTTGCAACAGTGAAGAGACTAAGGGAAGCTAATCAAGGGGAAGAAGAGTTTCTTGCTGAACTATGGACCATTGGGAGGCTTAACCACATGAATTTGATTGAGATTTGGGGATATTGTGTTGAGGGTAAACATAGGTTATTGGTGTATGAGTATATGGAACATGGTTCTCTAGCTGAAAATATTAGGTCAAATGGATTGGATTGGGAGAAAAGGTTTGATATAGCATTGGGTACTGCCAAAGGTCTAGCTTATCTCCACGAAGAGTGCTTAGAATGGATTTTGCATTGTGATGTAAAGCCGCAAAATATACTTTTGAATTCTAATTATCATCCAAAAGTATCAGATTTTGGGCTAGTCAAGTTGCAAAATAAAAATGATCTTAAGCACTCAAGTTTCTCAAAAATAAGAGGTACTCGAGGTTATATGGCTCCTAAGTGGGTTTTCAATTTACCAATCACCTCTAAAGTGAATGTTTATAGTTATGGAATTGTTATATTGGAAATGATAACTGGAAAGAGTGCAACAGTGGATGTTCAAGTCATTGATGTAGTTGACATGCAACAACAAAGGCTGGTCACATGGGTGAGGGACAAACAAAACAAAGGATCTCCTACTTGGGTGGAAGAGATTGTAGACCCTGCAATAGAAGGAGACTATGATTTGAATGAGATTGAAGTATTAGCCAGAGTGGCTCTACAATGTGTGGAGGAAGAGAAGGGCAAAAGATCCACCATGAGCCAAGTAGTTGAGATGCTTCAAAGTATTAGCCTTAGAAAGGAAGATTAATTAAACTTAGAACTCTTGGCTTCAAGCAATATAAATATCTTGAGTATAAGTTGAAACAAATTTGATGTCAGTCATACATGTTTTAGTTTTGTTCTTAATTTGTTTTAGTTTTGTTCTTAATTTCTGGTTTGTTTTATATGATATACATTTTGTTATATAAGCATATGTGTTAAAATTTGATAATTTTTTATTTTATTTTATTTTTATAGTCATATCCAACTCAAATTGAATTAGTCAATGTTTAATGTAGTATCGAATATAAATAATTCATACCAAAAACTTAATTAAAATATTGAATTGAGTACATATAAAAAAAATACTAAAACAATAATATTTCTAACAAAATTCGCCTATATAATGGAGTGATTTCTCGAGAGATCTTTAACTCAAGGCATTAGCTATCCCTATACCATTAGTTATTTACATAGGAAATGACTAATTGATTAACGAGGATATATATGCTATAACACCTTGACTATGGCCAACAGCTTTTCACTTGTCGCATCTTTATCTATGGGTCACTTTTATATATAAGTGGGTAGCTAATAACATATAAATCATTAATAATTTTTCTAAACTCAAATATGTTGCTCCACCTTTTATATATATATAAACATAAAAGCATGTGAAACATTAGATGACATGGTTCATTGGAAGTATGATACTATTGCGCGAATTGGAAATTTTCACTTTTGAAAGAGTCCATATGTGAACACATTATGTCAAAGAATCTTCCTACATTGACTTCATTGTCAATAGCTATCCACGTTAATCAAAGAATTTGACTAATTTGATTGGATTCATGAATAATCTCCAACAATTTGATTGGAAATTTATTGTTTTATATAATGTTTAATAATTTGTAAATAGTTAAAATATATAGGAAAATAAGATAATAATATTAATTTATTTTTAACCAATTATAAAAAAAATGTGGTAGAAAAGTAAGACACCACATGTTATTTTTTTTTTAATTTTTTTTTTTTTACATTTGTTTTGCCCATGAGCAAAAATAATTTTAAAGAATGACAAACGAAGTTGAGTAGACCCAACATGTTGGGCCATGATTGGGCCGGATTGATAGCTTGAGATTCTAGTTTAGCAAATTATGTAGATCCTTCTGCTCACTCTTAAAATAAACATCATTATATTTTTTTAATGAACTATTAATTATATTTAGTATCAACTAATTTAATTTAAGTAAAGTAAAATTATAAAAGTAACTTTAATCAAATTATAATAGTTTTGTGTCCATTGATCTATACACTTGATGATATCAACATCATTATCAATCATCTTAAAAATCAATATCAATATCAATAGCAAAGTAATATTGCATCTTTGATGTGTTTTTTCTAATAGTATGCTTGAACTATATTTATTTAAATGTGGGTAATTTTTATATAAAAAACGTGGATAATTAAAATATTTAATGAATTAATATGACTTTAGATAATTTTGACACTTTAAGTAATTATAATTCTAAGACTTTTTCCTTTCTAAAAGTTAAATTGTTGGATTATATATATCATACTGTGGTTAGACCAAAAAAAAGGAGTGGATCCATGGCAAAGGAACCACAAAATGTAGAGGGTGACTCAACATGAGGTTGGAAAAATGAATAAGCAAGTCATTATTTAATTCAAAAGGCATGGGGAAGTGAATAAAATAGTTACTAGAAATATGATTTTAAATTTGAATTTCATTATTATAATTGAATTTTAAAGTTAACCAAGTCTAAATTTTATGATTATTTCAAGAGGCATCTAGGGATGGAGAAGTGAATTAAAAAAAAAATGTTATGCCACGATGGGTAAAGTGGCATTTGTTAAATGCAAGTTGACCTGCAATCACATGCAAGTCTAATTTTTATTTTTGGGAGGAGTGGGGGTCAAATTTTTTATTTTATAATTATTATAATTACAATTAAAAAATGCAACGTCCAATTTTTTTTTTTTATTTTAAATTTTCTAATAAAAAATACAGCTCAGCAGAAAGGTAGGAACATGAAAAGAATAAAGGAAGTACGCCCACAGTCACATGGTTCCCTTCAAACTTGCAACTTACAATTATGACCCAACAGCCGCCGATTAGTTTCTTGCTCATTAATTATTCTCCCGGGCCGCAGCGCCAAAACCCTTCTTCTATTTTTCTTTACATTTTCTATTTTTTTTTTAAATTTTATTTCTTATTTTAAACCATATTTTATAAATTTAAAATTAATCAATAAATAATAAAAAATATTATAATTAAAATTAATCTTATTTTTGATCTAATTGCAAGCTTCATGTCATAAGATAATATTTTAGAACAAGAAGTGAAATGGATCAAATTTTTCTATTAAATTTCTTATGATATGTTTCTGTCGAAAAATAACTCAAATTAATTAAAAAGAATTGTATATAATATTATTTATAAATGTCTTAAATAAAAAAAAATTAAAATATGTTCAACACAAATTTAATTTAGTAAAAAAATTAAATATAAAGTGAGATATTTTCCTCCTTTTACCCTCTACTACTTAATGTCTATTATTTTTTTTCTTAGAAGATAAAGTAAATTAACATTACTACTATTAATTATCATTATAAATGATAAATAATAACCTTTAGTATGTTATAAGTCTTAATTAAAAAAAATGTCACGAAGTGTTTTAAGTTTTTAACTTTTAATTACTTGAAGGCTTGTGCTATGCTTTGATTTTTTTTTTTTAAATATCGTGCTATGCTTTAAGAGCTGATGGAATTTATAGCAAGTATCCATATCTAATTCAATCTGCAATTGATTGCGAAGTTTGTTTAAGAGCTGATGTGTTTGTTGGGAACAGTTTCTCTACATTTTCAAGTCTCATAGCTCTTGAAAGAACAGAGAAGATGATCAGAATGGGTCACAATAGCATGTGTGGAACTAATCTTAGATGGCCTTCATATGCTTACAACATAGCAGGAGAATCAAATGGCCCAATGAAATGGGCTACAAATATGTCTGATTCAAGCGTTAAAGCAGTTAGCTATGGCGCTGATCACATTTCTTGTTCCCAAATTGATTTGACAAGTGAAGTGATTATTCAAAGACTGAAATTATAGCATACAAAAATAAATCTAAATTAAAATGACATATAAAGATAATTCAAATACAAAAAAAAAAATTAATAAAAGATATAATATCCAAATCATAAGCTCCATTCTAGTAAATGTTTTAATCATATCATAAGAATTCCATATGATAGAACATACAATCACTTTTCAAACGAAGGGAATCACGAAAACATAAACTCAAAACAATATGGTGACAAGATAAACTATAAAATCTAAACCTCAAACAAATACATAGATATCTATATATGTATATATAGTTTAAGTCTCAGAATTGCTTGCAAACTGATCAATCATCAAATAGTTGGATAAGAAGCTTTCTTGGCAATGCCAATAAGACCTCCAGGAACTCCACTGTCCCTCCACAACTTTATGTATCCATTGTCACCCCAACTCTCACTCCATGAATTCTTGATCAACCAGTATTTTTTTCCATCATCAGTTGTCCCATACCCAACTACTGTGACTGCATGGTTGAGTTGCCTATAACAATTTTCACTGTATACCCCTTCTTGATATTGATAAAAGTCATCACAGACAGATATAGCAACAGACACTGGTTGGTTGGTCACAGCTTGCAGCAATTGTTCTTCATTGTCGGGAACATCATTAAAACCAGTGATTGTGGCTGCTGTTGAGCTCACACTTTTACAAGATCCTTGCTTTGCTTGATATGGATAATCATTTTCATTTGCTATACCTTGGTTATCAATTATGTATTTGAAGGCATAATCCATAACACCACCATTACACCCGTGGTTATCAGTAACACAATCCACTAGTTGTTGCTCAGATAATGAGGGTAATGTGCCTTTTTTAATTTGAGTAATGCCCTCCACTGCTGCCACAGTTGAAAATGCCCAACAACTTCCTGTAAACAAATCAATAATTTTAGCACTAGAAAGTTTTTCCAAGGAAATTTCCTTCGAGGACCTAAGTGTTTGGAAAAGTTTAGCTATACATTGAGTTAACAAATTTAAGGGCATTACCACATTTGCCTTGATCCTTGACTGGAGTGACAGCTCCTTTCTCCGTCCAATTCAACCTTGTTGGGACGTCATCAAGGTTAAGTGGGCCAAATGATGCTACCTTGGACGGTTTTGGAAGATTAGAAATCTTGAGCCCGGTGTATGAAGCAATGAACTCTTGTGCAGTCAAATCAGAAAACTTATTCAAGCCTAGCTTGTAACTTTTATTCCCAGCATTGTTGACACTCTCAATGTGTTGCAAGTTTTCCGCGAATATCTTGAAACGTTTCTGTTTCTCAGCATCATCTGCATAGGTGCGTCCTTGCTTCGCCATCCATTGCTCATGTGCAGCAGCAATAGTTGCCGCATTTAGAGTTCTGGACATGGCTTGGAATGCACTTGTGCAGAAGATAATGCAGATAGCAAAGATAAGCTTCATTGCCAAAGTAACAGCCATATTTTTTCTTTTGAAGTGAACAAGGCTGTTCTATGACAATGGTTGTTATTTTTTGCTCAAGTGTGAAGAACTAAGCAAGGATTTCAGGTATATATAGAGGTCCAGAAACCTCTTTCCGATAATAATCTCATTAAAATCGTTAACCGAAACTCTTGATTCTGCAATCACTCTGCGTGCAAGGAGAGTTAATTAAGGGTGACTTGACTTGGAAATTAATTAAAAGAATGAATAAGAAATTCCGGCAATCATGCTTCATTCAAGTTTCAGGAGCAAACTTTAATTTGTTTCTTCTGTAGATTTTCATTTTCAATATCTTCTCTTTCTTGTTGCATCTTGTTATTTCTTCTGGGTGATAGAGATTTGGCGTGTCTTGTGGGCTGAGATCCGAGTTCATAAAATTAGAAGTGTTTGCTTTGGAAAATTCAGAGAGTAGATTTGTCCTCATGTGGTGGCATTGCAGCTGTGAGATTTGAACACAAACCGTTGGAGAATCCGTGTTTGCGTATATATAGTTAGATATGATCAATTCGATTTATTATTTTGGTGCATTATTATGTGTTCAAAATATTAAAACACTAATACAAGTAACTAAAATAGCCAAAAAAAAAAAAAAATCATCAACAAATATTAAAGCCTTACTATAATGTCATTGTCATTGAATATTCCACAAGGATTGCTAATTATTGTGAGATTTAAAGTATTTAAATTGAATGGATTAAATCAATCTTAACTTAATTTCTCAAGCAAAAAAATCATTCTGCATAAATTTCAATAGAGTAGGACCCACAGATCCATATTTATAAAGAATACTTGGCTCATTAGTTAATCCAACTAAATTTGATAAAGTAAGTCTACCCAATAATTTATTAGTTTTTAAGGTAATATGACCTAAAATCTATAGATGATCAATGAAGTTGAGGAAAATCACATTATTTAAAAAAAAAATTGAGCTAAATACAATATACTAAAATTTCTTTATCAATAATAGTTTAGAGATTAAAAAAATATATATAACGAGCTAATCAAGCATGAAAGAACAAATTGACTAAGTCTACTTAATTTAAATGTTCCTTTCTTCAACTTGTCTGTATTTACATCTTTCCATGGATCAACATCTTGTATTGCTAGTATGACATGCTTGAGCGCATAGAAAAGAAATTGATTTGATCGCCTTCTAAGTTTCCTAAGATATGAGTACATAGTACACTAGAGACTAGAGATAAAGAACCAACTAATATGTAGGAGCCAATCAAGCATAAAAAAACAAATTGACTATGTTCATTTAAGTATTCATTTCTTATGTCTTCTCTGCTAATTTGACAAAAGTAATCTCACTGCATCTGATACTACAGGTGTCAAAGTTTACATATTTAAGATCAATAATATGAAGTGATGGAGCAATTATAGAGCTAACATACATAGAATACATGTTGAGTGGTTAAAAAGAAATGTATCAAAAGTTTTTTTTATTTGTGACTGCAAAATTTTTATGAAGTTTAAAAAGAAATTTTATCAAGTTGTTATATGACTAATTATACTTTAAGGTAGTGAATGTTAAGTTTTGAATGAACAACGAATAAAAAATATTGAGATAATAGAAATGAGAATGTTAAAAAGGATACATAGCCATACAAAAAAATTGAGCTAAATACAATATACTAAAATTTCTTTATCAATAATAATTTAGAGATAAGGAAAAATATAACGAGCCAATCATGCATGAAACAACAAATTGACTAAGTCCACTTAATTTAAATGTTTCTTTCTTCAACGTGTCTGTATTTACATCCTTCCATTGATCAACATCTTGTATTGCCGGTATGACATGCTTGAGCGCATAGAAAAGAAATTGATTTGATCACCTTCAAAGTGTTCTGAGATATGAGTATATAATATACTAGAGACTATAGATAAAGAACCAACTAATCTATACGAGCCAATCAAGCATGAAAAAACAAATTGACTATGTTCATTTAACTGTTCCTTTCTTATGTCTCCTCTGCTAATTTGACAAAAGTAATCTCACTGCATCTGATACTCCAAGTGTCAAATTTCAAACATTTAATATTACTATTACGAAGTGACACAAAAATTATAGAGATGTCATGTATAGAATACAAGTTGACTGGTTAAAAAAAAATGTATCAGAAGTTATTTTATTTGTAACTACAAAATTTCTATGAAGCTTAAAAAGAAATTTTGTTAGAGTTGTTATATGACTAATTATACTTTATGGTAGTGAATGTTAATGTTAGGCAATATTAAAATAGTAGAAATGAGAATGTTGAAAAGGATACGTAGCTACATAAAAGAATAAGATTAGAAATAATTGAGAATGAAGAAAAATTGGTGGAATACTTATTGAGGAAAAAATAAAAAAAAAATCAATTTAGTTGGTCCAAGCATGTATAAAGAAAACTACTAGAGATACTCTACCTATATAAAAAAGTGTAGAAGGAGATTAAAAAGGATACTTGAAAAAGTTATAAAAATAAATTTTATAATCAACAATACTTCTTAAAATCTAGTTTTTGAGCCTAATGACATTATGCATCTATGTAACCAAATTCATTTAGTGAGATTAGTCTCTTTTTTTTTTTTTTTAATTTCCCTGCACACGTGTGATGGCCAAAGTAACCACCATGGCACTGGAATGGAATTGAAATTCAAGTAGGACACACTAGTCTTAAAAAGATCAATGAAATCAGATACATGTTGACACTAATTTAACATAATCATATAAGCACACATAAATATCTTACAGAGGTTGCATTTGGGAAATATCTTACACTCTGTAAATGTATTGAATAAATTGGATTATTACCAACGTTAATATACTTCTCTACATTTTTCATATTTTTTCTTTCTTGTCGGTGTTGTTATTTCTTTGGGTGATTGGGATTTGGCAAGTCTTGTGGGTTGAGATGCAAGTTCATATAATTAGACGTGTTTGCTTTGGAAAATAATCAGAGTAGATATATAACAATTTGTCTTTAAGCATATATGACTACAGTTATTGTTTTAAGTGCATATAAACGAGCCAATCAAGCATAAAAAAAAAAAATTGAATAGGGTCATTTACTTGTTCCTTTCTTCAGTCTTCTATTGAATCTCGTATTTGACAAAAGGGATCTCTCAGCAAGTGATTGACTAAATCATATAACCACTAATATACTTACACTAAGGGGCATTTGCTAGATAGATTTTTTTTCCCCTTCCGTTGAAAATTATGTTTCTTAGAAAAGGATATGTTTGATTGATCTTGAATATTCCTGAAAATGGGAGGAAATCCTCTGTACAAAATTCTATCCCTAGTCCTAGTCCTATCTTATAGGACAGTAATTAATCAGATTGAATCACTGCTTAATAAATCTTTTACCTCCATGAATTGGACAATTTTTCTTGGACAGAGTTATAAAAATTAGACAGTGTATTAACACAAAAAAAGTCAAAGAGTCGTGGGTTTATTGGTTCACTGCTAAACTTCTTAGCCCTATTTATAATTTTTTTCTCATTTAATTTTAATTCATCCTCCTAATTCCCATTGCTTAATTGGGATGAGTATGATTAAAAGGCATGCAACCCTAACCCTAGCCCCAACTTATACAATTAGAAAGGAGAAGAAAGTAAACTGTAGTACTACCTTCTAGTTCGAAATGTAGATTCTCTATTGAATGACCAATATTCTACGTCTTGGTCATGAACGCATGCAGACTTTTTCTCTAGACTGTGGCTCTCTCTTTCCTTCATTCATCATTTAATTGCTTGATTTTAGAGTTTGGTTTTAGTGAATTTTATTTAAACCAGAAAGATAATTAAAGAGGTAAAGAAAGTTCTATTTTTCTTTGGTTAGTTGGATCAACTAAAGATCTACATTATATTACTCCCTCCATTCCATGATATACATTTTTTGAAGTTATTGCAAAGATATTAAGAAATTATTAATACATCTAAATTTTATCATAATTTGACTAAATTACCTTTAATTCAATCTCTTTATTAATTACTTTATTAACTTGTATATCTTATTAATAGAGTGTGTTCATAACTTATATAATGTTTTAGGACATTACAATATTGTTTAATAGCTACAAATTAATCCTTCAATCATTTGACATTCATAAAAAATAATCTTGTATTAATATTGTATGTTAAAAGGTGATTAAATTGCTGATGAGGATTATTTCGTTATGGACAAAAATTAAGTTGTAATTACTATTCTTTTAAAAACTATTGTGTTAAAATCAGGATCTTTGAGAGACACATATGCAAGTTTAACTAGTTTTATAAAAAATTACATAATTAATTATAACAATAATTATGTTTTTTATGGGAATTATAATAACGATTTTGAAAGCAAACTACTTTTTTTTTTTTGCTACCAATTATTTTCCTTAAAAGAATATTGTGGACATAGAGACTAAAATCCTCTTTCAATTCTTGTGTTCCTCTTCATCATTTGCGATATGGGAATGGTAAGCTTGTTGGGAGATTTGTATACCAAGTCTTGTGATGAGCTTTCATATACATTTGTGAGGATTTTCATCACAAATTTTAGTGGTTTCTTCCTGGGGCTTTGATCATGAGAGCATTGAGTTCGAATTGAGGCTTCCAACTTTCTTTACATTTATGCTAACCAACTAGGGTTTTCCATTCAGCATTTTTTTTAGAAATTTTGTTTTTATTTTAAAATTTTTTCTTTGGATAATAACATGTAAAACTAGACTTGTTATAACTATTTTAGAGCCAACCAATCATAAGCATTTGGATCATTCAATTATTCATCTCAAATAAGGATTAATTCTCTCCTAAATTTAAAATTTAAAATTATACAGATTAATTAAGTTTTCCCGTATAAATTCGCTTTGCATACCTAGAAATCATAACAAAAAAATGTTGCAGTACCAATCTCCGCTAATGTAAACACATTGAATCATCTTTGAAATATTTCTTAAATATCAATAGTCTTTGATGGTTTATTTTCTTGTGTTACTTTAGATCTCGAACAATCACTTCCATTACCAAAATCATTTCATCTTAAGCAACAAAAATAATCATTAGAGCATTACTTTAATTGGTGAACTGGTTATTTAAGTACCAATATAGCACTAATTAGCAATTTTCATCAAGAAAAAAAAAAGGAAAAATATAGCACTAAGGATAAATTATAGATTAAAGGGACATTTAAAAATAATTCAAGCACAAAAAAGTATTTTACCCAAGAATTAAAAAAAAAAAAAAAAAAGGTCATACTTGTCGACTCCAGACTAATAAATTTATTAATTAATAATTGTTACTACAATCATCATAATGGGAATTTCAAACCCTAGAACATATAACCACTTCTCAAACAACACCAAACCATGGGAATTCAAACCAATAACAGAACAATGACAAGGTAAAGTAGAAAAGCCAAAACTCAAAAGTAGATTCATATAGTATTGGAAAAAATAAAGGAAAGGAAATTTGTTTTGTATTATTGAAAAAGATGAGAAAAGCAATTACAAGAAAAGCTTTATATAGGTAGAGGAGGGAACAACTACTTGAACCTAACCATTAACATGTCCACATTCATTTCATACTCCTAATATTATATATTCTAATATATAGTGAAGTCCCAAACTGCTTGTTAACTGCTAACTAAGCAATTGGATAAGAAGCTTTCTTGGCAATACCAATAAGGCCTCCAGGGATACCACTGTCCCTCCGCAACTTCATGTATCCATTCTCACCCCATGTTTTACCCCATGAATTCTTGATTAACCAGTATCTGATTCCATCCTCAGTTGTCCCATACCCAATTAATGTGACCGCATGATTGAGGGGCACATCACAGTGTCTAGCGAATACCCCTCCTTGATAATGATTGAAGCCACTACAAACAGAGATAGTAACAGAAACTGGTTGCTGCATCACAGCTTGCAGCAATTGTTCTTCACTATTGGCAAGGACATCTGCATAACCACTTATTTGGGCTGCTAGTGAGCTCACACGTTTACAATATCCTTCATTTCCTCGATATGGATATTCAGATTCTCTTGCGATACCTTGATTGTCTATGATATATTGGAACCCATTATCCATCCAACCACCACGGCACCCTTGGTTACCCCCATTTCTAGCACAATCAACCAATTGTTGCTCTGATAATGAGAACAAGTTGCCGGTTTTGATTTTGATAATTCCTTCTACTGCTGCCACAGTTGAAAATGCCCAACAACTTCCTGCAAAGAAGTCAACAATGACAAGATTAGTAGTTGATTTTGTAATGAATTAACTTTGGAGAGCAAAAATCTTTTTATGCATCAACTTTCTACAAAACCAAACATGACATAACTATTTTGAAAGATTTAGCTATATATGTTGAGTTCACTACATGACATAACTATTTTGAAAGATTTAGCTATATATGTTGAGTTCACTAAGATAAGTACATTACCACATGAGCCTTGATACTTGACTGGAGTGACAGCTTGTTTGTCTCTCCAGTCCATTCTTTTTGGAACGTCATCTGAGTTAAGTGGGCCAAACGATGCCACCCTAGATGATTTTTGAGAGTTAGGAATCCTGAGCCCTGTGTGTGAAGCAATGAACTCTTCTGTAGTCAAATCAGAAAATTTGTTCAAACCCAACTTGTAACTGTTATTCCCAGCATTGTTGAAATTCTCAATGTATTGTAGATTCTCCATGAATATCTTGAAACGTTTCTCTTTCTCAGCGTCATCTGCGTAGGTGCGTCCATGCTCGGCCATCCATTGCTCATGTGTTCTAACAACAGCTGCTGCATTTAGAGATCTGGACGTGGCTGGGAATGCACATGTGCAGAGGATAATGCAGATAGCAATGAGAAGCTTCATTGCCAAAGTAACAGCCATATTTTTGAAGAGAATAAGGTTTTTTTCTGTGATAATGGATGTTATTGCTTCTCAAATGTGAAGGAGTAAGCAATGATTTCAGGTATATATAGAAGCCTAGAAACCTCTTTCTGATAATAATCTCAGTGTGAACAAGAACTCATAGTCTTCATTCTCCAATTACCCAGTGTGCAAGGAGAGTTAATGGTGACTTGCCTGGGAAATTAGTTAAAAGAATGAACAATTGTTCCGGCAATCAAGCTGCATTCAAGTTTCATGAGCAAATTTTAAGCTGTTTATTCTCTGGATTTTCAAAATATATTTTTTTTCTTTTCTTGTTGGTGTTGTTATTTCATCTGAATGATGGGGATTGGGCATGTCTTGTGGGTTGAGATCTAAGTTCAAAAAAGTACTAGAAGTGTTTGCTATGGAAATTTCAGAGTGGCCACAAACAATTTGTCTTTACGTGCTGGCTTTGCAGCTGTAACATTTGAACACAAACCACTGGAAAATATGAGTATGTGTGTATAGTTAGAGTTTTAGTTTATTTTGTTGGTTAAATTCTACTTTACACCCTTAAACTTATGGTGATGTGCACTTTACTGTATTCAATATGTTTGAAAATGTGCAACAAATTACCTTACTGTTTTAAAAGGTATATTTTATCCCTCAAAGTTAACTTTTCATCTATTTTTTTATCAAAAGTTGACATGTGCTACATGATATAATTGAACTCTTAAAATTATATTATAATTAATTATAAATTATAGATTATTAACTAAAGATAAAAAAGAAGAAGAAGAAAGTTTCCTGTTACACTTAGTTTGGAGAGTTAATTAAGGGTGACTTGACTTGGAAATTAATTAAAAGAATGAATAAGAAGTTCCGGCAATCATTCTTCATTGATGTTTCAGTAGCAAACTTTAATTTGTTTCTTCTGTAGATTTTCATTTTCAATATCTTCTCTTTCTTGTTGCATGTTGTTATTTCTTATAGAGATTTGGCGTGTCTTATGGGTTGAGATCCAAGTTCATAAAATTAGAAGTGTTTGCTTTGGAAAATTCACAGAGTAGATTTGTCTTCATGTGATGGCATTGCAGCTGTAAGATTTGAACACAAACGGTTGGAGAATGTGTGTTTGTATATATTTAGTTAGACATGATCAATTAGATTTATTATTTTGGTTCATTATTATGTGTTCAAAATTAAAACACTTATATAAGTAACTAAAATAGCAACAAAAAAAAAAAAATCATCAACAAATATTAAAGCCTTACTATAATGTCATTGAATGTTACAAAAGGATTGCTAATTATTGTGAGATTTAAAGTACTTAAGTTGAATGGACTGAACCAATATTAACTTAATTTCTCAAGCAAAGAAGTCATTCCACATAAATTTCAACAGAGCAGGACCCACAGATCCATATTTGGAAAGAATACTTGGTTCATTAGTTAATCCGACTTAATTTGATGAAGTAAGTCTACCCAATAATTATTAGTTTTTAAGGTAATATGGCCTAAAATCTATAGATGATCAATGAAGTTGAGCAAAATCACATTAGCTAAAAAAAATTGAGCTGAAAAGGATATACTAAAATTTCTTTATCAATAATAATTTAGAGATTAAAAAAAAATATATCACGAGCTAATCAAGCATGAAAGAACAAATTGACTAAGTCTACTTAATTTAAATGTTTCTTTCTTCAACTTGTCTGTATTTACATCTTTCCATGGATCAACATCTTGTATTGCTAGTATGACATGCTTGAGCGCATAAAAAGAAATTGATTTGATCGCCTTCTAAGTTTCCTAAGATATGAGTACATAGTACACTAGAGACTAGAGATAAAGAACCAACTAATATGTAGGAGCCAATCAAGCATAAAAAAAAAATTGACTATGTTCATTTAAGTGTTCATTTCTTATGTCTTCTCTGCTAATTTGACAAAAGTAATCTCACTGCATCTGATACTACAGGTAGATTTTTTTTCCCCTTCCCTTGAAAATTATGTTTCTTAGAATATGATATGTTTGATTGATCTTAATATTCCTGAAAATGGGAGGAAATCCTCTGTCCAAAATTCTATCCCTAGTCCTAGTCCTATCTTATAAGAGAGTAATTAATCAAGTTGAATCACTGCTTAATAAATCTTTTACCTCCGTGAATTGGACAATGTTTCTTAGACAGAGTTATAAAAACTAGACAATGTATTAACCCAAAAAAGTCAAAGTCATGGGTTCATTGGTTCATTGCTAAACTTCTTAGCCCTATTTATAATTTTTTTTCTCATTTTATTTTAATTCATCCTCCTAATTCCCATTACGTAATTGGGATAAGTATGATTAAAAGGCATGCAACCCTAACCCTTGCCCCAACTTATACAATTAGAGAATAGAAGAAAGTAAACTGTAGTACTACCTTCTAGATCGAAATGTAGGTTCTCTATTGAATGACCAATATTCTACGTGTTGGTTATCAACGCATGCAAACTCTTTCTCAAGACTGTGGCTCTCTCTTTCCTTCATTTTTCATTTAATTGCTAGATTTTAGAGTTTGGTTTTACTGACTTTTATTTAAACCAGAAGATAATTAAAGAGGTAAAGAAAGTTCTTTTTTTCTTTGGTTAGTTGGATTAGCTAAACATCTAAAATATATTACTCCCTCCATTTCATGATATATATTCTTTAAAGTTATTGCAAAGGTATTACGAAATTATTAATACATTTAAATTTTATCATAATTTGACTAAATTACCTTGAATTTAATCTCTTTATTAATTAATTTATCAACTTTCTATATCTTATTATTGGAGGGAGTACATAGCTTATATAATGTTTTAGGACATTACAATATTGTTTAATAACTACAAATTAATTCTTCAATCATTTGACATTCATAACAAAAGAATCTTGTATTAATATTGTATGTTAAAAGATGATAAAATTGATGAGGAATATTTACATAGCTTATTTAGAGAGAACAAAATCCTCTATCCTACTTCATGTATCAAACTATGTGTCACATTATTGAGATTGATCAAAATTTTGTTAAATAATGTTGTAAGTTGAATTAATTAAATTTTTTGACCAATCTTAATATTATAACACATAGTTTGACATATAAAATGAGATAAAAGATTCTGTCCCTACTTAAAATAGAGAGAGGACCTAGCCTCAATAATCATTTGAGCTTAGGAACAAGGTATGAATCTTCTAGATTTTCATAAGCTTTGGATTGGAATAATTTTAAGGATGTGAACAATCTTCAAACTTTCTTTAAGATCTACAATAGAGTTATTAAAATAAAACAAAACAAGGAAAATCAAGGAGTGCTATTAAACTATACTTTTTGATTCATAAATATATAGCATATATTATAAAAGAATCATATTTTGTCTTTGATAGTAGATTCATTTTTGATCCTATGAATCTTAACTTAAGTTTCCTCGTTCCTTGTATTTGGTAAGATTTTTTTTTTTTGTTTTTGCATAGAATCCTTAAAAATATATTTCTTAGGATTTTAATCACATAGCCATTGAAAATTATGTAATCTCATGATTTATAAAAATATTTTTTAACATGTTTTATATGAATGTACCAAACAAATTTTATGTAATTTCATAATTTATAAATTCCATGATTTATGTTTCCCATGTATGAAAAAAGAATCGACATATCAAACATCCCTAGAGAGTAGTCAAAATATAGGCATTGAAAATTATGAAAATATTTCATAACCACAATTCCATAAATTGTTGGAGTTATCAGAATATATACTTTTTCAAAATATAATTTGTCACATTTTGAGCAAGAGATCAAATGGCTACTCCCATCCCAATCTAGTTGTTATATTGAATAGGTCTAATACTAGAAATTCTAAGAAAGCAAAGCCTACTCATGCTTACAAAGAATGTACATCCATAAAATATTGTCGATGCAATAATAAAGACGAATTCCTGGTCAGTTTAATTAGCTGCATGCTGACGGTTTCCTGGTCAGTCCAGTAAAAGTGCTTTTTTGTTCTCAAGTAAGCTGAAAATAGATTGACCAATAATATTGTTCATGACAGGTTGGGACAAGAATAACCCTAATCATAAAGCTATATATTCCATTCGAACCAAGGAGCCCTAGTATAAATCTGCACGACGTTCTTTAATCTTCACCTTTGTCGAACAGTTGCTACCAGGAGAGCCCTAGCAAACTTGTTAAAGGCACCAAGAGTTGCCTTTGAGGAGCAACGCTCTTGTTCAGCTTAGCAACATTTAAGCAAGTAAGAGGCTCTGTGTGAAGTTTGATTACTACTTATTTCCACTTCAATGGCGATTTTGCAAAGTTATGCTTTTGTGCAAGTGAAACTGGTGAGAGTGAATGGAGGGAATGGAAATGTGATTTTTGGTTGATTGGCTGTGCTTGGTGTTTGTTGTTCTGATGTTTTTCTGCATTTGTTGGTTTTATTTTTGTTGCTTTCAGAAGACTCTTATAGTCTGTCGCTTCTCTTTTAAGCTTTGCATCTTGCTGTCTTTTAGATTGATTTTTTCAAATGCCAAAAAAGAAAGAAAAGAGAGAATGGGAAACTTGAAAGGGAAGTTTGTTGCATTATGAGATTAAGCATTACTCTTAGTCCACTCCGATGTTTGGGAGTTTGAGTTTACCTTTGTGCTTCTTTCTTGATCAGAAAATTTCATTAAGATTTTGGGGGTTTGGAGTGAAAAGAGCAGCAATTTTTACTATTCTATTAGCACATGTTTTTGTGTCTCTCGTAGGGATATAGTTTTTCTCTAAGTTACATGAGCCACCTATTATGTACTCTTCAATTTGTTACAAAATTTCAGTAATTAGCCTTTTCCTACCCTCTCTATTGTTGATTTCAAAAGTCCAAATTAGCGGTTTGGATGACTCGACCCAATATAACTAACCCGACTTGACCCAACCTAAAAAAACTAGGTTGTTAAGTCAGGTTAGGTTAAATTGGATCTCAAGTTGAAAGATGAGTTGATCTAGTGTTTAGCCTTTTTCATATGATTTTTTTTTATTATCAAAAAATGAAGGTTTTGCTTTTTTATTTTTGATAATTTTCATAGTTTGACTTGATAAACCTTACTCAACTTGTATGGGTTGGGATGAGTTGGGTTTGAATTTTGTGTTTTTTTCGGCTTTTTCCCAACCCAACACAACATGTCTTTAGTTTGGCTTAGTCCAAAGTAATTTACTTGCAACCCGACTAATAGATATCCATCCCTAGTCCCAAACAAAGGAGAGAAGAGCTACTTCAATTCCTTTCCTCCCCTTCCCATCCCTTTTCCTCTTGTATCCTTCCCCTTCCTTGCCCTTTATCTCCCAATCAAAGCCGTATTGTTTGCAACTCTCTCAAGACTCTTGATGCTCCTCCTTGACTTTGGTTATGCGTTTAGAAAGAAACATATGCCATTTTTTGCTTTGCCTTATTTTTTCTTTAGTAACTCTTGATGAATTGATGACTTGAAAGTGTGAAACTCTGAATTCATATTTACATCAATTAAAATTTATGTAGTTTGAAAGGGTGAATTCTCATTCGTTAACATATTTTTTCTTGTGCATGCAACTCTTTAAAATCACGTGATATCATATCAATAGGTCTAAGATACGCTGGTGAAATGTATTATATGAATTAATGACTTAGAAATTAGAAATGTGAAACTCTAGATTCCTATTTGCATCCATTGAAATTATATACTTTGAAAAGGAAAAGGTTCATATGTTATATATTAGGTTGAATGACGGTATGGTTTTATTTTAAATTCACACTTGTTTACACTATTTTAGTCAATAATGCTTGAGTGTAAAAGTGAATTTGTATATCTAATTAAATATATAAACAAACATATATATATATATATATATATATATATATATATAAGCAAAATTTGATATAAATGATCAAGATCATAATATAATATAATTTAACGGTTAGATTAATGAAATTTGCCTTCTAAGATAAATTATTAAGTATTCAAGTCTTATTACTTGAGTAAATAGATCTCTTTATATATATATATATATATAGGCAATTACATTTGCTCAATTTCATGCAGTTCATCATCGGTAGATCAATCTTGTGGGTTCTCCTCTCTTTGGTTTTGTGCCTTCAAAGTTCATCTTCAGTGGGGGAAACTATGACTAAAGGCTCATCCGTCTCAGTGGAGAAACTAGACGACATTATGCTTTCACCAAATGGCTTGTTCTTTGTTAGCTTTTATGCTGTTGGTGAGAATGCCCATTGCTTTTCCATTTGGTTCACAGAGCCTATTAGACAAAATGCCACCATTGTGTAGATGGCAAACCACGACCAACCCATTAATGGAAAGCGCTCAACCTTAACCCTCCTTGACACAGGAAACCTGGTGTTAATAGATGCTGGCCAATCCAACATTTGGGACACTGAGACTAGTTCAATATCTTCCCTAAACTTGCTTCTCTACAACACCGAAAATCTCATTTTACACGATATAAACGATGTCGTTTTGTGGCAAAGCTTTGATTTCCCTACCAACACACTCCTTCCCCAACAAGTTTTCACCAGACACATAAACTTAGTTTCCTCAAGAGGTGAAAGCAACCACTCCTCTGGTTTCTACCAACTCTTCTTCGACAATGACAATGTTCTTCATCTTCTTTACGATGGCCCTGATGTTTCAAGTGTTTACTGGTCAGATCCATGGCTCTTGAGCTGGGATGCACAAATAACAACTTATAATAGTACTAGGGTTGCAGTTCTTGATGCCCTAGGACAATTCAATGCCTCAAATAATTTCAATTTTACCACATCGGATTACGGGGCAAAGATCCAGAGAAGATTAACCTTTAATCATAACGGTAATCTTCGCGTTTATAGCTGGAGAAATGGAGGAGACAAATGGTATGTGTTATGGCAAGTCAAGTCAAGACTTTGCAAGATTCATGGTGTTTGTGGTGCCAACAGTTTGTCCACTTTTAATCATATTTCAAGTGGAAAATGGTCTTGTCCCCCAAGCTATGAGATGAATCTTGATGGGGATTGGTCCTATGGATACAAACCAAAGTTTAATTTTGCATGCCAAAAGACCAAGTCTCGTTTTCTACGTCTAAGCAATGTGGAGTTGTATGGCTATGACTATGCAAGCTATGGAAATTACACTTACAAGTAATGTGAGAGCTTATGCTTTCAATTATGCAATTGCAAAGGCTTTCAATATTCATATAACAAAGACACGGGCTTATTTACTTGTTATCCAAAGTTGAAATTGCTGAATAGATATTGTGTATCATATTTTGCCACCGATCTCTACGTGAGGCTTCCTGCCAGCAGTTCATTCACCTATGATGAGTCTTTCAAAGAATACGAGAATCTTGCTTGTCCCAAAAATTTGGGAATCGTGGAAATCGAAAGAGCATATGAGAAAGATCATGAAAGTGGTACCTTGGAGTTCATGCTTTGGTTTGCATGTGGGATTGGAGGGCTTGAGATTGTGTGCATATTTCTGGTTTGGTGTTTCTTGATTAGGACAAGGAAGGAATCTGGCGCTGACAGTGAAGGGTATGTCTTGGCCACGATGGGGTTCAAGAAATTCAGTTACATTGAATTGAAAGAAGCTACCAAGGATTTCAGTGAAGAAATTAGAAGGGGAGCAGCTGGGATTGTTTATAAAGGTGTATTGCTAGATGATAGAGTTACAACAGTAAGAGACTAAGGGAAGCTAATCAAGGGGAAAAAGAGTTTCTTGTTGAACTATGGACCATTGGAAGGCTTAACCACATGAATTTCATTGAGATTTGGGGATATTGTGTTGAGGGTAAACATAGGTTATTGGTGTATGAGTATATGGAACATGGTTCTGTAGCTGAAAATATTAGGTCAAATGGATTGGATTGGGACAAAAGGTTTGATATAACATTGAGTACTGCCAAAGGTCTAGCTTATCTCCACGAAGAGTGCTTAGAATGGATTTTGCGTTGTGATGTAAAGCCACAAAATATACTTTTGGATTCTAATTATCATCCAAAAGTATCAGATTTTGGGCTAGTCAAGTTGAATTGAGTACATATATAATGGAGTGATTTCTCGAGAGATCTTGAACTCAAGGCATTAGCTATCCCTATACCATTAGTTATTTACATAGGAAATGACTAATTGATTAACGAGGATATATATGCTATAACACCTTGACTATGGCCAACAGCTTTTCACTTGTCGCATCTTTATCTATGGGTCACTTTTTATATATACGTGGGTAGCTAATAACATATAAATCATTAATAATTTTTCTAAACTCAAATATGTTGCTCCACCTTTTATATATATATAAACATAAAAGCATGTGAAACATTAGATGACATGGTTCATTGGAAGTATGATAATATTGCGCGAATTGGAAATTTTCACTTTGAAAGAGTCCATATGTGAACACATTATGTGAAAGAATCTTCCTACATTGACTTCATTTCCTTTGGGAGAGGTCAATAGCTATCCACGTTAATCAAAGAATTTGACTAATTTGATAGGATTCATGAGTGATCTCCAACAATTAAAGAGATGAAGGTTTTTGTCCAAATTGGTTTTACAAAAGTAACACCTCTTTTTTAAGAAATATAACTAACACCTCTTTTTTTAAGAAATATAACTAGTGTTTCAAAGAATGAAATTTATTGTTTTATATAATGTTTAATAATTTGTAAATAGTTAAAATATATAGGAAAATAAGATAATAATATTAATTTATTTTTAACCAATTATAAAAAAATGTGGTAGAAAAGTAAGACATCACATGTTATTTTTTTTATTTTTATTTTTTTACATTTGTTTTGCCCATGAGCAGAAATAATTTTAAAGAATGACAAACGAAGTTAGGTAGACCCAACATGTAGGGCCATGATTGGGCCGGATTGATAGCTTGAGATTCTAGTTTGGCAAATTATATAGATCTTTTTGCTCACTCTTAAAATAAACATCATTATATATTTTTAATGAATTATTAATTATATTTAGTATTAACTAATTTAATTTAAGTAAAGTAAAATTACAAAAGTAATTTTAATTAAATTATGATAGTTTTGTGTCCATTGATCTATACACTTGATGATATCAACATCATTATCAATCATCTTAAAAATCAATATCAATATCAATAGCAAAGTAATATTGCATCTTTGATGTGTTTTTCTAATAGTATGCTTGAACTGTATTTATTTAAATGTGGGTAATTTTTATATAAAAAACGTGGATAATTAAACTATTTAATGAATTAATATGACTTTAGATAATTTTGACACTTTAAGTAATTATAATTCTAAGACTTTTTCCTTTCTAAAAGTTAAATTGTTGGATTATATATATCATGCTGTGCTTAGACCAAAAAAAAAAAAAAAGAAAAAAAATAAGAGTGGATCCATGGCAAAGGAACCACAAAATGTAGAGGGTGACTCAACATGAGGTTGGAAAAATGAATAAGCAAGTCATTATTTAATTCAAAAGGCATGGGGAAGTGAATAAAATAGTTACTAGAAATATGATTTTAAATTTGAATTTCATTATTATAATTGAATTTTAAAGTTAACCAAGTCTAAATTTTATGATTATTTCAAGAGGCATCTAGGGATGGAGAAGTGAATTAAAAAAAAAATGTTATGCCACGATGGGTAAAGTGGCATTTGTTAAATGCAAGTTGACCTGCAATCACATGCAAGTCTAATTTTTATTTTTGGGAGGAGTGGGGGTCAAATTTTTTATTTTATAATTATTATAATTACAATTAAAAAATGCAATGTCCACTGTCACATGGTTCCCTTCAAACTTGCAACTTACAATTATGACCCAACAGCCGCCTATTAGTTTATTGCTCATTAATTATTCTCCCGGGCCGCAGCGCCAAAACCCTTCTTCTATTTTTCTTTACATTTTCTAATTTTTTTAAAATTTTATTTCATATTTTAAACCATATTTTATAAATTTTAAATTAATCAATAAATAATAAAATAATATTATAATTAAAATTAATCTTATTTTTATCTAATTGCAAGCTTCATGTCATAAAATAATATTTTAGAACAAGAAGTGAAATGGATCAAATTTTTCTATTAAATTTCTTATGATATGTTTCTGTCGAAAAATAACTCAAATTAATTAAAAAGAATTGTATATAATATTATTTATAAATGTCTTAAATAAAAAAAATTAAAATATGTTCAACAAAAATTTAATTTAGTAAAAAAATTAAATATAAAGTGAGATATTTTTCTCTTTTTACCCTCTACTACTTAATGTCTATTATTTTTTTTCTTAGAAGACAAAGTAAATTAATATTACTACTATTAATTATCATTATAAATAATAAATAATAACCTTTAGTATGTTATAAGTCTTAATTAAAAAAAGTGTCACGAAGTGTTTTAAGTTTTTAACTTTTAATTACTTGAAGGCTTGTGCTATGCTTTAATTTTGAAATATGGTAGCCTTATTTTATTTTAAATTTTTTACAAAAAAATTATTTGTAAAAATGAATTTAAATTTTAAGATTTGTAAAAAATACAAAAAAAAACTAATAATTACTATAAGTCCTTAAACCCAAATAAAAAAAAAAATGGCAATGACTGTTTTGGTCATCCCCGGCGCCCCACCTCCCTTCCGGTCTTGTTACAGTACGTGCAAGCATCTGGTGGATCAAGTATCACATGTTTTCCTGCCCCACCTGATTTGAAAGCTCTCGAGCGTTTTTGCTCTTATCTCTCTCTACCTGTCTCTGATATCTGTCTCCTTTGGATATCCTTTTAGATTCTTTTCTCGAGTCCCAAGAGAAATTCACTAACCCATCCGCACCAGATTTTTCCCTTTTTTATTTGTACTCTTGTGATTTTCTGATTTCTGATTTTTCTCCTGTAGAAAATAGAATTGTCCTTTTTTTCCTCTCTCTCTGTCTTTTTCCTCTTGGGTACAAGAAGCTGGCTTTTGTACCGTGCGAAGCTAGTTTGGCGTTACTTTTGGTTTGAGGGGTTCAGGCTTTTCTGGATTCCTTTCCCCTTCTGATTGGCAGCCATTTTTCTTTTATGGGTTTTTGTGGAATTCTACATTCAGTTTCCTTGATCAAAATCTCCATTTGAGCTGAATGATTTTGCATTTTGGAGTCACTGCGTGCTGAGATTTTGTTACAGATTCAACTTTTGCGGAGGTAAATCAACATGCAATTCTGGGGTTAGCACCAGATCGTAAAACACCTCTTTAAATGTTCTTGTTTTTATCCCCACCATGGCCTGGGATTTTTTTGGAACTTCGGCTGTTCTTTTGTTCAGAATTCTGGGTTCTGATAGAGATCGGCCATGATGGTGTGTGTATGTATATTTCTTTGTACGATCATGAGGGTCACATGTGGGTCTTTTTGACGCGTTCTAAATTTTTCTGGGTTTTGGGACTGCAGAGAGTCATTGTTTCTTTTTACTGTCTGGGTTTTTCAGAGAAAGTTGATGACCCTGAAAATTCAGAGTTAATTTTTTTTCTTAAATCATATTATAGTGTTGCCCTGTTCAATCTAATTCTGATATATTTTTTCCTTCCTGAAATCTTGATCATGCAGATTTTCATTTTTAGTGGTGGCTCTGTGTTGAAATTGGTTCTTCTTCTCCTCCCTGCTGCAATAGCCAGAGTTAGATTGTGGAATCCTTGGAAATTGGACCTGGCCACGGTTTTTCATGTTGATTCCTTGTAAGTCCTTCCATTGTATGGGAGTGTGAGATGGAATTGTGCTTTAATTTTAAGCTGCCAAAGTTCTTGGGTGGCTCTCTAAACTCAGTAAGTGGCAAATGCTTGTTTTTGCTTGTTATTGCTTTGATCCTTAGAGCTGTTTTGCTTCCTACACTCTCTGGCGTTGGTGGGATCGGATGGAACAACTTTGCATATGTCCACCACCGTGCTTTGTCTTTGCCAACGAGTTCTGGATTCGGAATCCGAAAAGAGAAGTTTTTGGAGGTTCCTCAAATTGTCTGGGGATTGAATAACCAGAAGATAGCATTTGCAAGGGCTTGTCTTACTGCAAGAATGTTGAATCGAACTCTATTGATGCCTAGCCTTAGTGCCTCCCTGTTTTACAAAGAAGTTGACCTCCTGCAACCCATTTCCTTTGACAAGGTTTTCCAATTTGAGAAGTTTAATACACCATGCGGTGGGTTAGGCCGGTATTCTGATCTTTTAAATCAAACGCAAGTGCTTGAAATGCAAAAAGGAAGCGGAAGGAAATGGACAGTGGAGTGAGATTTTGATCAAATAAGAGAGTATGGCAGGGACCCTTTTGATCAACATGAGGTAATTCGGATAGTGGGAAAAAACCCATTTTTGTGGCATGATCATTGGCCTGTGAAGGACTATGCAAAGATTTTTGAGTGCTTAATTTTGGTAGATGAGTTTGCTAAAGAAGCAGATAGAGTTATATCTAAGATTAGAGGAGTTAAAAGAGAAGGCACAGACAAAGTTGAGTCACTGGAAAATAGAATCTCCTCTGGTGGGTCCTCAAATCAGCCTCTTCCATATGTTGCTGTCCACATGAGAATAGAGATAGACTGGATGATTCACTGTAAAAAGTTAGAGCAAAGATTAAACACGACCCAAATTTGTAGTAGCAAAAAAGAGATCATGGAAAGAGTTGGGAACATAGTGGGCCTGAAGACTCCTGCTGTTGTTTACCTTGCGGTAGCCGATAAACTTCTTAACGATTCTTCGATACTGCAGGGTTGGAATGAAGGCTTTCTTCCCTTTGAAAAGAAGAAACTTGGTGTTGATGGAATTTATAGCAAGTATCCATATCTAATTCAATCTGCAATTGATTGCGAAGTTTGTTTAAGAGCTGATGTGTTTGTTGGGAACAGTTTCTCTACATTTTCAAGTCTCATAGCTCTTGAAAGAACAGAGAAGATGATCAGAATGGGTCACAATAGCATGTGTGGAACTAATCTTAGATGGCCTTCATATGCTTACAACATAGCAGGAGAATCAAATGGCCCAATGAAATGGGCTACAAATATGTCTGATTCAAGCGTTAAAGCAGTTAGCTATGGCGGTGATCACATTTCTTGTTCCCAAATTGATTTGACAAGTGAAGTAATTATTCAAAGACTGAAATTATAGCATACAAAAATAAATCTAAATTAAAATGACATATAAAGATAATTCAAATACAAAAAAAAAAATTAACAAAAGATATAATACCCAAATCATAAGCTCCATTCTAGTAAATGTTTTAATCATATCATAAGAATTCCATATGATAGAACATACAATCACTTTTCAAACGAAGGGAATCACGAAAACATAAACTCAAAACAATATGGTGACAAGATAAACTAGAAAATCTAAAACCTCAAACAAATACATAGATATCTATATATGTATATATAGTTTAAGTCTCAGAATTGCTTGCAAACTGATCAATCATCAAATAGTTGGATAAGAAGCTTTCTTGGCAATGCCAATAAGACCTCCAGGAACTCCACTGTCCCTCCACAACTTTATGTATCCATTGTCACCCCAACTCTCACTCCATGAATTCTTGATCAACCAGTATTTTTTTCCATCATCAGTTGTCCCATACCCAACTACTGTGACTGCATGGTTGAGTTGCCTATAACAATTTTCACTGTATACCCCTTCTTGATATTGATAAAAGTCATCACAGACAGATATAGCAACAGACACTGGTTGGTTGGTCACAGCTTGCAGCAATTGTTCTTCATTGTCGGGAACATCATTAAAACCAGTGATTGTGGCTGCTGTTGAGCTCACACTTTTACAAGATCCTTGCTTTGCTTGATATGGATAATCATTTTCATTTGCTATACCTTGGTTATCAATTATGTATTTGAAGGCATAATCCATAACACCACCATTACACCCGTGGTTATCAGTAACACAATCCACTAGTTGTTGCTCAGATAATGAGGGTAATGTGCCTTTTTTAATTTGAGTAATGCCCTCCACTGCTGCCACAGTTGAAAATGCCCAACAACTTCCTGTAAACAAATCAATAATTTTAGCACTAGAAAGTTTTTCCAAGGAAATTTCCTTCGAGGACCTAAGTGTTTCGAAAAGTTTAGCTATACATTGAGTTAACAAATTTAAGGGCATTACCACATTTGCCTTGATCCTTGACTGGAGTGACAGCTCCTTTCTCCGTCCAATTCAACCTTGTTGGGACGTCATCAAGGTTAAGTGGGCCAAATGATGCTACCTTGGACGGTTTTGGAAGATTAGAAATCTTGAGCCCGGTGTATGAAGCAATGAACTCTTGTGCAGTCAAATCAGAAAACTTATTCAAGCCTAGCTTGTAACTTTTATTCCCAGCATTGTTGAAACTCTCAATGTGTTGCAAGTTTTCCGCGAATATCTTGAAACGTTTCTGTTTCTCAGCATCATCTGCATAGGTGCGTCCTTGCTTCGCCATCCATTGCTCATGTGCAGCAGCAATAGTTGCCGCATTTAGAGTTCTGGACATGGCTTGGAATGCACTTGTGCAGAAGATAATGCAGATAGCAAAGATAAGCTTCATTGCCAAAGTAACAGCCATATTTTTTCTTTTGAAGTGAACAAGGCTGTTCTATGACAATGGTTGTTATTTTTTGCTCAAGTGTGAAGAACTAAGCAAGGATTTCAGGTATATATAGAGGTCCAGAAACCTCTTTCGGATAATAATCTCATTACAATCGTTAACCGAAACTCTTGATTCTGCAATCACTCTGCGTGCAAGGAGAGTTAATTAAGGGTGGCTTGACTTGGAAATTAATTAAAAGAATGAATAAGAAATTCCGGCAATCATGCTTCATTCAAGTTTCAGGAGCAAACTTTAATTTGTTTCTTCTGTAGATTTTCATTTTCAATATCTTCTCTTTCCTGTTGCATCTTGTTATTTCTTCTGGGTGATAGAGATTTGGCGTGTCTTGTGGGCTGAGATCCGAGTTCATAAAATTAGAAGTGTTTGCTTTGGAAAATTCAGAGAGTAGATTTGTCCTCATGTGGTGGCATTGCAGCTGTGAGATTTGAACACAAACCGTTGGAGAATCCGTGTTTGCGTATATATAGTTAGATATGATCAATTCGATTTATTATTTTGGTGCATTATTATGTGTTCAAAATTAAAACACTTATATAAGTAACTAAAATAGCCAAAAAAAAAAAAATCATCAACAAATATTAAAGCCTTACTATAATGTCATTGTCATTGAATATTCCACAAGGATTGCTAATTATTGTGAGATTTAAAGTATTTAAATTGAATGGATTAAATCAATCTTAACTTAATTTCTCAAGCAAAAAAATCATTCTGCATAAATTTCAATAGAGTAGGACCCACAGATCCATATTTATAAAGAATACTTGGCTCATTAGTTAATCCAACTAAATTTGATAAAGTAAGTCTACCCAATAATTTATTAGTTTTTAAGGTAATATGACCTAAAATCTATAGATGATCAATGAAGTTGAGGAAAATCACATTATTTTAAAAAAAATTGAGCTAAATACAATATACTAAAATTTCTTTATCAATAATAGTTTAGAGATTAAAAAAAATATATATAACGAGCTAATCAAGCATGAAAGAACAAATTGACTAAGTCTATTTAATTTAAATGTTCCTTTCTTCAACTTGTCTGTATTTACATCTTTCCATGGATCAACATCTTGTATTGCTAGTATGACATGCTTGAGCGCATAGAAAAGAAATTGATTTGATCGCCTTCTAAGTTTCCTAAGATATGAGTACATAGTACACTAGAGACTAGAGATAAAGAACCAACTAATATGTAGGAGCCAATCAAGCATAAAAAAACAAATTGACTATGTTCATTTAAGTATTCATTTCTTATGTCTTCTCTGCTAATTTGACAAAAGTAATCTCACTGCATCTGATACTACAGGTGTCAAAGTTTACATATTTAAGATCAATAATATGAAGTGATGGAGCAATTATAGAGCTAACATACATAGAATACATGTTGAGTGGTTAAAAAGAAATGTATCAAAAGTTTTTTTTATTTGTGACTGCAAAATTTTTATGAAGTTTAAAAAGAAATTTTATCAAGTTGTTATATGACTAATTATACTTTAAGGTAGTGAATGTTAAGTTTTGAATGAACAACGAATAAAAAATATTGAGATAATAGAAATGAGAATGTTAAAAAGGATACATAGCCATACAAAAAAAAAAAAAGATTCAAATGATTGAGTAGGAAGAAAAATTGATGTGATGCCCGTTGAGTAAAAACTAACAAAAAATCAATTTAAATGGTTCAGGCAATATATAAAGAAAGCTACTAGAGGTACTAGTAACAAGAGTTCATAGCATATTTTTTATCTATATAAAGAAGTGAAGAAGAAGATTAAAAAGGATACTTGAAAAAATTATAAAAATGAATTTTATGGTCAACACTACTTCTTAAAATCTAGTTTTTGAGCCTAATGACATTATGCATCTATGTAATCAAATTCATTTAGTGAAATTAGTCTTATTTTGTTGTTGTAATTTCCCTGCACACGTGTGATAGCCAAAGTAACCATCATGGCACTGGAATGGAACTAAAATTCAAGTAGGACACACTAGTCTTAAAAAGATCAATGAAATCAGATACATGTTGACATGAATTTGACATAATCATATAAGCACACAGAAATATCTTACACTGAGGTTGCATTTGGGAAATATCTTACACTCTATAAATGTATTAAATAAGTTGGATTATTACCAACGTTAATATACTTCTCTACATTTTTCATAAAAGTACTAGAAGTGTTTGCTATGGAAATTTCGGTGTTGCCACACAACAAACCACTGGAAACTATGAGTACGTGTATATAATTAGAGTTATTAGTTTATTTTATTGGGAAAACTCTACTTTATACCTTTAAACTTATGGTAATGTACACTTTATTTTACCTCTATGTGTTTTAAAATGTACAAGAAGTCACTTTGCAGTTTTAAAAGGTGTATTTTACTCCTCAAAATTAACTTTTTATCCATTTTTTAACAGAAGTTGACATGTGCTTTACCCATGATATGATTAAACTCTTAAAATTATATTATAATTAATTATAAATTATAGATTAGTAACTAAAAATAAAATATATATATATATATATATATATATATATATATATATATATATATAAATAAATAATTCAATTTCATTCTTACTGTTTGACTGAGAATAATCATTTGAAACCTCCATAGTGAGGAAGGAAGACGAACAAGATTTATAGATATGTATCCTCTCTCCTCATACCTTGTAGGTTACAAAAGAAGGATAAGACAAGAAAGAGAGAGATAGTCTATGAGTGCGCAAAGACTAAATTTGGAACTGAGATTTGAGAAGTTTAGCAACAATGCGGTCGCACTTAAACACTACTATGGCCACCATCAACAACAACGCAGCCACCGTTGATAGGAACTGGGACTTAATCTTATGCCTAATTACATCCGAAACATAAGAAAGGTTCCTGTTGCACTAAATTTGGAGACTCAGCTCATTTACAAATACGTATACATTATAGGCATCAAGTAGATTTATCTGCTAGATACAAATATACTTTTTAAAGGGAGGCAGAAAAAGAATACTCAAAAAAGTTATAAAAAGAGATTTTACGATTAATAATATTATTGAATACTTAGTTTTTAATAGAATACAATAATATTATATGATCTAAATAGCTCACCTTAATTAGTGGGATAAGAATTAGTATTATTGTTGTTATATACATTGAGTCAATCAAGCATGAAAAAATAAATTTACTAAGGTCATTTACTTGTTCCTTTGTTCAATCTTCTCTGATTGAGTCTTGTATTTGACTTGTTGGAAATAAAAGAATGAGAGAATATGCTTGCTTGTAAATTTTCTGGACCTAGCTCTGATATGAGCTCCACGAAGTATAATCAAATCATTAATACTCATGTTTTCTATTTTCTAATACATGATATTTTAACATTTCTAATATGTATACTATGCCCTTTATTTACATATCGCATAGGACAATAATCACATTATTAGGTACATGATTAGGGTAGAACCCTAATATTATTATGCCTATTTTACATCACTTACGATCAAAGTTGGGTCAATTAATGAAACCGAGTATACTTTCTAAATATGGACCATGCAATGTCCTGCTTTGTCGAAATTTACATGGAATCACTTATTTTCTTTAAGAGACTAAATTAAGGGTGAGATGATTATTTTACAAGAGAGATTGGGAATGTGATGGAATTTAGACGTAAAATTCACTCAGGCCTAACAGTAATCTCACTGCACATAAATAAAGGCATGTTATTAACTAAATCAAAATAGGAATTTTATAAGATAAGGGAGGCAAGGGAAAAAATTTATAGTCTTCAAAATTTAGAACAAGAAAGTACAAAAATAAAAACTCTTAAAAAGTATAATTGTTACAACAAGCATCATAATAGGAATTTTATAACTAAGAATACAAACCAAGAACAAGGCGATGATAAGATAAACTTAACAATCACAGAAAAGCTAAAACTCAAGATCCATACCCCAAGTTCCAATTTGCTTGTAAATTTCTTAATTAATCAATAGTTGGATAAAAAGCTTCCATGGCAATACCACAAAGACCTTGAGGGTTATCACTATCCCTCGGCAACCTCATGTATCCACTTTCTCCCCAGCCTTCACCCCATGAATTCTTGATTAACCAGTAGTTGGTTCCATCATCACTTGTCCCATACCCAATCAATGCGACATCATGGTTGAGGTTAGTACCACATTGTCCTGTAAATATTCCTCTTTTATAACTCTTAAAGTCATCATTAATGGATACAGCAACAGATACTGGCTGGTTGATCACAGCTTGTAGCAATTGTTCCTCATTATTGGCAGGTACTTTTTGGTAACCACTGATTTGAGCTGCTGGTGTCCCTGCACTTCCACTATCACATATTCCTTCAGTTTTTTGATATGGATAATCGGTTTCACTTGCTATACCTTGGTTATCTATGATGTATTGGAAGGCCTTAGTTAAGAAACCACTATTACCCTTGGTTACCCCCATATGTTGCACAATCTTCCAGTTGTTGCTCTGACAATGAGACCAATTTGCCAGTTTTGATTTTGGTAATGCCTTCTACCGCTGCCACAGTTGAAAATGCCCAACAGCTTCCTGTAAAGGAATCAATCATTGTAAAGTTTAACAATGAAATTGAAACTGCCAATGTTAGAATAATACTTACTATTTCGTGATTATTTTATAGGAAAATGGATATGAAGGGAGGGGGGATCTTCTACTAGTACTATCATTGTTTCAAAACCTACTTTTTCCCATAATATTTAGTATAGAGATTCAATACCGTAAAAAATCAACGCATTAAATGTTATTGATGCAATATAACATAGACTATTAAATGAATAGATTGATGTATAATTTGACACCATTTGATAATGCACGTTGCACCACATGAGCAACTATACTTACTGTTGCAATTTTTTATTACAACAAATTTGATTATATATGTGTATCCACTTAAACATGCTTAAAGTAGCTTTTAATCTACTTTGAAGTGCGAAAGTTGCATCAACAAATTAATGTGAAAGAGTTTAGATATACATTGAGTTGACAAGGTTAAGTACATTACCACATTCACCTTGGTCCTTGACTGGGGTGACAGCTCCTTTCTCTCTCCAATCCAAACTTGCTGGAACATCATCCAAGTCAAGTGGGCTAAATGATGCCACCTTGGATGATTTTCGAAGGCTAGGGTTCCTGCGCCCTGTGTGTGAAGCAATAAACTCTTCTATAGTTAAATCAGAAAACTTGTTCAAGCTAGCTTGTAACTGTTATTCCCAACATTGTTGAAATTCTCAATGTACTGCAAGTTCTCCATGAATATCTTGAAACGTTTCTCTTTCTCAGCATCATCTGCTAGGTGAGATCATGCTTGGCAATCCGTTGCTCATGTGTGCTAGCAACAGCGGCAGCGTTCAGAGTCCTGGACATGGCTGGCAATGCACATGTGCAGAAGATCATGCAGATAGCAAAGAGTTGCTTCATTGCCAAGATAACAGCCATGACTTTGAATAGAGAATAAAGGTTGTTCTGTGATAATGGCTATCTTTTTAAATGTGTGAAGAAATATAGAAAGCCTAGAATCTTGTTTCTGATAATAATCTCAGTATGAGCACAAGATCTAAAGTCTCCGTTGATAATTAAGGGTGACTTGACTTGAAAAAATGAAAGAATGAACAGCAAGTGCTTAATACATTCCGGCAATGAAAGTGCTTTTCAAGTTTCATACCACTATTAGCAAGCTTAACTCTTTCTTCTCTGGATTTCCAATATTTCCTTCTTGTTGGGGTTTGTAACATATCATCAAAAGTGATTTTGCGTGCCCTGTGAGTTGAAATCCATGTTAGTCAAATTAAGTGTTTTTAATTTAATAATGACTTAATATCTTTAGGTACACCTCTTTTTTTCTAGACACACACCCCTGTCTGGGTTTTACGGGGTGTGCCACAAGAAATGGTATAGCCCAAAAAATTAATAGCCCATCAAATTCTAAAAACCTTTAAGAGAAAGGTTGTAGGCCCAATAACATGGACAACTAAAGAAGCTCTAAAGTCTCATTCATTATTTTTTTGGATCAGAAAATGCAAAACATAGTTAGCCCCCTTCATTAATAGCCTTGCGAGTTAAATTTTTTTTCCCACTCCTAGTATGAATTAATATCCTCTATCTCACTTTCTTTCATTCATTTTTATTTTTATCTTATTGATGAAAAAAATTAAAGAATAATATATCTTCATTATTTGATAACACTTAAAAGTATTATTTAATAATTTTTAATCAATAAAATAATAAATATAAATAATGGACAACAAATAGAAGAAAAGATATAACACTTTATGTTTATTTGAGTCATGTTAAGTTAATCAAGTACAATATGACTTAAATAATGCATTATATGTGACCTATGGCACATTAATTCATAACTAGTGTCAAATCATTGATTTTGTCATTGGTGATTTTCTATAAATAATAACTTATTTATATAAGTAAATACGTTTTAATATTTTACTATTTATCACTTATAACAAATTAAATTATTAACGAGTGAGTCCAAATCATCTTGTTTGATCTATTTTATTTTTTTACTCTCTTACATGTCAAACTCAACTTAATGCATAGCTTGAAAATTTTACTCAATATAAAATCTCTACAAATCATCATTTGTCTGTTTGTTGACATTCTTACAAAATTTCAACTACAGAATATTTTTTCAATTAACCTTTCAATTTGGTTTCAAGAAAGAATTTGAACTTTTTCACCATTGATATGAGACATGCTACCAGATTATTAGGTGGGATGGGACTGCAATAATGCAACTCTTCAACTCCATCTCAATCATGCTTTGACATTAATCTTAACCTAATATGAACATTGGAATATTTTAGAAATCTTCTATCTATTTCAATCATGTATTTCTTTTTTTCCTTATATCAATAAGAAAATATTAGAATGTGTGAAAGGTCCAAGCAAAGTCACAATTTTTCTAAACCAACTGAAACTTGCCCATGTGCCGATATATCTTAAACAACGTTGCAGAATATTAAATATTGATCTTTAGAGAAGAATGATTGGGAATGGTCCTGACTTTCCATTAGGGTTTCTGCAATTCACAAAATTTTAGAATCTTTGACCATACCATCTATATTATATTTTTAATATTGAGAAATTTCTGGAGGATGTGCCTTTTGGTGTAGAGTACAACGTTTGTCTTGCTGTTTTCACACTCTGTTAATCTATTTTTAAATTTAATAAGGACGCTTTGAGGAAAAGAGAGAACCTCGAACTAAGAGAGTCAGAGTTTTAGTTGAATTACTTATTGATTTTTTAGTAAAGTTATTTGGTATTGAATTTAAATTTTTTAAGATTGTAAATTGAAATATTTATATATATATAAACACAAATTAAGAGTGCAAAATAAAGGGTTGAAAATAAAAAATTAACTTACAAAAAAACTAATATCTTTATTTTTTTATATTATCGTTAATTTAAAATATAGATGTTTAATTTATTTAATTTAAAATGTAATTTTTTAAAAAATTAACAATAATATATTTGATACACATAATAAAAAACGACGCGATAGAATTAAAGTAAGAACACGAGTGAAATGGAGGTTAGAATCAAGCAATAGATTTCAACACTGGGGGAAGCATTGTGTGAACTAACATGTTAGAAAAAGTATTTGGGGATCTACACGATATAGTACTCAAAAACTTTAAGGCATTAGAGGAATAATTTTTTTTTTTGACTTATTTATCTTTCATAAATATATTTTAATACGAAACTTCAACTCATACTTGAACACTTTACATACTAATAATGGAAAGATTATTTTACAATATAATTTGAAATCTAGCTTCTTCTGATAAGTAATAATAAATAACATATAAATTAACTTTATAAGTTTGCATTAAGTAATATGAGTTTTAAGTGTTTTAAGTGAACGAATAAAATGTATTTAATAGAAATCTAGTATAATAATTGAAAAGTTAAATCATGTAGTTTGGTAGCTCGTAAAGTAAAATAAGTTTTTAAACTATTTTATATTGTTTGGTACAATTAATTATTGTGTAATAAAATTATAATTAGTTTAAAAAATATAATTAAAGTCAATAAAGTTAGTCTAATTAACGAAAATAATATTGATATCTTAAAAATGAGGTGGGTTCAAATGTAAGAATTTTTTGTTAGGTACTCTTCCCCTCCATAGATACTATTTGAGTCTTGATATATGCTTTTACTTAAATAAAAATCCAAAAATAAAATTAATTTGGAAATGAAATCCTTCACATGAAAGTGAGGATTGTAATTGAGGTACGCGCTTTCGTTTTCTTTTTTTTTTTTTTTGGCCAAGGACACACGCTTTCAGTTTTCTTCACGCCATTGGCAGGATAGTAACCGACGAATCTCTCTTTTTCTCTCTTTTTTTAGTAGCAGAGGAATCTGCATTCTCTGTCCATATCTCATCTTAATTTTAATCTTATGTCCTAATCCTAAAGAAAAGGCTGTTAATTGTCTCAGCATTAGGGTTTTATTCTGTAGCAGACAGTCTTTGCAGAGCTGAAAAATAATTAAAATTCTAACAACCAGACCAAGGTATGGAAGCTTCACTTCATATAATTGATGCCTTTCTTTCTTTATCTCTATCTATCTCCTATTAAAATTTCTTTGGTTGGTTATCTACCGCGTTGGAAGACATTGGCGTTTGTGGGGCTATTTTTGATTTCTCTACAGACCAAGATAGTTTTTTTTAATGAGTTGTTATTTTGGTTTCAGAGCTTTGTTCTAAGCTAAACGATGTAAAGTAGAAATTTTGATTGATACTTGGTAGTTGTTCAGCTATAGTAGCAAAAGGGCTACTCTTTAATCCCGAAATTTCTGTAATTTTTGAAGAATTGTGACTGCAGGTTGAAGGTTTGAACAGATTCCTAGATGGGATTTCAATGTATTTTGTTTTAGAGATGCGTTCGCTGGGGAGCCATTTTCGCTGAAAAGATAATTTTTTTTCTGATCGATTTGCTGAGGGGTATGCTGGGATTCGGTATATTAGTTCCTTGAAGTTCCACGTTTAGAAAATTTTGGTAACTTGCAAAGGAAATGGAAGATCAAGCAGTTTTAGGTGGCGGAGTTCTTAATAGTTTTGTCAGGGAGGAAGAGGAAGATGAGTTTCGCAGTTGCTGTGAAGATGAAGATGTATGGAAAGAAACTGAGGAGCGGGTGAAGGAAGAGTTGAAGGATGACCTCGATGAATTCTCAGTAAAAATGTTCTTCAAGGGCTTGTCAATTGCAGGTGTTGAAAATTCCAATTCGGGGTTTTCTGGAATTGGAGTGGTCATGGAAAGACCATCTGGTATACCTGCTATTCAGGTGCAGAAAAAGCTTGATCTTTATGTAGAGGAGTCAGTAGCTAACTACTTGGCTCTCGTGGATGGATTGGCGGAAGCTATGCAAAATAAGATCCGCAGGGTTTATGCTTTTACAGATTCTGAGTTGCTGTACAATCAGGTTAGTATTTCATTATATTGTAGTTACATTTCTTTGTTTTCTCCTCTTCCCAAATTGATCTATATCTTGTTGAACATTGGCGTGTCTAAATTGTGTTGAACTATAATTCCTCTCAATCATCTGCTGAAGTACTCTTTTCTTTCAATTTCTTTGATTTGCACATCTCTTCAGAAAGATTTCCATCTGTTTCGTGGATGGTGAACTGAGAAAAGTACCCTTCTCTATTAGTCACCATGCTCCTTTAGTAATCCTGGGATATGCAGGAGCATCGAGTTGTGTTTTTATTTCTTAGTTTCTTCTATATGTTGGAGCTATGTGTAAGTCGTGACATGTGAGTATTGCTACTTTGGTTTGTTTTTCCATCTTGTTTTCTCCCCCTTTTAGGTTCTTCAGTTAGTATGCAGAAAGATTTACTGGTCCAAGCCCTCTAGGATTAGCATCCTGGTCACTTGATTCAACGGTTGCATTGCTTACTATTATGTTTATAGTTTAGAAGCTAAACTTTCTTGGTTAAGGTTGTAATTTTAAGAATATGATGTCTGCCAATAGTTTTTACCGATTCATTTCACATGTGTTTACTTTCTCAGATGGTCTGTTTCTTACTATGTTTTCCTTGAAATGTGAATATTGACAGATAATGTTGGAGAAAAATCTTGACATGCCACTTTTAATGGCACTGCGAGAAAGGATTCTGGAACATGCCGATAATTTTGAAGCTTTTGTCCTGAATCTTGTTCCCAATATTGATCTTGAGCAGCCTCTGCAATTAGCCAAAGTAGCAATTGGACTTGTCTCCTATCCTATAAATAGCGAGATATTACTTGAAAGCTGTTCTATCTGTTGTGAGGACAAGCCATTGCCAATTATGATCACTATGAAATGTTCACACAAGTTCTGTTCACATTGCTTGAGGGCCTATGCTGATGGAAAAGTACAGTCTTCTCAAGTCCCGATAAGATGCCCGCAACCAAGATGCAAATATTACATCTCTACCACCGAGTGCAGGTCTTTTCTTCCATTTAACTCTTTTGAATCTTTGGAGAAAGCCCTTGCAGAAGCGAATGTTTGCCATTCAGATAGAATATACTGCCCATTTCCCAATTGTTCTGTTCTCCTTGATCCTCGTGAATGTTTATCAGCTAGGGCTAGCTCTTCTAGCCAGTCAGACAATTCTTGTGTTGAGTGTCCTGTTTGTCAGAGGTTTATCTGTGTCGACTGCAAGGTTCCTTGGCATTCTTCTATGACCTGTGAAGAGTACCAGAATCTACCGGAGGAGGAGAGAGATGCGTCTGACATAACCTTACATAGACTTGCTCAAAATAAAAGGTGGAAGCGTTGTCAGCAATGTCGCCGGATGATTGAGCTCACCCATGGATGTTACCACATGACATGCTGGTAAGATATTCAACTGCTATTTGTTTTTAGAAAGGATAACATATTCGATTAGTTGAATATATATTTGAATGAATAGTTTCTCATTGCAAATATTAATCACTGATCTGAAGTTGTAACCTTCACTATGTTATTCCTCCAATTTTTGAACTGTCTGACATGATATGAAGTCTTGATCTGAACCTGTCTCTTAAGCCCTAGTTGTATGCATATCTATTCCAGATTCATGTGCTTACTTTGATCTATGCCCTGATAATGATTAGGAATTTGAGATGGCTAGAGTTGGGGTCTTGTGGGGCAAATGTCAAGGAAGATATTAAGAGACTTATTAAGTATCAGTGAGTTGTCTAGAGTGGAACAACATCCTTTGTCCCTTTACCTGTCCCAATACCCTATCCCATGGGCAGCGATTGGTCAGGTTGTATTATTTTAATATAACTTAACCAATCATTGTCCCATGGGACAAGGTTGGGGATAGACAATTTTCTCCCGTCTAAGTTGCAAAGAAGATAAACGTAGTAGTTCTTGAGTCATTTTTTAAGTCTTTGAGCAATACTGGCAACCATAGGCAAGGAAGAAAGAAAAGGAGTGCAGAAAAGAATTCTAACATCATGATCATTTAAATCAGGCGTAGTTCTTGAATATGAAATTTGGCCAACTTACATTTAGTGAAGATTTTCCAGAAACCCTAGACTATTGTAGATTTTGTCTTCAAAAGCTGGATCCAATTTTGCCTCCAAATTCCCTTGCTGCTTCCCAGTAGAACCCATTCAGGATAACACTACCCTCCCATTTGTGATGATTGTAGCATAGCAATCACCTTTCCTTCCTTAGTTTTTACTCTAATATAACAGATGCACACCTTTATGATGATTGCTTCGTTGTAGTTTCTAATTCGATCTAATTTTTCTCTCAATTTCAGGTGCGGCCATGAGTTCTGCTATTCTTGTGGCGCAGAATACAGAGACAGCCAACAGACATGCCAATGTGCATTCTGGGATGAAGACAACTCCGAAGATTCAGTGACTCAATCTCTTCAAGAATCAGAACAATGGGCATGGGAGACTTTCAATTCTCTCCCTCTGATCACAGATGCTTATTCCGACCAAGAAAGGTCGCAGCTTCAACTCATTCAAAGGTTCCTAGCTGGGGGTTTCAGCCTGGCTGATCATCATCCATACCAATCTCCGCCTCGTTGTACAGATTCCTATGTAGATGCCATGAAGGATCTCCATCAGCTTCCATGGCTTGAGAGGTTTGTGTCTGTGATAAGTGACAACTACTATGAAGAGTACATTCAATGAAACTATTAGTAACCAAATAACTTCTTTTTCTTCCCAACAAAGCTGTGAGGACTGAAGAAATGCAGGAAGAGTCTCTCGCTCCATCTGCATTTTATTGTTCATCAAGAGTATAGGCAGAAATCATGCCTCACTTTTGCTTCGTGTAATTTCTTGTGTATCCCACTCCAGAAAATCTGTGATATGGAGTTCCTTGCTTAAGAATCCATCTTTGATGATTCTCTGTTTGAAGGCAGGGGAAAAAGAAAAGAAAATTGATAGAGAAAACTGTTAATTGTTAGTGCATTGGAAGAATGTTATGTTGGTCAATTTGAAGAATTGATTTTTTTCATTTTCAAATACCGTTCATGCTTTGTCTTCTATGGTAAACAGGCAAGAGGTATTATACGAAGTGAAGGGCAAGATTGCCCCAATGATTATGATAAACCGAGCACTTGAAAGCGGGTCGGATCCGTTTCCTCCTTCAGTAGGAAGATGATGTTCTTTTTCATTTTTATTCAGCCTACTAATCAACTTTTCTTTTGCCCAAACACTCACATTCAGCTCAGTTCTTGAAGGAGAAATAGAAAGAGGAAAACTCAAATTTGCATGTGCAAATTATCATGTTTGGAGGAGATGGGTGCCCATAGTTATTGCAATTGTTAGCAACAGGAATAAAATGGCTAAGAAACTTTTTATGATGGATATAATTTTTTTCTCGATTAATTAATATTTAATGTAATGTTAAATATTAAATAATTTAAAAAAGATAAGAATAAGAACAATTATGCTTGATAACTTGCAAGTAGAGTGTGGCAATAATAAAACAGCCCAAATATATTAAGACTAGTATTATGTGTACATTTATTTTTACTTTTTTTTTTTTCTCTCTGCATATATCTTAAGGTGTGTTTGGTTCAACTGTTTTCTGTTTTTATTTTTAGTGAATAAAAATTAGGCCTGAAAACATATTTAGTAAACTGAAAATGTCTTTACTAACAATATTTTTTGAAATGAGTTGAAAATTAAAAATAGAAAAAAATATTTTTAATATTTCCAGAAATAAACAGTGATAATTTTGTTAATTTTAAAATTTTTTTATAATAAAAGATTGGTAGTTTAATAAAATTTATTAAAAATAATTATTAGACACTAAATAAATATAAAAAAACAAATAAAAAAAAACAAACAAACGTGTTTTCAAAAAATAAAAATGTGAAAATAAAACATTTCAGAAAATAAAAACAAAAATAATAAATCAAAATAAAACATACTTTTATTTTTGTGTTTACGATTTTATCTTTACAAAACAATTATAAAATAGAGATGTAGAAAAGTGATATTCACTAACAAATGCATTTTCCATATATCAAATGACTGCACATCAAAATAGTCTGTTCGTTTCAATAACATTTCAAATGAGCTAAAGCTAATGGATTTCTATATTATTTTTTATTCCCATAGTCCATTCCTTATTTCTTTGTTAAGAATCATGCATGCCAAACAGACCCTTCCTCGTCACTATTCCTATATCTCCAGCATCATCTGGGATGTTAATTTGGGGGGCCTAGCATGTCGCAGCCCAAATCGGGTCTTGGATCATTTTGGGCAGGCCGACAAATATTGGGCCGTTTCTTTTAGCACATCCCATTCCCAATTTTCCCAAAATGCCCTTTTTAATATCAAATTGACAATTATATATATATATATAGCCGGAATTATTAATTTCGTAATTAATAATTACATGTTTTTAGAAATTTAATTTATCAAAAATCATAGTTCTAAATCTCAATTATGTAAATTAAATTTTCAAGAAAACACGAAGCGAAGAAAAAAATGAAATCTTAAAATTGGGATCTTTTACTCGCAAGTATACAATCAAGATAATTTGGAGAATTATTATTTTTTTTTTTCAATACGTAAACTACACAATACAGCACATGAAGAAAGAACACAAGAAAAATGGTGTCAAATTTTCATTTATCTATTATGAACTTCCACAAAGGTGGACATTTAATTTATCTTCATTTATATTTTATGGTAAATTAACAATTAGGTATAGAGTATTTGTAGAGCATTATAGAACAAATGAAACTAAGTATATTTGTATCTCAACATTTAAGTCAACTTGTGTATCACATCATATCGCTCTCAAGATGCCAATTTGCAAGGATTTTAAGACATCATCAACATATTTTATTTACACAAACATAAAGTCAACTATTATTGACTTAACATAAACTAGGATACTTTGACTATTAAAATCATCAACTCTAAAGATTTTAAAATTCATCAAATTTAATTTCACAAAACATTGATAGTTTTAAAATTTGAAGAGAGTTTTGCACATTATTAACATTAAAAAGTTTATAAAGGAATCTACCCTAGACCCATTTTTCTTACACAACGGTAAAATGGTTTAAACTCTACTCTTACATATTACCCAAATTCTTCGAAACTATATTTCCAATGGCTTCAGGCCCATTTTGCCATGACAGCCATGCCACCAGCACCCAGAGACACAGCTATGTAAGATTTGATTTGAAGCTTAATGTTATCCTGCAGCTTCCGACCCATGAAATCAGCAGCTAGAAGATCAACCAAAGCCATGTAGATCAAAAGACCGGCAGATGAAGCATTAAGCAATCCCACTGTGATTAGGGCACTTGGACTGTTCTCTTTGTAGGCTGTGGACATTGCAATTCCTAATGCAATTCCAAATGGGGTTGTGACTGAGAAGAAAAACACCAGAACAGCCTTCTTCAAGAACTTGTAATCAGCCTGTTCCAAAAGAATTGAGAGTTAATTACTTGAGTTTATGCTATCATAATCTTCATTTTTTTTTTAAAAAAAAAAAATTCTATGTTACTTGATGATATGGAAATTCAAACTCTTAACCTGATTCAAATTACTCAAATCCCTCGTCACTAAACCATTTTTATCAACTATATGTTATTAAAACCTAATTACAGACAATAAGCATAAATCTGCAGCATTTAATGCACTAACTCGTGATTTATTTAAAAGAAAAAAAAATAAAACTGCTTGATATTTAGAATTTTTTATTTTTTTGCCATCAAAATGATATGGACTAATAACTACCATTGTATTAATATGTGATTCCTACCTCTTGTTTCATTTAATAACCAATTAATCACTTTGAACTTTAGCAATATTATAGTAAATTTTTCTTTGGGTAAATAGCATTACTCTTTCATAAAACCAGAGTTTCGGAAAAAAAAAAAAATTTAAGGGAGACCAATTAAATTATATATATATAGTTTCTTATAATAATAATAATAAAAATAAAATTGTGCATTACCTGAAGAATACACCCACCAAGACCCATGCCTTCAAACATTTGATGAAAGCAAAGGGCTGCTATAAGACCTCTTATTGAGCATGTGTTATTTGAGGCTCCCATGGAAAGTCCTATCACAACTGAGTGAACAATAATTCCTAATTCTAGGACCTGCACAAAACACAATTTCATACTCCACCTCTCAATATTTGATATGCTAATTAAAGTCAATACTTAACCCTTTTGATTTTCAAAACATAGGATGCAAGTTTTATATCATGACTTTTCAATAATAATCTTCTATGCAACCAATCAAAGATAAGATTTTAAGTTATAGGTAAAGCAAACTCTCTCCAGCACATGAAAGCGTGTTCATATGTTTTTTATATATTGCGTTGAAATTTTAATTTATTTCAAAAAGTAAAAGAAAAAGTAAATCTTTTGTCCGTTTGGTCAAAAATAATAATTATTATTATTATGATAAACTAGTTCAACTTAATAGTTCAAAATATTAGACAAAATCCCTAAAATAGTTTGATAAATTATGCTAGCTTTAGTAAACTAATCAATAAATTATGCTTTAATAGTACAATCCGTATAACCTTACAAAATAGTACGATCCGTATAAGTTAACTTATGTCATTCAGAAGATTTGGTTCATAAATTATTATTTTTCTCTACTAGATAACCTTTCATATGGATAATAATAAAAAAAGATTGGACCAGAGATTAATAAAAATTAATAAGGTATCGTAAACTAAACTTATTAGTTAATAAGTCTTTATAATAATATTAAAATTTCAAATTTATAAAAAAGATACATGTTAAAAAAAAAAGTAATTATGATTATATTTTTAATTTTTAAACAAAATTAATAACTCACTCACTTATAATATAAAGTGGAATACTCGTAAAAAAAAAAAAAATTGTCAAAGAAAGTAGTAAAACAGACAAAGGATTGAAGAAGCAAAGCTTTTGATCTTTAATATATTTCCTGGTAGCGGTTAAAGTGTGAAAGTTGACATGACCGCTACCAAGGAAACCCTAAATAGAGTTCAGAAAAATCTCACCATGGCAACTACACGATAGCGCAAAAGTTGAGACTCTCCAGCTTCAGCCTTGACCTCAACATCATGATGATGCTGGTGGCCATGGCCATGGAAATGCCCAAAATTTGCAGCACCAATCTCTTGATCATCTCCACCGCCACGGTTGCTTTCTGCTGGTATAACTCCTGCTCTACTCTTCTTATTATAGATACTAGTAGCCAAAGAATCCACCATAAGTGTGATTATAGCAGAGAACATAGCGACCAGTCCCGAAAAGGGGAAGTTGTGCCATGGATTCTCTTGCAAGCAATCAGACCATAACATGCTAAAGGAATCAGGCAGCACATGGGTGAATCCAGTTCCAAGAATAATACCGGCTGCGAAGCATTTGACGATTATGAACGTGTTGTTTTCAGGGCTTAAGGCTGGAATTGAACGTGTAATTAAGGGTAAGGATACCCCAATGAAGCTAGTGATTAAGATGGCAAAGATGGCTATGATTTTAAGAGTCAAAGCTTTTGACTTGTTGTTGCAGCTATCTGTGGATTGATTCCCACAATCAGCTAGAGTTTGGGTTGTGAAAAGAGTGAAGATGAGGAAGAAGACAGAGAAAAGCGTGAGAAGTGAAACTTTGGCAGCCATTGTTGGATCTTACAACTGAATCACTACTCAGTGGAAGATCTGTTCTTGCGTGTTTGGTGTTCTTATAGAGCTTTTTTATATATGGACCACATCTGGCACTCTGTCTCATAAGCTTCTGATCAATAATTTAATTTAAATATAAAATTATTTAGCTAATTTGAATTTTATTTTTTTAACTAATAAGAAACTTTAAGACATTAAATAAATTATTATCTACTTTATACATATACATTAATAAAACAATATGTACATCGATGTGATACAATATCTTTGTAGAAAATTAATAGTGGCATATAATTAAGTATATTTTGGTGTTTATACATTGTATAAGTCCACGGACTTATTCCTATATTATACTAAGTACCAGAGTAAGTACATTTGTTGTACGAAAATTGTTACCTCTATGCCCTCTACAAATAATTAAGAACAACTTGAAAAGGACTCATACAAATTTAATATGGGAATGCTATGAAGGTAAATGTCCTTTCAGATAGAGGTGACAATTTTAAAAATATATAGTGCCAAATGAAAAGGACATTGTTTATGTGGGAAAAGGACAGAAGGAAAATTCCACCTAGGTTTGTAATTTTAAAAGTATTAATAATCAAAATATCCTTCTTTTTTTCTTAAAAAAAAAAAATTACGCCTAACGTATTTCATACCTATTATATTATTCTATGTTCAAGACAAGAATAGTGATTAACTTGTCTCTTTAAATAATGATATTCTAAGATTTTGAACTTAACTTTTGTTTCAAAATGCCAAAATCAAGATATGTTTTATTAATATGTGGTATATATTATGTTTATTATATATATTTTATCATATATGAAATATTTGATTATTTTATTTAGTATGTGATTATCAGTTCAAATATGAATAGAATTATCACAATATGCCTAAACAAGATAATTAAATAATGCCTACAGATAGTTTAGCAATTTAACATTATGTGTCAAGCACCTACTCAGAAACAAGAGTCTTTTAAGCACTTTTTCTATCAATACCTCTAAAATTTAATACCAATGAATAATTTTTTTTTTTTTTAAAAAAGAAGATAAACCATTCAATGTATCATGCTGCTAGAAGGTACATTAATAGGACAAGAATAGATAATGCTTCCGTCATGAACAAATTAAGTATCTTCATTTATAATGTCATAAAAACAAAAAGTCAACCTGGTGTTGGTGTATATACATGGGCCATTACAGCAAAAAATATAAGTTCATACGGCTGCTGGGTCATAATAATCATTGAGAATGAAAATAAAAGGGTATGTAATTATAATTAATAATGTAAGATAGGTTCTCTCAGTTTTATACCCATGATGTATATTCTTAAGATAATATTGTAATAGCTATAATGTATTTTTCATTAATTATTTCATTTAATATAGTTGCTTAGCCAATTTATAATATATTTCTAATTATTAATTTACTAAATTTTTGAATTCAAAAGTCTTAAGGGAAAATAGAATATTGGTATGGGTAGCTTATAAAGAGACATCAAATATAAAAGCAGCCAAGAGTTCAAGTTTGAGGGCAATACTTGAAACGTGAAAGCATTGTATTTAGTTAGCATCAATAAGTGTGAGTATTTGATGGACCTCTTTGAAAATTTTATTTGGAGGAATGTATCCGCGGCAAACCCAGATTCTCTCCTTCCATCTTTCGCAATCAGCCATCGCACGCCATATCCTTTCTAATTTGCATTTTTCATCGTGTAATATTTGTAGCCAGTGAAGTGACTCATTTAATTTACCTTACCCCACAAATAAAATTCTTCCCAATTCCCACCATTTTGTACAAGTTTTTAATTGGTTAGCATAGTAAAATAACCTATACAATAATTTCAAAGATTGTGAAGATAGCTCAAAAATTAGCCCACCCTAGACATGTCCATTGGCATCATAGCAATAGATATTGATCTTTCTTTTGTAATTTTTTTTTGGTGAAAATGATTTGGTGTCTATTACTATACTGAATATTAATTAATCTGAATTTAAGCGAACAGACCAAAAGCAAGGAGAAATCAATGGGGAGGTAAGGCAATGGCTTGCCCCTCTTCTTTAAAATATTTAGAACTTTTTATGTAATTTTTTTGATTTGATAATTGGATTTGCCCCTTATATTTCTGAATATTTTCTTTCCACTATCATTTAGTTGATTTTCAAGATTTGTCTTTGATAAAAAATGTGACAACACTTTTTATTAAATTTTAATATAATTGTATTTTTTGTATTAGAATCAAGATATCTAATTAAACTAAAATAATTACCAATTAATCACATGCTTGTATTTTTCTTTTGTAACTTTGGACTATTAACTTTAGTTGTCCATTGCCTAATTTTTGGGTCTAATTTTTTTTTTAAAAAAAAATGAGGCTGCTCTAAATTATAAAATATTTCATTTAGTTAATGTATTATCTCTTTGACGTGATATCAGAAATTTTGAATTCTGCCTAAAATCTATTAAATGCTTCAACTAATTAAGCCTGCAATAATTGAAAGTTCTACAATAAGAACATTCAAATTCAAAGTTTGGAAGCTGTTAATTAATAGATACCTTACCCTAAAAATGACTTGCTATTGAATGCTCTCCGTAGTTTTCTACGTGGACCACCGATGGTCTATTATTTAGCTCAGTCTACCCTAAATGCTTCAATCATGGATACTAAGTACGTACAAGCTCAGCAAAGGGTACAAGGTTATTGCAGCAAAGTTGAACCAGTATATTGATCCTGCTAGCAAGTTGAGACTCGAATTAATACAGAGTCACTGATTAAGTGCGGGAAAGAGAGGGAAAGTGCAAGGAAAATGTAGACGAGAAGGAATGGGAAAGAATAAGTGTATTCTGAATTGCATTAACCTAATGGGTCAGATTCTTTTAGTTGGGACCAAATCTTTTGTGCTAGATCACTAGATGTGCCACTATATACGTTTAATTGGTCAAAAACTCAATTAATTGATAAAAAAAATTAATTCAATGATAAATAAATTGATTAATTAATATATTTTCACTAATTAAAAACAATGGCTAATGGTTAGTGCTAGACTTAGTTCCTCGTTAAAGTCAAATAGTTGGATTATAACATTCTCTCCCCTGGTTAAATCTAATCTCATTAAATTTGATTGACTCTTTTTTCTTAAAAAAAAAAAACCCTTAAGCTTTAAATTATAAATCATAAATTCCAAAACCCTAAATATGAAATCTTAAATCTTAAACTCTAAATCCTTAAACATTAATTTAAGTGTTTAAAGTGGTTTATAATTTTAATGTTTAAAGTTTAAGGTTCCCAAAGAAAAGAAAGTCACTTAACTTAATCAGAAGAGAGAATATTTCTTGTCTATTGATTTGTCTTTAACAGGTTAGAGGGTTAGGATTTGAGAAACATGACAATGCCATCTTAATAGCTCAACAAGTGAACTAATGGTTTAATAACTTCGAAATCTACTATACCTATATACCCTAAATTTACAATATTTTCCTGTAAATAGGGTTACACACTACAAGAAAATTGGCTTTTAGTTTTAGCCACGGTCTAATGTTGATAAAGCTACATGTAGCTAACATTATTTTGCCACCATTGACAAAACTGTACCGTTTTAGTGCATTACAAGTGAATTAACCATTTTTTTTTTCTTTATCCGAGTTTAAAACTTAGGAATTATCTTACTCCAAGATTATTCTCTCATTGTATAAGAATTAGTCTCACATGTGAAGATACCTTAATCTAATTGGCATTAAAAGAAAAATTGATATAACATCAAAGCACTTGTTATCACTAATTTTATTTGGTACCAATAATTTTAGGGAGAATGGAACAGAAGCAGGTGGAGGAAGTATCCCTTTCTTCGTTTGTCCAAACGTTTCAAGAAGGGAGAGGGAGATATGAACATGGCCAAATATATTACTGGTGCAAGTTTAGTTTGATTTTTCTCAGTGTCCTTTGTGGACAATTTTACTTTGATTTTTAAGAGCAAGTTGTTCTCAGAAAGGGAGAGGGAGATATTCACATGGCCAAATATATTACTGGTGCAAGTTTAGTTTGATTTTTCTCAGTGTCCTTTGTGGACAATTTTACTCTGATTTTTAAGAGCAAGTTGTTCTCAGAAAGGGAGAGGGAGATATGCACATGACCAAATATATTACTGGTGCAAGTTTAGTTTGATTTTTCTCAGTGTCCTTTGTGGACAATTTTACTTTGATTTTTAAGAGCAAGTTGTTCTCAGAAAGCTGGTCCCTCAGCTTTCATTTTCACTACATTTAAATCCTTCTGTTAGGATTTCACAGTAAGGACACGAGGTTGTGGGAGAAAGAGAGGAAAGTGAAAAGAAAATGTAGAGCCAGAAGAGAAGAATTAGTGTATTTCGAATGGGAGAAAATTATTTGTCCTACGTTTTCTATCCTACCCAATGATAGGATATGATAGAAAATGTAGGACAGGAGTCTCCCATCCTGAATCATATTGAAACAAAGGTAATTTTTTAGTTACCGATATTGCTATTAGCAACCTATCTTAAAAATAAACTATCTTTTTACTGAATAAATGACACTTAGGCTATATAGGAACATGTCAGTGGCAAAATAAATTCTTAGTGACAATGTAGTGTATTTTTAATTAATATGATGGATCTTATGTTAAAAGGGCAAGTCACAATTGTCATGTTTTTCATATCAACGGCCATGATTCCTTTATCCTCATAGTGCCAAATCTATGGCCAACATTACAAGATTCTCTCTTACTGTTCAAGCCAATCTCATTAAATTCAAGTGGCTCTATTTTTATTTACAGGAGTCTTAAATTTTAAAATCTTAAATGATATTCTTTCCTTTAGAGAGATTTTTTAATTTCAAATTATTTATCATTTTAAAATTTTAAGACAATATTAATAACTATTTTTTAATTATACCCTTATTCTCATTAACTTTAATTAATTTATACACTTATTATAATATTAGGTAATATTATCATACTAAAATAAATAAGGGTATATTAAAAGTTTTAAGAAAAAATTTAATATATTAATTATATTTCTTAATTTGTGTACACTTACCTTAAATGACAAATAATTTAAAACAAAGAGTAAAACTTTAAATCCTAAATATTAAGCTCTGACCCCTAATAAAACTACAAGAGCATTTTAAAAGGAAAAAAATTCCAACGGTACTTCTAACAGTCTCTTTTTAGCATTTTCATGTGAGAAATTAAGAATAAAGATTGCTTGGTGTAGAGAGAAGAAAGAAAGATGTGAACAAGTTTTCAAGACACAAACAACACTTTTCTTTAGACATAATTCGCCCTCATCAATACCAAACCTTAGGTACAAATTGAATTAAATGGCAAATTTTCTACCAATACAATAAAGACCCTTGAATGTAGTTTGTATTACCAAACTCAAGTTAAGACAATAATAACTTTTACAAAGTGATAATTCTTATTTTTATCATGTGTGCACTTAAAAATAAAAGGTAAATGAATTTGTAAATAATTCTTAAATTTAAATTGTGCAATTCTTAAAACTACTTGAATGTTGATGAAAATTGTCTATTTATATATAAACACAAAGCAATGTTTTATGGATAGGCATAACTCTTCAGAAAATAAACAAGTTATGTTATTTCAAGAAAAGAAAATATTCTTTCAACAAACATGACTCATCATTATTCATAAGCCTATATTAAAGAAACATATTTCTTCAATGCAACCCAACTTTGTGCCAATAGTGGTTAACAATTCCATGAAGCTAGTGTTACAACTTTCAGATGTATAGGATTTTAATAAACCAACACAACTTTTTACCAATAACTTCTCCAGAATGTGTTATAACCATCTTTGTGTTTTTCTGGTTCAAATAACTAAAATAAATTCTTTAGTGACTTTTTGTGTCGTGTCTTTTAAAACAAGACATGATAATTTTTTATGTGACTTTTTATATAAGTGCTCTTAATTTAAAGGAAGCGACGGAGAAATATTTTTACATTTTAAAAATCCTCTCGCATTTTATAGGTATTTCTAATGGTAAGTGATGTTGTTGGAATGCCTACCATCGAAAGTGCCATTGGAAAATTTTACAAAATTTATTTTTAATTCGAAAATAGAAATTTGAAAGTTGGTTGCTGGGAAGAAAGTGAAAATTAATTATTGCCATAATAAAGTTTGAATTGTTCGACAAGCTTAAGAAATTACTTGGAATAATAGAAGGTTGATTTAAGGGAGCCAATTTGAGAAATTAAATCAGGCCTTGGTGGCATAGGTGAAGCCTTTAGCCGAAGAAGATTTACACATAGAAAAGCATTTCTTGTATTAAACTTCCAGCTATCCTTTTGTTTCTTATTTATTATGAGTTTACTTTATCAGCCTATGAAGGCTTTGGCTTGTATTACTGAGTAGAAGGAAGAAAGAAGTTGAAGTGCAATGCCTAAGGTAGTTGTTGTACTTATGTGTTAAAATCAATAGTAGAAAGTTATCCTTTTCTCTTTCCCCATGAGCCTAAGTGTGTGGGCTAATAATCTTCCACTGATATCACAAACTTTCGTGCCCACATTACCATATCTTTACATTTATTAGCAAATCGTGAATCGATCTCACTTGCCAATTTACGATACCAATATTTTTTGATTTGTCTTGGATTAGTACCAAGGCATATTGTGAATATGGTAAACTATATGAACAATATATTCATTAATTTGCAACTCTTTTCAATCCTTTTTAGTCTCTAATATATTTATTTTGTATCAAGTTTTTTATTTTTCTAAAGAATCACTATTAAAAAAAATTGTAAAGGAAAAAAAATATAAAAAAAGAATCTTAACCTATTGAAAAAGACTAGCTTAAGGGAATCTAATTTTTAATGTTGCAAATTGCATGTACAGAAGTGTACTATGAATCTGGTAACTAGGGGCTGCGATCTTCTACAATAACACTAACTGAGCAGAACCTCACAGACCCTTTTGCACCTGATCTTGATGATATGGTTTTACTTAAACACGACCTTGAAAAGGAAGATGATGATGGTGCAAGTAGAAGAAGCCTGACCTGATTTTGGCTCATGCCTTCCTACAGAATTTGATTCCTTTTGCCTTTTACTGCATTGGATCCTGAATTGAAAAGAGAGTTGAGAAAGGTAGCCACTCTAGCACCAGGTGAAATGGTGGTTGCTTTGCTTTTCTGAGTTCACCATACAAGATTTTCAAAGCTTTTGATTTCTTTTTCCCAAAAACATTCTCTTGCCTTGGTTTTGGGTCTTTTTTTTATTTAATTGATATGATGAATCACTAGTTGAAATTGGTTTTGCTTTGCCTTTCTTAAAGCAACGTCAAAATGAGACAAAATTTTTTGTCTTTTTAATAAATTTCTTTTCCTTTAGTTTGGGAAAAATAAAAATGTAGTTGAATTGTATTATTTTGACGATTCATTTTTTTTCTAAAAAAAAAAAAAAATCAATTTACACGTGACTGGCTAGCATGTTATTTAGCGGGCTAGCTCATCAATTATTAAGACACATCAATATTATCTATTGTGCCTCATAAATAGAATGGATAGTGAAAGGTTGAATTGAGAATATTTTAACATGAGAAACCAAAATAAATTTTCCTATAAACATAAGGCACTAAAATAAGATTTTACTTAATTGGTTTACTCTACTATGCCTTATACTTTAAATTGGTAATAATTTTCTACACCACTGCAAGAAAAACAGCTTTTAGCTTCGGTCTGATGATGAAAAAACCATGGCTTACATCAGTTTGCCACAGTAGAAAAAGCTCTACAACTTTATAGCATCACAAGTGAAATATCCATACTGCTTTATTATTATTATAACTGAGTTTGAAACCTTAAAAATAGACTTATTGAAGAGATTTACCGATTACTCACTTGTTGCAAACAACAATTAGTTTCATAAGATAACTTTGTACTAAAAGAAAAGACTATAATTGTCATTAAAAGAAAATTTTATGTAACAACAATGCTTTATGTCCCTCTCTCTGTTTGGCCAAACATTTCAAGAAGGGAGAAGTTGAAATGCACACCGGACTTAATACAAAAAGACATGGGAATCTTTCATTTATTAACTTGTGGAAACATCACATAACATGTTGGCACTTTCAAACATTGTAGAGATCGTTTTTCACATTAATTTATAAGCGAAATTAAATCAGGCCCATCTTGCCATGAGAGACATGCCACCAGCGCCCAAGAACACAGCAATGTAAGATTTGATTTGAAGGCTGAAGCTACCCTGCATCCTCTGACCCAAGAAATCAGCAGCTAGAAGGTCAACCAAAGCCATGTAGATCAGAAGACCAGCAGATGATGCATTGAGCAATCCCACTGTGATTAGTGCACTTGGGCTGTTCTCTTTGTAGGCTGTAGACATTGCAATTCCTAGGGCAATTCCAAATGGGGTGGTAACTGAGAAGAAAAACACCATCACAGCTTTCTTCAAGAACTTGTACTCAGCCTGTTCGATAAGAATTGAGAAGCCAGTAAGTTTTTTCGAAAATCGATTCAACACAAATTCTTAATTAAATATGAGAAAAGTTCTTTATTGTTGAAGCATGGATAATTGAAGCACAATTTATTTATAGTTTGTGCAAGTTTTAAAACAAAATGGGAGCTGTTTGGTCAAAGAAACTTTATCATTATATCAGGAATTGATTCGATGTGTTATAATATGTTAAAGTTATGACTGAATTTCTTTTTTGTTTTAAGTAGTTCAGTTACATTCACATTATTCTGCAGAAGTATAGATACTGAAATGTTGTGACTGCAAGCTTGTGTATGTATATACTAAAATGAAGTGCATGCAGATGAGGGTATGTGTCATTACCTGGAGAATGCATCCACCAAGGCCCATTCCTTCAAACATTTGATGGAAGCAAAGGGCTGCTATAAGACCTCTTATTGAGCATGTGTTATTAGAGGCTCCCATGGAAAGTCCTATCACAACTGAGTGAACAACAATGCCCAATTCTAACACCTGCACCAAACACAGTTTCAAACTCCATTTCTCACAATTCCCAAATGTTTTGATTTTTATACTTAAATTTACTTTATTTTAAAACTAGGGCATATCACAAACTTTGGTAAGAATTTATAATGATACTTATAGATTATTATCAAAGGAGATTGCTTGTATAGTGAAATTTGAACCTAAGTCATACAAACAAAGTGATTTGATTTTAACTCGCTAAACCAACAAATATTTTGATTCTTATTGGTTTGATTTTAGGGCTTTGGAAAATACTATTAAAAAACATGTAGTAGAATTCAATGGGAATCTCACCTCCTTTTATATCTATTATAATAACCTCATCCTCATGTCATGTTTGACTTCACTTTTTTTCTTTTCCCATTAATGATCCAGATGCACACCATTTTAGATCAACTAAAAAAATGTTACAAACAATTTATGAACCATCCTTCATCTCTTTTTTTTTTTTTTTTTAAAAAAAGTACTTTGCAACTGTAAAATGAGGTGTTACATTCCAAATTTTTAATTAACTCCCTTCACTCACTATCTAGCATGCAACTGTACTCTAACAAATAATAATAACAAGATTATGAGATTTAAAAAATGTTACCATGGCAACTACACGATATCGCAGAAGTTGTGAGTCTCCAGCTTCAGTCTTGACCTGAAGATCTTGATGGTGCTGGTGGCCATGGCCATGGAAATGCTCAAAACTCACAACACCAACCTCTTGATCATTCCCACCTCCATGGTTGCTCTCCGCTGGTATAACACCCGCTCCATTCTTCTTTCTATAAATAGTAGTGGCCAAAGAATCGATCATAAGTGTGATAATAGCAGAGAACATAGCAACAAGCCCAGAAAATGGAAAATTATGCCATGGATTCTGCTTCAAGCAATCCGACCACAACATGTCGAAGGAATCAGGCAGCACGTGCATGAAGCCAGTTCCAAGAATAATACCAGCCGCGAAGCACTTGACGATTATGAACAAGCTGCTTTCTGGGCTTAGAGCTGGGACTGAACGTGACAACAAGGGCAAGCAGATACCAATCATGCTAGTGACTAAGATGGCAAAGATGGCTATGATTTTCAGAGGCAAAGCTTTGGCTTTGTTAATGCAGCTATCGGTGGACTCAGTTTCGCAATCAGCCATGGCTTGAGGTGTAAGAAGTGTGGTGAGCATGAGAAAGACAAAGATAAACTTGAGAGAACAAAGTGAAGTGGCCATTGGATCGTGCAGTTCAAGGTCACTGTTTACTGCGATTTTTGTTTTGTTTGGCTGAGCTTTTGATAAGAGCTTCTTTATATAGGCATTTATTTGTCACCTATTAACTAATTCTTTAATTAAAAGTTAGTTTAATTGTGTCATGTAATAAAAATTGAGAGAGTCTTTATATACGACACATAATATTATTCCACAAGAGAAAGTACTTTTAAGTACCTAAGTACACATTACTGTAAATGCAATTAGATATTAGTTAGATTAATTAACTATATTGAAAAAAGTCAATTCATTCTTGGAATTTGATTTTGGGATGACATCCCTACAAATTAATATATTCCGCTAATAGAGATAGTACAGCTGGATTTGGACAGACAAAATATTAATATTATCATAATATAGAACTTTTTTTCTTTTTTTTTTTACACTTATCATATTTTTTTAAAACATTTTTAGTATAAGATTCACATATATTTGAGATAATAATAGGAATTGATTAATCCTCGATAAGAATAACTTTAATATTGACATTATTAGGATGAAATATACAAAAGTTACTTTCTTTTTAGTCTCTTAATTTTCACCTCGTACAAACATAGGAATATATATATTTTTTAATCTCCATCTTTGATTTCCACTGTTTTTGTTCCTTTTCATTTTCTCTCGCATCCAAATATGGCATCGATCATGTTGCAAAACATAAAAAAATCCCGAATATAATGCTCATGTCATCCACAAATAAAGTATCTTCTTCTAAAATATCATCAAAACGAAAAGTAAACGTGTTGGCCAGTTGAATTACACATACAATACAAGCAAATTGACCATTTCAAGCCATTTCTTCTCATGGTGTATGCATAATGTTGCATATAATATTAGGGCTCGTGTTTATGATATTATTAGAGGCATGAAACTTGCCAAATGAAGGGAAGGAGCGTGTTATTCTTGTAGGTGCGTGTGTTGGCCTTGAGCTAGTTATAGAGCTACACGTGCCATGCCTTTATTTTTGGCCTAATTTAATCGATTCTTAATTCTTTTACTTACAGAAACTCAACTAAACTCAAAAGGCTACTATATTTATATGTTAAAATAATTTTTTTTGTCTCTAATCTTAATTTAAACACTATTTTATAAAATAGTAATTGGTTAATATATAATAAAATAATATAATTTAACCCATCATTATTTTATAAGATATGATTTGAGATAAGAGTGAGAACAAAAAATTTTGTCTTATATATATTAATTAACAAAATATAATATATATATATATATATATACACACACACACACTCTAATCTTCATTCTTCAAATAGTTGTGGACAAATATTATATAGATGTATCTTAATCTTCAGCATGACATAAATGCACATATTGACCTTGTTTAAATCTGTGGATTCCTTTGTACAAACAATAAATCAACATAGTTTTTGAATCCCATTGTAAGTTCTATCCCTCTTCAGTAGGTAAACTGGAAGTATCTTGAAATGAGGTAATTTCCGCCATCAAAGCTTTTTGTCAGCCAAAAAATAATGAAAGAAAACAATAAAAGAAATTGTTTGACGTGCTAATAGACGTATGATTGCTTTCTAATATAAATGCATGTAATATGGGGATTCATTTACTCTAACAATAGGAATAGAATTTCAATATTAATTTCTTTCGTCAATAATTTCTTTCAAAAGATAATTCTTATCCACACAACACAGCTATGGACAAATCATATTTTGACCTTCATCATCTACACAGATAATTTTTTTTTTTAAAGTATTTAATGTAAGTTATAATATTTTTATAATTTAAAATAATTTTTATTCATTAAAATAAGATGATTTGGTAGAGTATTAATTAATTATAAAATTTTATAAATATAACCTATAGTAGAAACAACTTCTAATTCAATTTTTACATCAATAAAATTTACATATTAAATGGTGTAAGTATGAAAAATATAAAAGAAATAAGGAAAGTGGTTATCTTGTTGCATAAAGTGGTGTTAGATAAAGTTGGAGGAAATTGCTAAATAAAAGTAATGATAAGTGTAAAATTACTAGCCTAAAATTTTTATCATGATTTTTCTCTATTAAATTATATAAAATCAATAATAGTAGCAGATCAGATAAAAAAAACCAACGATAGCAGAAATAATCAGTAAAGAATTAAAAAAAAAAAAAAATTGTTCCACTCAGACAAATTCATTGTCTAGAGAGTCAAGCGCTTTGACTAGAGAGTCCATGACCAGGATGGCCATCTGCTTCTCTTGCAGAGATAGCTAGACTGAGTGGCTCTTTGCCTGCAGCTGCGGCTAAGGCAGTGTGTGAAAATCATTAGAATAATTTCACTTGATTTTAGGGGGAAGTCACTAAAATGGGATTGTAATTCAAACTAATTATAAAAATGGGCATAACGTCAAAAGGATGTTCAAATCAAATCCATTCAAGTGATTAGCTTGAATTAAAACCTGATTTTAGTGACTTTCTTAGATTATAGACCGTTTGGTTCCTAAAGACATGGTTTATATTTCTTTAGATACTCAGCACTTACTCATTCAACACTTGATATTCAAACCATATATAGAGCTTAAGCTACAACTCTTGATTTGAACACAACCTTTGAGAATAATCCTAATACTACTTGATTACGAGGCATTTGATTCCTCATCCTTTCATTTTAAAGGTAAGCCAAATTAATATCATCCAAATTATGTATACTTTATAAGCCCAAAAGTTTTACACCTCTGTGTGAAGAAGTGCAAACTAGCTATGGTTTTGCATGAATCAAGAAGTAATTGGATTTTGTTTATCCTACTCCCATCAACTTTTGACAGAGACAAAAACTTTTGTCTTCTTCTTATTCCGAAAATTTATTTGACCTATTAAGTTTCTTTTTTAATTTGAAAAATATTATCTTAATTTCATCTTAATATAAAATAAAATAAAATAAAATAAAATAATATTACTGTGACCACTTAACTTTTTTTAACATATATAATGAGAAAGACATGACTATCATTAAGACTCTTTTTTTTCTATCTCAATCTCATTTTGACTTTTATTTGGCACTTAAATTTGAGTCTTGTGTCTCAATTTATCTCATCTCTGGACGGTCCAATTACTTTGAAGTAAGATGGAAAACAAGGGCGTTCCAATCTGTGCTCACTGTCCAAACATGTCCTCAAACCAAAAAGCTGAGTCTCAAAAACTACCACCTCACGTGCTTCCTGACTTGTTCTAGATTAATTTAATACATTCAAATTTTAAGACTCCTCGATTCCAATGCACCTTTGAACGAAGAACTTTCAACAAAGAACAGTACTACGTGGTGCTTTCTTGCTTCACAACATTGTGTCTATGTGTAAGAAAGACAGAACAGTATTCCTTTATCTCTAAATCTCAAACTATTATCTGAAGCATGTAAGTATTGGAATTAATTCTTGGATGTTTGCTGCTATTGCTAATGCAAGGTTGTTTGAAATCAGTAAGAGCATTTATCGTTAGGTTAAAAAGTTTAAATTGTTAGAAAAAATATAATAATTCCTAAAATATGACACAAAAATTAAATGTGAATTTTTTTTAACTTATTTATACCATTAAACATGAACTATTGAACATAAGAGTGAGTAATTGATTGCTTTTAATAAATGATTTTTGACAGTAAGGCTGTAAGCATTGTGATTTCTTCTTTCTAGTGTTGTTGTCTGACTGGTCGGCTGATATAATTAAGTTCTTTTCAAATGAGCAGTGGAAAGCTTATGAAAAGGCTCAGAATTTTATTCATGATGCTTTGTGTGATATATACATTGGTTTGTTACATAAAATCAGGGAACAGCTACCATATATCTACAGATATCATAGAGTCCTAGTGTATCTGTGACAGTATATTTGTTACAACAATAAATGAAATATTCAAAACAATAACAGCCATGTCACTCTATTACTTTTCCGTGGTCATGAATTTGTATAGTATGCCCATGCTAGTATGCTTTTAGAAAATTAGAAGGGCAAAGATCTTGATTGATCTAAAACTATGCTGTAAATTTAGATTTAGTTGCTGAATTCTATCTGGGGCCTGGAGAGAAATTTCTAACAAAATATTTCAATTTGGTATAAACATGTTTGTTTTGTTGGAATGAAATGAGAGAAGGAGAATGCGTCAGCAGTAATCTTTGGTAGGTTACTGCATGGAGAAGAATTTCTTAATAACGTTTGTAACGTACTTTAACCTTAAAAATAAGATAATCTTTTCTAATTTACTCTATATATATATATATATATATATATATATATATATATATATATATATATATATATTCAGACTTTAATCTTTTTAAAAATCTCAAAATCAAATATGTATAGTATGCTTGTGTAGCTACACGTATATGTCGGGTGAAAAGTTTGAATTCTCCATAAGAAACGTTGAATAGTATTATGTCATTATAGTCCATTTATTCCAAGAATATGTCATTATACTCAATTCATTTGGAATGATGTACTACAGAAGAATAATTAATACTAATTGGCTTTCCATCAGTTGCAGTATGCACCTTTGTCAAACACTTAAGAATTTAAGAAGCATTTCTCCATTCACAGATAGCAATCAAGTGATACTGAATGGCAGAATTTAAGAATTGTTAAATTTCATATAATTCATTATATGATGTAGTTAAAAAAAAAAAAATCAATTTTACATGTATTACTGCTCAAACATTTATTTAGTGAAAATCATTTTATACCAAGCAGCACATTAGGATGGATTAATATAGATTTAAGTTTAATATGACTAAAATAATAATAAAATTCTCCTTATTAAGTCTTAATGTAACTCAATTCAGTAGAATCATTTATCTTTGTAAATACCCAATTGTTGATAGATCCAAACAAATATTATGATCATTAAAAGGCGAATTCTTTACACCTCGTGTCTTTACAAATCTCAAGATTTGTATTGTTTCATGGGGAGTGTACTGAGAATAAAACGAGGTGTGTGTCAAGACATTGTCTCATTAAAACTATCATTGGGCTATTACCAAAAATATACTATTGGGGTCCCATGGAACCCACTACCAAGAAGGCCCACATGTGATAGAAAGCTGTACAAGAGATGCTCTAGGCTCAAACAAGTTCAATATTACTTCAGTTGGGTCACCCAAAGATGAAATCCACTTGTAAATTCTCTTGACTTTCTGGAGCAGCTGCCATAGATATGTCACCTCTCCTCAGCTAAGTTTGGCATCAACATGCTTAAAAGGCATCTTAGAAGATCCATCTTAGGTCTGGTGGTGACTCACCAAAGTGGCCCATAAAAGTAGGCTAACCCCTGGTCCTCCTACCTGCAGTTTTCACTTCTTAAAGGTAGCCTTTTGTGACAAAGATTTAAGACACACACATTGGCCATTTCTTGAGGTCAGAGGCCACACCGTAGTCTTAGTAGTGTTTTGGTCCAAACAAACCCTGATAAGAGTTATATGGCTTTTAGTTAGGGATAGCTAAATCATAGAGCTTATATCAATGACCTCTCCACGCACATCTATGATGACTTGGCAAAGGTTGAGGAGCCCTTCTACACAGACGGCCTAATATGACACTTAGGAAACCCTAGCTATATGTAGATCACACCATTATATAACCTGCACCGTTCTTGTAGCCTAAACCCTTTGTTGTGAAATAGATTCTTGAGTGGAATGGGCTCCATCCTTAACTTTTCACTCCTTTTCCACACATTTTATCTTTTACCCAATAGATCTTGGCTTATTAAGACCCTTCTTATATTATTGTTCAAGCATCTTTGACATTGTAGAAGAGCTTTTGAGTGCAAAATCCCCCTAACCTATTCAAACCCCGTAAACAGAGAAGAGGGCAGTGCTAGCACAGTCTCCGCCTAAGAAAAATGAGCCATCATCAAATGTGAACCTCATAATTAAGTGGCTTTGAGTCAAAAGTTTCATTGGCAGAAATTCACCGTTGCCAAAGTAAAAGTTCAGCAATCCTATCTTGAATATGTATCCCATGGTAAATGCAGTGGGTCTCCACCTACCTGCTTGATCTGACTCAACTTGTTAAATTTCATTTCTTGTGGATTAATGCCACAAGAGTGCTTGATTGCTTGTTAAGGTCATCTTTTCAATGATTGGGGCTCTTTTTTTCTTTTTTTTTTTTATCTGTCTTTCTTTTTTTAAAATTTGATTATCATGTGACATTGATTGACATTTTCTCCTTACCTATACTTGGCTTGAGCGTTGGCTGATTCTTTTGATATTTTAGAATTGCTCTATCCTTCATGCATTACATGAATTATTGCACACCAAGAGTACAGACATAAACACATGGGTATGGTTCATTGTTCATTGAACTTTCAAGACTTTAGGTGAGGATATTAAGAGGAAAGTTAACATAACATGACAATTCAAATTTATGAGATCTCATAAATTTGACATCATTCAACTAATGTTATATATAATTACAGCTTTCTTTCATTTGTGAATCTGAACAATAGAATTATGCAAGGTTAACAGATATTTTGGCTTAGTTTATTCCTTATAAAAGAAATTTGACTTCTTCCCAAATCAAGTTAGGTCAAGTCGACCGGATTAGAGTTAAATGAAAGTGGTAGAGTTAGGGGTAAATTTATAAAGAGTAGGAAAACAAGAAACTCGATTTGTGATATTTTTACCTCCTTTGATGCTTAAATTAGTAACCAGTTTGGTGAGATAAATCCGAATTAATGTTCAAGATTAAAGATGCATATATGAGTTAAAAAGGGAAAATTTACAGAGAAAGAGTAACAACTTTTGTTTATTTTCTTTCTGCATTGTTCATTGAGGGAGAAGAAGCAAGAGAACAGAATTGGTAATGGGGACAGTACAGCGTTGTTGGTATTGAGAGGACATATTTAAGTGTTGAGAGACAACAGAAACCAACACCACTATGACACTGCCAAAATAATGACTAGAGTACTCTTCTTATAGTAGCAGCAGATTATTATTGTTATTATGATGCTGTGTCGTTACCACTTCAGACTTGCCAAAGCCAAAGAGAAGACGCGGTAACTAGAGTATATATCTTGAAAGAAATAACTAGATATATTAATATAATCTACAATAAGTTATTATAACAGAGAAATCAGTTGAAGAAATATCTGGTGTAAAAGCATTCATGCTTTGTAGAAGCCCTGTACAAACAAGAAGCTCATCATATAGAATGTAATTAAGAGCGATACTATGCAAATGCAATTAAACGTGTATCTTGAATGGGACAGATACATTGCACTTACAAGCATAGACCAACGACTTTCTCCTTGTGTTTACCAATTAAGCTAGTAAATCACCCTTGGGATGTGCTTGGTTCTTCGGAAAGGAAGGAGTTTTCAAACGGAATGAGCATTAAGGGTGGATACAAGGAATTGTCTTGATCTCATCCCAAAACTATACTTGTCTCATCTTAAATGTATGATGTGTATTTTTGGTCCTATTCTAATCTTGTCTCAAAAACTATTGTTATGTTCTGTCTTAATATTAAATATGTAAAATAGTGTTATTTTGATTGATTCATTTATATTTTTTAAATGTATACATTAAAACAAGATATGAGGCAAAAATAAAGTATTTTTGAGATAAAATTTTGCTTGTCCTAGTTTTATTTGATTTTTATTCAACACACAAAGTTATCTCAAACCCTTTAAATTAAGAGAAGATATTGGGACATCTCATCAAATGCCCACTCCTAATTACTCTATTTGTGTGAAACTTAGTTTCACGTTAATAACACATTTGATCACATTTAGATTATAAATAACCTAAATATGTATTTTAACAATTATTAATCTTAGTTTTATAAAATATGATTAATTTTGTAGTTCACTAAGATAAAATCCAACCTATCTCACCAAAACCCTAGATTGCAATTAACTTTTTATAGTGCGCTAACAAGATTCCCTCGATATGTCAAATGTGGGCCCATAACATTTAACTTAGCATCTATAGTTACCCTAAGAATTCAAGAACGTGCAAAATTACAGAGAGGAGCTTCTGGTTAATAGATTTATGCTGAAAAGTAACTAGAATTTTTCTCTATTGAATTTAAAAATCCATTCCATCAAAACAGGCACATGCTATAATAGAAAAGAAATCTATTTTCTTGTCATAATAGTTTCGATTAGTCTTAGATTATAAAAATAATATTTTAACTTTTTAATTATATATATAATTATTAAATCAAAATTTAATATAAAAAACAAAAATAAGACGTGAAATGAAATATCTCCTATGATATAATATTATCACTTTGCCCTATTAAATGCTTATGTCTTGAAATGAGGTGTGGAGTATGTGTGATGTCTGTGATGCTGGTGTGGTAGTGTTTTCCAATGGAGGTGGCTCTCAAGCCAAGTCACAACAATAATAATAACAACAATATTCTGTTCAAAGGTAATGGGATTACTGCAATTCTGTCAGCTCTCTCTGGGTCTGATTTTGATGCTACTTGGCACATGCTTACATTAATGCTCAACAACACTTGTCTTCTACCATCCAATTCATCTTCCTATTATGTTATTGGATTTACAGCACTATTGCCATTTTCCAAACACCTAATTGGAAGCATCCCAAGCAATCCAAATGGATCCTACCTCTATAATGGATTGTAGGTAAAATACCAAAAAATTCACAACCTTTGTCTTCTTTTGATAATGAAGACTATTGAAAAACTTACCCTTAGTTTGGTAAATAAAATGAAAGGAGAGAAGAATATAAGAATGGAATGTGAGAAATCTTTTTTAAATAATTTTATTATATTAAAGACTAAAGAGTAAATTCTCATTTTGGTTTTTACACTTACAATTCTAATTAATTTATTTTATCATACTTTAAGTTTATCAATTTAGTTCTTTATATTTTAAAATTTCAATTAATTTTACTCATGTAATATTTCTCAATAACAATGGACAAATCGATAAAAGTAAGCTCTTTTAATAAAAACAAAAAATCATTATAGAGTGTAAAAAATCATTAAGATCCAAAGCTAATGTAAACAGATCTTATATATATAATGCACTTCCTTTGGTACAATATCAAATTTCTGCAGAATATTTTTCCAAATAATTGAAGTTTTTGGTATAAAATGTGTTAATAAATATAATTAAAATTAATCTGATACATTTTTAAAAAACTTGAAACTTTGTTATAATTAATTTCATGACAAATTTATCTATTCTCTATTTATAAAGAGTACAATCCATCAATATATATATATATATATATATATATATATATACACACACACTAAAGACAGGCAGGTGATGTGAATGATCACCGACTTGGAGGATTCCTGGTTGCTTCAAGAGAAAAGAGTGTCCCTCACTCTTTTGCAAAAGAATGGATTTTATTCCAAAGTGAGTGAAAGGTGGTAGTGGACTCAATAAAAAGAATCAAAAGGTAATTTCAATAGGAAAGTAGAAAAAAGTGTAGAATGAATTAAAGAAGATCTATCAACATATCAATCATTCCATCCCACTTGATAACACAAGTACAACTAAAATCATGCTTTTCTTTTTGATGACAGACAAGTCACAAGATTGTATAAGATATTACTAAAATTCTTTAGAATTAAATCACAAAAATTGTCAATAAAAATTCGTCTAATTGGTAAAGATATAATTCATATTTTAAAAAGATATAAATTTAAAGTTCGTTATTAATGTAAGAATTTTATTGATGGATAATATGTAAGTAAAAAATTTCATAAGTGTTCTCTAAGTCTGAAGGTATACTTTAACTGGTGAGCATTTAGAAGTTAACTCATCTAATTTTTTTTGGTAGACTGTCTGGTATAATAAAAAGGGAAAAAAAAAAGAAAAGAAAAGAAGAAAAAAGATAAAGTTAGGAAAGAGTGACAAAGAGGACTGTCTTGGATCTTTGATTTTATGTATCATGATACATGTGGGACATGGAACCCATATTAAGCAGGGACTTTAATGTACTAATAGCAATAATAAAAGTTTGACAAGTTAAAAGACATTGTAGGCTATAGTGGGAATGGTATATCAGAATCTGAGGTGATGTTCAATCTATTCAGAAGAGATCTTACACAAAAATTGGGTGCCTTTGGGATTGCATCTGTGTTCAATCAATTAACAATAGAAGAAGAAACAGGGAATTGCACAAAGCAATAATAATGGAAACACTCTTTTACTCATTCCAAAATTGAAATGTTGAAACATTCATCTATAGGAGAACAGCTAGACAACACACACTATTCATTCTAAATTTGTATTTGATATTTTTAAATTAAAAAAATAATAATTTCTCCAAGTCATGATTGTTAGGAGGTATTCTTTTGGAAAATTGAAAAATTAAATCACTTGGATATTATCTATGTGATTTGGTTTGATTCGAATTCTTCATGGTTTAAATTGACTTGATTGATTTGATTTAGATTTTACTCACTTAAAATCTTAGATAAGAGAAATGAAGATAAAGTTTAATTTATGAATTATGTGAGTAATAGTTTTTTACAATTATTTTTTTTAGGTAGTGTAATTATTTACATTTATTATATTTTTTTATATGTACAATTATTAGATTTTTGAATTAAAAGAAAGGTTACAAAATAATCATTACTTTCTTTGTTGAAAGATTCCTTAAAACTTTCAGGCTTTATTAGATTGATAAAAGTTCTCATCAATTTGATAATACTTTCAAAAGAATTGGTCAAGAGATCATAACTAAAGAATTACAAATTTTTATATTTTTTTACTTATTATTTTTTGGCTTATACCTTAAATATCTTCACAATCTATGTGTGAGAATAATTATATTCAAAATAAATATAATAACTAATAAATTCCTTCTTTTAATAAAAGATATTATAAGGTTTCAAATTTAAACTTCTAATTTGAAAATACCTTAAAACTCAACCAACTAACATTAACTAGATAATGAGATTATTTTTTCTATATTACTATTTTTTTAGCAATTTATTGATGAGGTTATTTGTCTTTTTTTTTTTTTTAACTATACTAACTAGTTGATGAGATTATGCATTTCAATATTAAAACCATGGCAATTTAATGAGGGACTTTGTTAGATGACTTTTTTTCTTCACTAATAAATTTATTTTTCATTGAATAATTTTCTTTTTCTCAATCTATTTTTCACTAATTTCATTGTTATCAGTAATTTTCTTTTCATTAAGTGACATTTATTATTATTATTATTATTGTTTATTTAATATCTTTTAGGTATATATTGATATTTGATGATAATAAAATACCCAAATTATTTTTTTAAAAGATATTGCTTTTGCTCTATTGGGTGTAAGTGATGGAAGAAAAGAAAGCAAAAGAAAGAAAAGGAGTTGAATAGTATAAGCCAATGGGAGTGGTAGAAAGCAAATAGAAACTAGAAAAGACTTCATTATTGGAAAGTGGGAGACAAAGAATTATAGAAAGAGTGAAGTGAAGTAAAGGCATGGGCAGGAAAAAATAAAGAACATGAAAAAGGGTAGAAAAATGCAGACAAAGATAGATAGAGAGAGCATCCACCACCACCACCACCACCAATATATATTGTATTGCAATGGTACAAGAAAACAATGATGCCAATTTGACATTTGACACTTTCTCTATTGCAATGATGGCTTTTAAATGTTGTGCACCAACAAGCCAACAGGGACTCTTATCTCTTATTTTTCTTTGAAATGTTAGGTCTACACTCACAAGTTTTTACGATGTACTGTAGTTATTGTAATTATAGTCTCATTTAACAGTTAATAATAATAATTGTAGTATAGTCAAAGTCAAGTATTTAAATTTATGTACATTAATGAGTATATATATTTTTCAACACCTTATATTTTGTATTGATCATAAAAGTAAAGTCATAAAAAAATTAAGAGAAATAACAAATAAGAAAATATATATATTAAAAAATGGTGGAAAAGTGTGTGTAAAAAATAATATGTATAATTAATAAAGTTTAACACAATTGATAAATAATTAAAAATTTTAAATATGTGTAAAAAATATTTTGTTAAGAGAAATATATCCGAAGAATTCATTTCTAATTATCAAGAGTGGAGATATATGACCACTCTCTTTCTTATTTCTCAATCTCACTTTCTTGTTTGCTTTCACTTTTTAGGTGTGAGGGTTTTATTAGGTGTGTCTGAACTTGAAGATTTTTGGTGGTGTTCAAACAAAATGATGAAAGCAAACAAAAGAAAACAACTCAGCTGTTTCCGGAATTGATGCCCTCTTATTATGGCCTTTTGCTCTTATTATGCACACACCTCACACACCTTCTCTGCCCTTTCTTTCTTTCCTGCTTTCTATTCATGTACACCACCGTCCACCACAAGCTTTCCTGTCAGTGGGATTCCTCTGTCAACACACTTCTTTTCTATCTTCTTTAAAACAAATTTAACAATTTTCTAATACTATTTTCTAATCTTTTATTTAATCATCATCATTAAATTATATTATTACATTTTTAATTTAATTAATATTTTCGTATAAAAATTTAATTTTAATTCAGATCAAAGTAGTAACTAATAGATTTGTATTAACAATGATAACTTTGTTTTAAATTTATCACTTTCAGTTTAAAATGCTGTCGGAATGAGCCTACTGCTACTAGAGATAACTTAATTGTTGGCATAATATACATTTAAAAATAAGATAATTATAAAATATTATAACTTATTTTATACTTTTTAAGAAATATAATTAGATAGTTAATAAAAGTTAGAAATTTTGTTGTCTCTTGAAGGGTTGGTTGGACTATTGAATAAGAAAAAGGTACCTTTCCTATAAACTAATTACCATAATTAATTGAATTAAAAGAATCAAAGAATTTATATCAATGAGATCGTAGGAACAAAAAGCTATATTAATTAATAAAAGAATTCTAAGGTCTATTTATCATTTTTCTCTGATTTTTTTTCTTTTAACAAGAAAAAGAAAAAGAAAACTATTTTCCATCCTATTTTCTCATTGTCATTAAACTAATTAAAATTAAAAATATAATAACTCCCTATGAGAAATTAACATGCACGCTAGCATTCATGCTAGAATGACATACAGGGCAACTGCGGATTGTGGACCCACACATAGTGCATAGGCACAGATGCCTACATGGCAGCACCAGCACAACCGATTCTCTCACCCCACAATTCTTACACATCCTTCCACTGTCACACTCTCCGCCGCCAACGGCCGCCGTCGCCGCCGTGTCATTTCTATCCTCAGCTTCATCATGGTTGCTTCCGCAGCTCGACTGGGCGTCGTCAGCAACTGGGTCTGCCACTGCTGCTCCACCGGCGGCAGCTTGGCGGTAGTCGTCGGTGGTCACGTGCGCCAGCACTTGCTCCAGATTGCTGCGTAGGGAATTTGCGGTGGCTTCGTTTGTCTGTGCCAATTCCCTCCAAATCTGATTCTCGACGCATAAGGACTTGACCCTTTCTTGGAGAACCCAATTCATCTTTCCCACTCTTTGAATTTCTTCGTCTTTTTCCTTCAGTTTCTTCACCATTGCGTCTTGGATTGCACAGAGCAACGTTCTTGATTGCCGCATTCTTTGGTCCTCTAACTCCATTCTGATTTTCTCAGTCTGTTCAGTTACGCAAAAAAACAAACACCTTAATTACAAAACTTGCAAAAAAGTCCAAAACAAAAATTTAATATGCCTATGAATCAATCCCATCTATTTAGCGGTTACACACAACGGTTTCTTTTTTGAAAAAAAAAAAAGAAAAGAAGAAATCATTGAATTGAAATTAATGTTTGGGAGGCGAGAAAAGAAAATTTACATGATGGGCAATGAGCCGGTCGATTTCTGTTTGCTGTTGCTGGATTTGGTAGACAATCTCCTGGTCCAGAAACGCTGATTGAGATGAGATTTTGCTCTTCTGGGAAATTGGGAGAGCGTTCAATTCAGTGATTAAATCTCTGGAACGCTTCCTGGGTGCTGGGACATGGTAGGTGAGGCCACTATCAGCTTTGTTCATCGAAGCTTTCGCATCGCCAAAACTGGATTGGTAAAAGGCCAACAGAGATTCAGGCAATGCTGCTGTTGTCGTTGGCAGAGGCAAAGCAGAATCCATCTGGGCATTGTACAAATCAGCGTTTAACAAATTGCCGTGTTTGATGATTTCTCTGCAAAAACAATCACCACAACAGCAAACCCACGTCAGAAAACATCAAATCAATCCGAAAACAAAACCAGAAAAAGAAAGAAAAACATCAAGAAAAATTTTCTCTTCACTTTCAGTACCTATTGGCGAGTAACTGAGAGGGAAAAAGATTGATGTGGTGAGCTTCAACTGCCATGAACGTAGATGATCTTGGTTGGTTGCCTTCTGCTTTTCTGTGATTTTTTCTGGTTAAGAAATGGACAGAGAGAAAATGAGAGAGTATAAGAAGCCAGAGAGCATGCAATAGAGGTGGCGGAAGGCTGAATGAATGAGTTGGGTTTATTTAGGCTTTGGTTTTTGAGGAAGCGGAATTTAGAGAGAGAAAGTCAAACGGTTCTAGAGAGAGGAAATCTAGCGTGATTTGCTAATTAATTAATAAAATAAGATATTCTTTTTTTTCCACAATAGTAAAACATGCTTGGCAGGTTTTACTCTGTGGATTCGCTTCACCCTCTTTTCTCGCTCTCTTTTTCTTTTTTTAGGAATTCAGATTTTCCACTTTTATTTCAGGTTACTACGTAATTATAAAATTATTGCAGGGGCAGTGACGGAATTTCACTGACTCTTTCAATCTGTGTTCTCCCAGTACTTCGGGGGAAGAGGTTTCGGAACCGCTTACGCGGCTGTCATGCTCGCTCATCGAACGGCGCGCGACGAACGTGCCACGTATGTGTCACGATGTGGAGTGGAAATAGCGAGCCACGTCGGCAGATTAATACAAATTAAAAACTAAAAGTAAAATAAAAAAGTCATGGTCATGAAATGTGAACATGACCGTGAGCGTCTGGGCCCACTTCAGTATAAAATTGCACGTGCGAGGTGCGTGAGGGTAAAGGCGAGAAAAAAAATAAAGGTTATATGGGACAATAAAGCTGACCCCTGAGCCACGTCCGTGGGACCCACCAGAGGGATGGGCTCAGATTGGTGGGACCCATTTCTGTTCGAGAGCGGTTTCCTCGTTCCGCCACCTTTGTCCCCTTCTTTTAACTGTTGTGTCTCTGTACGGACAATTAGGAGAGTGTGTGTTATCTGGTGCGTGGCAGGTGCAGCGCATGTGGGTGCGCCAGAGTCAACAAAGGATACTCCTATTTTTTGGATCAGTTTTTAAGGTCCAGTCAATGTTTCATACTTAATGGACAAGACAACGTATCATTTTGTAACGCTCTATTTTTTGGGAAATTTTAAAATAATTGCACATTAAATATTTCTTATGGAGGGCACAATTTTTCGGTCAACATTTATTTCATAATCGGATAAAGTAAGTAGATTCCATTAATTTTAATAAAAAGTGTTATAAATAAATTAGATTTTCAGATATTTTACGTTGAAGTTTTTAAATTTAAATTTGAACATTAAAATCCTCTTTTGTTAAAATGAATTCACTTATATTTGATTTGATTTTAAAAAGAGAAAATATCACGATAATATTAAATGTTAAAGTTAGCAGATATTAATTGAGAAGGTATCGTAATTACTTTACTTCTTGTGATAAAATCTCAACATTATTATTGATAAGGACTTTAAATTATTAAATTTAATTTTTAATTAATAAAAATGCTATAAAATAGAAAACTAGATATGATGCGAGATAATAATTTTATCCTTTCCTTTTCAAAAAAAGATTAGTCATATTTTTAATTTTTGGTGGAAATGTTTTGTGGGTAAATAAAAATCATTTATTAATTTAATATTTTTTACTTGTTCAAAGTATAAATCGATATATGTTTGATTGTTCGAGAAAATATATGTATGTTTGATTGTAAAATTTAATGTTTTCTATACATGGCTTATAGTCCATATAATTAGGTGAAATACCAAATTCAGTTTTGGTTGATCATTTAATTACGCAAAGAAAAAGTATTTAAAGCTATTAATTTAACGTAACATCTTTAGAAGCAACCGCAATCCGTGATTAGCCCAACTTATTATATATTAAATGATTTCTTCATTATAAGTTTAATGTTTGAAATTTATATTTATATTTTTTCATAAAAAATAAAATTATATTTTTAACCTGTCAATCATATATAGAATAAAATTTAATATGTTTACGTAATATCACTCTTTGATTTCGATATTATTTAACCAAATATGTATTCAAAAGGATTTCTAATTGAGTGGCTAATTTTAGAAAAAAAAAAGAAGAAGCATAATATTTAATTTTTTTTGACAAAATTATAATGTTATCATCACACACTCTCAAATTAGTCATATAATTAAAATTGATAGCAAAAGATATTATATAGAATGACTATTCCATGGAAGTAAGAATGATCATTTCTAAATTCAAAGGTGAGAGCAGCCATTGCATTCCCCTTAGAATATACTTTATTTATTTCCCAATATATATTCTCATTAATTTTGGAAGTTACCATTATTAATCAAAATCCATCTAACGCTTATTAAAAGTTTTTTTTATCTCTAAAAAAATAACAGTTCATGCTCTATTACATGTAAAAAAAAAAAAAAATTGCAAAGAAAGTCATCCCATTACTAGATATATCAAAAAGTAAAATGAGATGACCAATCTATTGTCATTATTCCAATTCTATGATTTAAAATAAGAATATATGGGGAATGCAATGCACCTGCATTCCAACTCATTGAATTTGACCTTAATAAGAATATAGAGGCCAAAGTATAGTAAAGATTCACATTTCTAAATTAAGTTAAAATGCCACCAAGCAAATTTAGACATTTCTTTCCAATGTGTATATATATATATACAATTACTCCTGTTGATTTCCACATCCTCAATCATATTTACCTTATCACCATCACAATGGTAATTTTTATTGATTACTTTATCATGTAATAGTGTTTAGCCATTTAATTTTGAATAAAGATTAATTTTGAATATGCGTAGCTCAATCAAATTAATTAGTGTCTAATATAATGTTAAATACTATATCATATATATATATATATATATATATATATATATATATATATATATATATATATATATATATTAAAAATGGGTGAAATGACCATGAATATGGGGATTTATAAATATTTGTTGCTTAGTTGGAAGTTCTGTTTATGTTCTATATCTTGAAATTCTCATGATCACAAATTTCAATCATTAATAGAAAAATAATTGCTTGCCTATACAACTTATACTCACCCCCATGTGGGTTTATTTTTTTTTATTTATTACTGATATATGCACAACTTTTAGTGATATATTCTTTTAATTAAGCTAAGAAAGTTTGGCACTTAATTATTAAGCACTAGTACGATATCTATGATTTCTCTTTTCTCTTTTGCCCTAGCAAACAAGGTTTACCCTACATCTGCTACAGAATGATCATATGATTGAGATACCCATGTTTGGCTTTTACCTGAAAATGTGCTTGGCATAAACCACACTTGCTATAGAGTAGAATCATTTAGAAATAACTAAAAGGAAGCACAGAATAAGTTCACTTTATAAAGGCTATATTTTAAAAGGCAAAAGTAGGTTACCTTATTAGTGTGACTATCGCAAGGTTACCCTATATAATTGCTTTCTCTCTTCCACATTACTTTTAAGTGATATAATTTAGGTCACGTTACTTCTAAAAGAATCTAAGTATGAAGATATAACTATTCTTAATTTACATGTTTAGCATTAAAATTAACGTTGCACACGTTATCTCACTTTCTGTGTGTTATTGTGATAAGTTATATTATTTATAATATTTGATTAATTCAACAATCAAGTTTTATAATTAAAAAGTGATCAATCACGATACTATAAACACAAAATGAGAACAATAAATTTAATCTTTATGTTTAAGCTTAAAATTTGTAGGTTGAAAAAACTTGGCAGCAAAACCAATTTAATAATGTAGTTCAAGAAGCACCATGAAGGAAGAAGTTTCATAATACGAGAGAAAACTAATTGGCTATGTACACACATGCATGCATAAAGGCCGAAAATGATTTTTCTTCGTTCTTTCTTACTTTTCCTTCAAATGTGTTTAAAACATTGTGATATAGAATTGAATTCTATATGGTTAGTTAAAAGTTAGACCATTGATTTCTATTGTTGTTTAGCCCAAGAAATTTTGAAGACTTTAGACATTAATTGATAATGATGCAAAGATATAATGTTGGACTTAGAAGATGAAGGGTTTGAAAATTTTGCATCAATTTGACAAACTTTGGTTTTCAATCAACCATCCATTTTGCTAATTAATAATCAACGTTCAAATTGAACATGCATGTCAATGATTTAAAACGGAAAAATTTTCCATGAGCAAATTGTCAAAATTATCTGTATCTGCTAGGAAACACCTTTTGGAAAATATTAAAAGAAACTAGAACGGTGGACTTGTTCAAATATGAATCGTAATCCTAATTGCTAAGTTGGTCAAGTACAAGAATTCTTCATATTTGCACTGTTTTAGGCGAGAAAACCTCAAGAACTTTTACTCCTGCCTCTGATGGATGGAAACAGCAACCTCAAATTTCAAGGAGCAGTACTTTAAATTAATTGAATATAACTAATTTCAACTCAACTAAATCATGGACTACGTATGCATAAGTTCCATGATGTTCTTTAAATTTAACATGAGAAAAGTTCAAGATTATGACACATTCTTTTTCATTGGGTTCATTCGAGGGAAAAAAAAAAACTAATAAAAGCGATTGATCAAGAAGGTATCAGCCACCAGTTTCAAAAGGAGCAAACAATGAGGAGTTCCAACAGGAAATAGAGATGTTTCATGCATAACACCATGTTTTGCTAGTTCATTTGCCTAGAAATTAACTTTCTTGAAAGCATGTTTAAACTATATAAGATATCCTTCATTTATTAAATAAAAATTTGTTTAGTATATGTATATATCCATATATTATGGATATGGATTTGGTGCAATCATAAAAGCCGTGCAACTATACAATTAACCAAGCTATTTACTCTTTGATTTTATTTAAAGTTCTAAGTCGTGCCTCTATTAGTTGACGATAAAAATTGCACATGCACATGCTACATGACTACACGACTCTTCTAACTGTACCATAGTTAAATTCATATGTATATTGTAAACCCAACAAAAAGAAGTTTTTTTCTCCTAAAGTGATGAATAAATATCAGGGCGGTACCTTAGACAAATTGTAAGGAACAAACAATGTGTCTTTTTAGTATTTATCTATTTTCTAATCAATTGTTTAATTGTATTTGTAAGTTTATTTGATGTTTTGTTTCACACATATACGTATCTTAGGTTTTATTAGGTGCAACAAAAGTCTACATGACCCTTGTTATGATGTGAGTTTTATACTTTAGGCTTAGATCATTTTCAATTAAGAGATTTCTTGGAAAGAGATTCCCTCTTTGAATTGTCACTTTCAAGGTATCAAACAATGAATACCTATCCCATGCATGGATTTAGCATCAAACTTTCAACCAACATGGAACCTACATATCACATTCTACCCCACTCTCTCTCTCTCTCTGCCTACAAAATTGATTTTCCTTTGTAGGGTATTGGCAGAAAAGTTAATATCAAATATTGACTATTAGGTTGAATGAGAAGGAACAGTCCCCCCACTATATGTCCCAAGCTATCTAACGTTTTTCAATTGATAAATTTCCTTCACAAGCACGCACAAGGACTAAAAAGATGTGGAGAGGATAAAAGAAAGCAAAAGAAAAGGAGTGGACAGCAGAAAAGAGAGAGAACGTGAATATAGACAGATGGATTCCCACATCCAATCCACCCTCTACAATAATCCATCACCTCCTCTCTTTTTCATCTCCTCTATTATTACTTGCTTGCTTCCATCACCTAAATATCATATATATATATATATATATAGATAGACCATCAAAACTATAGTACTTGTTTAACCTTTAACCACCTTGGAAGAAAACAAAGGCATCACAAAACGATGAAAGAACCCCAATTTCTTTTTTTCCTTTATTAAAGAATAAAAGCACACTACTGGATGAATAAATAAGGTTGAGAGCTATAGATAATGACCCTTTAACAAAACTTGGAATTTTTTTTTTTTTTTCCAATCCCACAAACAAGAGAATTGAATTTTTACAGTAAAAAAATAGTATAATTGATATAATCACTTACATGACTCACTATGAATCAATAAATAATATAAAATTATATATTAATTTATTTATTTAATGATTCATGATATATCACATCAATAATTATATTATTTTTATTATTTTTAATAATAAAAAATAAAGATTTTACATATGAGCGATTTGTTATTCAGTTTGGTTATTCCAAGGCAAGGACCATTCTCGATGTGCTAGAATCTTCAAGATAAGCACAAAACTAAATTGCACTAGACATTAAATTATCAGCAATGGAAGTATGAGATTGTGGGCTTGAAACATGCATATATGGACATAAGATGCGTTTAGCAGCTCAAGTGAACTTGTCCTTTCATAGTGACAGCTCCCCAACCTAACTGCTGAGGCAAAGTTTGGTTGCATTTGTTTATTACATGTGGACTTGAAACAAGTGGACATGGACACGACACAAGATGCCAAGTGTGTTTCAATTTATATATATCACTATGCCTTGGCTGTCCATTTCATTCTTAACGTGGAAAGATTCACAGATAACTTCTAATTGCCCATAAAGTATTCACATCTGTTTTCCTTGTAGCTTCCAATGATATTTCTAGAAAATGATGCTGTTTTTGTCTTCAACAGGCATCAATTGTCACTAAATGATATCAACAATTGCTGTTTCACTTTATCTTTCATATTTTCAACCCATATGGTGATGTAGAAAAGTTGTCAAACTTGTGAACCGCGTATAGAAATTAATGATAAGAGATGTGTTGGGGAAGTGGAAGGAAGGTGCATGGAATTTCCATAGTATTGGGTTTGGTCTTCAAAGTGCTCTTGTACTTTCTATTTCATATGTAATTTTCTCACTATTTTCTTTTCCCATTTTCTAGAGAAAAAGAGTAAAGATAATGATATCACTGTCCTCAATAGGATAAGTAGGGCTGTCTTCTTTCACACAACACTTTTCACTAATCAACATGTACGTCATGCTTTGAGCATGGATAGCCAAATAGGATATCACTTTAGTTGGTGCAAGATTAGAGAGGTTTTGAAGTGGGTAGCTAAATCATGGTTAAATAGAAGCAGCAATTGATAGCCAAAAAAACAAAAGGAGAGAAGAGGGTCCCAAAGAAACCCTAAAAGATTTGGACTTGTGCTTAATTTGAGGGATTATTGACCTGATAGAGAAAGGAAACAGATCTGTTTATTTTAATTACAGTATTTGATCTAGATTAAGTGATTTGACCCCAATGTGTCTTGTGCAGTGACAATAAAAAATATATAGTTATTACTTTAATCTAACATCAATGGTATCTTAGTGCTAATCCTCGTTTTTTCACAGGAAAAAAAGAAGAAGAAGAAAACTTCATTGTTTTCACATGATCTAACCTTGCATAGTCGGCTAGTTAACTTTTATATAACAATCCCAAGTGATTAAGTTGCTTAGAATAGTATATTCATTTAAATAATTAGAAAAACCAGACAAATGCTCTTTTCATATAAAATAAAACAAATCTGAGCACAAGAAAAGAAAGCAATAATTTCATGATTAAATAAAGGGAGAAAACAGAAGCTCTTTTTCAGAAAAAAAAAAAGAACATCATTTTTAAACCCTGATTAATTAATTAAGCCGGTGAAGAGATGATTTGTTAGGTATCTGTTTTTGCTGTCTTGCTTCACAGAAAAGATTAGATCTCTTTAGATAATCATGCTTCCCTTAATTTATGCTTAACTTTGTCCAAAGGTGTAGAAACTAGTGGCATATATCCATGTGATACAATAATTGTCCACAAAACAACAAACCATTGTACTTGTGGTATGAACCTCAAAGGTTTAAAAAGCAGGCCCTCTACAATGATAGACATTATTTATTCAGATAACCTTCCTACTCAGATCGTACCACTAGCTGATTAGTTATTGGAACCTACTTGATATTAGCTTTTATGGAATCAACATATATAGGCCAAATGTAAATGCATTACTCTTCAAGATATATATATATATATATATATATATATATATATATATATATATAGATATAGACTAACATGCTTTGCCGAAAGTAAGCCGATTTTTAAGGCATTCTAAATTAAAAGTTGTGTCTAAAATTTTTGAATTACTCTTTGTTAAAATAGATGTATTATTTATTGTTCTTCGTCCTTATAATGAATTAGTTTTATATAAAAAAGAATGAAAATGACCTGATATAAAATTTTTTTGTAAATGTAGCAAAATTTGGGTATTAATTCCTTTTTATTTTATTTTCTTGAGAAATTGTATTTCTCAACATTTGGAGATAATATCAAGTAGTCTTTTTCAAATATTTTCTAGCACACTGAAAATTTTGTGGAGGAGGATAGGAACCTTTGTTAATTTGGGAAAGAAGGGCAACTTTGAACATATTGCACCCATTGTATAGAAGAAGCATGTGGACACTGTCCATGCATGAATGATAATTGATGCCAAAGGAGCAAGCTAAGATCCAAAAAATGAGAAAAGAACAAAGTGTTGATAACCAACATATCAACACCACACACATTAATTCTCTTTCAATATATGTAGTCAAGTCATCTTAGCTTGAAGGTTTTGTACACAAGCCATGTGACACGATGGTCTTCTTCTTAGTTCTCCAAAGGAGGACAGCTAGCAAGTCCTTTCAGCTACATTAGGAGCTAGCAGCCAATCATCTTGTGTGGTGACTGATATTTCAATTCCAACAACAATTTTCTTTTTAATGCTGATCATGAGTTCTGCAATTTTCTTAAACAAATCAATTATCCTCAATAATAATTCCCTAAATTAAGTTTAATAATTGCCCTTAATTAATTCAATGAAATTTCATCAGTCTAGACCAATAATCATGATAATCATAGTAAAAAATTAACTTTTAAGCTTATTAATTTATTAGGAAAAGTATTTATATGTATGTATGTGATAGATATTAACCTTCTGTTGCTTCCCCCCCCCCCCCCCCCCCCCCCGGGCCCCCCCTTATGAATCAGTAATTCACAACAACAATTGATCATAGATCTTGAGCAATATTAACAGTACTTATTATTATTGTTGTTATTATAGAAGAGGAAATATTGAACATTGTTAGATCTAATATATTAATTATTTAAAACATGGTCATGGTCAAACGTCTCATGATTGTGCTTTAAAATACTAAATTAAAGAAACAAAATGACTGAATTTTGTTTCTTGAAGCATTAGTCTAGAGTCTGGGCAAACAACAATAACTTAGCATGATGAAAATCCTTTCTTTCCCAGAAGTTTCTTGCTGACATGAACATATCGTTTTTGTCAAACAAATCAATTCCGACTTAATTAGTGGCACTACAAGAACAAGGATGGTTAGACATTGGAATGAAATTAAAAATTATCATATTTGGACTCATTCTTTTCACTAACAATCAATCAATTTCTGTCCATGATAAGTATATTTTCAATTTCAAAATAGCCTCAATAATAATAATAATAACTAGATATTTGTAAATATTACATTAGTAATATTATAATAAATAAATAAAAATAACAGTTGTATATCTATCAGTCACAACTGTGGCACGTACATATGAAAAGGAATTAATTGTTGAAAATTGGTGAGACAAAATAATAAATTTGAGAAAAGAGCAATTTAAGTACAACCAAAAGTTGTGCAGAGGCAAACAAAAAAGAGAACAATAAATGAGAACCAAACTGATAAAGACTGAGGTGCTTCACTTTCTTGGAATTTCTCTTTTGGAGGCTGCTGGATGAGCACGATACCTAGGGGAATTTTGTGAATATTATAAAAGAAATCAATTAAAAATATCAAATACAATCCCTAGTGTTGTCATTACTCACGTACTCTAATGAACCTTATTAATATATGTGACCCCATATGGTAGAGGTGGGGTGGACCAATATCTTAAAATAAATCTCTTATAGTGACGTAGAGTTGTAATGGTTTTCTTTGTTTGTTTTCTGAGTTTGAAATGGGTTTCTGAATTCATGGTAGAGTACTAGTTTGGCTTCTTGTGATGAAGTTGATATGATTAAAGAATTTGTGTCTTTTTTCCAAGTGGAAACCCATAAGAATTGCAACATGCACATTGAATTTTCTGAGTTGTTATATAGCTATTTTGAACTTATTATAGGTCACTTTCTTACCCTCTCATTGATTAAGGGCTAATCTTGATTGAAATAATTTAGCCTTAAACAAATTAGGGATTTGTTATGACACATGTCATGCATGCGTGCCAAGTTTAACATGAATACGTTTCATATATGTATAGAACAATGAAAGGCAAGGTGCTTCCCATTTAGGTCAAATTTGATTATATCATGTGATAGCTATTTTCTACCTATATTGGAAAGTTTTGTGAATGGTCATGATCATACGTTTAATTTTTATAAACAAGTTACATTAACAATTTAATATGACATAAATATGAATTTGAATGCTTTTTCTTGATTTCACTCTTAGCTGATCTTAAAATTTCTAGATATATCTACTAAATGTCCTTCTTTTTTTTTGTGCATAATGTATTTCCATACAACTTTTATCATGAATTTAGTGAAACCCAAATTGTAACCAAATTATCAAAAATAAATTACTAGATAAATTATTGTAAAACTATTTTTTATGGGATTATTGTGAAACTATTAATTATATATGTAAACAATTAAATTAAGACTGAAATGAACGTGAGTTAGATTCGTTTTTTAGAATTAATGCAAAAACTTAGTCGTTAACTGACAAATTTTTTTTTTGATATTATTAATTCTGAAATAGATAAGTACCTAAAAAATAAACTAAATATTTTAGGAAGCATTAGACTTCTTCACGTGATCTCATCAATTAGCCAAAATAGTTTCAATTTTGTGTGTACATGATGCAATATTGTAACGTTTCGTTGAGGAAAAGGGTATTGAAAATTATTATCTGCAAATTCTCTTCTCTGTTTGTTGTGAGGCTAAATAACAAGGATTTGTGGTGTTCTGCTTGTCCATAATCTCCAAAATAATATAATACAAATTTCTTTGATTCCTTCGTTTTTTAATGCAAAAAGAGAGAAAGAAATTCTTTAATACTTTTATTATATAAACCACTTAAGATAATGTTGAAGAATCTAATCTATAATAAATAATTAAATACTTGCTTAACAAAAATTAATCAAATTGAAGGCGCCACTAGCGTTATTTAAACAAAGCAAAAAGATAAGAGTTTACCAACAATAATGGTTCAACCAGAACACATTTCAAATTAAAATAGTGATTAGTCTTGTATCCAAAGAATATATGAGATACTTTAGTGTAAACCAAAAAAATAAATAAATAAGAGAAGGGTTTCATAATTTTGATTTGATCAAAATATATGGCAACTTGCATTGATGCCATCGGCACATTTTAGGTGACTATAAATATAAATACATCTTCATTCAACAAGAGCTTGATTACTTAAATGGCTTGCTTGTTTACACATCTCTAATTGATGGATTAACTAAAACAAGTATAAAATGAAACACATTTCAAATAGACCTGTCATCTCAGCCTAAAACAATGTTAATTAGATAACCATGTCGACCATTAGAGGCAACACATGGATGGCCAAGCTAGCAATTCATTTTATATATGTCATTTTCAGTAACTGCGTCCATTAATTATTGTTATTTAAATTGATTTAGACCATTTCGTGTTCTTGATCCTTCTCATTGCTTGTGTTTACTTTATTGTTATTGTCATGATCTCTATATAACAAGTTCAGTCTAAGTTAGACGCAAAGGAATCAAATCATATGGATTATGATCAAAAACCATTGTTAGGTGAAACGTTGATGGACAAGACAGTGACAATATTAAATTTTCTCTCTATCTGCTCAACCATCCAATGTGCCTTATAAAATGCCGCCTTGAATTGATGAATTGACAACATTTAATTTTTTCTCTTTTTTTTTTTTTTTTTCTATTTTTAAACTTAAATTCTATTTTTGAATGATGATTGTATGAATGTAATCAAGATTACAGATAAGTGTATTAATTATTTCTGCCAACGCCTGTCAACCATTTTCAATTTTTTCTTCTTGGCCAGACTTCACCCTTGAAGCTGCAGCCTGCGTGAGTGAACAAAAGATTTTGACTTTCTCGACATAATTTTTTATCTACTATCCATCCATGATGTCAGAAAGATCCCTGATACATTAATTATCCTTCTCCTCGATTGATTGAAAGTTTACATTCATTTATTTGGTAATCAAATTAATGAAAGTTTATAATTTGATAATTTGTCTATTTACACCAGGTATTTTCATATGTACCGAGACTATTCTCGGTTTGATACAGGAATATGAATTTATAAATCTCTCCTAATAAATAACATTGTAAGGTTTTAAATTTATAACTTTTAATTAAAAATATTTTAAGATTTAATTTATCTTTTACTAAACAAACACGGTGTTGACCGATATATCAATGAGTTGTAACTTATTTTTTTTCTTTATTTGTTTATAGATCCGTATGTACACAATTTTAAATGCCATTGGTATTCTAAAAATTAAGTTAGAAGCGTAGCACAGATGGAAAACAATTAAGAAGGCCAATTGTTAATGACAAATATGAAAACAACAAGAGCCATGACTTGGTTTTCTCACTTTTGTTTTTTTGCCCTAAATGTTTGGTTGGCCATAAGCAATGGGCGTGGCATGATGGAGGTTTATACTTGAATTTAGACTTTTCCCTTGATTGAAGGGGACATCTGCAATTGCGTCAGTTGATTACAAAACGGCAGGATATCAGTAATTTAATAGGGCAAACCTTGACATTGACACACACACACACACACACACATATATATATATATATATATGAATGGGAATAGATAGCAAGTAACCAAACGACAAATAATAAAAATATAATCAGGGTTAGTTAATTAAGTTTTTCACACTTTGTGATTTCCCATCTGTGTTCATACTCTAATTATCTGTTAATTTTCAAACCCTAATCATGTCAACGTAAACAGCTAGGAGACTGAAATGGAGTTGAAGGTAAATGGAGTGGTTGAGATTTAAGGTGCAAAGCACTTCACAAAATTTCATTTCTTTTGTATGGCAAAATGTGACAAAGTAGAAAATGAAATGTGACATGTTCTCATTTTTCTCCATTTTTAGCAAAAAATGGTGGAAGTCACTGCCTCTTCATTTTTTTAGTTTTCTGTTTTTAAAAATTTGAAATAATAAAATGGTGATAATCATGCATGTACAATTTAATTTTATGTAAGACCCACTTGAAACGCTTAAGTTGGACTTAATTAAAATCCAAGCTTTCTACCCAACTCAATTTTGGCCCAGATATCAATAATTTAACATAGAATACATCATAATGGAGATCTTAGGGTTTATACCTCTTTAATTAGGATTGAACAATATGACTGCTTTTTATTGTATAGTACCAAAACAAAGAAATCTCTGCAAGATTTCCAGTGTGGTGTGGTTGCCACTAGGAAACCCTAGTGATTGATCATGTTTGTATGTATGTGTATTGGTTAGTATTGTTACCTTGGTGTATTTTTAGCTGAATTGATCTTCTAGGAAAGATTGCAAATTTGATTGTGATTACAGAAGAAGTAGAAGAGGTATTTCATGACTCTTCATTAGTTTGATCGATCTAATAATTGTCTCGTCCTACTACATTAGCCCAATAAGTTAGATCTAATGAGTTTATTTAATCACATTGTGGCTCTCAAGTGTACTGAGATGGAGAAAAATGACAGCAGGATATCATTAATCTCTTCTACATCCAGCAGCTCCAAGAGTGTGATGCAGATTTTTTATTCCTTTTCTTAAGCTTCTCATTGTAATAAGTGTTAGATCCTAGCTATTAACTAATAAGGTAATTTAAGAGCTACAAAAAGTTAGTTCAATTGGTAAAGATTATAACTATATCTCACAAGCAGGTGGGATTTGAATTTCCGTTGCTAATGTAAAAATATTATTAATAAATAACTGTAAGTATCTCTACAAATGCTCTCTGATTTTTTGAAGCATGCCATGACCCTAATGAGCTTATAAGATTTATCTCGTCTAAACTTCTACTCACAACAAGAAAAGACACGTAAGTGGCATGTTTTTATAGTAATCTGTTCTTGATTCTAGTAGTATTGGTAGTTCATCTTGTGTTGTTGAATGTTGAGTGCATCTTAGTTATCTAAAATTTCCACTATTAATTATGCTTGATACATTAACTCAAGAACTATTCTTCCTCTCTCGTCTGCAATGAAGGTACAAAGAAAATGCAAAGAGAAGTAATCACACGTTACCCGTTACCCTCTTCTGGTCTTACCATATATCTTTGACAACATTTTCTGCAGAAAAGGACTGAACATGGCAGCAAATTCAAGAACAACAAAAAAAATCAAGCTGTAAAAGCACATATGATTTAGGAGCCCTCAGTGATGTCAGAAAATCACCTCACCACCAAAGTTGGATGAACCAAGTGGAAATATTAGGAAGAATCTTCAAGAGGAAATAACAATTAAATTGACAGATTATAATTTCTTTATGGTAGAAATTCCAAGATAATTATTTCAAAACAAGGAACTGATAATATATATATATATATATATGTATATGTATATATATATATATACACACACACACATATACATACATATATAAAATATCACAACACAAACTATAATTGATTAGGAAAGAAGACTGCATTATATATCTTGGAAAAAAGAACAAAAACTATACCTAAATATATAAGAAGTTTTAAAAGAGAAATGAAGAAATCAAAGTTGAAAATTTACAAAGGGAACAGTTTACACATTTATTATCTGGCCTTGAGTTTTCTTTCAGTGAGTGACGATGAATTACGGAAGCATCAAAGCATAACAAAATAAAGAAAGAAACGAATGCAATCATCTTTCTTCTGCATGCATATCCTCTAATTATTGAAGAGAAAGGACAGTGTCCCTTAGAATTGATGTCCTATCTCTTAGACATATTAGTGCACTGCAGGTAACATGCACAAGATCAGTCTGTGGAGTCTGCATAATGGCCATTTGGCAGCATATATTTTATTTTCTTTGTTCAGAGAACAGCAAGTCTGCAGGCCTCATTTTTTTAAGTATAAAGTAGTGATCCTTCCAAACTGTTCCTCTCGTGTTTGTTTCTGCCATTGTTGAATTTGATCAGATTAGTAAATTTTAATGGTGATAATTGTCAAGACTAAAGAGGTGTCAAGACTTATTTTATATTATATAAAATACACCGGGCACATTGAAACCTTTGAACTTGAAGTGTAAACAAAATATAAGTAAATACATTCTTATTATGTGCTAAAGTTTTTCATTTAAATAAAAAGGTGGCACACTATGATTCAATTTCCTGACAGCGAAGTCAAAAAGACTCTCATATTATATTAAAAATTAATTTAATTTAAAAACTTAAGTTGTTAAAAAAAAAAACTTGTCACTAGTTTTATGTTATATTCAGTATTAATATTATTAAGCAAAGTTGAATCTATAAGTAATCAATTGGGACATTTAAAGCAGACAGGAGAAAGTCGCTGGAGTTAAATAATATGAATCAATCAAAATGGTCAATCTTAAGAAAAATAACCGCAAATCCCCTTAGAAGATTTGGACAAATAGACCTCTTGAACTGTCAACTCTGGAAATTAATTCCCCTTGACTGTTAAACTCACTACCCTACTAGCAAATTTTGTCAAAATTTTCTATGTTAGCTTGTCTTAAGGAGATGGTAATTGGTGGACTGGTAAGAACTAGAGGCACCAAAGTTGAATAAGAGTAATGGGAGTGGTCCTCTATTAGTTAGGCAAGAGATAGACTTTGCCCAAGTTAGAAAATTAACCCTTAACATCTCTCCTAGTTTCCCTTTCCTCTTATCTCAACAAGGACAATACAGTTACCATAAAATTACAATAAAGAATCAAGATACATCAACAGTAACAGATCAATGGAAATGTTAATTTGTATCTAGCTAGAAAGTTAGGTGAAAATGACAAATCATATATGCAGTCAATTTGTATTGCATTAGTTATTCTATTTCTCTAACTGGGACCCAACATAGCAGAATAAAGAAGCCAAGTATATATCTTTAGCCCATGTTTTGTGTCTTTCATGCCTGTTCTATGTTTAAAATTAGACCCCACATGTGGAAAATAGATGGAGATGGTTGTCTCATAAAAGGTGTATTATGAAGATTTCATCTCTTTATTTCCATACACTATGTGGGGCAACACATTAATAAAGGCAGTGGAGACTGCAGTGAATGGATCACCCCACAGAACATGCATCCTCTAAAGCTGTGGGGCTAAACTTTTTAACCCTAGCACTTGCAGTTTTTTCTTATTTTATTGTTGTGGATTGAGAATAAAATCCACTAACACTTTCTCTTTCTTAATATATATTCTGTATCTAAGAAATTGATTTGTTGAATTTTGATTAAAAAACTTTCACTGGGAAGATCAGATATAGCTTGAAAGATAGGAAGGTACAATGAACTAATGAAGAGATGATGGAATATTTTATGGTGGAGGTTTTAGATTTGAATTTCATTTAGAACAGTTAAAATAAAATTTATGAGAGAAAAATAAGCTCTTGCTATAGTCTGAATAAAGCAAAATTATTGCATAAAAAATAGCAATTGAAAGATGAAATGAAGAAATAACAAGAATTAGTGGAACTAACAGTTCATATCTATCTTCCATAATATACTTTTTTTTTTTTTTTTTGTTAAAAATTTATTTTCTTCGATAATTCAACTTAAAATTTTTATAATGTACGACCAAGTGTTCAAGCATCATAATATTTCTTGAAAATTTCTATTATAAATTTATAAAAAAAGAAAAATTCCACAACATTAGACATGTGATTTGCAAAATTAATCAGTGCTTAAACAGAATAAATTCAATTAAAGATTTTGCTTTGCTATATCATTTGTCTTCATTCCATACCAAAAGAAGTTCAGGAAGATATCAAAGGCACAAGTGCCATTATTTTCATTTAATGCCAATGAATTTGATATGGTTTGGAATTCATTGCACTTTCTGGACCACGATGCATGGTTAGATGTCTCTGGCTTGACTTCTATGTAGTGTATTGACAAGCTTTAAATTTCGGAATCCAATTCAAAGTAAACAACTTGGTCCAGTAAAAAGCATGCAGGACCATTTCCAAACTAATCTGCATAAATGGTCCAACTTCCCAATTAGTACCTCGCAATTCAAGATGTTAAATGATGCTGGGAGACCTTATCGACAATGTCAGTCAATTTTTTTTTTTCCTTTTTATCTTGGGATCATATTAAATATGTCACTTCTTTTTCCTTGACGAAGCAAGGAGTGAAGTTCTTTAATTTGACTGATAAACTTCAATAGCTTGAACAAATTGAAGATAAGTTTTTCAACCAATACAAGTTTGGCTTCTCTGCTGATTCTCTGTTGATAAGTAATTGAATGGACCAAATTTCAATATGCTGTCAGCTTTATCTTATTGTTTACACATTTTCATCGTCAAATATAGATTGCCATAGAATATGATCTTCTATTTCTTACTATCCAAAAAGCTTTTGATTTGTTATTATATTTAAATATAAAATTTAAGTAATCAATTAATATTTAGATTTTATTTTTTGATTAATCAAAAACTAGAATGAAACAAGAAGAGGTTGTTGCCCTAATAGGCCATATCCTTATATCTCTCCAAACTATGAACCTCTAAAACCGTATTCCTCCTATTCTGCTTTATTGGTTCCAAAATTTGTTCCAAGCAATGCTTCATGCATTCCAAAATTCCATACTCAAAAATTTGCTTGATGATGCGAGAAAAAGAGGAGGAAATTGTTTATATTCATTTCATTTAAACATGATGTTTGAAAATATATTTTATTCAAGTGATGATTTGAAAATATATGGGACTTTCTGTAATTATCCAAATTTTTTATTTTGTTATATGAATTTGCCATCTTGAAATAGGTCAAAATTTGGGCCTTAACAAAAGCCTTTTTCACAAAAAAAAAAAAAAAAAAAAGTGTCATGGTTAGCCTGTTTACTTATTATAAACAAATTCTTTTAAAACGCCCCATTTCTGTAGGGATTTTTAAATCTATAAATTAAAAATAAAATATATGAATTTTTAGATCTCATGTAGTTAAGAAGGTGTGGATGCAAAAAACAAATCCTTATTGAGGCATCTCTATTTTTAGAACAAATACAAATCCCTGAACAATAAATCATACTATAATCTAATCATCACAAATTTAAGTAGAAACTAAAAGGGCATAGTTCAAAGGATAATAAACCAACAACAACATCAAGCAATCAAAGTTTGGATATTGAGAAAGGCAATGTTAGCAGTTGTTGCTTCATATTAATTTGTCCATGTAACTTTTGATTGGCTTCCTAAATATGATAGACGATGTTAATTTTTCATTGCCTATCATATGACAAGAGGGGATTAACTTTGTTTGGACATCTACTCCTATTTTCATATCAAAATTCAAATAAAGCAACAACCACAGCAAGCAATCAAATGCACCCTCTAACATGAAACTCTGAGACAAATTCATCTGTCCCTTGTCCTACAAAACAAAATTTAAAACAATATTGGAGACAGAGAATTTTATTCCGAAACTATCAATATTATATTGAGAAAGCTTATGGCTAGGAAAGTTAAAGTAGAGACTCCACTCTACAGTTGTATTTTTCAAGATTCTGATATATAAAATTATGTTAGATATTTGTGTTGAAGAGTTGAAGTGAAAGTTTCAAAATCCAATTACTTCGGATTCCATAAATTATATTTCAGAAAATAATTGCATTGTTTTATTTGAAGGAGTGGATGCCAGTTATGAAGGTTCCATATCTTATTTTAAGCCATACATTGAATCTCTAAAATTTTAAACTATTGACGTCTTTGTAATCATGTGCTAGCAATTCCTCCGTATACAGAAGAGGCAAGAACATAAAATTATCAACAATCAACTGAACCACATTTTGTATTATCCAAACTGCTTTATGAACAAATAGCTATTCAACAGAGTCTTGAAAGTCCATTTCCGACAGAAATTACACCCAATTTGGTGTTAGTGCATGATATAAAAGATCAAAATTGACTTTGCTGTCATCTGAATTTACATCAAGCTGGTCAGTTTTATTCAGAAGTCAGCATTTAGTTTCTTTTCATCCTTTTTATTCTCTCCAGGGCACCAAGCCGGTTCTTGTCTTTATCTTTAGCATCTTCTTCTCCATCCACTTCATTCTCATCTCTCTTTCTAATCAAACCACCGAAATCCGCAGAAGGAACATCTTTTTGTGTAATTTCAGCTTTATCATCTTCGGACTCACTTTCTTCTGGTAACTCAATGTCTTCATCATTTACAGTAACTTCTATTCCTCCATCAGACAGTGATTCAACTCCACCACTTACAAACCCAACTTTCCTATCTTCTGCAAAGGAACTTTTTGTTACTGGGACTGATTGCCTTTCTAGAGAAGCCATTTCATCCACAGGGAACCCAGCATCTTTGGCGTAATCAAGATTCGGTGTATGATCCTTTTGCATCAGATACTCAGGCAGGACAAAATGTGTCTGAAAAACAATAAAATTATGATTTAGTAAAGAATTGAGATAATTAAAATCACATACAGATGCAACACTATAAATGTCGGTACAAGGAAAAAGAAAACGAAAAGGATAAACCAACCTTACTCTAGCTTGTTGAGACACCCCGCTTAGTAGAAAGCATAGTTCTGAAGGTAACTTCATTTCCATGCTGCACCTCAAAATCCTGCCACTTATTCCAAAAATATGGATCAGATTGTGGATTAGCAAACTGAGATGCAAATGAAAATAACCCACGTGCCCGGTCAATTTCTCCCAAGCTTTTCTCCAGCTCAGCATACTTCAAACACATAGTTTGGACATCATTGTCTGGAAGACCTCCAAACTTAATTGCCTGCTCATAGATTTCCCTTGTTTTGGGCACACCAAATATATCAGCTGCACGAGCAATATAAATTTCATACACGCCTAACTTCTCATTGTTTGGCACAGCCTTGGTTGCATGATCATAAATGCTCATAGCTCTCTTTGCTAGTCCATAGTGCTCCTCTAGTTTGGCATATTGCAGATATAGAGCTTTTACTTGATCTGCAGGGGCCTGTAAAGCAAGCAAACACCGCCTCAATGATTATCAGAACAAAAAATGTCATTAAACATATAGTTGTACAATCAACTAAGGAAAAAAAAACTTTCTGTGTAAATGATTTTTCATCCAAAACTTTAATGTAAGTTGCTCAGAAAATTATTCTTAAGCTCTCAAAGCCTCACAATACACAAATAGGATCATATCATACATCAAAATCACACATGACGCCCAAAAGTATAATACAGAATTCGACAAACACTTATTAACCCAATCATCCCACTTAACCAACCCTTCAATCAAGAACGCCCTACCCCTAGAGCAATAACAGTTATCTCTTACACTCCTTCACCATTCACTTTTTGTCTGCTGGTGACAAAAAGTGCTATGCTCCTTCTCATTTTCCTTTTTCTCAACGTAAGGGAAAATATTGTAGCATGATTAAGAATTCAATACTCACAACAGATTAGAAAAGATATCACAGGCTTAATGTATGATAGTTGCGAGAAAAATACAATAGATTAAAAGAATTTTGATTTGCGGAAACAACAACGTATATACCATTTCAACAGCATTTTCAAACAGCTCTCTGGCTCTTTCCAATTTAGTCCTTCCATATCTTTTCACAAATTTCAACAGATATGTAACCCATATGCCTTTAACATGTGGGTACTTGAATATCTTTACACCTCTTTCATATATCTTGAAAGCATCTTCAACGTATCCATGCTCCTACAAAAGTCAATAATAACAACTTGTTAATCAACATTCAACAAAAACAAGTAGAACAAAACCCCAAAAGAAATATTGTATTAACTCAAAAATTGTTGCTCCATACCTCCAAAAAGTATGCATAATTGATGATTATCTGAGGGGTAGCTATTCTTAAATCTAATATCTGCTCATAAATGGCCCGAGTAGACTCCAATGTACCTACACTTTCCTCTAAGTCCACATAAAAGCTCCACAATTTCAAAGATCTATGCAATTTCATCTGAACTGGTTCGTCCTCATCAGAAGCCACTACAAGTAAAGCATGAGCCAAATATGAAATTCAATTGGCATCCCCAATAACCATGATGATACTTATCAAAGAAGGATAAAATCAAAACCAATTCTTTTGATCCCTATAATTACTCAATAATTACATGAAGTGTTTGATACTCAGGGCAACTACATGAAGAGTACGTCTACATTTCTCAGGAACGGCTTCTAATTCAAACAATAGTAAAACATATACATGTTAGAAGAATGCTTTCTACAGTTTATGAATGTTCCATTACTTATGAATAGCCCTACTAATTTTACAACACAATTGGCATGGATAGCCATATGTCATGAGAAACAAAGTGGATATGCAATGTTTTGGACACCAAAGTACCATCCTTACATGGAACATGCTGAAGTTACCTTATATTTCTTCTCACCTTAGATCTATTAAGAAAAAAGGATATGTAGTATATTGAAAAGACTGTCTCAGTATCTTCCATAAATGATTGTCAATAAGCATGTGGAAAAAAATAAAAACCTGCTTACCACACTAAGTCAGATACAAGGTAAGGTAACTTATTGAAAAAAAAAAAAAAAAGCAGTTTAAGTTAAAATTACCATAAATAAAGCAATTATCTCATATGCGAGTAATAACTTGAAAATGCGACTGTCCTTAACCTACATCAGAAGGTCCCTATCTAGTACTTTTACTAGCAAGGATGTAAATAAAAATACAAGTCTTGAGAGAATGGTAAAAGAAAATGTATCAAGAAAAGAACTTCAACTTCATTAACATTGTTAAAAGTTATCTATCTAAGCAAACAAATTTTACGTCTTCTTTTGAAGGTGTGATTGTATGGTCTAAGGAAATAGATTATTAGATATCGTTCAGATATTTGTAAATCATATTAATATTAACTGAAAAACAAACCTTTGACAGTGCTAAAGATTGATTCCAACTCAATACTATCAATATAATAATAATATAACAGAATCATTTATGTGCCTACATCTAACTAAAGAATAATCCATTTCAAAACAGGTTGACAAATACATAGAACTAGAAGTATGTAAGCAGGGTCAAATTGTAATTACCTCTTCTTTTGACCTCAATGGATGGCTCTGCTGTTGCCCGTCTCATAAGCTCAAGTGCTGCCTTGAAATTCTTATTCCTCAACTCCATTTCTGCCCATTCACACCAGAGACTAGCCAGATTATCCACGGTCTTGTAGTTCACTTGTACTGCCTTGTCATATATGACTCTGGCATTGGCAAGATCTTTGTGGCTCTCATACAGTTTCGCATACGCAACCCACAAAGTGTGTGGCTTTCCTACAGCCTTCATGGGATCAATTATCCTTACTGCGTCAGTGTAAGTCATTATCTGCTTAGTAGGATTATCCTCAAACAGCTTCACCCTCCGGTGCCATTGCTTTACATTATGAGGATTTTGTCGTAAAAGAACACTATTAGCCAAGAGGCGGCGAAAGGGGTTTCGCAAGATCTCCTCTTCGTAGAGAAGGTCGTCTTGAGAGGGATAGAACTCTTGAGAAATCGACATTGAGAAGCTTAGGAAATAGAACTGGCAACGTATCAATTCGATATCCAATCCTCTGAAATTTAGACAGAAAAATTTGTTAAACTATAACAAATCAGTAAATAACTGACAGAGCAGCAAATTAAAATAAAACGTTTAATAATGAAAAGAAATCGGTAAAAGTAGCGATCTTTTATCTTATGTTTATAATAATGGGACTGGGAAGGGGAATAAGAATAAGAAAGTCAAAACTTGTACTCTTATCAAAGCAAAGATAAACGAAGGAAAAAGACCACATCCCCAAGAATGTCGAAACTATCTTTTTAAATATATTTTTCAATTTTGCATCATGATGACTGAACACGTAACAGAACTGGGCAATGGGGCATATATATATGTACCTGAACCAGAGGAATGCGAAAAAGGAATACTGCGTCCTACGCGCAGGGTGGTCCGACAAGACAGAGCTGCCGCTGCCCAGGGAGACGCCGACTTGGGAACTTGCAAGTGGTTGGAGAGAGTGAGTTAGTAGGGTTAGGGATTTCGTTACTGGGGAAGAAAAGCAAATGCAGTGCGTGATCGTCCGAAGGGGAAGGAAGTATTGCGAAGGTCTATGTGTTTACTTGCTAGTACATCATTGTATGCGATGTGTGCCTTAGAGTATTAATATAGGTTATTTTATTTATTTGTTTTTTAATCTAATTCCAACTCTTTATATTTATTTTTTATTTATTTGTTTCTTAATCTAATTCGAACTCTTTATATTTGTTTTTTAGTTTAACTTAGATTTTCTTTGTATAAATATATTTTACGCACTTAAAAATGACACATAAATATTAAAATTTTTTATATAAAATTAAAATTAAATTAGTTAACTTTACGACTTGATTGAGGAAAATATATAAAAAAAAAATTATTCTTTTTGTCAATTGTTTTTAGATTTTCTTAGAGTGACAATTACCCTTTTGGGTGGAGAAACCTTTTGGTTTCTTCCTAGAGAGCTAGGGTTGTGAAGTCTCTCTTATTATATGAAATGGTGTTCATGAACATGGCTCTCTCTCTCTCTCGTTTTTTGCTGCCATGGATGTTCATTGGATTTATTGCATGGATATGCACTTCTTTTCTCTTTCTATAATCTCTTTTCTTTTCTTTTTCATAGATAAGTATTAGACCTAGATTTCTAACAAAAAATATCGAAAATGAGGATCTTCAAACAAAGAATTTTAATATTTCTGAACTAGCCATTACTCGTCATTGTTTGATATATAATTTCACCTCCCTCCTTTTTCTGTTGGCTCCTTTGCGTATTGCATTTTTCTAATCAAAGCAAGACAACAAAAATTGTCTAACAACAAAACACAAGGTATGCCCAACATTGGATATAGAGTATGGCTTGTGGGGGGGGGGGGGGGGGGGGCAAGGGTCAAAATGTCCCATTAAGATGGGACAAAACTGGGATAGAGGAAGAGATTGAGATAAAATTATGTATAAATGAAAGTTGGGATGAGACTTGGACAAGAGTCGTCTCATACTCTAAAATTTAAAAAATATAAATCAACACAATTTCATCTTATATGTTTAGTATTAAGACTAAACCAAAATATATAGGATAGGACCATGTTAATCAAGATGATACCAAGATAATACTTTTAAAATTAGAATAGGACAAGAAGACTTATAAGACATGATTATAACAAGATTTGGTAAATATCAATTTTGGTCCCTCACACTTAAAACTCTTATTAATTTAGTCCCTCACACTTTTAAGTTTATCGATTTGGTCCCTCACACTTAAAACCCTAATCAATTTAGTCCCTTAAACTTATAAAACTTATCAATTTAATCTCTCACAGTTCAAAAATATTAATAAATTTAAGGGGCGAAATTGATAAAAATTTGAAGTGTGAAGGACTAAATTGATAAATTTGAAATGTGAGGAACTAAATTGATTATGGTTTCAAATATAAGAGATGAAATTTATTAGGGTTTCAAATGTGTGAGACTAAATTGATAAATTTAAAGTGTGAGGGACTAAATTGATAAGAGTTTCAAGTGTGAGAGACCAAAATAAATATTTACTATAACAAGATTTTTTATTACGGTCAAAGTTTAGAACATAATTAAAATAGATAAAATCTCAGTTCGTACCCACCTCTATAATTTTTTATTAGGCTCAAAAGATTCTTTTTTGGGCCTAAAATTTTCTTGCTCGAAGCCCTAAATTGTATGAGACTATACAAGTCTGCCCGAAGTCCTCCATGGCTCCATCCTCCAGCAATAGGCGAATATTATGTACTGTATATTTCTTATCTTAACGTCACACTCTTTCTGGAACAAAATAATCTTTTTCCTTCATCAATCGTAAGAGTATGTTCTTAATATCACTTGGAACATTGATGTTGTATATATTTAGGAAAGTGCAAATGGACAAGTGTGCAAATATCAATGTATTATGATAACTATTGTGCATTACACGCGTCAGATATTGGCTTTCTCTAGAGATGAAGAGGATCCAAGCTTCCAGTTCATTCATGTGCCAGCAACACAGAATTAGCAATCATGCACCGACTAAAAGGATCAAAGAAGAAAGCAGTGCAGAACAATGGAGATCACTACAGAAAAGAACATCTCTTTATCAGATACTGCAACGAAGGGAGAAACTGTGCTTCCAACAACCAAGGTAGGACTGTAATATTTGTCCATGGCTTCATGGTTTCCCTGTTCATTCTTTCTAAATTAAACTATTCTTTTTTTGACAATTTTGCAGGATGAAAGGGAAAACGTTCACAAGGATCAAGAGCTGCTTATATATGTTTTAGGTATATTAATTGTTCTTCCATGCATGTGTTTTGTTTTGACTCATTTAAGACAAGATTAATGCTGGTTTTAATTAATTACAGGTCCTCCTGGCAGTGGTTAGAGCACACAATGGTCCAAGTTTGCTGCAGAATTTGGGTTTTCCCATCTCAGTGTTGGTCACCGCCTTCAAGCAGATATTCAATCTGCATCTCAACATGAGTACTTTCCCATCAGCCATCATATAGCCTCAAGATTTTCATCATTTCCATAGTTACATGCTATAAAATTGTTCATCGTTATGATCTTTGTATGTTAGTGAACAATAAGACTATTCTATTCCCTTCTTAGGGGTCACACTATTATATATCTTATTTTGGGATTTGGATTCTAAGACTCTAATGAAAAATTATTGACTTTTGAGTGAATCTAGATATTTATTTTTCTAATATATATGTAAATATGTGATGAAATTTAGACTATTATATTTGAAACTAATAGTTTAGATCCACTCAAAGTCAATAATTTTTCTCATTACAAAGTTAGGAAATCCAAACTTTATATTTTGTCGAAATCCAAACTTTATATTTCGTCCGTGAATTTAGATGGGATTCACTTGATAATTTTGAGAACTGTTGCTACTCTTGCGGAACAATGATTGAGGAGTATAAGAAGGAAGGAAATGAAGAAAAGGCAATGAAGAAAAGCAAAACAAACAAATTTCTTGTTGATGGATTTCCTCGCAACCAAGAAAATCTTGCTACAGCTGAGAATATTGCATGCCTTTCTTTCTTTCTTACTGTAATGTCAATCATCAATCAATGATGTTGAACATTTCTATTATTTGTTCTTTTTTTTCTTTGTTTACTAAATCTAAATCATTCTACAGATGAAAATAGAACCAGATATTTTTTTATACTTTGATTGCCACGAGGAAGAGTCAATGAGACGCCTCTTAAAAGAAATCAGGTAATTTGATTTCAAGCAATGTATTATATCTTAGTTTACTAATCTATAGATAGCTATGAGACCATCAAATGTTGATTTTAGTGATACAAAGTTAGGATGACTTAAGTATATTAATCTAAATTCATGTCTATATGTATGCAGAAAATATTTTTAAAAGAGCTTTACTCTATTTAAGTCATCCATTACGTGTTTCTTCTTGTTTGTACCCAAGTATCATTACACTATTCGGATGTGAGACGTATTAGTCCAATCTCATGGAAGCAATAACTGATAAAATTTTTCAGAGATGATTTTAAGGTTTTGAACTTAAAATCTTTTATTCAGAATGTCTCAAAACTCAGTTTATTATTATTTAGCCAACATTTTAGCCTAAAATGCCCTTTGTGCTTCCATTATTTGTCTTCTTTTGTTGATTTCACTACAATCTTAAGTGATTTTATTAAACTTTTATTTAACATATTGAAAAGATAGATGCAGATATTGTAGAATTATATCAAAGAGCTAGATGAAATTATACAAGTTATTAGGTATGATCAAGTGATAAGATATTATGTCATTACAAAAGAGGTTAAAAGTTTAAACCTTCTTGCTTGTTATATAACAAATAAAAAAGCATACATCATTATTATTTAACTTAATATTTTATCAACTTTTCTTGAAATTATACTATTCAGACATGTCTAGTATCCTAGTTAACTCACTCCTTCAATAGATAGGATTTGGTTTCAATGCTGGGTTATTTTTGTACTGGGCAATAAATAAATAATCACGATTTATTTTAAAATATCTTTTGTGTGATATATTTTGTAAAAGTGAATCATAATCATTCATCTACTGTCTAACAAAGAAGCTATATCCCAATAAATTGCTACAAGAGTCTTGAATTTTGGGTACTTTAATTTGATATTTCCAATTGTATATATTTTGGAGATGAATATAGAGCTTCCTTTTCTAGGTTTTCAGATGCGAGATTTGTATTTTCTCTATAACTTCAATTTCTGTCATAAAGATCTATTGCTATTTGTAGACTTAGCTTTATATTTGGATGAACTACAATATATATATATATATAGTGTGTATGTGTGTTTTATACACTTCTATTATTTGTTTTTTTCCTCAATTTCACACCACACAACTTGGTAGGGAGAGTTTTGCTACTCTTATAGTTTTATCTAACTCAAACCGAATTCGTTATAAGTTGAAGGATTTGATAATTAATTTGTATCTCACAAATACCAATGATCAAAACTCAAAAAAAAAAAAAAACAAAAATTTCACACAACATAACTTGAAAGGAAGTCACTATAGTCCAAAAGGAAATTTAAAAACTAAGTAAGTCGATATAGTTGATAATTAGTTGGGTTCTTTAAATATGTTGATAAAGCGTCGAACCTTACAGTGTGTATAAAAAATGTTTTGCTAGAAGTGATTGTACTCATTTTATAATTTCTCTCTCAAATAGATTAGTCACTAATTGTCAACTGAAAAATACAATAAGTGCAAAAGAATATAAAAAAGAATATGTTTTAAATATTTTTTTAAAAAAAATCAATTAAATAAAGAGTTGAAGTGGAGCTAGGCTTATAGAATATGGCTCTTCATATAGCTGCAATCTCCTTATGCTAGAATCAATTGTCAGTGTAAAATGATCAATTAGTGCTTATACTTTCATGTAGCGCATGGTTTGTCAGTCAAACATGAAATTATCACAAGAAGTCAAAATCCACAAGTGATATCGAAGGACCTGTAATTATTAACTAGTAAATCATTTTTAAGGGGCTTGTGAATTTTGTGTTTGAACTCAAAATTGTAGCCAAATTACCCCCTCAAAAAAAAAGAAAAGAAAAGAATATAGCTTTATGTATAGGAAAAACAAAAACATATTTAGCAAGTTTTAGAGTGTTTGTGTAATTAAAAATAACCATAAAATGAAATAATTGAGAATGAATGATTGGTAAGTTTTTTGTCACTGCATGAAACATTATCTTTAACAATCAAAATTAGTGACCCACTGGAAAAAAATGAAGTTGGCAGTGATTGTCCCCTTTTTAGTAAAATCTTCTGTTAGTATTTTCACTTAAATTCAAATATTCTAAAAAAATTAGCAATTGATTGTTAAGCGATAATAGCCTTGTGACTAATTTATGACTAAATTGACTAAGGGTTACTAAAGATTGAAAATAGAAGCTATTGATAGATAGAAATAGATTTGCTCAATTTTGCATATAGAACCAACGCAATGATCATATTTATTTAAAATTATTTATTAAATGAAAAAATAATTTGATGGTACAAAATAAAATACGTTAACTCATTAACTTATGAATAATATATTAAAATTTTACTTAAAACAAAGTATAAATAACTATCATAGTTATTTTCACTCCATTTGTGTTATTTTGTGCTGCTCTCACTTTTGGTTGATAATTGGATAGTAATTTCTGCTTTGATTTAGAAAAAGTTTCAATAAATTATTTTTAAAATAATAATTTTTATTTTGTAAGATCAAATTATTATAATTATTATTATTATTTTAGTGCACATATTCAAATTAATATGACCATCATGTTTAATAAAAAAAATCAGCCAATCTAAATCGTGACTGATTCTTTCTGTCATTAATTTTTTTTTTTTTAAGCATTATAGTTTGTAGCATAATTAAAAAAATAGGACAAAAATATATAAAATTCAGAAAAAAAATAAAGTGATTATCTCTCTAGAGAGAGAAAACAAAAGAAAATTAGGAGAAAGAAAATTGAACGTATTAATCAAGTACAAAACTCGAGAACTCACGCTATGATTCCCTATGACAAGTCTGAAAAAGTGTGTTTTATCTGTTACAATTTCATTGGACCAGAATAGGCTCATCCTAAATTTTATCTGTTAATTCTGGTATGACTATTAAGTACTTAGAATATGCATAAGCAAAAGTGTGTCTGGAAACAAGCATAATATGTGCAACCACATGTAAACTGATTCCAAGGACGAGATCAAACAACTCGGCCCAAACTTAGTGTATCAAATTATAAAACTAGTCTGAAAAATGTTACTACTTTCACTACTACTACGACTACTAATAGTTCAATAGATTCTGACAAGAAATACTTACATCAAAACTTCTGATCTTCTGCCTATAGCTATGCCACAACTCGAGGTACGTGAAATCTTCCTACAATTACATATGTCACTCTTCTTCAAAGTCCAAAAGGAAATCGGTCAAGTTCTCCGAATCGTCTACGGCCTCTTCCAAGGACATGGGACCATCCTTGCTACGTTTTGACTGCATTTTTAAGGAGAGGAAGGAATGTTTACACACTGATAATGATGGAAGAAGAAGAAAAATGAAACATAACAAAGTATTCCAAATCCAAATAAGTGATACTAAAATATCTTTCTTATTGTAGAAAGTTTAAAAGTGCTAAGACTAATCTATTTATTTTCTTTGCCAAGGTACTAAATGTAACTTAACATAGACAAGTAAACAATGATGATATTCACATGAGCTTTGTTGATATAGCACATGTCTTTAACGGCAATATGAAGATCCAATCATGACAATTCTGGAATTTGAGCAACATCATTTCCTGATCAACAATAATAACAACGGGTGGTCTGCGATCTTGGCTCATTTTAAGCAATAACAGACAATACATGCAGGGGCAAAACCACAGGTATCTGGTTTACAAGAATACCTTCGACTTGCCCAATCCGCGTGTAGTTTTTTAAGACACTCCAGTTGCGAGAAATCTTCTCTTCCTCATCCTCATCCTTCTCTTCCTCTTCTTCTTCTTCTTCTACATCCTCAAGATCACTATCCTCCTTTTCATCCTGTTGGAGATCATTTGAATGGAGGAAATTGTTACTTTCAATCAAACGTTATGACATATAAAACTCCACTATACAGTTAAGATTTAAGAGAGAAAATGGAATCTTGTGAAGATGGTAAGTTGAAACTCACATCATTTTCACCAATGTCAACAGCTTTGGACATAGCTTCATCCATATCTGTAATCTGTCATATTGTAAATGAAAGGTGTCAAACTATAGAATGACAAGTGATAAACAGGTAGTCTCTGAAGGAGGAATGAAAAAGTAAGAAAGTAAAATGAAGTGATGATAACGAACAAGATATTCAATTCGCCGAGCATTATAAATGGGCCACATAGACATCCACTGAATCTAAAGAACTTTCCTATAGGACTATGCTATAAGTTTATGCAAGTTAAAGGGCAAATATTTTTGGTCAAATCTACTTGGTATAAAAACTGTTACAGGACCATGTACCATCTATTCTTGTGATGGACTCGTACGTGATGTAGTTTCTAATTATTTATTTATTTGTAAAAAATTATGCATATTTATAAGATACATTTTACATGAGGATAAATATATTACTTAGATGTTCTCTTGTTCATAATAACATCTAATTTAACACAACAATCTGAGTGATATTTACAATGATGACAACCCCTCCATTCAAGTAAACTGGATTTTGCATGCTCACAACTTAGCTAAAGCTGCGGAGACCTCATAGCTCAGTGAGTCATCTACCACTGGGCTGAAAAAGTAGTTAAATAATGAATATCATATGAAAACTAGCTGAGGATATTTGATGACCAAACCAATCAGAACAAGCATCTCACCACTTTCATAATGCTGATGGAAATAAGAAATCCCTCTGGATCTTAAGAACACAATCAGTTTCATAATGCTATTAAAAGCACCAATGCATAACGCCTTGACATGACTACCCAAGTCATAATTATTATTGGAGATGAAATCTTGCATGAAACTTTGCTTATTTGACATGTGACAGCATACTATTTTAACAGAATCCAGTTATCAAATATCACGCCAGAAAACTTTCAGGTTTTACTTTATGGGCCCATGGCATCATTTTTTCCTTCCCTGCACATGAATTGAGGTAAAGCCGCAGTTTTCAAACCCTCTAGATGGAAACATGTACGTGACATATCAAATGAAAACAATATTAGCAGAAGCAGCAGTAGTGACAACAAAGCTTTGTGTAAACTGGATTAACCAATGCCTTACCTCAACTTGTTCAGTCTTCTCCTTTGCCAGAATCTTGTCAAGCACCTCCCTTGAAATAATTTTTCCATGCTGATTATATTAGGGGAAAAAGTTAAGTACTTATGATACAGACAAATGACCATAGATGTTATTAAAAATTCAATACTTCCCTTACAAATCTGAAAACTAAATAATCCAACAGTCACTAGAAAGGGAAGAAGAAGCAAGCATGTCCAAAGATTTCACCAAAAAATCAGCCACCATAACTACATGTAAAGATAGATGTCAATCTCAAACTACAAATATGAAATATAAGTTGGATTTCACCAAAAGCAATAACCTAAGAATGCTCCTAATGAAGCAACACGCACTAGCTATCTTGTAAACAGTAAGCAGATTCAGAGTTTGAGCATATACTATTCCTTCATTTAAACCTACTAGTAGAATTGTTTTCCATTATGGATAATAAAAAAAAATCTCAGAACCAGGATTTCACTATCTGTGAAATATGGTGACTTTCCAGTAAATTGTACTTAATACCTGTAGGAAAATTTCATGGAAAGATTTCCAGGCTAGATTTCGTTTTAATGTATGAAGCACAACTAATGTAAAATCCAAATCTGCTGATTTCATTATTTTGAAAATTCTTAGAAGCAACCGTGGCATGCAGCACAAATTTGATCTAAGTAGCAATGCAAGCTGGTCATCAACAAGAATACTAGCAAGCCGTAGTAGTATTAATTGACATAGTTTTTTTATATGCAAGATTTATTGTCAAAAAGACAAAATGTTCCACTCCCTCTTATGGTTTGTGGATCATACATTACATTTTTATTTCTAGGTTTGAAGTTTATAGTCACAAAAATTTAGTTGCATGTGTACTTTTAAGAGAATTGATTCAAAGTTAGAACTATATAAGCACTTGAAACTTTGGCACCATGTGAGCTTCATCCATTCCCATTCAACACGTTTGGCATATCATCATTAACTGAAAACGCTATGAAAGTATAGACTTGGTTAAAAATGTCAAAGTGTAAAAATCTCAATAGAAGAAAATAAACTATAAGAATTAAAATTATAGAGTCTTACAATTTATTTTTTCCTTTTTCGTTTAAAAGTGTCATAGATAAATAGTTCTAAATGAATCATCATTCAAGTAATTTTTTTTTATATAAATTACAAAATTTAGGTGAATTCATATTTATAGTATTGGATATTTAATGTTAAAAGGGTAAATAAGATAAATTAAGTTAATATTTTTTTGTAAGGTAAGCACATTTAAAGCTACAAAGAAAGTATTAGTTCAGTGACAAACAACTTTTTTAGTTTTTGTGTGCCATGGCTTTATACCACAACGTTTGCTAATATTTTTATTTATTAGAAAACTAATTACTTTTTCTGTCTTATATCTTTTATTGTTTAAAGTTATTGCACAAAACTTAAGAAATCATAGTACTATAGAACTTTAACAATAATGCCCTTATTAAATATATTTTATATCATTTAAAACAATTTCATATGATACACTTACTACTATTCAATTCATACAAATTCCAATATGTTAAGAGAGATATTTATTTTTTTTCTATTTATTCATGTATTGGAACCTATTAAAAGTTAGTATGAGAGTCTCGTACCTTTTTATGTAATCTATGCGTATTGAGAACCTAAAAGAGGGAAACATTGCATTAATATATGTTCCTTGCACATTTTTTATTAAAATGGTGAATTTTGTTTAATTAATAAGGGTATACATTTTTATTTTTTGGATAAAACCTCAGTTTTAAAATAACAATTGTTTTGGGATGAAAAAGTTCTCCAAAATAATAAAAGATAACTAACTAAAAAAATGATTTCATTAATAAAAGTGTAGCACACATTGTCCCACAAAGTTGAGACAAAAATGTCTTTCCATTAGCTTACTGAAAGCAAACTTAGTCCAGAAACATTTTAGGTAAAGGGTCTCCAGTTGAAGGAGAATGAAGAAATATCATAAACATAAGAGTGTTCTTAGATTCATTGTCATGCCAAAACTATAACATGTTGATAATCATTCATGTGTTGGATTAGTTATATTCTTTCTAGAGAAAAATACCTTTTTTATCCCCAATATTATATGACATTAATAAATATTCTCTCACATTTTACTCTTAGCAAAATTGCCCTCGTCAATTTAAACCTCTAACAAATTTGCCCTTCCATCACTTCTTTGCATTTTGTCACAAAAATGATTTGAATGGTCTTTAACTACCTTTCAGATCACAAGCCTTCGCTTGTTAGAGACTAAAGAATATTTCTAGCCAAAGCTACTTGAATGAGTATGCTAGGATTTTTTTTTTTTTTTTGCCTTCATGTGAGTTGGGATGTCATCTCCTGTTAATGAAGTGATTGATCAACTTAAGAAAGTGTCCAAGTCGATATTTTTTTTTATTGTTTTTGACGAAAAATGTTTTGGGTTTTTTAAAAGGGAACTTTGTTTTGTAAAAGCAATCATTTTCTATTTAGAGAATGCTAATCAATTTCCACTTATGGAATGCTATGTTTGTGTATGTCTTTGTGGGTAAAAAATTTCTTCATTTCGAGAAATATATTTAACCCTGAAGTTTTACTTTATTTTATTTGTTTACTATGACAAGTATGAAGTTTCATTAACAAAGTTACACAAAATGATATGTTTGTTAATGCCACATAGTGTAAGGGATACATTTGCTAACGTTTTAAAGTGATGATGGCAATTTTGTTGAGAGTAAAGTGTTAAGAGTATATTTTTAATGCTATACAGTTTAAGGGATAAAAAATGTATTTTTCTCTTCTTTCTACTATAGTGGCTCTTAACTCATAAGCTATTTAATTGGAAAGGGGGCTTCAAACCTTACACTAATTTTAAGATGTAGCCCCACCAAACTTCATTAACAATCAGTGCCACCCTTTTAAAAGGTAGTTAACTGAACAACCACTCCTATTTAGAATGAAGTAATCAACATTTTTGTAGTTAGGATGGAATTAAGTAATCAATTTTTATGGTTAGGATGTCTACCATAATCTTAACTCAACTTAGTTCTAGATTCTTCTTTTAATTATTTTGGTTGAAAATTTTTTTTCATCTCCTTTTAGAGAAACAATAAGGTGGCATTCGCGAGTGTTTAGCACAGTGGTTAGACACGTCCTTAATATTACTGGGGTCTTATAATTAAATTTTGCTAACTAATGTTTTAACCCGAGGCACTTACGGAGCGATCTTCTGTCATAATGTGGGTGGTTGAGGCTTTGCCGAAAGTAAAAAATTTCTTGTTACTTAATATAAAAAAAAAAAAAAAAAAAAGTGACAACTCCTCGATCTCAACGTCAATCTTATAATTAAGGGAGTGTGGGCCCCTTTGTTAGGTGAAAATATAACATTATAAGAGCAATCTCTCTAGTCTCATAATGGACAATGCATTCACCCACCCCTTTTAAAACCATAATATGGTCTCCTGAATTAATAAAAGATTAAAAATAAAAATTAGGAAAAAAAGTTAAAAAATGAATATAAAAAAAGTTAGAAATTACCCTACCTACCGTTGCAATCGTTTTCATGGACTAGAAAATAAAAATAGTTCTGACGACAAAAAAAGAAAATAAAAATACTAAATTATGATATCTAAAATAAACATCAAATAAAGAAATTAAGATTTTGATTTTTCAGATGTTCTAACTTCTTCTTCTTCTTTTTTTTGGTACATTGAAATGTTCTATTTTTGCAACATTAAAATCAATTTTGTTAGGAGAAATTTATAAAAGCAAAGGTTATAAGTTTTGCTTTGATAACATAGTCTTGGCATTCATTTCGAACTCTACGTGGCCCACAAATGATGGTAACGTGTTTGCCTTAACTTCTCTTTATTCTCTACAGTTTGAATGCAATACATAGAACGTTCATATTAGGCAAAGCATTACCAAAATGATGAATATAATTAAGGAACTGAGGAAAACAAAATACCTAAACCCTAATTGCAAGCGATGTTGCACTAATAATTATCTTTAATTGCATTGGATTCAGTTTATCTTTAATAATATTTTTTATTTCTTTTATCGGCGCAAGTTTTGATTTTTATTGGATGCAATGCGTTGTTTTACTTGAACTGTCAGTTTATCATTAATAATAATTTTTAATATTTTTTATTTCTTTTTTTCTGTGCAATTTTTTGCTTGTATTGAATGCAATGCACTGTTTTACTTGAACTTTGCATTAATTATATTGACAATAATATTTTTTATTTCTTTTTTCGGCACAATTTTTGGCTAAATACACTGTTTTACTTGGACCTGTAAAAAAGTCTCAATTGGATACCCTTTGTTAGGTGAAAACTCAAGTCCATCTCCTGCATCTTAAAAGAAAGCATACTCTCCTCAAACTGAGTATGAATCAAAATCACACCACAATCCCTTACTGTTGTTCAGTAGACATGCCCTCCTCAAATATATACATCACTAGCAGAGTACTATATTAGGAGGGGTTTACATGAGAAGGCAGGGGATATATTTGAGGAGGGATGCCTAGTAAGCAAATCACACAAACTCTAACCAGAGCCTTATGCTTCATTTTCCCTCTATTGAAAAAAACTAATCATCATTCAAAACTGAAGCTAACTTTCTACAGCCTCTTGCCATTCTTCCAACTCATATTGAAGATGGCAAGAGGCTGTAGAAAGTTAGCTTCAGTTTTGAATGAAGATCAGTTTTTTTCAATAAAGGGGAAAACGAAGCATAGGCTGTGGCAAGATGTGGAATGATAGTTTACCCAAACCCTAACCACATATATATAATAGGGATATCTTGCTTTTGACATGGGATACGATTTAGAGATTATAAAATTGAAAGAGAGAGAGAGGCAATGAACTCGTGACAAGGAAAGTGAAAAAAGATGTGCTTATATATAAAAGTATAGAGAAACTAACGAGACATGGAAATATTATTTCCGAAATATGCATGAGATATGTGTGAATATATTAAGTTGCATATTGTAAATTTGCTTGAAACTTGAAGCTGTTAGATTTTGAGGGTGAATGGCTCTGATTTTTCAATTCCATATCTGTCCTCTTCCCATATATGTGTTTTACAGAAGAAAATAAATATGAGAAAATATTTTTTTTATATTCAAAAGGTTTGTTTTGTTTGGAGTTTTGTGTGTGCGTTTGGGAAAAAGAGTTACTAACTTATTTTGAAAATTACGTTTTATTGACTTAGTCAATAAGCTAGTAGTAGTGTTTGATAAACTTAAAATAAAATGAAATTATAACGATTGAATGCTAGCTTTTGAAACGCCATTTGAAGTAACGTTTTAATTTTAAAAACTAGAAAATAATATTTCATTCTCATTTTTACCATTAATTTTTAAGAAATAACAAAATTTACTCCTCACATAATTAGCCATACAACTCAACCTCACTCTATTATCTTTCACGCTTTCCCCTACTCCTTTCTTTTTCCTTTGCCATTTTCTTCCTCTACTCTCATTCTAAGTAATAATTAATTAAATAAATAATTTTTTTATAATAAATAAATAAATAAATAAATATCTAATTATTTAATTTTGATATTACATCACTATAATATTACATGTCATTTTAAGTAATTTAACTAGTTGTAGAGTTAATTTTGTTAAATAATTCTAATTTAATTAGTTAGCAATACAATTATGAACTTTCAGCTCCAGTCTCACAACTTTTAGCTAACATCACAATTCACAATTATAATCTTATAGCTTTTAACTAATTTTGTCAACCATACTCTACATCTATATACATTTTACTATAAAGAAAGAGCATTTGCGACACAGAGAGGGCCTTATCATATAATTGTATTCTAAACTTGTAAACTTTTATATCATCAAAATAATTTGTTTTTTATTTACAAAATCATTAATTATTATATAAATTCAATTTAATTTTAAATATAAATAATTTAAATAGATAAATATAATCATCAAATAAATATTATTTTTTATAAATAAACCACAAATATATCAATTTTTATATGCTTAATTTAAATTAAATATAAATAATTAAAAAATAATAAAATGTTATTTTTATTTATATATTTTTGTGCTTTTGTATTTATTTTCTTGTCATTTTAATATAGTAAAAGCACTTTTATATTTATACATTTAAATAATTTTTTTTTTCAATAAATTACCTTACCTTGTATCTGACTTAGTGTGGTAAGCAGGTTTTTATTTCTTTCCACATGCTTATTGACAATCATTTATGTAAGATACTGAGACAGTCTTTTCAATGTACTACACCACATTCTTTCTCGATAGACCTAAAGTGAGGAGAAATATAAGGTAACTTCAGCATGTGCCATGTATGTAATTCTTAATGAAGGATGGTACTGTGTCCAGAACCTTACACATCCACTTTGTTTCTCATGACATATGGCTATCCATGCCAGTTGTGTGTTCGCTGTTGCATTTTATGTAAAATTGGTGGGGCTATTCGTAAGTAATGGAACATTCATAAACTGTAGAAAGCATTCTTCTAATATGTATAGAAATGTAGCAGTACTCTTCACGTCGTTGCCCAGAGTATCAAACAGTTTATGTGATTATTGAGTAATTATAGGGATCAAAAGAATTGGTTTTGATTTTATCCTTCTTATATAAGTATCATCATGGTTATTGGAATTTCATATTTGGCTTATGCTTTACTTGTAGTGGCTTCTGTTGGGGACAAGCCAGTTCAGATGAAGTTGCATAGATCTTTGAAATTATGGAGCTTTTATGTGGACTTAGAGGAAAGCCTCGGTACATTGGAGTCTACTCGGGCCATTTATGAGCAGATATTAGATTTAAGAATAGCTACCCCTCAGATAATCATCAATTATGCATGCTTTTTGGAGGTATGGAGCAACAATTTTGAGTTAATACAATATTTCTTTTGGGGTTTTCTTCTACTTGTTTTTGTTGAATGTTGATTAACAAGTTGTTATTATTGACTTTTGTAGGATCATGGATACTTTGAAGATGCTTTCAAGATATATGAAAGAGGTGTAAGGATATTCAAGTACCCACATGCTACAGACATATGGGTTACATATCTGTTGAAATTTGTGAAAAGATATGGAAATACTAAATTGGAAAGAGCCAGAGAGCTGTTTGAAACTGCTGTTGATATGGTATATACATTGTTGTTTCCGCAAATCAAAATTCTTTCAATCTATTGTATGTTTCTTGCTACTATCATACATTAAGCCTGTTGACCTCATAGCTATCTATAGATTGAGTAAACTAAGATACAAGACAACACTTGAAACCAATTACTCTGCACTGCTTTCTTCTTTGATCCTCTCTCTCCCTTTCCTTTGAGTCGGTGCATGATTGATAATTCTCTGTTGCTGGCACTTGAATGAACTGGAAGCTTGGATCGTCTTGATCTTTAGAGAAAGCCAATATCTTACGCGTGTAATGCACAACAGTTATTATAATACATTGATATTATTATAATACAATGATATTTGCACACTTGTCCATGTGTACTTTTCTAAATATATACAACTTCAATGTTCCAAGTGATATTAAAGACACACTCTTACGATTGATGAAGGAAGAAGATTATTTTGTTCCAGAAAAAGAAGTTATGATAAGAAATAGACAGTATATAATATTTGCCTATTGCTGGAGGATGGAGCCATGAAGTTCAGGTAAACTTGTTTAGTCTCATAAAATTTAGGTCTTTGAACCAAAAAATTTTAGGCCCAAAAACTGCAATTGGGCTTTAGCCAAGCAAGTTTAATGAGTTCGATCCAGTTTAAGTATATCCAATACCCACTGTTCAACATATTATAAAAATAGATACAAGTTGAGATTTTGTCATTCTTACTTTTGTCCTAAACTTTGACCCTAATAAAAAATCTCATCATAATCTTGTCCTAAAAGTTTTGTTGTACCATCATGATCAATATGATTTTATTCTATATATTTTAGTCTTGTCCTAATACTAAACATGTAAAATAAAGTCGTTTTAATTTATATTTTATAAATTTTAGAATAGAGATAACTTTTGTCTAAGTCTCATCCCAACTTTCATTTAGGACATGATTTCATCTCAATCTCTTTCTCTATCCTAGTTTTGTCCCATCTTGAAGTTGTTCGTTTTTGACCCTTGCCCACCCCTAAGGCATACTCTATATCCAATGTTGGGCATACCTTGTCGTTTGTTGTTAGACAATTTTTGTTTTGTTTTGTCTTGTCTGATTAGAAAAGTGCAATATACATAGGAGCCAATAGAAAAAGGAGGTGGAATATATATATCAAACAATGACGAGTAATGGCTAGTTTAAAAAAATTAAAATTTTTTGTTTAAAAATCTTCGTTTTTTATATTTTTAGTTAGAAATCTAGGTCTAGTACTTATTTATGAAAAAGAAACAAGAATTTTAAAAAGAAAACAAAAGAGAGCATAGAAGGAGAAAAGAAGTGCATATCCATGCAATTAATCCAATGAACGTCCATGGCAGGAAAAAAACGAGAGAGAGAGCCATTTCTATGAACACCGCTTTATATATATATCCGTAGAGGCCATGGGAATGGCTTTTGAGAGACACAAATGAATTTCGCACCTATCAAAATAAAAGAGAGACTTCACAACTCTAGCTCTCTAGGAAGAAACCAAAAGATTTCTGCACCCAAAAGGTTAATTGTCACTCTGAGAGAAAATCTAGAAGCAATTGACAAAAGGAATATATATATATAAAAAAAAAAAAGTCAATATTTTCCTCAATCAAGTCATAAAGTTAATTAATTTGGACTTAAATAACACAGAAAAGCATGTTGTAGAGGTTTCCCTATAATAGTTTAGCAACATTACTCTTGCTCAAGTTTAATTTTCATAAACATATATATATATATATATATATATATATATATGGCTTACTCAAAGCTTTTTGTTTCACTTGGCATTGTGCTATACCTTTTCTATCAGTTCAAATCTCGACTCTGATGCTAGGTGAAGCAGTTGTTTTGGCTCCTAAATTTCTTGAACATTAAGAACCAATTAAATATGCATTTTTATTTCTCTATAGTTTATAGATATATATCTTTCTCCGCTACTTTCCTTATTTAAGCTGCTCCAAACTAATTAATATAACCCTTCATCTTCTTTGAATCATTTACAAGAACGAAGAATCGGAAAAATTAACGTTGATTTGAGTTTGTACTAATGGTTAATTGTTGGTCTTATATATTGCTAAATATATGAATGAAGTCTTGGGTTGCAGTTCTGAGAATGCAGTTATGTTAAACGTCAATAGGAAAAGTTTTGTCTCCTACGTGCTCTTATTTGGTTTGAATTAAATTAATTGGTGCTCAATATAGTTTTGAATACTACTGATTTATAAAAAATAAAAATAAAAAGTGAATGAAGTACCATAAAGTCTCTTGTGTCCTCAATTTGACGAAACACTCAAACATCAAACGCTCAAAGTAATAAAATATTACTATTCTAGGGCTAGAATAAAATAACTCCAACATAGAATAAAAGTCCAAAATAAAATGAAACCCTAATGAAAGTTTTAATAAAAACCCTAAAAATTCAACTACTCATTTTACATCAAGTGGTGGCAGCGACGAAAGGTTTTCTGCATTGTTTGATGGGCCTGCATTGTCCTCATCTTCTTTGTTCTTCGAGTTAAAAAAGTATCTGGCAGGAACATTTTGTCTGCAATTTGGGCAGATATATATACCTGTCTATAGTGGTTTCAAAGTAATTACCTGCGTAGTGATCGTGAAACACATGTTTGCATGAACACATCACGTATATCTTGTCACTCAATTTATATTTCTCAAGACAAACAGAATATATTTTGTCTTGTTTCTGCAGTGTAAATTGAATCTCCTTGTCATATTTGCATGTCTCTTTATTTTTGGTGAAACATTCTGTAATGAATATAAATGTTCCAATTACACAAAGAAGGAGAAGAAACAAATGAGATAAATTAAGCTTGAAAACTAAGAATAAGGCATTGGATAGACATTGAAACAAAAATTAAAGAATGAAGTAGAAGTTGTGGATGAAATGAGATATGTTAATGATCTTACTGTCTAGGGCTCCCCTCCCCGTAATCCATGGATCTCAAGGTACGTAGAAGACTCAAGATGAAGAAGAAAAAAAGTGGGATGATAGTTTACCCAAACCCTAATCCCATATATATAGTAATTAAAAGAAAGACGTTGTGTCATTAGAGTGAAGAGATACAGTACTAACATATGTGAATATTTTAGCTCTGAACAAAGATCACACTCTCCTTGGACAGAGCCAAACTGAACTATCAAAAATCTGATGCTAGCAGCTAGGGTTTCTTAGTTTGGCTACTAACTGATCATGAATCTGAAATAATCCGCATATATAGTCTCTTGAAAATTCTGAAAAGTCATCGATGATGACTGCCGTTTTCTTCCAACCAATACATTCTGTAAAAATTCCACATTAGTTGTGTGTAAGGCAAGAAGAAATATTAAAAGGAATATTATGAAGTAAAGTTACAACTTCATTTGTGGCTAAATCAGAAAACGTCCAATAAGGATACCCAACGAATGCACACTGGCCGGCGACTCTTACTAGAAAATTTGTCCCCTTTCCTTCCCTGATTATGTGCATAAGCAAGACACCCAAACACACTAAATGATTAAGGGAAGAAGGCTGTCCATGAAGCATTTCATAGAGTGGTTTCTCATTTAGAAACTATATGGATTAACTTGTACAAAAAGAAGTAAAAAATAAAAGTTACAAGAAGAAAAAAGAAGTTATTTTATGTTTAGATTGACTAATAAAAAGTTATTTAAATGTATAAATATAAAAATGCTTCTACTATATTAAAATGATAAGAAAATACATACAAAAGCACAAAAATATATGAATAAAAAATAACACTTTATTATGATTGTTAATTATTTATATTTAATTTAAATTAAACATATAAAAATTGATATATTTGTAAGTTTATTTATAAAAAATAATATTTATGTAATGATTATATTTATTTTATTTATTTAAATTATTTGTATTTAAAATTAAATTTAATTTATATAATAATTAATGAATTTGTAAATAAAAAACAAATTATTATGATGATAGAAAAGTTTACAAGTTTACAATACAATTCTACGATAAGGCCCTCTCTGTGTGAGAAATGCTCTTTCTTCATAGTAAAATGTATATAGATGTAGAGTATGTTTGGTAAAACTAGTTAAAAGCTATGAGATTATAATTGTGAGATTGAAGTTGAAAGTTCATAGCTGTATAGCTAGTTAATTAAATTAGAGTTGTTTGACAAAATTAATCGTATAATTAGTTAAATTATGTTAAATTACTTAAAATGACATGTAATATTATAGTGATGTAATATCAAAATTAAATAATTAGATATTCATTTATGTATTATAAAAAAAATTATTTAATTAATTATTACTTAGAATGAGAGTAGAGGAAGAAAATGGCAAGGGAAAAAGAAAGGAGTAGGGGAAAGCATGAAAGATAATGGAGTGAGGTTGAGTTGTATGGCAAATTATGTGAGGGGTAAATTTTGTTATTTCTTAAAAATTAATAGTAAAAATAAGAATGAAATATTATTAGCTAGTTTTAAAAATTGAAACATTACTTTAAGTAGCATTGCAAAAGCTAGTTTTCAATCGTTATAGTTTCATTTTATTTTAAGTTTACCAAACAATACTTCTAGTTCACTAAGTCAATAAGACACAATCTATAAAATAAGTTAATGACTCTTTCCCAAACACACACAAAACTCCAAACAAAATAAACCCTTTGAAGATAAAATATATATATATATATATATATATATATATATATTGTCTCATATTTATTTTCTTCCGTAAAACACATAAATAGGAAGAAGACAAATATGGAATTGAAAATCCAAAGTCATTCACCCTCAGAATCTAACAGCTTCAAGTTTCAAGCAAAAATCAATGCTATTTAGTTTGTTTGGAGGTATTATTACAAGGTAAAGTTGGTCAAAATTGGTTATACTTCTTTGAAAAAAAAAAAAAAAGCATCCTTTCATTAGGGGTGGGCACGGACAGTCCTGGCCTGGTCCGAAGAGTTGAGGACACAATCGGGACTCGGGACGGAACCAGACGCAATTGTGTCCCAATGAATTTTCGAGACTGGACCAAGACAATCAAAATTTTGTCCTGGTCCTATCCCAAATTTTATATAAATATGTCCTGTCTCGTCCTGTCCCGATAAGTATATACATTTGTCCCGTCTATTACTTTTACACCCTCATTTTTACTACTTACACCCATCTTTCTTCTTTTCTACATATTTTTAACATCTATCTTACTACTTTATACACTCAGTTTATTTTATTTTATTTTTTAAATTTAACTGGGACGGGATAAGACAAATGGATCAGAACAAGAATTAGGACAAAATTATATAAAATCGAGACAGGACAAAAAAAATATTTTTTTTTCAGGACGGCCCAATTCCTAGCCCGTCCCGGCCCGTGCCCACCCCTACCTTTCATCAACTTTAAAAATGAAATAATTTTTAATTTCTACAAGTACTTCTTGTTCAGCATAGAAATCAATTCAAACAATGATAAATTAAATAAAAATATTTTTTTTTTCAAATTAAAAGGAAAAACACATTTCTAAAAGTTAATCTAAATAAACTGTAAGCATAGCAGAATATTTTTTATTTATCAAATAATTCACAGTTAAAATGTACTCTCCCAAAAATCAATAGGAAGGTTTCCTTGGACCAAATCATGCTTATAACTCCTACGTATGTCACGCCAATTTACAACTATATGCAACTTATTATGTTCACACATGTCTCGTGCATATCACCCAAAAATTTTTCCATATCTCTTTAGTTTCTCTATAGTTTCTATATATAACACATCCCCTTTTTTTTTTCACGTTCCTTGTACACGAGTTCAATGTCTCTCTCTCTCTCTTCAATTTGATAATCTCTAAATTGTATCTTTTACTAAAAGAAAAGAGATAGACTAAGTTCTCAGAAGAGAGAGAGGGAGAGAGAGAGTAGGAAGTTTATACCCAGTTATAAACGGGGGACAAAATTAAAAAGCAATGATTTACGGGACAAAATATTAGTTTATAATTTTATGAAGCAAATATATATGAACCACATAGTACTAACATAATACTCCTTCCCATGTCAAAAGTAAGATTTGGGTAAAAGGTGGCTGTGATTAAATAATATATTATATATAGCAATTAAAACACCTTTGGGGATGAAATGTATAGATACTATACAAGTATGGGAGCACCATGGCACTGCTTGGTCTCTTCTCCCATTGCACTAGATATAAAGATGATATTTAACAATTAATATGGTGTTGGTTTAATAGAAAGCAAATTTAAGATATTTTAGTCGCCTCAAGTTCTTAAGATAGCTTTTATTTTTATTGGAAAAATTTACTATTGACTGTTTCTTATCACAACAAAAAATTAGTCTAATACACCAATGGTGTGAAAATATCGTGGTGTAAACCAAGTAAAGAAGATAATCTATAAGATGGATATATTATAATATGAAAATATGACATTATTTTGCTATTTACTAGCCTATCATTAATTACAAGGGAAGTTTTGAAATTGATAATACTACAAATAATTCTTTCAATGTCCAATTAGCAGTAACAGCGCAATGTTCTTTGCTCGAAGCTGTGACCTAATATTCTTTCCGCTTTCCATTTAAAGTACAAAAATGACAAATAAAACAATTTCCTCTCAAAATGTGATACTTAGAGCAGAGAATGATCTATATATCTTAACATATATTCTGAAAATTATTAGTACAGCTAAAGCCATTTTTCTGCTTTCTATCTCTTGTTTCTTTTTTCTCTATTCCAAAGAGGAACGCAACAAGAAGGGAAAAGGGTTTTAAGAGGATAAGGCAAGGATGGGATGCATGAAGCATTGTGGGAACAAATTTTGGAACCGATAATGCGTCTGGCTTCAAGATAAAGAAATCTTTTCTTTTTTTGGTATATCGTGTCATTTTATATTTCAAAGCTTATAATTGGTTAAGAAATTAATTTTTATATTAAATAAAATGATGAATAAAAATCTTTTAGAACAATTATATGTGGATGAAGGTACCATAAAGTCTCTTTATGTCCGTAATTTGTTAGTTCACCTACTACTTTGTTAGTATAATTAATAGATTAAAAGAAAAAGATATTTGTCCATATGTGCTAATTTTCTTCTTTTTCAGAGAAATTGTAAGAATCCCTAGCCAAGAAATAATAGAAAAATCATTGAAGAAATGCACATATATAAACAAAGCCATTTTTGACATTCTTAAACTAAGAAACATTGATACACGCATTAAAGTTCTAAACTTAAACACAAGAAAGCGACTTAACCCTAGAAAGAAAACACAAATCTTAAGTTCTAAATAACATATACACACAAACACGAGGAAACCACTTAAACTTTGAAAAGGGGCTTAAGATAAAGTGAAAGAATACACTAGCTAGCTAACTCCCAAGTTTGAACAACAACTATGATATTGGTGGGGGTGGTGACGAAGGGTTTTCTGCATTATTTGATGGGCCTGCTTTGTTCTCATCTTCTTTGTTCTTCAAGTAAAATACGTATCCGGTAAGTACATTTTGTCTGCAATTTGGGCAGATATATATACCCTTATCTACAGTGGTTTCGAAGTAATTATCTACGCAGTGATCATGAAACATATGTTTACATGGACACACTACATATATCTTGTCACCCACTTTATATTTATCAAGACAAACTGAACATATTTCGTCTTGTTTGTGCAGTGTAAATTGAATCTCCTCGCCATATTTGCGTGTCTCCTCACTTTTGGCAAAATGTTCTGTAATGGATATAGATATTCTAGTTACACAAAGAAGGAGAAGAAATGAATGAGATAAATTTAGCTTGAAAACTAAGAATAAGGCATTGGATAGATATTGAAACAAAAATTAAAGAATGAAGTAGAAGTGGTGGGTAAAATGAGAAAAATTAATGATCTTACCGTCTATGGCTCCCCTCTCTGGAATCCATGGATCTCAAGGTACGTAGAAGACTCGATAGGAAGAAGAAGAAAAAGATGTGGGATTATAGTTTACCCAAACCCTAACCACATGTATATAATAGGGATATAGTATAGTTATCCAGATTTGGTGGTATCTTTCCACTGCATGTTTATTGTGATCTTTGACTTATTCAAACTTGTAACAAACACATATGTCATAGTGTTATTAACCAAATAACTCGATTCATTGGGTATAGGCTCATTAAAGGCCTATTGTCTTGTAATTACGAAAATATCATCCTAATTGCTAATATGAATAACTCCCACCATTGATGAACAAGGTATGCATTTCTTATCTCATTCTTTACTCTTCTACAAAACAACTATTGACTTTAGCATCGGAGCCTTCCCCTCAAATCTCACCTCTACCTTCTTCCTTGTAGGATCTTCATCACTCTCAACTAGGAGCTACATCAACCCAATCTAGACTACATCAAGTACGAGTCCATCACAAGAATAGATGGTACATGGTCCTGTAACAGTTTTTATACCAAGTAGTTTTGACAAAAAATATTTGCTTTTTAACTTGCATAAACTTATAGCATAGTCCTATAGGAAAGTTATTTAGATTCAGTGGATGTCTATGTGGCCCATTTATAATGCTCGGCGAATTGAATATCTTGTTAGTTATCATCACTTCATTTTACTTTCTTACTTTTTCATTCCTCCTTCAGAGACTACCTGTTCATCACTTGTCATTCTATAGTTTGACACCTTTCATTTACAATATGACAGATTACAGATATGGATGAAGCTATGTCCAAAGCTGTTGACATTGGTGAAAATGATGTGAGTTTCAACTTACCATCTTCACAAGATTCCTTTTTCTCTCTTAAATCTTAACTGTGTAGTGGAGTTTTATATGTCATAACGTTTGATTGAAAGTAACAATTTCCTGCCTTCAAACGATCTCCAACAGGATGAAGAGGAGGATAGTGATCTTGAGGATGTAGAAGAAGAAGAAGAGGAAGAGGAGGATGAGGATGAGGAAGAGAAGGTTTCTCGCAACTGGAGTGTCTTAAAACCTACACGCGGATTGGGCAAGTCGAAGGTATTCTTGTAAACTAGATACCTATGGTTTTGCCCCTGCATGTATTGTCTGTTATTGCTTAAAATGAGCCAAGATTGCAGACCACCCGTTGTTATTATTTTTGATCAGGAAATGATGTTGCTCAAATTCCAAAATTGTCATGATCGGATCTTCATATTGCTGTTAAAGAAATGTGCTATATCAGCAAAGCTCAAGTGAATATCATCATTGTTTACTTGTCTATGTTAAGTTACATTTAGTACCTTGGCAAAGAAAATAAATAGATTAGTCTTAGCACTTTTAAACTTTCTACAATAAGAAAGATATTTTAGTATCACTTATTTGGAATTGGAACACTTTGTTATGTTTCATTTTTCTTCTTCTTCCATCATTATCAGTGTGTAAACATTCCTTCCTCTCCTTAAAAATGCAGTCAAAACCTAGTAAGGATGGTCCCATGTCCTTGGAAGAGGCCGTAGACGATTCGGAGAACTTGACCGATTTCCTTTTGGACTTTGAAGAAGAGTGACATATGTGATTGTAGGAAGATTTCACGTACCTCGAGTTGTGGCATAGCTATAGGCAGAAGATCAGAAGTTTTGATGTAAGTATTTCTTGTCAGAATCTATTGAACTATTAGTAGTCGTAGTAGTTGTGAAAGTAGTAACATTTTTCAGACTAGTTTTATAATTTGATTCACTAAGTTTGGGCCAAGTTGTTTGATCTAGTCCTTGGAATCAGTGCATGTAGATACATGAGGTTGCACATATTATGCTTGTTTCCAGACACACTTTTGCTTATGCATATTCTAAGTACGTAATAGTCATACCAGAATTAACAGATAAAATTTAGGATGAGACTATTCTGGTTCAATGAGATTGTAAATTTGGCACCATGACATGGTATAAATTCATCAGTAGTTTGTTGTAATGGATGGAGAAAGCAAAAGTCTAAATTTTAGAGCCTGTTTAGATTAACTTTTAAAAAATATGATAAGCTAAAAAGAGAAGTAAAAAATAAAAGCTAAAAAAGAGAAATATCCCTTCACATACTTCTAAAAAAAGTAAAATTTTAGTTTGTGGAGGTGTTTTTCTTTCTAAAAAAAATCAATCTAAACAATAAATTTTTATATAAAGTATTTTAAAAACAGAAACAAATTAATAAAAATCAATTCAAACGGGCTTAGTGCTATTAAAATCTTAACATTTGATACTTCTCAAAGCGATCGACAATTCATTTTTACCTTCATTTTTTATTAAGGTTTTTGTTTTAAGTGAAGAAAATTAGGAGAGAGTTTCAATAAGCTGTAACTCATGTTAAGGCTTGACAAGACCACCCTTACTAATAATGCTTGGTGGTGATAATCTCTTTGTTGAAACATTTTTCAAGTAAACTAAAAATCTACCTTGTGTGTCATTCTTTGGTGAAAAGTGGGATTGGAAGCTATGTGAATGGTTTACTTAGTTATCACACCATAACTTCATTATCTGCAACTTTTTATTCTAATTTCCTCAAAAATGATAGACCGCAAAAGTTTGCACTTCGTTTTGTAATGGTTAATCTAAGGGTAGTTTATGTAAACCATCACAAAACTAAGAGAAACAACTGGAGAAGTGCTTAATACACTTTTTAAATTTCTTACACATTTTTCTAATTAGCATACTCTTTTAAGCATATACTCCTATTAAGAGAGTGTTTTAAGTTAACACAATCCCCAAACAACTGAAGGTGAGCCAACAAAAACTTGTTGATTTTGAATGGGTTGAGAAGCAAACTAAAATATGAAAAGAAGATCTTATGTTCTATTCAGATAAGTTATTAGTTTTAAGTTTTAAATTTTAAATCTAAGTTACAAAAGAATAATGACACTTTCTTTGTTTTTTTAACAAAATATATTAATTTTTAACAAAATTTTTACAACTTAAAATTAAAATTATATAGTTTTGAAAATAAATAAAAATAAAATAATTACTTTTTTGTTTAGAAATACTTAATTTAGTTATATTTAAAAACTAAGAACATAAAACTGTTCAATCTTCATGTGATTTAGAGCATTAAAATGTAGTTGTAAATAAATTTCTATAGGAGTTTTCTTTTAGGCAAGCAAGGTTCTATGGTTTAGGCTCGTAATTTTTTGAGTTGAGTAAAATGTCAAGGGGATTAATTTGTTTGCATTGGAAAGCAATAAGCATTTGAAGCCTGCATAAAAGCAAATTTAGCTTCTTTGCTACGCTCCTTTTAAGAGAATTTTTTTTTTTAAATATCCTAAAAATTAAAATTTCTAAATTAACCTGTCTCTTAAAAAATTTCACACACCCCTTGTTGGAAGGAAGGTTAATTTTGGAAATTTAGATTTATAGAATGTTGAAAAAGATATTTTGGGTGTTGGAAGAGAAATCTCCTCTTGTCGTCTGTTAGGGTAGATGAAGCATCCAAATTCACTTCAGAAATATATGATAATATGCTAAGCAATAAATGAAAATAAATAATTGAAATATACTCAATAAAAACCCAACTTAATAGAAAAGGATTTGTTTTATTGCAATTATGAATTTATGAATAACTCAATGAAGGAATTGAATTGTAGAAGGAAGTTCTCAAAAATTACCAAAGTAACGAAAAAACAAAATTGAAATATGAGGAGCCAATGCTCCTTTGCCCCATAAATTACCAAAGGCATATATAATTAATTTATCCTATCATGTTAAATTTGTAGTAATATTTTACCATTTTAATGATTCTTTTCTCCAAAAGATAATTATTATGTGTTTAATCTTTGATCAAGGCAAATCAGGCCAAACAAAAGAATGAACAACTCTCAACCTCACAACTTATTTGCTGATGACATGCATAGTGTAACAAAAATAAAGAAATAAATGTTAAAATATAATAAACATCTTTTTTTTGTCTGAAATATCTTTTCTTTTCTTTTTTTTTATCTAAAATGTTTCTTTTCCCATCAGTTGTCTACCCTAGAACTCTTTTTCTAGGCCTTATAAATTACAGTGTATGAAAAATTTTACACGTAATTATTTAAGATAAAAATTAACAATCTTTTAAATCAATTTAAGATACCTTCAAATTTTGTTGGGTCCTTCCAAGTGAGTCCTTTTTTTTTATTTTTTTTTGCATATCCAGACATGAAAGACAATTGTTCCTTCCTTTCTTTTTTTTTTTCAATTGGAAAAGCAGGCTGGATGAACTCAAGGGTATTACCTTCTACCACCCCCACCTTTACCATCCACCACCCCCCAATACGCAAAATGACCATAATGCCCTTGACGGAAGAAATAATGTCTGTTGCGTCCTTCCTCCACCCCCCACGATGCTATTAATGGTGGAAGCAAAACCCTAAATTTTCATCTCATTCTCTTGGCTGATTTATTGATTTGTAAGAGTGGAAGCGTTTATATTTGAGTGTATATTGTTCGTGCGAAGTTTAATGGTATATGAAACGAGGTATGTATCCTCCAATTTTTGTTTTAAGTTTGGTATAAGTTTCTGGTGTCGATAGCGCTTCTACAGAGGCGTTAATATCCTCAGACGCTCCTAGAGAAGCGTTCATAGTTGTTTAAACGCCTGTGGAAGAGCGTTGCATGGAATGAACGCCTGTGGAGGTTATGTCCTAATAACGCTCCTACAGAAGCGTTTATAGGATCCAACGCCTGTGCAGAAGCGATAAATAAACGCTTCTGCATGAGCGTTTTTTTAGTAAAACGCCTCTGCAGGAGCGTTTCATGGAAATATCCTCCACGGACATTAACGCTCTTCCACAGGCGTTTGTGGGTTGCAACGCTTTTGCAGGAGCGTCCTGTTATGTTAACGCCTCTGTAGGAACGGTATCGACACTAGAAGCTTATACCAAACTTGATGTAAATTGTTACTTTAAAATTATATTGAGTGCTGACATATTAACTTTGTAAATGTAGAAAAGAAAAGATTGATTTGTATTGTAAACATGCATAAGGATTCATACTTCAATTGTGAATACATCCCAAACGAAGAAGCAAATTTAACATCCGATCCTAATTTGCTTCAACCGGTACGATAAAACTTTGTTGTTTGACTAAAAATATAATTTATTATTGTATTGAATGGTTGATTGATATGAAATGATATTTTCACAGGTTAATAAAGATGAAATATGCGATGGTAATAACTCTTTTGTAGGAGAAGATTTGACTCATCTTTTTAGTACCAATCAAGTAAGTAAGGTGCTTTGTTGAATAACACAAACACAAATATGATTTCATTAATGATTATTAACTTATAATCATTATTTTTTTTGTATAGACATTTAGTACAAGGGATGAGTTTTTGAAATGGGTAAGAGACATTGGAAAGTCGGCTGGATTTGTTTTGGTTATTACTAAATCAGAGACAGGAGACGATGGAAAGCGTACACAGATTATATTAGGATGCGAACGTGGTGGTAAATATAAGCCCACAAGTAGGAGAAGCCAAACAATGCTAAAGACGGCAACAAGAAAATGTGAATGTCCATTTAGAGTGAAGGGAAGACAATGGGCAAATGGTTTATGGAAGGTACGGGTGCAATGTGGTTACCATAACCATCCTGTAGCTGAGTCATTAATTGGGCATCCATATGCTGGACGCTTGAATGAGGAAGAGTTAACCATGGTGGAAGAGATGACGCAAAACAGGGTTCCTCCTCGGGACATATTGCTTACTCTAAAGAAAAAAAGTGCAGAAAACGTAACAACTATAAAGCAAATATATCATGCCAGAGAACAATATAAGCTGAAGATTAGGGGGCCTAGAACTCCAATACAGCATTTATTGAAATGTTTGGATGAATCCAAATATTTGTATTGGTATAGGAGTGATGAAGAGTCAAATATCGTAAAAGACATATTCTGGACACACCCTGACTCAGTTAAGTTATTGAATGCCTTTCCTATTGTTCTGTTAATGGATAGCACATACAAAACCAATAGGTATCGTCTCCCACTACTTGAGATTGTTGGTGTGACATCGACAGAGTTGACATTCTCAGTCGGGTTTTCATATATGGAGTCTGAACGTATTGACAACTTTGAATGGGCACTTAGGAGGTTGAGATCTTTATTCTGGCAAGATGACTTGTGTCCACAGGTGATTGTGACAGATCGAGAACTGGCATTAATGAGAGCCGTAGAAAAGATATTTCCTACATCAATGAATCTGTTGTGTCGGTATCACATTAATAAAAATGTGGAGTCGAAATGCAAACAGTCGGTTCGTGATGTTGCCGAGTACGAAATGGTGATGGATGCGTGGGGTAGGGTTATTGATGCTTTCGATGAAGAGGAGTACTATTATGCTTATGCGGCATTTCGAACCACATGCGCCGCACTTGATAGCTTTGTTGTATACGTTGACGATACGTGGTTAAATCCATATAAGGAGAAATTTATTACAGCTTGGACAGACAGGTACATGCATCTAGGCAACACAACAACAAACAGGTTAGTCGATAATTTTTTCTCTCTAATATGTAACTTGCATTTTTTTATGACATGTCTGATCGTTTGATTGTTGTCATTGTACTAGGGTAGAGGGTGCACATGCTAACCTGAAAAGAATTTTGCAATCATCTATGGGGGATCTTCATAGTTGCTGGGAAGGTATTCATTCTCTAATAACCTTACAGCACAATGAGATTAAAAAATCCTATCAACACAGTCTTCAGAGAGTGGAACACAAGATGAATTGTGCATTATTTAGTGGATTGCATCGTTGTGTTTCACTAGCTGCAATTAGACACTTGTGGAGAGAGCTTAAGAGATCTCAGTCGCATGTTGGCACAGACATGGTTGCTTGTGGTTGCCGCATTAAAACTACGCATGGATTACCTTGCGCGCATGACCTTGGGCAGTTGAATATGTCAAACTTATTTGTTCGATTGGGTTCAATTCACCCTCATTGGAAGACTCTCACGTTTGAGGTCGAGCGCAATGGTCGCGGGACAGTACCTTATCGGGATGTCATGGACATGTTATGGAGTAAGTTCAGCAGCTTAACCACTGAGGAAGAGCAGTGGTGTCAGTATCACAAGACAGCTGCAGTAATGTCCCCAGAAGTCAGTTCACTTAACCCACCACCAGAGAAAGTCAAAACAAAGGGCGGCAAAAAGAAGGCTACCAAGAGATCAGTATCATCTACACAGCGTGATCCGTCACTCTTTGAGATTGTGGATGCACAGTGGAGTGCTATGCAGAAAAAGATGACATCAGGAAGTGGCCCATCGACAAGAAGCTCAATGACACCTGCTAAGCCTTCTCGCATACGTAGTCAATCCCCTATTCCCACAACTTCATCTGAGCCACATAACATATATCCACATGAAGGTACAGATGAATATTTATAGCCATTGATACAATGTCATGTGTATAACACTAGTAGACATATTTATCTGCTAGACCAATTACCGACATGTATCCATCCATATGTGGATGATGTTATTGATGTTCGCCCTGATGGGAATTGTGGTTATCGAGCAATTGCTTTAGGCCTTAGACTATCAGAGGATGAGTGGTTCAGAATACGCCAAGAGTGCATTACCGAGATGACAACATGGGAAAGACTTTATACTGAAATGTTTCTTCCACGAGGATACGCTACACTTCTATCATCACTTATTGTTGACTCAACAACGTCAGGTGTGTTGCCCGACAAGTGGATGTCTATACCAGACATGCCATATGTTGTTGCATCCCGATTTAATGTAGTCGTGGTTGTCTTGCACCCACAATTGTCGCAAACATATCTCCCGCTTCATTGTCCACCCCCATTCAGTGTGTCAAAGTCAGAAGAAGTCATCATAGCATATGTTCATGGGAATCATTTTGTTCAGGTAAGAATTTGTTGTTCAAGTATGTCTTTATATTCATTAGCTGTGTTAAATTATGATATATTTTTCCTATGTTGTTACAGGTCAAGCTAAAGGACAACTCTCCCCTGCCACCTGTGGCACCACAATGGTCGTATGCAGCATCACAAGAGGCTCAAGACTGGATAAGACCGTACTTAGGTCGCATTAAACAATTTGAAGTGTTGGCACGAGCAGGTCGTCCTTAGGCAGCCCCCCTAGTGTTTCAATTCATTTAGACTTGATGTTGTATCCAATGGATGTTTAAGATTGTTATTTCTTAATTGATTTTTTTCTTGCTTTATTGATGAACTAGCTATGTATAACCCAAACCATGTATCAGATAGTCGGTTATTCAATGTAAATATTAATTTTCATACCCTACTTGGTCGTAATTGAAAATAACATGTCCATGTAAATTAACTTAGTGACATATAAATATCAAATGTACAAAACATAATACGTCGGCATGAAAAGTAAAAACATCATATAACTTCGCATAACAATTGTTGCTTGTAAGACATAATAGTTTACATCGCATAACAAGAATAAAAAGTTACATTATTTAACTAATGATGTCAACGAGTAGAGGGGCCAGCACCCTGACTAAAATGATGACCCATGCGACTACGTTCTGCAAAGTCTGCCCCACGACGAGTCGCACTACGAATAATCTGCAACAACCGACCAATATCCGAATGCTCGTGTGCTAACCTGCTGCCAAAGATAGTCTGTACAGTTGCATCTATTGTCTGAAAACACTCCTGCATGTTTCATTCAAAAATATATTATTACAGACATCATCATTTTATTAACTAATAGCTATGTATGAAAACATCATTTTCAGATTAAGATCAGATACCAGCATCTCATCGACCAACGGACGTGTGCCTGTCTCATCTCCACTCGTATGGGGATCGGACCATATAGGAGGGTCAATCACGCGAACAGATGTCGGTAGTACGTATGGATGTGATATCATGTGATACCACTCCATATACCCTGGCATAACTTGGCCAGCCACTGACACAGCTAGCCCACGTGCGTCCGCACTCAGCATGTGATCGTCAAAATTCTCCCACATGGCATTAACCTCACTCAGGTAGATCGGGTCATCAGCTGCACGCAAGGGAGGTGGGGGTATCGACTGGACATGCGAGAACTGTCTCAGTACCCGATCCGGCTGGTGTGGTTCCACCCATAAGCCAAAACGCATCCTCCCTAAGAAGAATGAAACTGGTAACAGTGGATGGAAGTCTCGAGCATCGTCGTATGGGGTCCATTCGACGTCCAGATGTCGTAGACAATCCAACTGGTGTCTCATAGGAGGAAGTTGGCCACTCCCTCTACGAGATGACCAGCGTGCAGCTCGCGGGAGATCTTCACGATATGATGCATTCAGGCGGCAGGATTGGCGCATACCAGGAAAATACTCGTAGATCCACGCCTGCAAATAATGATGTATGATTAAAAAATTTGATTGTGTGACTATAAATACAAAAACGTAACCAAATGTAATAGTTGACATACCAGTAAAAGTGGTAATGGCCCAGCGATCTGTCTCGCTTTGTGTCGGGCTGCATAACCTAACTGCCGATACATGTGGGTGAGACATATAGCTCCCCACGGTATATCGTGAATGGCGTCGACATCGCGAAGCAACTCCAAGTACTCTGTGCGCACAGCTGATGATGACTTGTCTACAAACACTGTGCATCCCAATACAAATAGCATGATGGCTCTAGCAGCATAGATCCACCTCCTGTAGCTAATCTGGGCAGCAATAATGGTCAGCAACGTCTCAAATCTAATTGCAGGCTTCCTGCAAACTTCAAATTCTTCAAGTACTGTAGCAATTGGGACCCCCAACACATCCATCACCGGCCTAGCTGCCTGTTCCACGGTCCAAGTAGGCACAGCAACAAATTGACCTCCCATTGGTAGATGTAACAGTGATGACGCATCATCTAGTGTGATGGTCATCTCCCCGATAGGTAGGTGGAAGGTGTTTGTATCTGAGTGCCACCTCTCAATGAATGCAGACAACAATGCTTTGTCAACCATGCTGTAGTCCAAACTCAGCAGTGGCTCCAGCCCTGAATTCCTAACTATATGTCGTACGTCTTCCGGCATTGTGTCATACTGTAATGCTCTTATCTTATTCCCATGAATAAATGGTCTGATAAGAGGGCGGTCCTGTTTTTTACACAACATCAACTTAGTTTTACATAATATAAAAAGACATATAATTTTAATTATGTAGGTGTTCATACTTACCCGTTCACCGGCCCATACGTGAAGTGCAGTATGCCCTCCATATCTCCTAAGTGTGGAGGGATCATGTGGGCCACCTGGTGCTCCAACAGTCAAGAGGTCAGTCTTGCATATGACCTCAATTATAACCTCATAATCTCCTCCTCCGACATCGTTATCAGAGCCCGAGTCATCCGATGTGCTGGCCGCTCGAATATCTTCAACAGGGTGACTTTCTGGTTGCCTCCTGTTTACACGTTGTCTGCGATCCGAAGCCGTTGGTCGACGACGATCAGCTTGCTGTCCTCGTTCAGATGTATCTGTATCTCTAAAAGCTGGATTCTTCGTTCTCACCATATTTCCTACAACAATATCAACTCAAACACTTTCAGATCAAACAAAATCCAAACATTTTAAATAACATGTATTAAAGAATCAAATGTTGTTAATTTCAATTCATCTCTAACAAATTTTAAAGGTACATCAGGTTATAAGTTTGGAAAAATTATTAGGGACAGGGTAGGCCCCAGAAACGCCTCTGTACAGGCGTTTATATGCACAAAACGCTTGTCCAGAGGCGTTGGATATCAACGCCTCTTCATGGGCGTTCATAGGGAACACATGCTTGTCAAGAGGCGTTGGACATCAACGCCTCTTCATGGGCGTTTGGCAGCACGAACACCTCCACAAGAGCGTTCGTTTCACGCTTCTCCATAGGCGTTCATTAGACCGAACGCTTGTGTAGAAGCGTTCCATGGGAGAATCCACTTCACCCTTCAACGCTTTCTCACAAGCGTTCAGCCCCCCCGAACGCTCATGCAAGAGCGTTTGAAGTCATCAACGCTCTTGCACAAGCGTTCATAACCCAAGCACCACCGTGACCATCATACAACACCATTTCTACTCATTTTACATAATTAAACTCCTACAATGCATATAATGAAGGATAAACATACCTTTTATTGTGGAATTTGTCCAAGAAATACTAGAATGCCGATGAGAAATAGGAAGGAAAATGAAGTGCGGCGTGGGTGGGGGGGATGGTAGGGTTTTCGGGGAAGGGAAGGAGAGAATGAGGAGAAAGAAGAGGCATAAGGGCATTTTGGGAATAAAAAATAAAAAAAAAAAATGGGGGGTGGTGGATGGGAAAGGTGGGGGTGGTAGAAGGGAAGACCCTGAACTCAAAAATAAGGCCAGATAAACCAATCATCTCGGGGATTTCTTTTATCACTCCTAAAAGTTCTATTCTAACCCTAGACTTTCTTAAATAACAAAATTGTCCCTTTGACTACTTAAACTCTTTCTTTTCTTTTCTTTTTTTTTTTTATTTCTCCAACCCCAAACTTTTGCAAGCGTCCGATTTTTGAATGATTCTAATGATATTTTGTAATATTATAAATTATAAATAATTTATAATTTAACAAGTTTGTGTTTAAAGCTTTTGATTATATATAATACGTAAATATCACTAATATATAAATTTTAGATTATATATAATTCATAATTGTTATATAATTTATAATAATATTTTATAATGTTATAAATTATTTAAATTTATTAAATTTATATTTTAATTTTTAGACTATATAGAATATTTTATAATTCATAATATTACGAATTAGGGTGAGAGGAAGGGAAAAAGATATAAATGCTCATAAGGCAACTTTGTTAGAAAAAAAAAATTGGGTTGAGAATAGAAATTCTAAGTGTGATAAAAGAAATCCCCACAAAAGCCTCAACAGTGTTATCACGGTCCAAGCTACTATTGGTCTTATGAGATTTCTTTTCACACCACCCCGGAATTTCTCTTCACACATGAAAGTAAAGGGAATGCGAAAAGAAATCCCTTGGTCTTAATACAGTTTGTGCAACCTGTCCCAGTCCACTGAAGAATTTTGGTAATGGTCCAATTAACGAATCAAGAAATCTCAAAAATGTCGAAGGTTTTGTTTTTTTTTATTCTAACTAAAAAAATAGTTTTATTTATTTAATAAATAAAAATTTCGGAATATTTTCCCAAGATTTTTTGTAAGGTTCAATGCATGACGTACACAATCCTCTCTTTGAGTTTTGAGACCCAAGTGGAACTAGTAATTTTTACGAGGAATATTTTATATTTTATTTTTTATATACATTTTTCTCTTTTTTAATTTATAATTTTATGGTTTAATTTTTCTAAGATCTCTTAGTAAAAAATTTAATGGTGGTGATTGAGCTGTTGTAATGGAACTTGTGCCATTGGCTATTTGACTTATTTTGGAATCAACAACTACTCAAAGTCTCTAAACATAGACCAAACATAACTTAGTTTAAAAATAACACACAAATGACTTGTCATAGGGAATCATAGCGTGAGTTCTCGAGTTTTGTACTTGATTAATACGTTCAATTTTCTTTCTCCTAATTTTCTTTTATTTTCTCACTTTAGGGAGATAATCACTTTATTTTTTTCTGAATTTTATATATTTTTAACCTATTTTTTATTCATGCTACAAACTATAATGCTAAAAAAAAAATTAATGACAGAGAGAATCAGTCAAGATTTAGATTGGCTGATTTTCTTTATTAAACATGATGGTTAATTTGAATATGTGCACTAAAAATAATAATAATAATTTAGTTGTACAAAATAAAATTTACTGTTTTAAAAATAATTTATTAAAACTTTACCTTAATCATAACAAAAATGACTATCTAATTATCAACCAAAAATGAGAGCGGCACAAAATAACACAGATGGAGTGAAGATAACTATGATAGTCATTTATACTTTGTTTTAAGTAAAATTTTAATATATTATTCTTGAGTTAACGAATTTTATTTTGTACCGTAAATTTATTTTTATTTAATAAATAATTTTAAATAAACATGATCATTAGCAAAATTGAGCAAATCTATTTCTATCGATCACTAGCTTCTATTCTCAATCTTTAGTAATCCTTTGTCAATTTAGTCATAATATTAGTCAGGAGGTTGTTATCACTTAACAATCAGTTGTTAATTTTTTTTTTAGAATATTTGAATTTAAGTGAAAAAACTAACAGAAGATTTTACTAAAAAGGGGAAAATCACTACCAACTTCATTTTTTCCGATGGGTCTCTAATTTTGATTGTTAAAGATAATGTTTCATGTAGTGACAAAAAAACTTACCAATCATTCATTCTCAATTATTTCATTTTATGGTTATTTTTAATTACACAAACACTCTAAAACTTGCTAAATATCTTTTTAGTTTTTCCTATACATAAAGCTATATTCTTTTCTTTTCTTTTCTTTTTTGAGGGGGTAATTTGGCTACAATTTTGAGTTCAAACACAAAATTCACAAGCCTCTTAAAAATGATTTACCAGTTAATAATTACAGGTCCTTCGATATCACTTGTGGATTTTGGCTTCTTGTGATAATTTCATGTTTGACTGACAAACCATGCGCTACATGAAAGTATAAGCATTAATTGATCATTTTACACTGAAAATTGATTCTAACATAAGGAGATTGCAGCTATATAAAGAGCCATATTCTATCAGCCTAGCTCCACTTCAACTCTTTATTTAATTGAAATTTTTTAAAAAAATATTAAAAACATATTCTTTTTATACTTTTTTTGCACTTATTGTATTTTTCAGTTGACAATAAGTGACTAATCTATTTGAGAGATAAATTATAAAATGAGTACAGCCTCTTCTAACAAAACTTTTTTTATACACACTATCAAGATTCGACGCTTTATCAACATATTTAAATAACCCAACTAATTATCAACTATGTCGACTTAGTTGGTTTTTAAATTTCCTTTTGGACTATAGTGACTTCCTTTTAAGTTATGTTGTGTGAGTTTTTTTTTTTTTTTTTTTCTGAGTTTTGAGCATTGATATTTGTGAGATTCAAATTAATTATCAGATCCTTTAACTTATAACAAATTCGGTTTGAGTTGGATAAAACTACAATAGTAGCAAAACTCTCCCTACCAAGTTATGTGGTGTGAAATTGAGTAAAAAAAAATAATAGAAGTGCATAAAACACACACAATATATATATTAGTGCATAAAACACACACACACTATATATATATATATATATATATATATATATATATATATATATATATATTGTAGTTCATCCAAATATCAAGCTAAGTCTACAAACAGCAATAGATATTTATGACAGAAATTGCAGTTATAGAGAAAATACAAATCTCGCATCTGAAAACCTAGAAAAGGAAGCTCTATATTCATCTCCAAAATATATACAATTGGAAATATCAAATTAAAGTACCCAAAATTGAAGACTCTTGTAGCTATTTATTGGATATAGCTTCTTTGTTAGACAGTAGATGAATGATTAAGATTTACTTTCACAAAATATATCACACAAAACAATTTTTAAATAAATCGTGATTATTTATCTATTGCCCAGTACAAAAACAACCTAACATTGAAATTGAATCCTATCTATTGAAGGAGTGAGTTAATTAGGATACTAGACATGTCTGAAAAGTATAATTTCAAGAAAATTTGATAAAATATTAAGTTAAATAATAATGATGTATGCTTTTTTATTTGTTATATAACAAGCAAGAAGGCTTAAACTTTTAACCTATTTTGTAATTACATAATATCTTATCACTTGATCATACCTAATAACTTGTATAATTTCATCTAGCTCTTTGATATAATTCTACAATATCTGCATCTATCTTTTCAATATGTTAAATAAAAGTTGAATAAAATCACTTAAGATTGTAGTGAAATCAACAAAAGAAGACAAATAATGGAAGCACAAAGGGCATTTTAGGCTAAAATGTTGGCTAAATAATGAGTTTTGAGACGTTCTGAATAAAAGTTTTTAAGTTCAAAACCTTATAATCATCTTTGAAAAAATTTATCAATTTTTGCTTCCATGAGATTGGACTAATAAGTCTCACATCCGAATAGTGTAATGATACTTGGGGTGCAAACCAGAAGCAACACGTAATAGATGACTTAAATAGAGTAAAACACTCTTAAAAATATTTTCTACATACATATAGACCCAAATTTAGATTAATATACTTAAATCATCCTAACTTTGTATCACTAAAATCAACACTTGATTGTCTCATAGCTATCTATAGATTGAGTAAACTAAGATATAATATATTGCTTGAAACCAAATTACCTGATTTCTTTTTAAGAGGCATCTCATTGACTCTTCCTTGTGGCAATCAAAGTATAAAAAAATATCTGGTTCTATTTTCATCTGTAGAATGATTTAGATTTAGTAAGCAAAGAAAAAAAGAACAAATAATATAAATATTCAACATCATTTATTGATGATTGACATTACAGTAAAAAAGAAAGAAAGAAAGAAAGGCAAACAATATTCTCAGCTTTAGCAAGATTTTCTTGGTTGCGAGGAAATCCATCAACAAGAAACTTGTTTGTTTTGCTTTTCTTCATTGCCTTTTCAAGAACTGTTGCCACTATCTCACTAGGAACAAGCTTTCCTTCCTTCTTATACTCCTCAATCATTGTTCTGCAAGATTAGCAACAGTTCTCAAAATTATCAAGTGGATCCCATCTAAATTCACCGACAAAATATAATGTTTGGATTCCCTAACTTTGTAACAAGAAAAATTATTGACTTTGAGTGGATCTAAACTATTAGTTTCAAATATAATAGTCTAAATTTCATCACATATTTACATATATATTAGAAAAATAAATATCTAGATTCACTCAAAAGTCAATAATGTTTCATTATAGAGTCTTAGAAACCAAATCCCAAAATAAGATATATAATAGTGTGACCCTCTAAGAATGAAATAGAATCGTCTTATTGTTCACTAACATACAAAGATCACAACGATGAACAATTTTATAGCATGTAACTATGGAAATGATGAAAATCTTGAGGCTATATGATGGCTGATCGGAGAGTACCCATGTTGAGATGCAGATTGAATTTCTGCTTGAAGGAGGTCACCAAAGCTGAGATGGGAAAACCCAAATTCTGCAGCAAACTTGGAGCATTGTGTGCTCTTACCACTGCCAGGAGGACCTGTAATTAATCAAAACCAGCATTAATCTTGTCTTAAATGAGTCAAAAAACAAAAACACGTGCATGGAAGAACAATTAATATACCTAAAACATATATAAGCAGCTCTTGATCCTTGTGAACGTTTTACCTTTCATTCTGCAAAATTGTCAAAAAAAGACTAGTTTAATTTAGAAAGAATGAACAGGGAAACCATGAAGCCATGGACAAACATTACAGTCCTACCTTGGTTGTTGGAAGCACAGTTTCTCCCTTAGTTGCAGTATCTGATAAAGAGATGTTCTTTTCTGTAGTGATCTCCGTTATTCTGCACTGCTTTCTTCTTTGATCCTTTGAGTCGGTGCATGATTGATAATTCTGTGTTGCTGGCACATGAATGAACTGGAAGCTTGGATCCTCTTCATCTCTAGAGAAAGCCAATATCTGACGCGTGTAATGCACAATAGTTATCATAATACGTTGATATTTGCATACTTGCCCATTTGCACTTTCCTAAATATATACAACATCAATGTTCCAAGTGATATTAAGGATACACTCTCATGATTGATGAAGGAAAAAGATTATTTTGTTCCAGAAAGAGTAAGACGTTAAGATAAGAAATATACGATACATAATATTCACCTATTGCTGAAGGATGAAAGCCATGGAAGACTTCGGGTAAGCTCGTGGAGTCTTATATAATTTAAGGCTTTGAGGAAAAAAATTTTAAGCCCAAAAAAGTGTCTTTTGGGCCTAATATCTATTTGGGATTTAGCTAAGTTAGTTTGATGGGCACGATCCAGTTTAAGTGTGTTAAACGCTCATTTTTTAATATATTATAAATGTAAATACGAGCTGAGATTTTATCTATTTTAATTATGTTTTAAAGTTTGACCGTAATAAAAAACTCTTACTATGATCTTGTTTTATAAGTTTTGTTGTCCCATTCTAGTTTTATAAGTATTATCTTGGTATCATCTTGATTAACATGGTCCTATCCTCTATATTTTAGTTTTGTCTTAATACTAAACATATAAAATTAAATTGTTTTGATTTATATTTTATAAATTTTAGAATATGAGAAGACTCTTGTTCAAGTCTCATCCCAACTTTTATTTACACATAATTTCATCTCAATCTCTTCCTCTATCCCAGTTTATTCCCAGTATAATGGGACATTTTGACCCTTGCCCACCCCTAAGCCATACTCTATATTTAATGTTGGACATACCTCGCCCTTTGTTGTTAGACAATTTTTGTTTTGTTTTGTTTGGATTAGAAAAGTGCAATATGCAAAGGAGTCAACAGAAAAAGGAGGGAGGTGGAAATATATATATATATATATATATATATATATATATATATATATATATATATATATCAAACAATGATGAGTAATGGTTAGTTAACAAAATTAAAATTCTTTGTTTAAAAATTTTCATTTTCGATATTTTTAGCTAGAAATTTAGATTTAGTACTTATTTATGAAAAAGAAAACAAAAGAGAGTATAGAAGGAGAAAAGAAGTGCATATCCATGCTATAAATCCAATGAAAATTCATGGCAGCAAAAAACGAGAGAGCCATTTCTATGAACACCATTTCATATAATAAGAGAGACTTCACAACCCTAGCTGTCTAGGAAGAAACCAAAAGGTTTCTGCACCCAAAAGGATAATTGTCACTCTGAGAAAATCTAAAAGCAATTGACAAAAGGAATAAAAAGAATTTTATATTTTTCTCAATGAAGTCATTAAGTTAATTAATTTAATTTTAATTTTAATTTTATATAGAAATTTTAATATTTCTACGTGTCATTTTTAAATGCCTACAATATATTTATAAAAAACTTTAAATTAACGAAAAAATATATATAAGGAGTTCGAATTAGATTACAAAACAAATAAATAAAAAACCAAATTCAAAGAATTTGAATCACATTAAGAAACAAACAAATAAAATAACCTATATTAATACTCCAAGGCACACGTCGCATGCAATGATGTACTAGCAAGTAAACTCATAGACCTTCGCAATACTTCCTTCCTCTTCGGACGATCACGCCCTGCATTTGCGTTTCTTCCCCAGTAACGAAATCCCTAACCCTAACTCACTCTCTCCAACCACTCCCAAGTTCCCAAGTCGGCGTCTCCCTGGGCAACGGCAGCTCTGTCCCGTCGGACCACCCTGCGCGTAGGACGCAGTGTTCCCTTTTCGCATTCCTCTTGTTCAGGTACGTATATATATGCCCCATCGCCCAATTCTGTTAGGTGTTCAGTCATGATGATGCAAAATTGAAAAATATATTTAAAAAGATATTTTCGACATTCTTGGGGATGTGGTCTTCTTCCTTTGTTTCCGGCAGCCGACAGAGCCGAGGCATCTTTGCTTTGATAAGAGTACAAGTTTTGACTTCCTTATTCTCATTCCCATTCCCATTATTATACACATAAGACAAATGATCACTACTTTTACCGATTTCTTGTGATTATTAAACGTTTTATTTTAATTTCACGTATATTTGTTGGTGCTGCTCTGTCAGTTATTTGCTGACTTAATAACTTGTTATAGTTTAACAGTTTTTTCTCTCTAAATTTCAGAGGATTGGATATCGAATTGATACGTAGCAAGTTCTATTTCCTAAGCTTCTCTATGTCGATTTCTCAAGAGTTCTATCCCTCTCAAGACAACCTTCTCTACGAAGAAGAGATCTTGCGAAACCCCTTTAGCCTCAAATTATGGTGGCGATACCTTGTTGCTCGTTCAGAAGCTCCTTTTAAGAATCGCTTCGTTATTTATGAGCGAGCAATCAAAGCCCTGCCCGGAAGTTACAAACTTTGGTGCGCGTATCTTCGTGAACGCCTAGATGTTGTTCGGAACCTACCCATACCCATCACTCATTGGCAGTACGAGACTCTGAACAACACCTTTGAACGCGCCCTAGTCACAATGCACAAAATGCCCAGGATTTGGCTTATGTTTCTGAAGACTCTGACAGAGCAGAAATTGCTCACAAAAAGTCGTAGAACATTTGATCGGGCACTTTGTGCATTGCCAGTAACCCAGCATGATCGCATTTGGGAGCCATACCTTCAGTTTGTGAGCCAAACGGGTATCCCAACGGAGACTTCTCTACGGGTCCATCGTAGGTACTTGAAATATGATCCTACTCATATTGAGGATTTTATCAACTTCTTGGTTGAATCAAGCCTATGGCAAGAGGCTGCCGAAAGGCTAGCTTCAGTTTTGAATTATGATAAGTTTTTTTCAGTAAAAGCGAAAACGAAGCATAGGCTGTGGTTAGAGTTGTGTGATTTGCTTACTGGACATGCCAATGAAATTTTTGGGTTGAATGTTGATGGTATTCTCAGGGGTGGGTTGAGGAAATTTACTTATGAGGTGGGATGGCTATGGACATCACTAGCAGAGTACTATATTAGGAGGGGTTTACACGGGAAGGCAAGGGATGTGTTTGAGGAGGGCATGTCTACTGTGACAACAGTAAGGGATTTTGGTGTGATTTTTGATTCATACTCACAGTTTGAGGAGAGTATGCTTTCTTTTAAGATGCAGGAGATGGACTCGAGCGATGAAGAAGAAGATGTTGATGAAGAAAATGGTATAGTTGAGGATGAAGATATTCGTTTGAAGGGGAAATCATCTGATGATGACTTTGAGAAGAGGATTCTACATGGGTTTTGGTTGAATGATAAAAGTGACATAGATTTGAGTTTGGCTCGACTGGAACAACTAATGGATGGGAGGCCAGTCTTGGCTAATAGTGTTCTTTTACGACAAAATCCTCATAATGTAGAGCAATGGCACCGGAGAGTGAAGCTGTTTGAGGATAATCCTACTAAGCAGATAATGACTTACACTGAAGCAGTAAGGACAATTGATCCCATGAAGGCTGTAGGAAAGCCACACACTTTGTGGGTTGCCTTTGCAAAACTGTATGAGAGCCACAAAGATCTTGTCAATGCCAGTGTCATATATGACAAGGCAGTACAAGTGAACTACAAGACCGTGGATAATCTGGCTAGTCTCTGGTGTGAATGGGCAGAAATGGAGTTGAGGCATAAGAATTTCAAGGCAGCACTTGAGCTTATGAGACGGGCAACAGCAGAGCCATCCATTGAGGTCAAACGAAGAGGTAATTACAATTTGACCCTGCTTGCATACTTCTAGTTCTATGTATTTGTCAACCTGTTTTGAAATGGATTATTCTTTAGTTAGATGTAGGCACATAAATGATTCTGTTATATTATTATTATATTGATAGTATTGAGTTGGAATCAATCTTTAGCACTGTCAAAGGTTTGTTTTTCAGTTAATATTAATATGATTTACAAGTATCTGAAATCTATTTCCTTAGACCATACAATCACACCTTCAAAAGAAAACGATTAAAATTTGTTTGCTCAGATAGATAACTTTTAACAATGTTAATGAAGTTGAAGTTCGTTTGTTGATAAATTTTCTTTTACCATTCTTTCAAGACTGGTATTTTTATTACATCCTTGCTAGAAAAAGTACTAGATAGGGACCTTCTGATGTAGGTTAAGGACAATTGCATTTTCAAGTTATTACTCGCTTATCAGATAATTGCTTTATGGTAATTTTAACTTTAACTTCTTCTTTTTTTTTTTTTAGTAAGTTACCTTACCTTGTATCTGACATAGTGTGGTAAGCAGTTTTTTATTTTTGTCCACATGCTTATTGACAATCATTTATGTAAGATACTGAGACAGTCTTTTTCAATGTACTGCATCACGTTCTTTCTCAATAGATCTAAAGTGAGGAGAAATATAAGGTAACTTCAGCATGTGCCATGTATGTAATTCTTAATGAAGGATGGTCTTTGGTGTCCAAAACCTTACACATCCACTTTGTTTCTCATGACATATGGCTATCCATGCCAATTGTGTGTTCTCTGTTGCATTTTCTGTAAAATTGGTGGGGCCATTCGTAAGTAATGGAACATTCATAAACTGTAGAAAGCATTCTTCTCATATGTATAGAATTGTAGCAGTACTTTTCATGTGGTTGGCCGCAGTATCAAACACTTTATGTGATTATTGAGTAATTATAGGGATCAAAAGAATTGGTTTTGATTTTATCCTTCTTTGATAAGTATCATCATGGTTATTGCGAATGCTGATCGAATTTCATATTTGGCTTATGCTTTACTTGTAGTGGCTTCTGATGCGGACAAACCAGTACAGATGAAATTGCATAGATCTTTGAAATTGTGGAGCTTTTATGTGGACTTAGAGGAAAGCGTAGGTGCATTGGAGTCTACTCGGGCCATTTATGAGCAGATATTAGATTTAAGAATAGCCACCCCTCAGATAATCATCAATTATGCATGCTTTTTGGAGGTATGGAGCAACAATTTTGAGTTACTACGATATTTCTTTTGGGTTTTTGTTGAATGTTGATTAACAAGTTGTTATTATTGACTTTTGTAGGATCATGGATACTTTGAAGATGCTTTCAAGATATATGAAAGAGGTGTAAGGATATTCAAGTACCCACATGCTACAGACATATGGGTTACATATCTGTTGAAATTTGTGAAAAGATATGGAAATACTAAATTGGAAAGAGCCAGAGAGCTGTTTGAAACTGCTGTTGATATGGTATATACATTGTTGTTTCCGCAAATCAAAATTCTTTCAATCTATTGTATGTTTCTTGCTCCTATCATACATTAAGCCTGTGATTTCTTGTCTAATCTGTTGTGAGTATTGAATTCTTAATAATGCTACAATATTTTCCCTGATGTTGAGAAAAAGGAAAATGAGAAGGAGCATAGCACTTTTTGTCACCAGGAGACAAAAGGTGAATGGTGAAGGAGTGTAAGAGATAACTGTTATTGCTCCAAGATTGGACGTTCTTGATTGAAGGGTTGGTTAAGTGGGATGATTGGGTTAATAAGTGTATGTCGAATTCTGTATTATACTTTTGTGTGATATGATCCTATTTGTGTATTGTGAGGTTTTGAGAGCTTAAGAATAATTTTCTGAGCAACTTGCATTTAAGTTTTGGATGAAAAATCGTCTCATTTACACAAAAAGTATTTTTTTTTTTTCTTAATTGATAGTACAACCATATGTTTAATGATATTTTTTATTCTGATAATCATTGAGGCGGTGTTTGCTTGCTTTACAGGCCCCTGCAGATCAAGTAAAAGCTCTGTATCTGCAATATGCCAAACTAGAGGAGCACTATGGACTAGCAAAGAGAGCTATGAGCATTTATGATCATGCAACCAAGGCTGTGCCAAACAATGAGAAGTTAGGCGTGTATGAAAATTATATTGCTCGTGCAGCTGATATATTTGGTGTGCCCAAAACAAGGGAAATCTATGAGCAGGCAATTAAGTTTGGAGGTCTTCCAGACAATGATGTCCAAACTATGTGTTTGAAGTATGCTGAGCTGGAGAAAAGCTCGGGAGAAATTGACCGGGCACGTGGATTATTTTCATTTGCATCTCAGTTTGCTAATCCACAATCTGATCCATATTTTTGGAATAAGTGGCAGGATTTTGAGGGGCAGCATGGAAATGAAGTTACCTTCAGAACTATGCTTTCTACTAAGCGGAGTGTCTCAACAAGCTACAGTAAGGTTGGTTTATCCTTTTCGTTTTCTTTTACCTTGTACCAGCATCTATAGTGTTGCATCTGTATGTGATTTTAATTATCTCAATTCTTTACTAAATCATAATTTTATTGTTTTTCAGACACATTTTGTACTGCCCAAGTATCTGATGCAAAAGGATCATACGCGGAATCTTGATGACGCCAGAGATGCTGGGGTCCCTGTGGATGAAATGGCTTCTCTAGAAAGGCAATCAGTCCCAGTAGCTAAAAGTTCCTTTGCAGAAAATAGGAAAGTTGGGTTTGTAAGTGGTGGAGTTGAATCACAGTCTGATGGAGGAATAGAAGTTACTGCAAATGGTGAAGACATTGAGTTACCAGAAGAAAGTGAGTCTGAAGATGATAAAGTTGAAATTACACAAAAAGATGTTCCTTCTGCTGTTTTCGGTGGTTTGATTCGAAAGAGAGATGAGAATGAAGGGGATGGAGAGGCAGATGCTAAAGATAAAGATGAGAACCGGCTTGGTGAACTGGAGAGAATTAAAAGGATGAGAATAAACTAAATGCTGACTGCTGAATAAAACTAACCAGCTTGATGTAAGTTTTGATGACAGCAAAGTCAATTTTGATCTTTTATATCATGTACTAACATCAAATTGGGTGTAATTTCTGTCGGAGGTGGGCTTTGAAGATTCTGTTGAATAGCTATTTGTTCATAAAGCAGTTTGGATAGTGGAAAATGTGGCTCAGTTGATTGTTGATGATTTTATGTTCTTGTCTCTTCTGTAAGTGTTTTGACACTGTCTTTAACTGATACATGTATGACCCAGGAAACCTCTATGAAGAATTGCAAGCACATGATTACAAAGACGTCGATAAAAAGATTCAATATATGGCTTAAAATAGGATATGAAATCTTCCTTCATAACTGGCATCCACTCCTTCAAATAAGACAATGCAATTATTTTTTGAGATATAATTTATGGATTCCAAATAATTGGATTTTTTAATCTTTCACTTCAACTCTTCAACACAAATATCTAACATAATTTTCTATATCAGAATCTTGATAAATGTAAGTATAGAGTGTAGTCTTTACTTTAACTAGAATGGGACAACAAAACTTATAAAACAAGATTATAATAAGAGTTTTTTATTACGGTCAAACTTTAAAACATAATTAAAATAAATAAAATTTTAGTTCATATTTACTTTTATAATACGTTGAAAAATAAACATTTGACACACTAAAACTGAACTGTGCCCATCAAAATAGTTTAGCTAAATTCCAAATAGATATTAGGCCCAAAAGACACTTTTTTGGGCTTAAAATTTTTTTCTCAAAGCCCTAAAATATATGAGACTACACGAGTTTACCCGAAGTCCTCCGTGCCTTTCATCCTTCAGCAATAGGCTAATATTATGTACCATATATTTCTTATCTTAACGTCTTACTCTTTCTGGAACAAAATAATCTTTTTCCTTCATCAATCATGAGAGTGTATCCTGAATATCACTTGGAACATTGATGTTGTATATATTTAGGAAAGTGCAAATGGGCAAGTATGCAAATATCAACGTATTATGATAACTACTGTGCATTACACGTGTCAGATATTGGCTTTCTCTAGAGATGAAGAGGATCCAAGCTTCCAGTTCATTCATGTGCTAGAAACACAGAATTATCAATCATGCACCGACTCAAAGGATCAAAGAAGAAAGCAGCGCAGAATAATGGAGATCACTACAGAAAAGAACATCTCTTTATCAGATACTGCAGCTAAGGGAGAAACTGTGCTTCCAACAACCAAGGTAGGACTGTAATGTTTGTCCATGGCTTCATGGTTTCCCTGTTCATTCTTTCTAAATTAAACTAGTCTTTTTTTGACAATTTTGCAGAATGAAAGGTAAAACGTTCACAAGGATCAAGAGCTGCTTATATATGTTTTAGGTATATTAATTGTTCTTCCATGCACGTGTTTTTGTTTTTTGACTCATTTAAGACAAGATTAATGCTGGTTTTGATTAATTACAGGTCCTCCTGGCAGTGGTAAGAGCACACAATGCTCCAAGTTTGCTGCAGAATTTGGGTTTTCCCATCTCAGCGTTGGTGACCTCCTTCAAGCAGAAATTCAATCTGCATCTCAACATGGGTACTCTCCCATCAGCCATCATTTAGCCTCAAGATTTTCCCCATTTCCATAGTTATATACTATAAAATTGTTCATCGTTATGCTCTTTGTATGTTAGTGAACAATAAGACTATTCTAGTCCCTTCTTAGATGGTGGCACTATTATATATCTTATTTTGGGATTTGGATTCTAAGACTCTGTAATGAAAAATCACTAACTTTCGGGTGAATCTATACATTTATGTTGAGAGTATCGTTCTAAGAATGAGTGATGGGTAAGTTTTGAATAAGGTCTTGGCATTCACGAAGATAAGCATGCCAAAACTTGTAGCTTCCAGGAGGGTTTTGAGAGCTCGCTTATAAATAACGAAACACTTCCAGAAGGAAGCTTCTCAATGAGTGATAAGCCCTCCGAAAATCTCCTTTCAAGAAGCATTTCATTATTTATGAACAAGCTCTCAAAGCCCTCCTCGTAAGCTATAAGCTTTGGCATGCTTATCTTTGTGAACAGCTAGACCTTGTTTAGAACCTACCCATCACTCATTCCTGGTATGAGACTCTCAACAACTTTGAACGCGCTCTGGTCAAAATGCACAAAATTTATATTTTGTCCCTTAAATCATTGCTTTTTAATCTTGTTCCCTACTTATAACTATGTATAAACTTCCTAGTCTATCTCTCTCTTTTATGAGCACTTCGTCTATCTCTTTTCTTTTAGTAAAAGATACAATTTAGAGATTATCAAATTGAAAAAGAGAGGGGGAGGCATTGAACTCGTGACAAGGAAAGTGCAAAAAAAAAAGAGATGTGCTTATATATATAGAGTATAGAGAAACTAACGTGATATGGAAATATTTTTTCCATGATATGCACGAGATATGTGTGAATATAATAAGTTACATATAGTTGTAAATTGGCGTGATATACGTAGGAGTTATAAGCATGATTTGGTCCAAGGAAACCTTCCTATTGATTTTTGAGGCAAGTACATTTTGACTCCGCAGTTATTTAATAAATAGAACATCATCTATTATACTAAGAGTCTATTTATATTGACTTTTTGAAGATGTATTTTTTTTAATTTTTAAAAAAATACTTTTATTTAATTTATTATTATTTGGATTGGCTTTTCTGCAAAACGAAAAATATTTGTAAAATTTTTTTTTTTTTTTAAAGTAGATGAAGGGATGCTTTTTATTTTTTTAGTAGATAAGCATAAATAATTTTGACCAACTTCAAATTATAATAATACTTCCAAACTAAATGGCATTGATTTTTGCTTGAAACTTGAAACTGTTAGATTCTAAGGGTGAATGACTCTGATTTTTCAATTCCATATTTGTCTTCTTCCCATATCGGAAGAAAATAGATATGAGAAAATATTTGAAGTTGGTTTTTGTGTGTGCGTTTGGGAAAAGGAGTTACTAACTTATTTTGAAGATTGTGTTTTATTGACTTAGTCAATAAGCTAGTAGTAGTGTTTAATAAACTTAAACTAAAATGAAATCGTATCGATTGAAGGTTAGTTTTTAAAATGCTATTTGAAGTAACATTTCAATTTTAAAAACTAGCTAATGATATTTCATTCTCATTTTTACCATTAATTTTTCAAGAAATACTAAAATTTACCTCTTACATAATTAGCCATACAACTCAACCTCACTCTATTGTCTTTCACGTTTTCCCCTACTCCTTTTTTTCCCCTGCCATTTTCTTCCTCTACTCTTATTCTAAGTAAAAATTAATTTGTTTATAATAAATAAATAAATATCTAATTATTTAATTTTGATATTACATGACTATAATATTACATGTCATTTTAAGTAATTTAACACAATTTAACTAGTCATACAGTTAATTTTGTCAAACAACTCTAATTAAATTAGTTAATTATACAACTATAAACTTTCAGCTCTAATCTCACAATTTTTAACTAATTTCACAGTTCACAACTACAATCTTATAGCTTTTACCAAGCATACTCTACATCTATATACATTTTACTATAAAGAAAGAGCATTTGCCACACAGAGATGGCCTTATTATATAATTGTATTATAAACTTGTAAACTTTTCTATCATCAAAATAATTTATTTTTTATTTACAAATTCATTAATTATTATATTAATTTAATTTAATTTTAAATAGATAAATATAATCATAGAATACATATTATTTTTTATAAATAAACTTACAAATGTATCAATTTTATATGTTTAATTTAAATTAAATATAAATAATTAAAAATCATAATAAAACGTTATTTTTCATTCATATATTTTTGTGCTTTTGTATGTATTTTCTTGTCATTTTAATATAGTAAAAGCACTTTTATATTTATACATTTAAATAATTTTTATTAATTAATCTAAACATAAAATAACTTCTCCTTCTCCTTTTAACTTTTATTTTTTACTTCTTTTTCTTTAAGTTAATCCATATATGTTCAAAATGAGAAAACACTCTTGAAATGCTTCATGGACAGCCTCCTTCCCTTAATTATTTACGTGTGTTTGGGTGTCTTGCTTATGCACATAATCAGGGAAGGAAAGGGGACAAATTTGCTAGTAAGAGTAGCCGGCCAGTGTGCATTCGTTGGGTATCCTTATGGAAAGAAGGGGTGGAAGTTGTTTGATTTAGCCACAAATGAAGTTGTAACTTTAGTTCATAATATTCCTTTAATATTTCTTCTTGTCTTACACACAACTAATGTAGAGTTTTTACAGAATGTATTGGTTGGAAGAAAATGGAACTCATCATCGATCATCGATGACTTTTCAGAATTTTCAACAGAGATTATATATGCAGATTATTTCAGATTCATGATCAGTTTTAATTGGGCTAGCCAAACTAAGAAACCCTAGCTGCTAGCATCAGATTTTTCATAGTTCAGTTTGGCTCTGTCCAAGGAGTGTGTCATCGTTGTTCAAAGCTAAATATTCACATATGTTAGTACTGTATCTATTCACTCCAATGACTCTACATCTTTCTTTTAATTACTATATATATGGGATTAGGGTTTGGGTAAACTATCAACCCACTTTTCTTCTTCTTCATCTTGAGTCTTCTACATACCTTGAGATCCATGGATTAAGGGAGGGGAGCGCTAGAGAGTAAGATCATTAACTTATCTCATTTCATTCACAACTTCTACTTCATTCTTTAATTTTTGTTTCAATATCTATCCAATGCCTTCTTAGTTTTGAAGTTTAATTTATCTCATTCATTTCTTCTCCTTCTTTGTGTAACTGGAATATCTATATCTATTACAAAACGTTTTGCCAAAATTAAGGAGACATACGAATATGACAAGGAGATTCAATTTACATTGCAGAAACAAGACAAAATATGTTCTGTTTGTCTTGAGAAATATAAATTAGATAACAAGATATACGTGGTGTGTTCATACAAACACGTGTTTCCCGATTTAACATATTGAAAAAAAAAAATGATGCATGTGCTAAAAAATGACCTTTAGATATGATAAAAATAAAAGTAGACTTACAAGGCTTATTTAGGCCTAATAAAATATTAGATATCAAGGTTAAATTTTCAGTCATCTTAACTTAGATAAAATTTCTTATTATAAATTGTTTTACAGTCTATCTCAAAGTTTCTTATTAAATACATATTAAATATTTTATTATTTTTTCTCAACATGAAGTTTTAAAATAAACTATGAAACACAATTGACAACAAATTTTATCCCCTTATTGAGGCATCCAAGTTTGCTTCAGAATTTGGGTTTTCCCATCTCAGCGTCGGTGACCTCCTTCAAGCAGAAATTCAATCTGCATCTCAACATAGGTCCTCTCCCATCAGCCATCTATAGCCTCAAGATTTTTCCCATTTCCATAGTTACATCCTATAAAATTGTTTATTATTATGCTCTTTGTATGTTAGTGAACAATAAGACTATTCTATTCCTTTCTTAAAGAGTGACATTAATTTGAATTTTAAGACTTGTAACGAAAAATTAAGTGAATTTAAATATTTATTTTTAATATATGTGTAAACATGTGATGAAATTTAAATTATTGTATTTAAAACTAACTTTGATGATTAAAAGTCAAGAAGTCCAATTCTTATATTTTGTTGGTGAATTTAGATGGGATTCACTTGATAATTTTGTGAACAGTTACTACTCTTGCAGAACAATGATTGAGGAGTATAAGAAGGAAGGAAAGCTTGTTCCTAGTGAGATAGTGGCAACAGTTCTCGAAAAGGCAATGAAGAAAAGCAAAACAAACAAGTTTCTTGTTGATGGATTTCCTCGCAACCAAGAAAATCTTGCTACAGCTGAGAACATTGTATGCTTTTCTTTCTGTAATGTCAATCATCGATCAATGATGTTGAATATTTCTATTATTTGTTCTTTTTTTCTTTGCTTACTAAATCTAAATCATGAGGAAGAGTTAATAAGACGCTTTTTAAAAAGAAATTATGTAATTTTTTTCAAGCAATGTCTTCTATCTTAGTTTACTCTATTTAAAAATAGCTATGAGACCAATAAATGTTAATTCTAATGACAAAAAGTTAAGATCGCTTAAGTATAAAAAATAAAATTTTATTTTATTTGAATAATCTATTATGTGTCTTTTTTAGTTTGTACCCAAGTATTATTACACTATTCACTTGTTAGTCCAATCTCATAAAAGCAATAACTGATAAACTTTTTAAAGATGATTATAAAATTTTGACCTTGAAATGACTCAAAACTTAACTTATTATTATTTAGCCAACATTTTGTGATTCCATTGTTTGTCTTTTTTTTTTTTTTTGTTGATTTCACTACATTCTTAAGTGATTTTATTCAACTTTTATTTAATATATTGAAAAGACAGATGCAGGGATACGACGACGTGGAGATCGTGGTGGGTGAAACGGGCTGGCTGTCACCCGAACCAACCGGGAGTGAGCTTGGAGAATGCGGTGTCGTTTAATGGGAACCTCATCAAGCATGTTAATTCTGGGAAACGGACGCCGCAGATGCCGAATAGAACATTCGAAACTTACATCTTCTCCTTGTTCAATGAGAACCTCAAGCCAACTGTTTCGGAGCAGAATTACGGGTTATTCAAACCCGACCTCACCCCGGTTTACGACGTCGGCATTTTGAGGACAGAACAGGCATTTTAATTTATTAAATTTTATATAGATATAAATATATATTTTACTGTAAAAGTTTGTATGCTTCTGATCTCTGACATGCTCGCCAGCTTTCTTTTTGGGCTGCTAGAAACGTACAAGCTAGGTTTCTAAATAACCAAACTACCCCCTGTGATTTCCTCAAAAATACAGTTTTTGAAAAGGGTAATTTAGACATTTATCATTTAACTATTAAAAATCTCCTGCCTTTTCCAGTTCGGGATGGGGACTAGGCTGTTGTTCCTCACATGCCACGAGCTAAGAAGTCAAACTAGGCTTGGATCCCTCGGAATCTGCACCATGCAGATTGCATTTTAGGCAGATCGGACGGTGTAGGTAATTCGGACATCAGTATCCCTGTGTACCGAAATGACTCAAAGACCCTCACTCTAAGCTCTAGTGTCATGGGTGTAACAGTCACTGAAGTATTTAGTAACTTTTGTTTGGACACGGGCACTGGGTCGCGCATCTAAAGTCTCGACAGAAGGTCCGTCGTGGGATCAATCAAAAAGGTTATGCTAGTGTGCAGCAAGGGAATCGACTGTGGGCCCATACAGGATGGTGGGCCCTGCTTTGCGCCGAACACGATAAGGTCCCACGCAGCGTCTGCGATGAACGCTTATTATCAGACATCCTGTCGTCACGAGTATGCTTACCTTCACAGATCCCAGTAACTTCGATGCTTACCAAACATCAATAATTTCATTTATCAATAATACATCTGTGAAATTTAATTTTATAAATATATTTTTAATTTTTTTTATATTTATTATGCTTTTATTTTTAATTTGACCATATAATAAAATAAAATTTACAAGACATGTGAAAATTAATATATTTTTAAAGTTAAGTTTCTAAAATTAAATAATTAAATATTGTTCACATTTTAGAATAGGTTTTTATTTTTTATAAATTTATTATTGTTATGTATATTTTGATTGGATACCTATTATTTATTTGTAATTTATTATATAAACATTATCTTTTTTAGGGTTAGGATTTTACTTTCATTGTATATATATATTCTTTTTAGTGGATGAATAAAGTTAACGAGACTCTATTTTTTTCTCTTCTCAATTCTCTTTATTTTATTCTTTGTGTTTACTTTTTTACAACACGTTATCAGCACGAGAGACTCTACTATTTTCCCATCTCAATTTCCACCGACCATCATTGCATCGAAGAAACAAGTTCACCATAAAAGAAAAGGGAATTGTTACTCTCATATTGCCACAAAGCAACAAATTCATGCCATCGTGTCTATGCAACAAGGTTTTTCTTTTAATTTAATTTCTTTTATGTAATTTAGAACTATTTTCTTTATTTCTTTAGTTGAAAGGAAAATTTCTGTCACCAAAAGTAGCGAAGCAAATATGGTTGAAAGGAAAATTTCCGCCACTAGAAGTGGCAAAGCAATATTCATGCGGCTTTGGGATAAGTGCTATCCAAAGGCTTTGAGTAAATATTTAACTTTGCATAAATAAAAAGCCAACTATAACTGTAAAATAAAAATTCTATTTAAGGAATTCTTTATTCCTTTGAATGATAAAAGTTGTGCCACATTTTATAGTATGTGAGCAATTTAATTTTTTAATTTATCTCATCTAGAAATATAAAAAAATTTAATTTCTTGAATTTGTCTCATTTAAAAGTATGAGAAAATTTAATTTCTTTAATTTGTCTTATCCAAAAATATGAGAAAATTTTAATTTCTTTAATTTGTCTCATCCAGAAATATTATAAAATTCTTTTAATTTGTCTCATCTAAAAGTATGATATTAACCTTTTTAATTTGTCTCATCCAGAAGTATTAGAAATTCTTTTAATCTATCTCATCCAAAAGTATGAGATAATTTTTTTAATTTGTCTTCTCTAGAAGTATAAGATAATTTTATTCATTTGATACACTTTCATCTAGAAGTATGAGAAATTTTATTATCAACAATTAATTTTTTATAAAATGAATCTTAAAATTATCTATTCAAATAGTATAAAGTAGATCTTGAAGTTATTCACCTAATTAATAAAATTATCAAAGCGAATCTTGAAATTATCCACCTAATCGATAAAAGAGTTATTTATCAAATTAATTTAAAATAGTAGATACTAAAATTATCTACTCTACCAAATTAATTTAAAATAATAGATCCTGAAATTATTTACTCTCAAACATAAATCCTGAAATTATCTATATTCAAATAATATGCAATAAATAATTATGCATATTTTATTTTATTTTCCTTCGTTTCTGTTTAATGCCACCATTTATTTTGGTTTATTAATGTGTAATGCAGCAATTTATTTTCTCCGTAATGCCACAATTTATTTTGGTTTGCGTGTTCTGCTTTTTCCCTCTTCTTCTCCTTTTTCTTTTTATGGCAATTTTTCACCTGTAACGCATAAAACCAAAAATGAAAAGTTTTGTGGCCTTGGCAGGATTCGAACCCACGCACTTCTCATCCAATGTGAAACGTGAAGCCACTACGCCGTGATCACACTTATGCTTGATAGGTCATTGCTTTATTACTTATTCTAAAATTAATTAGTTTATTACATTTTTTCCATGTCACAAACACATTAATGGTTTATGACTATTATGACTACACCACAAATGCATTCATGTTATATAGATCGTTGGTTTATTACTTTTTCTAAATCAATGGATTACTGGTTTAGCACATTTTCCTCTTGTACTATAAGCCAAGTTATGCTTATACATAGTAATTTTCTGAGTATGTTTAATGATCTTCTTATGGTAATAGTAATTGTTGTTATATATGGATAAAATATGATAGCTGAATTTTCTTTGATAATTGTATGGATGGTATGAAAGAATCAAAGCTACACTTGTCTAAGTTTTCACATTATAGTGAAATGAAGCAAGTGGCATTCATCAATTTTATCTCTTATTTATGTCATAATAATCTCACTTATTATGTTTATCTTCTAACCTAACATAAATTAAGATATTATGTCATTAATCGGTCAATTATAATGGCATATGAATGTTAAAGTGTATTTGGGTGAATATTTTACCTTTGTTTTAAATTATATACTTTGTTGAGTGATTTTGAATTTTGGAGAAAATATATTTCATTTTAGTAGCATTTATTTTTCCACAAATTAAATGAAAGGGATGATGTGTTATATAAAAATCTAATAAAAGTTACTTGAAATTGAGTTGTAAGTAAGAGCTCTTTATATTTTGTGATCTTATTTAATATGATTCAATTTAGCTTACTATATGAGTTATATTGGTAAATGCATATTATTTGGGTGGTTAAAATTAACTTATTATTTTACTAAGCCCTCTAATACAAGGCCGAGGTACTTTGAGCAAGCTATTTGAGCTTACTTCACATTACATGTGGTTTATAACTAATACCTTGAGTATGTGTTAAATCATGTTGAATTATTTGTTAGTATTTGGTTATTGTTATGCCCTCGATTCAAGAACTTTAGTTAAAATTATAAATTTATTAACTTCACTTTTAGTGCTTCTTCATCATACTTTCAATATATTATTATGACAAATGTTTGGATACTTTTGAGTATTATTTGAGGTTATTTATTCTCAGATTATCTATATTTTTCACTACTTTAAATTATGGAAGGATTATGCACTCAATTTGAAATATTCAAAAGTGTAGGGTGTCTTACAAAGTTTATGTTTAGACCCCATGTAACATTTTAGTTATGCGTTTCAAGTCCCAACCTTCAAGGAAAGGGAATTTATGAATATTATTCATTGTTGTTTTGTTGGATATATATATATATATATATATATATATATATATATATATATATATATATATATATATATATATATATATATATATATATATATATATTATTTTGTGGTATTTGAAATATCATATTTTAGTAAAAAAAAAAAATCTTTACTAGAAAGCATAAGCCATTATCTCATAATGATTTTTTATATTCCTTGAAGTGAATGGAGAAACTATCAAGATATATAAGCACAAATATGATTATTATTAGTAAAATATAGTATTAGTTATAATACTATAAATACCTCCCACCAGAAGTGAGAGAGTAGTGAAGAAAAGTGGTAAAAGGATATTTGAAAAACTACTATTATTTTGAGGCCATTGAGTTTGTACCTGTTGTACATCTAAACATCTTTTTAATACTTTTCAAGTATCAATGAAAGAAAGAGATTAATTGTTGAGACAAATTTGCTCCAATCAAATGATGTTTTTGACTTTGGCCATGATAATGTGATAATTAAATGTGTCAAATTTTTTTTCCTTGAATGTAATGAGAGTATACATAAAAAATTATTATTGTAGTTTATTTATTTAATTTACTTTCAATAATTTTAAGTTACTTACTCTCTTGTTTAAACTATATCAATTTCACATATTATGATTCTATATTATTTCTATTGTACAAAGATAATGTTATTATTCAATAGTGCAAAGATAATTAAGAGCTCCTGAAGAGTTAGAGGAATGAAAATGATGATAAAATGCTCCTGAAGAGTTAGTTAATGTTTGCATTAAGAAATTATTTGCATCTTCCTCAAATTTGTACTACATATATATTAATACAATTGAAATATATGTTGTTGTAAACCAGAAGTTTACAAGTCAAAAGTTCATTATTTGGCGTGACCAGTTGAGTCATCCCGAGTCAATAATGATGCAAAAATAATTGAAAATGATCATGTGAATTTTCATTGAAGAGCTAGAAGATTCTTCAATCGAAACGTTTAGTTTCTCATATGCTATTTGTTCCCAAAGAAAATTTATTTGCGTTAGCAAAAATAAGAGTGAATCCATCGTCTTTTAAAATGTACATGAGGTGAAAATATTTATGGGCCTATAGACCTACCAAGTGGATCATTTAGATACTCTTTAATTTTAATCGATGCATCGACTAAATGATCACATATTTGGGTTAACTCATAACCTGGAGTTTATGAGATTACTTGTTCAACAAATTAAATTAAGAGCGTAATGCCTTAATTATATCTAGTTGAGTAACACCTAGTTAATGCTAGTGAATTCACTCTTCAAAGTGACTGTTGGAATACATAAAATGGAATTGCAGGCGCCTAAAATTAATTGCAAGACCATTACTTATGAATAGATAAAATCTCAGTTCGTACCCACCTCTATAATTTTTTATTAGGCTCAAAAGATTCTTTTTTGGGCCTAAAATTTTCTTGCTCGAAGCCCTAAATTGTATGAGACTATACAAGTCTGCCCGAAGTCCTCCATGGCTCCATCCTCCAGCAATAGGCGAATATTATGTACTGTATATTTCTTATCTTAACGTCACACTCTTTCTGGAACAAAATAATCTTTTTCCTTCATCAATCGTAAGAGTATGTTCTTAATATCACTTGGAACATTGATGTTGTATATATTTAGGAAAGTGCAAATGGACGAGTGTGCAAATATCAATGTATTATGATAACTATTGTGCATTACACGCGTCAGATATTGGCTTTCTCCAGAGATGAAGAGGATCCAAGCTTCCAGTTCATTCATGTGCCAGCAACACAGAATTAGCAATCATGCACCGACTAAAAGGATCAAAGAAGAAAGCAGTGCAGAACAATGGAGATCACTACAGAAAAGAACATCTCTTTATCAGATACTGCAACGAAGGGAGAAACTGTGCTTCCAACAACCAAGGTAGGACTGTAATATTTGTCCATGGCTTCATGGTTTCCCTGTTCATTCTTTCTAAATTAAACTATTCTTTTTTTGACAATTTTTCAGGATGAAAGGGAAAACGTTCACAAGGATCAAGAGCTGCTTATATATGTTTTAGGTATATTAATTGTTCTTCCATGCATGTGTTTTGTTTTGACTCATTTAAGACAAGATTAATGCTGGTTTTAATTAATTACAGGTCCTCCTGGCAGTGGTTAGAGCACACAATGCTCCAAGTTTGCTGCAGAATTTGGGTTTTCCCATCTCAGTGTTGGTCACCGCCTTCAAGCAGATATTCAATCTGCATCTCAACATGGGTACTTTCCCATCAGCCATCATATAGCCTCAAGATTTTCATCATTTCCATTGTTACATGCTATAAAATTGTTCATCGTTATGATCTTTGTATGTTAGTGAACAATAAGACTATTCTATTCCCTCCTTAGGGGTCACACTATTATATATCTTATTTTGGGATTTGGATTCTAAGACTCTATAATGAAAAATTATTGACTTTTGAGTGAATCTAGATATTTATTTTTCTAATATATATGTAAATATGTGATGAAATTTAGACTATTATATTTGAAACTAATAGTTTAGATCCACTCAAAGTCAATAATTTTTCTCATTACAAAGTTAGGAAATCCAAACTTTATATTTTGTCGAAATCCAAACTTTATATTTCGTCCGTGAATTTAGATGGGATTCACTTGATAATTTTGAGAACTGTTGCTACTCTTGCGGAACAATGATTGAGGAGTATAAGAAGGAAGGAAATGAAGAAAAGCAAAACAAACAAATTTCTTGTTGATGGATTTCCTCGCAACCAAGAAAATCTTGCTACAGCTGAGAATATTGCATGCCTTTCTTTCTTTCTTTCTTTCTTACTGTAATGTCAATCATCAATCAATAATGTTGAATATTTCTATTATTTGTTCTTTTTTTTCTTTGCTTACTAAATCTAAATCATTCTACAGATGAAAATAGAACCAGATATTTTTTTATACTTTGATTGCCACGAGGAAGAGTCAATGAGACGCCTCTTAAAAGAAATCAGGTAATTTGATTTCAAGCAATGTATTTTATCTTCGTTTACTCAATCTATAGATAGCTATGAGACCATCAAATGTTGATTTTAGTGATACAAAGTTAGGATGACTTAAGTATATTAATCTAAATTCGTGTCTATATGTATGCAGAAAATATTTTTAAAAGAGCTTTACTCTATTTAAGTCATCCATTACGTGTTTCTTCTTGTTTGTACCCAAGTATCATTACACTATTCGGATGTGAGACTTATTAGTCCAATCTCATGGAAGCAATAACTGATAAAATTTTTCAAAGATGATTTTAAGGTTTTGAACTTAAAATCTTTTATTCAGAATGTCTCAAAACTCAGTTTATTATTATTTAGCCAACATTTTAGCCTAAAATACCCTTTGTGCTTCCATTATTTGTCTTCTTTTGTTGATTTCACTACAATCTTAAGTGATTTTATTAAACTTTTATTTAACATATTGAAAAGATAGATGCAGATATTGTAGAATTATATCAAAGAGCTAGATGAAATTATACAAGTTATTAGGTATGATCAAGTGATAAGATATTATGTCATTACAAAAGAGGTTAAAAGTTTAAACCTTCTTGCTTGTTATATAACAAATAAAAAAGCATACATCATTATTATTTAACTTAATATTTTATCAACTTTTCTTGAAATTATACTATTCAGACATGTCTAGTATCCTAGTTAACTCACTCCTTCAATAGATAGGATTTGGTTTCAATGCTGGGTTATTTTTGTACTGGGCAATAAATAAATAATCACGATTTATTTTAAAATATCTTTTGTGTGATATATTTTGTAAAAGTGAATCATGATCATTCATCTACTGTCTAACAAAGAAGCTATATCCCAATAAATTGCTACAAGAGTCTTGAATTTTGGGTACTTTAATTTGATATTTTCAATTGTATATATTTTGGAGATGAATATAGAGCTTCCTTTTCTAGGTTTTCAGATGCGAGATTTGTATTTTCTCTATAACTTCAATTTCTGTCATAAAGATCTATTGCTATTTGTAGACTTAGCTTGATATTTGGATGAACTACAATATATATATATATATATATATATATATATATATATATATATATATAGTGTGTGTATGTGTGTTTTATAAACTTCTATTATTTGTTTTTTTACTCAATTTCACACCACACAACTTGGTAGGGAGAGTTTTGCTACTCTTGTAGTTTTATCTAACTCAAACCGAATTCGTTATAGGTTAAAGGATTTGATAATTAATTTGTATCTCACAAATACCAATGATCAAAACTCAGAAAAAAAAAAAAAAACAAAAATTTCACACAACATAACTTGAAAGGAAGTCACTATAGTCCAAAAGGAAATTTAAAAACTAACTAAGTCGATATAGTTGATAATTAGTTGGGTTCTTTAAATATGTTGATAAAGCGTCAAACCTTACAGTGTGTATAAAAAATGTTTTGTTAGAAGTGATTGTACTCATTTTATAATTTCTCTCTCAAATAGATTAGTCACTAATTGTCAACTGAAAAATACAATAAGTGCAAAAGAATATAAAAAAGAATATGTTTTAAATATTTTTTTAAAAAAATTCAATTAAATAAAGAGTTGAAGTGGAGCTAGGCTTATAGAACATGGCTCTTCATATAGCTGCAATCTCCTTATGCTAGAATCAATTGTCAGTGTAAAATGATCAATTAATGCTTATACTTTCATGTAGCGCATGGTTTGTCAGTCAAACATGAAATTATCACAAGAAGCCAAAATCCACAAGTGATATCGAAGGACCTGTAATTATTAACTTGTAAATCATTTTTAAGGGGATTGTGAATTTTGTGTTTGAACTCAAAATTGTAGCCAAATTACCCCTCAAAAAAAAGAAAAGAAAAGAATATAGCTTTATGTATAGGAAAAACAAAAACATATTTAGCAAGTTTTAGAGTGTTTGTGTAATTAAAAATAACCATAAAATGAAATAATTGAGAATGAATGATTGGTAAGTTTTTTGTCACTGCATGAAACATTATCTTTAACAATCAAAATTAGTGACCCACTGGAAAAAAATGAAGTTGGCAGTGATTGTCCCCTTTTTAGTAAAATCTTCTGTTAGTATTTTCACTTAAATTCAAATATTCTAAAAAAATTAGCAATTGATTGTTAAGCGATAATAGCCTTGTGACTAATTTATGACTAAATTGACTAAGGGTTACTAAAGATTGAAAATAGAAGCTATTGATAGATAGAAATAGATTTGCTCAATTTTGCATATAGAACCAACGCAATGATCATATTTATTTAAAATTATTTATTAAATGAAAAAATAATTTGATGGTACAAAATAAAATACGTTAACTCATTAACTTATGAATAATATATTAAAATTTTACTTAAAACAAAGTATAAATAACTATCATAGTTATTTTCACTCCATTTGTGTTATTTTGTGCTGCTCTCACTTTTGGTTGATAATTGGATAGTAATTTCTGCTTTGATTTAGAAAAAGTTTCAATAAATTATTTTTAAAATAATAATTTTTATTTTGTAAGATCAAATTATTATTATTATTATTATTTTAGTGCACATATTCAAATTAATATGACCATCATGTTTAATAAAAAAAATCAGCCAATCTAAATCGTGACTGATTCTTTCTGTCATTAATTTTTTTTTTTTTAAGCATTATAGTTTGTAGCATAATTAAAAAAATAGGACAAAAATATATAAAATTCAGAAAAAAAATAAAGTGATTATCTCTCTAGAGAGAGAAAACAAAAGAAAATTAGGAGAAAGAAAATTGAACGTATTAATCAAGTACAAAACTCGAGAACTCACGCTATGATTCCCTATGACAAGTCTGAAAAAGTGTGTTTTATCTGTTACAATTTCATTGGACCAGAATAGGCTCATCCTAAATTTTATCTGTTAATTCTGGTATGACTATTAAGTACTTAGAATATGCATAAGCAAAAGTGTGTCTGGAAACAAGCATAATATGTGCAACCACATGTAAACTGATTCCAAGGACGAGATCAAACAACTTGGCCCAAACTTAGTGTATCAAATTATAAAACTAGTCTGAAAAATGTTACTAGTTTCACTACTACTACGACTACTAATAGTTCAATAGATTCTGACAAGAAATACTTACATCAAAACTTCTGATCTTCTGCCTATAGCTATGCCACAACTCGAGGTACGTGAAATCTTCCTACAATCACATATGTCACTCTTCTTCAAAGTCCAAAAGGAAATCGGTCAAGTTCTCCGAATCGTCTACGGCCTCTTCCAAGGACATGGGACCATCCTTGCTACGTTTTGACTGCATTTTTAAGGAGAGGAAGGAATGTTTACACACTGATAATGATGGAAGAAGAAGAAAAATGAAACATAACAAAGTATTCCAAATCCAAATAAGTGATACTAAAATATCTTTCTTATTGTAGAAAGTTTAAAAGTGCTAAGACTAATCTATTTATTTTCTTTGCCAAGGTACTAAATGTAACTTAACATAGACAAGTAAACAATGATGATATTCACATGAGCTTTGTTGATATAGCACATGTCTTTAACGGCAATATGAAGATCCAATCATGACAATTCTGGAATTTGAGCAACATCATTTCCTGATCAACAATAATAACAACGGGTGGTCTGCGATCTTGGCTCATTTTAAGCAATAACAGACAATACATGCAGGGGCAAAACCACAGGTATCTGGTTTACAAGAATACCTTCGACTTGCCCAATCCGCGTGTAGTTTTTTAAGACACTCCAGTTGCGAGAAATCTTCTCTTCCTCATCCTCATCCTTCTCTTCCTCTTCTTCTTCTTCTTCTACATCCTCAAGATCACTATCCTCCTTTTCATCCTGTTGGAGATCATTTGAATGGAGGAAATTGTTACTTTCAATCAAACGTTATGACATATAAAACTCCACTATACAGTTAAGATTTAAGAGAGAAAATGGAATCTTGTGAAGATGGTAAGTTGAAACTCACATCATTTTCACCAATGTCAACAGCTTTGGACATAGCTTCATCCATATCTGTAATCTGTCATATTGTAAATGAAAGGTGTCAAACTATAGAATGACAAGTGATAAACAGGTAGTCTCTGAAGGAGGAATGAAAAAGTAAGAAAGTAAAATGAAGTGATGATAACGAACAAGATATTCAATTCGCCGAGCATTATAAATGGGCCACATAGACATCCACTGAATCTAAAGAACTTTCCTATAGGACTATGCTATAAGTTTATGCAAGTTAAAGGGCAAATATTTTTGGTCAAATCTACTTGGTATAAAAACTGTTACAGGACCATGTACCATCTATTCTTGTGATGGACTCGTACGTGATGTAGTTTCTAATTATTTATTTATTTGTAAAAAATTATGCATATTTATAAGATACATTTTACATGAGGATAAATATATTACTTAGATGTTCTCTTGTTCATAATAACATCTAATTTAACACAACAATCTGAGTGATATTTACAATGATGACAACCCCTCCATTCAAGTAAACTGGATTTTGCATGCTCACAACTTAGCTAAAGCTGCGGAGACCTCATAGCTCAGTGAGTCATCTACCACTGGGCTGAAAAAGTAGTTAAATAATGAATATCATATGAAAACTAGCTGAGGATATTTGATGACCAAACCAATCAGAACAAGCATCTCACCACTTTCATAATGCTGATGGAAATAAGAAATCACTCTGGATCTTAAGAACACAATCAGTTTCATAATGCTATTAAAAGCACCAATGCATAACGCCTTGACATGACTACCCAAGTCATAATTATTATTGGAGATGAAATCTTGCATGAAACTTTGCTTATTTGACATGTGACAGCATACTATTTTAACAGAATCCAGTTATCAAATATCACGCCAGAAAACTTTCAGGTTTTACTTTATGGGCCCATGGCATCATTTTTTCCTTCCCTGCACATGAATTGAGGTAAAGCCGCAGTTTTCAAACCCTCTAGATGGAAACATGTACGTGACATATCAAATGAAAACAATATTAGCAGAAGCAGCAGTAGTGACAACAAAGCTTTGTGTAAACTGGATTAACCAATGCCTTACCTCAACTTGTTCAGTCTTCTCCTTTGCCAGAATCTTGTCAAGCACCTCCCTTGAAATAATTTTTCCATGCTGATTATATTAGGGGAAAAAGTTAAGTACTTATGATACAGACAAATGACCATAGATGTTATTAAAAATTCAATACTTCCCTTACAAATCTGAAAACTAAATAATCCAACAGTCACTAGAAAGGGAAGAAGAAGCAAGCATGTCCAAAGATTTCACCAAAAAATCAGCCACCATAACTACATGTAAAGATAGATGTCAATCTCAAACTACAAATATGAAATATAAGTTGGATTTCACCAAAAGCAATAACCTAAGAATGCTCCTAATGAAGCAACACGCACTAGCTATCTTGTAAACAGTAAGCAGATTCAGAGTTTGAGCATATACTATTCCTTCATTTAAACCTACTAGTAGAATTGTTTTCCATTATGGATAATAAAAAAAAATCTCAGAACCAGGATTTCACTATCTGTGAAATATGGTGACTTTCCAGTAAATTGTACTTAATACCTGTAGGAAAATTTCATGGAAAGATTTCCAGGCTAGATTTCGTTTTAATGTATGAAGCACAACTAATGTAAAATCCAAATCTGCTGATTTCATTATTTTGAAAATTCTTAGAAGCAACCGTGGCATGCAGCACAAATTTGATCTAAGTAGCAATGCAAGCTGGTCATCAACAAGAATACTAGCAAGCCGTAGTAGTATTAATTGACATAGTTTTTTTATATGCAAGATTTATTGTCAAAAAGACAAAATGTTCCACTCCCTCTTATGGTTTGTGGATCATACATTACATTTTTATTTCTAGGTTTGAAGTTTATAGTCACAAAAATTTAGTTGCATGTGTACTTTTAAGAGAATTGATTCAAAGTTAGAACTATATAAGCACTTGAAACTTTGGCACCATGTGAGCTTCATCCATTCCCATTCAACACGTTTGGCATATCATCATTAACTGAAAACGCTATGAAAGTATAGACTTGGTTAAAAATGTCAAAGTGTAAAAATCTCAATAGAAGAAAATAAACTATAAGAATTAAAATTATAGAGTCTTACAATTTATTTTTTCCTTTTTCGTTTAAAAGTGTCATAGATAAATAGTTCTAAATGAATCATCATTCAAGTAATTTTTTTTTATATAAATTACAAAATTTAGGTGAATTCATATTTATAGTATTGGATATTTAATGTTAAAAGGGTAAATAAGATAAATTAAGTTAATATTTTTTTGTAAGGTAAGCACATTTAAAGCTACAAAGAAAGTATTAGTTCAGTGACAAACAACTTTTTTAGTTTTTGTGTGCCATGGCTTTATACCACAACGTTTGCTAATATTTTTATTTATTAGAAAACTAATTACTTTTTCTGTCTTATATCTTTTATTGTTTAAAGTTATTGCACAAAACTTAAGAAATCATAGTACTATAGAACTTTAACAATAATGCCCTTATTAAATATATTTTATATCATTTAAAACAATTTCATATGATACACTTACTACTATTCAATTCATACAAATTCCAATATGTTAAGAGAGATATTTATTTTTTTTCTATTTATTCATGTATTGGAACCTATTAAAAGTTAGTATGAGAGTCTCGTACCTTTTTATGTAATCTATGCGTATTGAGAACCTAAAAGAGGGAAACATTGCATTAATATATGTTCCTTGCACATTTTTTATTAAAATGGTGAATTTTGTTTAATTAATAAGGGTATACATTTTTATTTTTTGGATAAAACCTCAGTTTTAAAATAACAATTGTTTTGGGATGAAAAAGTTCTCCAAAATAATAAAAGATAACTAACTAAAAAAATGATTTCATTAATAAAAGTGTAGCACACATTGTCCCACAAAGTTGAGACAAAAATGTCTTTCCATTAGCTTACTGAAAGCAAACTTAGTCCAGAAACATTTTAGGTAAAGGGTCTCCAGTTGAAGGAGAATGAAGAAATATCATAAACATAAGAGTGTTCTTAGATTCATTGTCATGCCAAAACTATAACATGTTGATAATCATTCATGTGTTGGATTAGTTATATTCTTTCTAGAGAAAAATACCTTTTTTATCCCCAATATTATATGACATTAATAAATATTCTCTCACATTTTACTCTTAGCAAAATTGCCCTCGTCAATTTAAACCTCTAACAAATTTGCCCTTCCATCACTTCTTTGCATTTTGTCACAAAAATGATTTGAATGGTCTTTAACTACCTTTCAGATCACAAGCCTTCGCTTGTTAGAGACTAAAGAATATTTCTAGCCAAAGCTACTTGAATGAGTATGCTAGGATTTTTTTTTTTTTTTTGCCTTCATGTGAGTTGGGATGTCATCTCCTGTTAATGAAGTGATTGATCAACTTAAGAAAGTGTCCAAGTCGATATTTTTTTTTATTGTTTTTGACGAAAAATGTTTTGGGTTTTTTAAAAGGGAACTTTGTTTTGTAAAAGCAATCATTTTCTATTTAGAGAATGCTAATCAATTTCCACTTATGGAATGCTATGTTTGTGTATGTCTTTGTGGGTAAAAAATTTCTTCATTTCGAGAAATATATTTAACCCTGAAGTTTTACTTTATTTTATTTGTTTACTATGACAAGTATGAAGTTTCATTAACAAAGTTACACAAAATGATATGTTTGTTAATGCCACATAGTGTAAGGGATACATTTGCTAACGTTTTAAAGTGATGATGGCAATTTTGTTGAGAGTAAAGTGTTAAGAGTATATTTTTAATGCTATACAGTTTAAGGGATAAAAAATGTATTTTTCTCTTCTTTCTACTATAGTGGCTCTTAACTCATAAGCTATTTAATTGGAAAGGGGGCTTCAAACCTTACACTAATTTTAAGATGTAGCCCCACCAAACTTCATTAACAATCAGTGCCACCCTTTTAAAAGGTAGTTAACTGAACAACCACTCCTATTTAGAATGAAGTAATCAACATTTTTGTAGTTAGGATGGAATTAAGTAATCAATTTTTATGGTTAGGATGTCTACCATAATCTTAACTCAACTTAGTTCTAGATTCTTCTTTTAATTATTTTGGTTGAAAATTTTTTTTCATCTCCTTTTAGAGAAACAATAAGGTGGCATTCGCGAGTGTTTAGCACAGTGGTTAGACACGTCCTTAATATTACTGGGGTCTTATAATTAAATTTTGCTAACTAATGTTTTAACCCGAGGCACTTACGGAGCGATCTTCTGTCATAATGTGGGTGGTTGAGGCTTTGCCGAAAGTAAAAAATTTCTTGTTACTTAATATAAAAAAAAAAAAAAAAAAAAAGTGACAACTCCTCGATCTCAACGTCAATCTTATAATTAAGGGAGTGTGGGCCCCTTTGTTAGGTGAAAATATAACATTATAAGAGCAATCTCTCTAGTCTCATAATGGACAATGCATTCACCCACCCCTTTTAAAACCATAATATGGTCTCCTGAATTAATAAAAGATTAAAAATAAAAATTAGGAAAAAAAGTTAAAAAATGAATATAAAAAAAGTTAGAAATTACCCTACCTACCGTTGCAATCGTTTTCATGGACTAGAAAATAAAAATAGTTCTGACGACAAAAAAAGAAAATAAAAATACTAAATTATGATATCTAAAATAAACATCAAATAAAGAAATTAAGATTTTGATTTTTCAGATGTTCTAACTTCTTCTTCTTCTTTTTTTTGGTACATTGAAATGTTCTATTTTTGCAACATTAAAATCAATTTTGTTAGGAGAAATTTATAAAAGCAAAGGTTATAAGTTTTGCTTTGATAACATAGTCTTGGCATTCATTTCGAACTCTACGTGGCCCACAAATGATGGTAACGTGTTTGCCTTAACTTCTCTTTATTCTCTACAGTTTGAATGCAATACATAGAACGTTCATATTAGGCAAAGCATTACCAAAATGATGAATATAATTAAGGAACTGAGGAAAACAAAATACCTAAACCCTAATTGCAAGCGATGTTGCACTAATAATTATCTTTAATTGCATTGGATTCAGTTTATCTTTAATAATATTTTTTATTTCTTTTATCGGCGCAAGTTTTGATTTTTATTGGATGCAATGCGTTGTTTTACTTGAACTGTCAGTTTATCATTAATAATAATTTTTAATATTTTTTATTTCTTTTTTTCTGTGCAATTTTTTGCTTGTATTGAATGCAATGCACTGTTTTACTTGAACTTTGCATTAATTATATTGACAATAATATTTTTTATTTCTTTTTTCGGCACAATTTTTGGCTAAATACACTGTTTTACTTGGACCTGTAAAAAAGTCTCAATTGGATACCCTTTGTTAGGTGAAAACTCAAGTCCATCTCCTGCATCTTAAAAGAAAGCATACTCTCCTCAAACTGAGTATGAATCAAAATCACACCACAATCCCTTACTGTTGTTCAGTAGACATGCCCTCCTCAAATATATACATCACTAGCAGAGTACTATATTAGGAGGGGTTTACATGAGAAGGCAGGGGATATATTTGAGGAGGGATGCCTAGTAAGCAAATCACACAAACTCTAACCAGAGCCTTATGCTTCATTTTCCCTCTATTGAAAAAAACTAATCATCATTCAAAACTGAAGCTAACTTTCTACAGCCTCTTGCCATTCTTCCAACTCATATTGAAGATGGCAAGAGGCTGTAGAAAGTTAGCTTCAGTTTTGAATGAAGATCAGTTTTTTTCAATAAAGGGGAAAACGAAGCATAGGCTGTGGCAAGATGTGGAATGATAGTTTACCCAAACCCTAACCACATATATATAATAGGGATATCTTGCTTTTGACATGGGATACGATTTAGAGATTATAAAATTGAAAGAGAGAGAGAGGCAATGAACTCGTGACAAGGAAAGTGAAAAAAGATGTGCTTATATATAAAAGTATAGAGAAACTAACGAGACATGGAAATATTATTTCCGAAATATGCATGAGATATGTGTGAATATATTAAGTTGCATATTGTAAATTTGCTTGAAACTTGAAGCTGTTAGATTTTGAGGGTGAATGGCTCTGATTTTTCAATTCCATATCTGTCCTCTTCCCATATATGTGTTTTACAGAAGAAAATAAATATGAGAAAATATTTTTTTTATATTCAAAAGGTTTGTTTTGTTTGGAGTTTTGTGTGTGCGTTTGGGAAAAAGAGTTACTAACTTATTTTGAAAATTACGTTTTATTGACTTAGTCAATAAGCTAGTAGTAGTGTTTGATAAACTTAAAATAAAATGAAATTATAACGATTGAATGCTAGCTTTTGAAACGCCATTTGAAGTAACGTTTTAATTTTAAAAACTAGAAAATAATATTTCATTCTCATTTTTACCATTAATTTTTAAGAAATAACAAAATTTACTCCTCACATAATTAGCCATACAACTCAACCTCACTCTATTATCTTTCACGCTTTCCCCTACTCCTTTCTTTTTCCTTTGCCATTTTCTTCCTCTACTCTCATTCTAAGTAATAATTAATTAAATAAATAATTTTTTTATAATAAATAAATAAATAAATATCTAATTATTTAATTTTGATATTACATCACTATAATATTACATGTCATTTTAAGTAATTTAACTAGTTGTAGAGTTAATTTTGTTAAATAATTCTAATTTAATTAGTTAGCAATACAATTATGAACTTTCAGCTCCAGTCTCACAACTTTTAGCTAACATCACAATTCACAATTATAATCTTATAGCTTTTAACTAATTTTGTCAACCATACTCTACATCTATATACATTTTACTATAAAGAAAGAGCATTTGCGACACAGAGAGGGCCTTATCATATAATTGTATTCTAAACTTGTAAACTTTTATATCATCAAAATAATTTGTTTTTTATTTACAAAATCATTAATTATTATATAAATTCAATTTAATTTTAAATATAAATAATTTAAATAGATAAATATAATCATCAAATAAATATTATTTTTTATAAATAAACCACAAATATATCAATTTTTATATGCTTAATTTAAATTAAATATAAATAATTAAAAAATAATAAAATGTTATTTTTATTTATATATTTTTGTGCTTTTGTATTTATTTTCTTGTCATTTTAATATAGTAAAAGCACTTTTATATTTATACATTTAAATAATTTTTTTTTTCAATAAATTACCTTACCTTGTATCTGACTTAGTGTGGTAAGCAGGTTTTTATTTCTTTCCACATGCTTATTGACAATCATTTATGTAAGATACTGAGACAGTCTTTTCAATGTACTACACCACATTCTTTCTCGATAGACCTAAAGTGAGGAGAAATATAAGGTAACTTCAGCATGTGCCATGTATGTAATTCTTAATGAAGGATGGTACTGTGTCCAGAACCTTACACATCCACTTTGTTTCTCATGACATATGGCTATCCATGCCAGTTGTGTGTTCGCTGTTGCATTTTATGTAAAATTGGTGGGGCTATTCGTAAGTAATGGAACATTCATAAACTGTAGAAAGCATTCTTCTAATATGTATAGAAATGTAGCAGTACTCTTCACGTCGTTGCCCAGAGTATCAAACAGTTTATGTGATTATTGAGTAATTATAGGGATCAAAAGAATTGGTTTTGATTTTATCCTTCTTATATAAGTATCATCATGGTTATTGGAATTTCATATTTGGCTTATGCTTTACTTGTAGTGGCTTCTGTTGGGGACAAGCCAGTTCAGATGAAGTTGCATAGATCTTTGAAATTATGGAGCTTTTATGTGGACTTAGAGGAAAGCCTCGGTACATTGGAGTCTACTCGGGCCATTTATGAGCAGATATTAGATTTAAGAATAGCTACCCCTCAGATAATCATCAATTATGCATGCTTTTTGGAGGTATGGAGCAACAATTTTGAGTTAATACAATATTTCTTTTGGGGTTTTCTTCTACTTGTTTTTGTTGAATGTTGATTAACAAGTTGTTATTATTGACTTTTGTAGGATCATGGATACTTTGAAGATGCTTTCAAGATATATGAAAGAGGTGTAAGGATATTCAAGTACCCACATGCTACAGACATATGGGTTACATATCTGTTGAAATTTGTGAAAAGATATGGAAATACTAAATTGGAAAGAGCCAGAGAGCTGTTTGAAACTGCTGTTGATATGGTATATACATTGTTGTTTCCGCAAATCAAAATTCTTTCAATCTATTGTATGTTTCTTGCTACTATCATACATTAAGCCTGTTGACCTCATAGCTATCTATAGATTGAGTAAACTAAGATACAAGACAACACTTGAAACCAATTACTCTGCACTGCTTTCTTCTTTGATCCTCTCTCTCCCTTTCCTTTGAGTCGGTGCATGATTGATAATTCTCTGTTGCTGGCACTTGAATGAACTGGAAGCTTGGATCGTCTTGATCTTTAGAGAAAGCCAATATCTTACGCGTGTAATGCACAACAGTTATTATAATACATTGATATTATTATAATACAATGATATTTGCACACTTGTCCATGTGTACTTTTCTAAATATATACAACTTCAATGTTCCAAGTGATATTAAAGACACACTCTTACGATTGATGAAGGAAGAAGATTATTTTGTTCCAGAAAAAGAAGTTATGATAAGAAATAGACAGGATATAATATTTGCCTATTGCTGGGATGGAGCCATGAAGTTCAGGTAAACTTGTTTAGTCTCATAAAATTTAGGTCTTTGAACCAAAAAATTTTAGGCCCAAAAACTCCAATTGGGCTTTAGCCAAGCAAGTTTAATGAGTTCGATCCAGTTTAAGTATATCCAATACCCACTGTTCAACATATTATAAAAATAGATACAAGTTGAGATTTTGTCATTCTTACTTTTGTCCTAAACTTTGACCCTAATAAAAAATCTCATCATAATCTTGTCCTAAAAGTTTTGTTGTACCATCATGATCAATATGATTTTATTCTATATATATGTTAGTCTTGTCCTAATACTAAACATGTAAAATAAAGACGTTTTAATTTATATTTTATAAATTTTAGAATAGAGATAACTTTTGTCTAAGTCTCATCCCAACTTTCATTTAGGACATGATTTCATCTCAATCTCTTTCTCTATCCTAGTTTTGTCCCATCTTGAAGTTGTTCTTCTTTTTGACCCTTGCCCACCCCTAAGGCATACTCTATATCCAATGTTGGGCATACCTTCTCGTTTGTTGTTAGACAATTTTTGTTTTGTTTTGTCTGATTAGAAAAGTGCAATATACATAGGAGCCAATAGAAAAAGGAGGTGGAATATATATATCAAACAATGACGAGTAATGGCTAGTTTAAAAAAATTAAAATTTTTTGTTTAAAAATCTTCATTTTTTATATTTTTAGTTAGAAATCTAGGTCTAGTACTTATTTATGAAAAAGAAACAAGAATTTTAAAAAGAAAACAAAAGAGAGCATAGAAGGAGAAAAGAAGTGCATATCCATGCAATTAATCCAATGAACGTCCATGGCAGCAAAAAACGAGAGAGAGAGCCATTTCTATGAACACCGTTTTATATATATATATCCGTAGAGGCCATGGGAATGGCTTTTGAGAGACACAAATGAATTTCGCACCTATCAAAATAAAAGAGAAACTTCACAACTCTAGCTCTCTAGGAAGAAACCAAAAGATTTCTGCACCCAAAAGGTTAATTGTCACTCTGAGAGAAAATCTAGAAGCAATTGACAAAAGGAATATATATATATATAAAAAAAAAAAAAAGAAGTCAATATTTTCCTCAATCAAGTCATAAAGTTAATTAATTTGGACTTAAATAACACAGAAAAGCATGTTGTAGAGGTTTCCCTATAATAGTTTAGCAACATTAATCTTGCTCAAGTTTAATTTTCATAAACATATATATATATATATATATATATGGCTTACTCAAAGCTTTTTGTTTCACTTGGCATTGTGCTATACCTTTTTTTATCAGTTCAAATCTCGACTCTGATGCTAGGTGAAGCAGTTGTTTTGGCTCGTAAATTTCTTGAACATTAAGAACCAATTAAATATGCATTTTTATTTCTCTATAGTTTATAGATATATATCTTTCTCCGCTACTTTCCTTATTTAAGCTGCTCCAAACTAATTAATATAACCCTTCATCTTCTTTGAATCATTTACAAGAACGAAGAATCGGAAAAATTAACGTTGATTTGAGTTTGTACTAATGGTTAATTGTTGGTCTTATATATTGCTAAATATATGAATGAAGTCTTGGGTTGCAGTTCTCAGAATGCAGTTATGTTAAACGTCAATAGGAAAAGTTTTGTCTCCTACGTGCTCTTATTTGGTTTGAATTAAATTAATTGGTGCTCAATATAGTTTTGAATACTAGTGATTTATAAAAAATAAAAAATAAAAATAAAAAGTGAATGAAGTACCATAAAGTCTCTTGTGTCCTCAATTTGACGAAACACTCAAACATCAAACGCTCAAAGTAATAAAATATTACTATTCTAGGGCTAGAATAAAATAACTCCAACATAGAATAAAAGTCCAAAATAAAATGAAACCCTAATGAAAGTTTTAATAAAAACCCTAAAAATTCAACTACTCATTTTACATCAAGTGGTGGCAGCGACGAAAGGTTTTCTGCATTGTTTGATGGGCCTGCATTGTCCTCATCTTCTTTGTTCTTCGAGTTAAAAAAGTATCTGGCAGGAACATTTTGTCTGCAATTTGGGCAGATATATATACCTGTCTATAGTGGTTTCAAAGTAATTACCTGCGTAGTGATCGTGAAACACATGTTTGCATGAACACATCACGTATATCTTGTCACTCAATTTATATTTCTCAAGACAAACAGAATATATTTTGTCTTGTTTCTGCAGTGTAAATTGAATCTCCTTGTCATATTTGCATGTCTCTTTATTTTTGGTGAAACATTCTGTAATGAATATAAATGTTCCAATTACACAAAGAAGGAGAAGAAACAAATGAGATAAATTAAGCTTGAAAACTAAGAATAAGGCATTGGATAGACATTGAAACAAAAATTAAAGAATGAAGTAGAAGTTGTGGATGAAATGAGATATGTTAATGATCTTACTGTCTAGGGCTCCCCTCCCCGTAATCCATGGATCTCAAGGTACGTAGAAGACTCAAGATGAAGAAGAAAAAAAGTGGGATGATAGTTTACCCAAACCCTAATCCCATATATATAGTAATTAAAAGAAAGACGTTGTGTCATTAGAGTGAAGAGATACAGTACTAACATATGTGAATATTTTAGCTCTGAACAAAGATCACACTCTCCTTGGACAGAGCCAAACTGAACTATCAAAAATCTGATGCTAGCAGCTAGGGTTTCTTAGTTTGGCTACTAACTGATCATGAATCTGAAATAATCCGCATATATAGTCTCTTGAAAATTCTGAAAAGTCATCGATGATGACTGCCGTTTTCTTCCAACCAATACATTCTGTAAAAATTCCACATTAGTTGTGTGTAAGGCAAGAAGAAATATTAAAAGGAATATTATGAAGTAAAGTTACAACTTCATTTGTGGCTAAATCAGAAAACGTCCAATAAGGATACCCAACGAATGCACACTGGCCGGCGACTCTTACTAGAAAATTTGTCCCCTTTCCTTCCCTGATTATGTGCATAAGCAAGACACCCAAACACACTAAATGATTAAGGGAAGAAGGCTGTCCATGAAGCATTTCATAGAGTGGTTTCTCATTTAGAAACTATATGGATTAACTTGTACAAAAAGAAGTAAAAAATAAAAGTTACAAGAAGAAAAAAGAAGTTATTTTATGTTTAGATTGACTAATAAAAAGTTATTTAAATGTATAAATATAAAAATGCTTCTACTATATTAAAATGATAAGAAAATACATACAAAAGCACAAAAATATATGAATAAAAAATAACACTTTATTATGATTGTTAATTATTTATATTTAATTTAAATTAAACATATAAAAATTGATATATTTGTAAGTTTATTTATAAAAAATAATATTTATGTAATGATTATATTTATTTTATTTATTTAAATTATTTGTATTTAAAATTAAATTTAATTTATATAATAATTAATGAATTTGTAAATAAAAAACAAATTATTATGATGATAGAAAAGTTTACAAGTTTACAATACAATTCTACGATAAGGCCCTCTCTGTGTGAGAAATGCTCTTTCTTCATAGTAAAATGTATATAGATGTAGAGTATGTTTGGTAAAACTAGTTAAAAGCTATGAGATTATAATTGTGAGATTGAAGTTGAAAGTTCATAGCTGTATAGCTAGTTAATTAAATTAGAGTTGTTTGACAAAATTAATTGTATAATTAGTTAAATTACTTAAAATGACATGTAATATTATAGTGATGTAATATCAAAATTAAATAATTAGATATTCATTTATGTATTATAAAAAAAATTATTTAATTAATTATTACTTAGAATGAGAGTAGAGGAAGAAAATGGCAAGGGAAAAAGAAAGGAGTAGGGGAAAGCATGAAAGATAATGGAGTGAGGTTGAGTTGTATGGCAAATTATGTGAGGGGTAAATTTTGTTATTTCTTAAAAATTAATAGTAAAAATAAGAATGAAATATTATTAGCTAGTTTTAAAAATTGAAACATTACTTTAAGTAGCATTGCAAAAGCTAGTTTTCAATCGTTATAGTTTCATTTTATTTTAAGTTTACCAAACAATACTTCTAGTTCACTAAGTCAATAAGACACAATCTATAAAATAAGTTAATGACTCTTTCCCAAACACACACAAAACTCCAAACAAAATAAACCCTTTGAAGATAAAATATATATATATATATATATATATATATATATATATATATATATATATATATATATATATATATATATATATATATATATATATATGTCTCATATTTATTTTCTTCCGTAAAACACATAAATAGGAAGAAGACAAATATGGAATTGAAAATCCAAAGTCATTCACCCTCAGAATCTAACAGCTTCAAGTTTCAAGCAAAAATCAATGCTATTTAGTTTGTTTGGAGGTATTATTACAAGGTAAAGTTGGTCAAAATTGGTTATACTTCTTTTAAAAAAAAAAAAAAAAGCATCCTTTCATTAGGGGTGGGCACGGACAGTCCTGGCCTGGTCCGAAGAGTTGAGGACACAATCGGGACTCGGGACGGAACCAGACGCAATTGTGTCCCAATGAATTTTCGAGACTGGACCAAGACAATCAAAATTTTGTCCTGGTCCTATCCCAAATTTTATATAAATATGTCCTGTCTCGTCCTGTCCCGATAAGTATATACATTTGTCCCGTCTATTACTTTTACACCCTCATTTTTACTACTTACACCCATCTTTCTTCTTTTCTACATATTTTTAACATCTATCTTACTACTTTATACACTCAGTTTATTTTATTTTATTTTTTAAATTTAACTGGGACGGGATAAGACAAATGGATCAGAACAAGAATTAGGACAAAATTATATAAAATCGAGACAGGACAAAAAAAATATTTTTTTTCAGGACGGCCCAATTCCTAGCCCGTCCCGGCCCGTGCCCACCCCTACCTTTCATCAACTTTAAAAATGAAATAATTTTTAATTTCTACAAGTACTTCTTGTTCAGCATAGAAATCAATTCAAACAATGATAAATTAAATAAAAATATTTTTTTTTTCAAATTAAGGAAAAACACATTTCTAAAAGTTAATCTAAATAAACTTTAAGCATAGCAGAATATTTTTTATTTATCAAATAATTCACAGTTAAAATGTACTCTCCCAAAAATCAATAGGAAGGTTTCCTTGGACCAAATCATGCTTATAACTCCTACGTATGTCACGCCAATTTACAACTATATGCAACTTATTATGTTCACACATGTCTCGTGCATATCACCCAAAAATTTTTCCATATCTCTTTAGTTTCTCTATAGTTTTTATATATAACACATCCCCTTTTTTTTTTCACGTTCCTTGTACACGAGTTTAATGTCTCTCTCTCTCTCTTCAATTTGATAATCTCTAAATTGTATCTTTTACTAAAAGAAAAGAGATAGACTAAGTTCTCAGAAGAGAGAGAGGGAGAGAGAGAGTAGGAAGTTTATACCCAGTTATAAACGGGGGACAAAATTAAAAAGCAATGATTTACGGGACAAAATATTAGTTTATAATTTTATGAAGCAAATATATATGAACCACATAGTACTAACATAATACTCCTTCCCATGTCAAAAGTAAGATTTGGGTAAAAGGTGGCTGTGATTAAATAATATATTATATATAGCAATTAAAACACCTTTGGGGATGAAATGTATAGATACTATACAAGTATGGGAGCACCATGGCACTGCTTGGTCTCTTCTCCCATTGCACTAGATATAAAGATGATATTTAACAATTAATATGGTGTTGGTTTAATAGAAAGCAAATTTAAGATATTTTAGTCGCCTCAAGTTCTTAAGATAGCTTTTATTTTTATTGGAAAAATTTACTATTGACTGTTTCTTATCACAACAAAAAATTAGTCTAATACACCAATGGTGTGAAAATATCGTGGTGTAAACCAAGTAAAGAAGATAATCTATAAGATGGATATATTATAATATGAAAATATGACATTATTTTGCTATTTACTAGCCTATCATTAATTACAAGGGAAGTTTTGAAATTGATAATACTACAAATAATTCTTTCAATGTCCAATTAGCAGTAACAGCGCAATGTTCTTTGCTCGAAGCTGTGACCTAATATTCTTTCCGCTTTCCATTTAAAGTACAAAAATGACAAATAAAACAATTTCCTCTCAAAATGTGATACTTAGAGCAGAGAATGATCTATATATCTTAACATATATTCTGAAAATTATTAGTACAGCTAAAGCCATTTTTCTGCTTTCTATCTCTTGTTTCTTTTTTCTCTATTCCAAAGAGGAACGCAACAAGAAGGGAAAAGGGTTTTAAGAGGATAAGGCAAGGATGGGATGCATGAAGCATTGTGGGAACAAATTTTGGAACCGATAATGCGTCTGGCTTCAAGATAAAGAAATCTTTTCTTTTTTTGGTATATCGTGTCATTTTATATTTCAAAGCTTATAATTGGTTAAGAAATTAATTTTTATATTAAATAAAATGATGAATAAAAATCTTTTAGAACAATTATATGTGGATGAAGGTACCATAAAGTCTCTTTATGTCCGTAATTTGTTAGTTCACCTACTACTTTGTTAGTATAATTAATAGATTAAAAGAAAAAGATATTTGTCCATATGTGCTAATTTTCTTCTTTTTCAGAGAAATTGTAAGAATCCCTAGCCAAGAAATAATAGAAAAATCATTGAAGAAATGCACATATATAAACAAAGCCATTTTTGACATTCTTAAACTAAGAAACATTGATACACGCATTAAAGTTCTAAACTTAAACACAAGAAAGCGACTTAACCCTAGAAAGAAAACACAAATCTTAAGTTCTAAATAACATATACACACAAACACGAGGAAACCACTTAAACTTTGAAAAGGGGCTTAAGATAAAGTGAAAGAATACACTAGCTAGCTAACTCCCAAGTTTGAACAACAACTATGATATTGGTGGGGGTGGTGACGAAGGGTTTTCTGCATTATTTGATGGGCCTGCTTTGTTCTCATCTTCTTTGTTCTTCAAGTAAAATACGTATCCGGTAAGTACATTTTGTCTGCAATTTGGGCAGATATATATACCCTTATCTACAGTGGTTTCGAAGTAATTATCTACGCAGTGATCATGAAACATATGTTTACATGGACACACTACATATATCTTGTCACCCACTTTATATTTATCAAGACAAACTGAACATATTTCGTCTTGTTTGTGCAGTGTAAATTGAATCTCCTCGCCATATTTGCGTGTCTCCTCACTTTTGGCAAAATGTTCTGTAATGGATATAGATATTCTAGTTACACAAAGAAGGAGAAGAAATGAATGAGATAAATTTAGCTTGAAAACTAAGAAGAAGGCATTGGATAGATATTGAAACAAAAATTAAAGAATGAAGTAGAAGTGGTGGGTAAAATGAGAAAAATTAATGATCTTACCGTCTATGGCTCCCCTCTCTGGAATCCATGGATCTCAAGGTACGTAGAAGACTCGATAGGAAGAAGAAGAAAAAGATGTGGGATTATAGTTTACCCAAACCCTAACCACATGTATATAATAGGGATATAGTATAGTTATCCAGATTTGGTGGTATCTTTCCACTGCATGTTTATTGTGATCTTTGACTTATTCAAACTTGTAACAAACACATATGTCATAGTGTTATTAACCAAATAACTCGATTCATTGGGTATAGGCTCATTAAAGGCCTATTGTCTTGTAATTACGAAAATATCATCCTAATTGCTAATATGAATAACTCCCACCATTGATGAACAAGGTATGCATTTCTTATCTCATTCTTTACTCTTCTACAAAACAACTATTGACTTTAGCATCGGAGCCTTCCCCTCAAATCTCACCTCTACCTTCTTCCTTGTAGGATCTTCATCACTCTCAACTAGGAGCTACATCAACCCAATCTAGACTACATCAAGTACGAGTCCATCACAAGAATAGATGGTACATGGTCCTGTAACAGTTTTTATACCAAGTAGTTTTGACAAAAAATATTTGCTTTTTAACTTGCATAAACTTATAGCATAGTCCTATAGGAAAGTTATTTAGATTCAGTGGATGTCTATGTGGCCCATTTATAATGCTCGGCGAATTGAATATCTTGTTAGTTATCATCACTTCATTTTACTTTCTTACTTTTTCATTCCTCCTTCAGAGACTACCTGTTCATCACTTGTCATTCTATAGTTTGACACCTTTCATTTACAATATGACAGATTACAGATATGGATGAAGCTATGTCCAAAGCTGTTGACATTGGTGAAAATGATGTGAGTTTCAACTTACCATCTTCACAAGATTCCTTTTTCTCTCTTAAATCTTAACTGTGTAGTGGAGTTTTATATGTCATAACGTTTGATTGAAAGTAACAATTTCCTGCCTTCAAACGATCTCCAACAGGATGAAGAGGAGGATAGTGATCTTGAGGATGTAGAAGAAGAAGAAGAGGAAGAGGAGGATGAGGATGAGGAAGAGAAGGTTTCTCGCAACTGGAGTGTCTTAAAACCTACACGCGGATTGGGCAAGTCGAAGGTATTCTTGTAAACTAGATACCTATGGTTTTGCCCCTGCATGTATTGTCTGTTATTGCTTAAAATGAGCCAAGATTGCAGACCACCCGTTGTTATTATTTTTGATCAGGAAATGATGTTGCTCAAATTCCAAAATTGTCATGATCGGATCTTCATATTGCTGTTAAAGAAATGTGCTATATCAGCAAAGCTCAAGTGAATATCATCATTGTTTACTTGTCTATGTTAAGTTACATTTAGTACCTTGGCAAAGAAAATAAATAGATTAGTCTTAGCACTTTTAAACTTTCTACAATAAGAAAGATATTTTAGTATCACTTATTTGGAATTGGAACACTTTGTTATGTTTCATTTTTCTTCTTCTTCCATCATTATCAGTGTGTAAACATTCCTTCCTCTCCTTAAAAATGCAGTCAAAACCTAGTAAGGATGGTCCCATGTCCTTGGAAGAGGCCGTAGACGATTCGGAGAACTTGACCGATTTCCTTTTGGACTTTGAAGAAGAGTGACATATGTGATTGTAGGAAGATTTCACGTACCTCGAGTTGTGGCATAGCTATAGGCAGAAGATCAGAAGTTTTGATGTAAGTATTTCTTGTCAGAATCTATTGAACTATTAGTAGTCGTAGTAGTTGTGAAAGTAGTAACATTTTTCAGACTAGTTTTATAATTTGATTCACTAAGTTTGGGCCAAGTTGTTTGATCTAGTCCTTGGAATCAGTGCATGTAGATACATGAGGTTGCACATATTATGCTTGTTTCCAGACACACTTTTGCTTATGCATATTCTAAGTACGTAATAGTCATACCAGAATTAACAGATAAAATTTAGGATGAGACTATTCTGGTTCAATGAGATTGTAAATTTGGCACCATGACATGGTATAAATTCATCAGTAGTTTGTTGTAATGGATGGAGAAAGCAAAAGTCTAAATTTTAGAGCCTGTTTAGATTAACTTTTAAAAAATATGATAAGCTAAAAAGAGAAGTAAAAAATAAAAGCTAAAAAAGAGAAATATCCCTTCACATACTTCTAAAAAAAGTAAAATTTTAGTTTGTGGAGGTGTTTTTCTTTCTAAAAAAAATCAATCTAAACAATAAATTTTTATATAAAGTATTTTAAAAACAGAAACAAATTAATAAAAATCAATTCAAACGGGCTTAGTGCTATTAAAATCTTAACATTTGATACTTCTCAAAGCGATCGACAATTCATTTTTACCTTCATTTTTTATTAAGGTTTTTGTTTTAAGTGAAGAAAATTAGGAGAGAGTTTCAATAAGCTGTAACTCATGTTAAGGCTTGACAAGACCACCCTTACTAATAATGCTTGGTGGTGATAATCTCTTTGTTGAAACATTTTTCAAGTAAACTAAAAATCTACCTTGTGTGTCATTCTTTGGTGAAAAGTGGGATTGGAAGCTATGTGAATGGTTTACTTAGTTATCACACCATAACTTCATTATCTGCAACTTTTTATTCTAATTTCCTCAAAAATGATAGACCGCAAAAGTTTGCACTTCGTTTTGTAATGGTTAATCTAAGGGTAGTTTATGTAAACCATCACAAAACTAAGAGAAACAACTGGAGAAGTGCTTAATACACTTTTTAAATTTCTTACACATTTTTCTAATTAGCATACTCTTTTAAGCATATACTCCTATTAAGAGAGTGTTTTAAGTTAACACAATCCCCAAACAACTGAAGGTGAGCCAACAAAAACTTGTTGATTTTGAATGGGTTGAGAAGCAAACTAAAATATGAAAAGAAGATCTTATGTTCTATTCAGATAAGTTATTAGTTTTAAGTTTTAAATTTTAAATCTAAGTTACAAAAGAATAATGACACTTTCTTTGTTTTTTTAACAAAATATATTAATTTTTAACAAAATTTTTACAACTTAAAATTAAAATTATATAGTTTTGAAAATAAATAAAAATAAAATAATTACTTTTTTGTTTAGAAATACTTAATTTAGTTATATTTAAAAACTAAGAACATAAAACTGTTCAATCTTCATGTGATTTAGAGCATTAAAATGTAGTTGTAAATAAATTTCTATAGGAGTTTTCTTTTAGGCAAGCAAGGTTCTATGGTTTAGGCTCGTAATTTTTTGAGTTGAGTAAAATGTCAAGGGGATTAATTTGTTTGCATTGGAAAGCAATAAGCATTTGAAGCCTGCATAAAAGCAAATTTAGCTTCTTTGCTACGCTCCTTTTAAGAGAATTTTTTTTTTTAAATATCCTAAAAATTAAAATTTCTAAATTAACCTGTCTCTTAAAAAATTTCACACACCCCTTGTTGGAAGGAAGGTTAATTTTGGAAATTTAGATTTATAGAATGTTGAAAAAGATATTTTGGGTGTTGGAAGAGAAATCTCCTCTTGTCGTCTGTTAGGGTAGATGAAGCATCCAAATTCACTTCAGAAATATATGATAATATGCTAAGCAATAAATGAAAATAAATAATTGAAATATACTCAATAAAAACCCAACTTAATAGAAAAGGATTTGTTTTATTGCAATTATGAATTTATGAATAACTCAATGAAGGAATTGAATTGTAGAAGGAAGTTCTCAAAAATTACCAAAGTAACGAAAAAACAAAATTGAAATATGAGGAGCCAATGCTCCTTTGCCCCATAAATTACCAAAGGCATATATAATTAATTTATCCTATCATGTTAAATTTGTAGTAATATTTTACCATTTTAATGATTCTTTTCTCCAAAAGATAATTATTATGTGTTTAATCTTTGATCAAGGCAAATCAGGCCAAACAAAAGAATGAACAACTCTCAACCTCACAACTTATTTGCTGATGACATGCATAGTGTAACAAAAATAAAGAAATAAATGTTAAAATATAATAAACATCTTTTTTTTGTCTGAAATATCTTTTCTTTTCTTTTTTTTTATCTAAAATGTTTCTTTTCCCATCAGTTGTCTACCCTAGAACTCTTTTTCTAGGCCTTATAAATTACAGTGTATGAAAAATTTTACACGTAATTATTTAAGATAAAAATTAACAATCTTTTAAATCAATTTAAGATACCTTCAAATTTTGTTGGGTCCTTCCAAGTGAGTCCTTTTTTTTTATTTTTTTTTGCATATCCAGACATGAAAGACAATTGTTCCTTCCTTTCTTTTTTTTTTTCAATTGGAAAAGCAGGCTGGATGAACTCAAAAATAAGGCCAGATAAACCAATCATCTCGGGGATTTCTTTTATCACTCCTAAAAGTTCTATTCTAACCCTAGACTTTCTTAAATAACAAAATTGTCCCTTTGACTACTTAAACTCTTTCTTTTCTTTTCTTTTTTTTTTTTATTTCTCCAACCCCAAACTTTTGCAAGCGTCCGATTTTTGAATGATTCTAATGATATTTTGTAATATTATAAATTATAAATAATTTATAATTTAACAAGTTTGTGTTTAAAGCTTTTGATTATATATAATACGTAAATATCACTAATATATAAATTTTAGATTATATATAATTCATAATTGTTATATAATTTATAATAATATTTTATAATGTTATAAATTATTTAAATTTATTAAATTTATATTTTAATTTTTAGACTATATAGAATATTTTATAATTCATAATATTACGAATTAGGGTGAGAGGAAGGGAAAAAGATATAAATGCTCATAAGGCAACTTTGTTAGAAAAAAAAAATTGGGTTGAGAATAGAAATTCTAAGTGTGATAAAAGAAATCCCCACAAAAGCCTCAACAGTGTTATCACGGTCCAAGCTACTATTGGTCTTATGAGATTTCTTTTCACACCACCCCGGAATTTCTCTTCACACATGAAAGTAAAGGGAATGCGAAAAGAAATCCCTTGGTCTTAATACAGTTTGTGCAACCTGTCCCAGTCCACTGAAGAATTTTGGTAATGGTCCAATTAACGAATCAAGAAATCTCAAAAATGTCGAAGGTTTTGTTTTTTTTTATTCTAACTAAAAAAATAGTTTTATTTATTTAATAAATAAAAATTTCGGAATATTTTCCCAAGATTTTTTGTAAGGTTCAATGCATGACGTACACAATCCTCTCTTTGAGTTTTGAGACCCAAGTGGAACTAGTAATTTTTACGAGGAATATTTTATATTTTATTTTTTATATACATTTTTCTCTTTTTTAATTTATAATTTTATGGTTTAATTTTTCTAAGATCTCTTAGTAAAAAATTTAATGGTGGTGATTGAGCTGTTGTAATGGAACTTGTGCCATTGGCTATTTGACTTATTTTGGAATCAACAACTACTCAAAGTCTCTAAACATAGACCAAACATAACTTAGTTTAAAAATAACACACAAATGACTTGTCATAGGGAATCATAGCGTGAGTTCTCGAGTTTTGTACTTGATTAATACGTTCAATTTTCTTTCTCCTAATTTTCTTTTATTTTCTCACTTTAGGGAGATAATCACTTTATTTTTTTCTGAATTTTATATATTTTTAACCTATTTTTTATTCATGCTACAAACTATAATGCTAAAAAAAAAATTAATGACAGAGAGAATCAGTCAAGATTTAGATTGGCTGATTTTCTTTATTAAACATGATGGTTAATTTGAATATGTGCACTAAAAATAATAATAATAATTTAGTTGTACAAAATAAAATTTACTGTTTTAAAAATAATTTATTAAAACTTTACCTTAATCATAACAAAAATGACTATCTAATTATCAACCAAAAATGAGAGCGGCACAAAATAACACAGATGGAGTGAAGATAACTATGATAGTCATTTATACTTTGTTTTAAGTAAAATTTTAATATATTATTCTTGAGTTAACGAATTTTATTTTGTACCGTAAATTTATTTTTATTTAATAAATAATTTTAAATAAACATGATCATTAGCAAAATTGAGCAAATCTATGTCTATCGATCACTAGCTTCTATTCTCAATCTTTAGTAATCCTTTGTCAATTTAGTCATAATATTAGTCAGGAGGTTGTTATCACTTAACAATCAGTTGCTAATTTTTTTTTTAGAATATTTGAATTTAAGTGAAAAAACTAACAGAAGATTTTACTAAAAAGGGGAAAATCACTACCAACTTCATTTTTTCCGATGGGTCTCTAATTTTGATTGTTAAAGATAATGTTTCATGTAGTGACAAAAAAACTTACCAATCATTCATTCTCAATTATTTCATTTTATGGTTATTTTTAATTACACAAACACTCTAAAACTTGCTAAATATCTTTTTGTTTTTCCTATACATAAAGCTATATTCTTTTCTTTTCTTTTCTTTTTTGAGGGGGTAATTTGGCTACAATTTTGAGTTCAAACACAAAATTCACAAGCCTCTTAAAAATGATTTACCAGTTAATAATTACAGGTCCTTCGATATCACTTGTGGATTTTGGCTTCTTGTGATAATTTCATGTTTGACTGACAAACCATGCGCTACACGAAAGTATAAGCATTAATTGATCATTTTACACTGAAAATTGATTCTAACATAAGGAGATTGCAGCTATATAAAGAGCCATATTCTATCAGCCTAGCTCCACTTCAACTCTTTATTTAATTGAAATTTTTTAAAAAAATATTAAAAACATATTCTTTTTATACTTTTTTTGCACTTATTGTATTTTTCAGTTGACAATAAGTGACTAATCTATTTGAGAGATAAATTATAAAATGAGTACAGCCTCTTCTAACAAAACTTTTTTTATACACACTATCAAGATTCGACGCTTTATCAACATATTTAAATAACACAACTAATTATCAACTATGTCGACTTAGTTGGTTTTTAAATTTCCTTTTGGACTATAGTGACTTCCTTTTAAGTTATGTTGTGTGAGTTTTTTTTTTTTCTGAGTTTTGAGCATTGATATTTGTGAGATTCAAATTAATTATCAAATCCTTTAACTTATAACAAATTCGGTTTGAGTTGGATAAAACTACAATAGTAGCAAAACTCTCCCTACCAAGTTATGTGGTGTGAAATTGAGTAAAAAAAAATAATAGAAGTGCATAAAACACACACAATATATATATTAGTGCATAAAACACACACACACACACACACTATATATATATATATATATATATATATATATATATATATATATATATATATATATATATATATATATATATATATATATATATATATATATATATATATTGTAGTTCATCCAAATATCAAGCTAAGTCTACAAACAGCAATAGATCTTTATGACAGAAATTGCAGTTATAGAGAAAATACAAATCTCGCATCTGAAAACCTAGAAAAGGAAGCTCTATATTCATCTCCAAAATATATACAATTGGAAATATCAAATTAAAGTACCCAAAATTGAAGACTCTTGTAGCTATTTATTGGATATAGCTTCTTTGTTAGACAGTAGATGAATGATTAAGATTTACTTTCACAAAATATATCACACAAAACAATTTTTAAATAAATCGTGATTATTTATCTATTGCCCAGTACAAAAACAACCTAACATTGAAATTGAATCCTATCTATTGAAGGAGTGAGTTAATTAGGATACTAGACATGTCTGAAAAGTATAATTTCAAGAAAATTTGATAAAATATTAAGTTAAATAATAATGATGTATGCTTTTTTATTTGTTATATAACAAGCAAGAAGGCTTAAACTTTTAACCTATTTTGTAATTACATAATATCTTATCACTTGATCATACCTAATAACTTGTATAATTTCATCTAGCTCTTTGATATAATTCTACAATATCTGCATCTATCTTTTCAATATGTTAAATAAAAGTTGAATAAAATCACTTAAGATTGTAGTGAAATCAACAAAAGAAGACAAATAATGGAAGCACAAAGGGCATTTTAGGCTAAAAAGTTGGCTAAATAATGAGTTTTGAGACGTTCTGAATAAAAGTTTTTAAGTTCAAAACCTTATAATCATCTTTGAAAAAATTTATCAATTTTTGCTTCCATGAGATTGGACTAATAAGTCTCACATCCGAATAGTGTAATGATACTTGGGGTGCAAACCAGAAGCAACACGTAATAGATGACTTAAACAGCGTAAAACACTCTTAAAAATATTTTCTACATACATATAGACCCAAATTTAGATTAATATACTTAAATCATCCTAACTTTGTATCACTAAAATCAACACTTGATTGTCTCATAGCTATCTATAGATTGAGTAAACTAAGATATAATATATTGCTTGAAACCAAATTACCTGATTTCTTTTTAAGAGGCATCTCATTGACTCTTCCTTGTGGCAATCAAAGTATAAAAAAATATCTGGTTCTATTTTCATCTGTAGAATGATTTAGATTTAGTAAGCAAAGAAAAAAAGAACAAATAATATAAATATTCAACATCATTTATTGATGATTGACATTACAGTAAAAAAGAAAGAAAGAAAGAAAGGCAAACAATATTCTCAGCTTTAGCAAGATTTTCTTGGTTGCGAGGAAATCCATCAACAAGAAACTTGTTTGTTTTGCTTTTCTTCATTGCCTTTTCAAGAACTGTTGCCACTATCTCACTAGGAACAAGCTTTCCTTCCTTCTTATACTCCTCAATCATTGTTCTGCAAGAGTAGCAACAGTTCTCAAAATTATCAAGTGGATCCCATCTAAATTCACCGACAAAATATAATGTTTGGATTCCCTAACTTTGTAACAAGAAAAATTATTGACTTTGAGTGGATCTAAACTATTAGTTTCAAATATAATAGTCTAAATTTCATCACATATTTACATATATATTAGAAAAATAAATATCTAGATTCACTCAAAAGTCAATAATGTTTCATTATAGAGTCTTAGAAACCAAATCCCAAAATAAGATATATAATAGTGTGACCCTCTAAGAATGAAATAGAATCGTCTTATTGTTCACTAACATACAAAGATCACAACGATGAACAATTTTATAGCATGTAACTATGGAAATGATGAAAATCTTGAGGCTATATGATGGCTGATCGGAGAGTACCCATGTTGAGATGCAGATTGAATTTCTGCTTGAAGGAGGTCACCAAAGCTGAGATGGGAAAACCCAAATTCTGCAGCAAACTTGGAGCATTGTGTGCTCTTACCACTGCCAGGAGGACCTGTAATTAATCAAAACCAGCATTAATCTTGTCTTAAATGAGTCAAAAAACAAAAACACGTGCATGGAAGAACAATTAATATACCTAAAACATATATAAGCAGCTCTTGATCCTTGTGAACGTTTTACCTTTCATTCTGCAAAATTGTCAAAAAAAGACTAGTTTAATTTAGAAAGAATGAACAGGGAAACCATGAAGCCATGGACAAACATTACAGTCCTACCTTGGTTGTTGGAAGCACAGTTTCTCCCTTAGTTGCAGTATCTGATAAAGAGATGTTCTTTTCTGTAGTGATCTCCATTATTCTGCACTGCTTTCTTCTTTGATCCTTTGAGTCGGTGCATGATTGATAATTCTGTGTTGCTGGCACATGAATGAACTGGAAGCTTGGATCCTCTTCATCTCTAGAGAAAGCCAATATCTGACGCGTGTAATGCACAATAGTTATCATAATACGTTGATATTTGCATACTTGCCCATTTGCACTTTCCTAAATATATACAACATCAATGTTCCAAGTGATATTAAGGATACACTCTCATGATTGATGAAGGAAAAAGATTATTTTGTTCCAGAAAGAGTAAGACGTTAAGATAAGAAATATACGATACATAATATTCACCTATTGCTGAAGGATGAAAGCCATGGAGGACTTCGGGTAAGCTCGTGGAGTCTTATATAATTTACGGCTTTGAGGAAAAAAATTTTAAGCCCAAAAAAGTGTCTTTTGGGCCTAATATCTATTTGGGATTTAGCTAAGTTAGTTTGATGGGCACGATCCAGTTTAAGTGTGTTAAACGCTCATTTTTTAATATATTATAAATGTAAATACAAGCTGAGATTTTATCTATTTTAATTATGTTTTAAAGTTTGACCGTAATAAAAAACTCTTACTATGATCTTGTTTTATAAGTTTTGTTGTCCCATTCTAGTTTTATAAGTATTATCTTGGTATCATCTTGATTAACATGGTCCTATCCTCTATATTTTAGTTTTGTCTTAATACTAAACATATAAAATTAAATTGTTTTGATTTATATTTTATAAATTTTAGAATATGAGAAGACTCTTGTTCAAGTCTCATCCCAACTTTTATTTACACATAATTTCATCTCAATCTCTTCCTCTATCCCAGTTTATTCCCAGTATAATGGGACATTTTGACCCTTGCCCACCCCTAAGCCATACTCTATATTTAATGTTGGGCATACCTCGCCCTTTGTTGTTAGACAATTTTTGTTTTGTTTTGTTTGGATTAGAAAAGTGCAATATGCAAAGGAGTCAACAGAAAAAGGAGGGAGGTGGAAATATATATATATATATATATATATATATATATATATATATATCAAACAATGATGAGTAATGGTTAGTTAACAAAATTAAAATTCTTTGTTTAAAAATTTTCATTTTCGATATTTTTAGCTAAAAATTTAGATTTAGTACTTATTTATGAAAAAGAAAACAAAAGAGAGTATAGAAGGAGAAAAGAAGTGCATATCCATGCTATAAATCCAATGAAAATTCATGGCAGCAAAAAACGAGAGAGCCATTTCTATGAACACCATTTCATATAATAAGAGAGACTTCACAACCCTAGCTGTCTAGGAAGAAACCAAAAGGTTTCTGCACCCAAAAGGATAATTGTCACTCTGAGAAAATCTAAAAGCAATTGACAAAAGGAATAAAAAGAATTCTATATTTTTCTCAATGAAGTCATTAAGTTAATTAATTTAATTTTAATTTTATATAGAAATTTTAATATTTCTACGTGTCATTTTTAAATGCCTACAATATATTTATAAAAAAATTTAAATTAACGAAAAAATATATATAAGGAGTTCGAATTAGATTACAAAACAAATAAATAAAAAACCAAATTCAAAGAATTTGAATCACATTAAGAAACAAACAAATAAAATAACCTATATTAATACTCCAAGGCACACGTCGCATGCAATGATGTACTAGCAAGTAAACTCATAGACCTTCGCAATACTTCCTTCCTCTTCGGACGATCACGCCCTGCATTTGCGTTTCTTCCCCAGTAACGAAATCCCTAACCCTAACTCACTCTCTCCAACCACTCCCAAGTTCCCAAATTGGCGTCTCCCTGGGCAACGGCAGCTCTGTCCCGTCGGACCACCCTGCGCGTAGGACGCAGTGTTCCCTTTTCGCATTCCTCTTGTTCAGGTACGTATATATATGCCCCATCGCCCAATTCTGTTAGGTGTTCAGTCATGATGATGCAAAATTGAAAAATATATTTAAAAAGATATTTTCGACATTCTTGGGGATGTGGTCTTCTTCCTTTGTTTCCGGCAGCCGACAGAGCCGAGGCATCTTTGCTTTGATAAGAGTACAAGTTTTGACTTCCTTATTCTCATTCCCATTCCCATTATTATACACATAAGACAAATGATCACTACTTTTACCGATTTCTTGTGATTATTAAACGTTTTATTTTAATTTCACGTATATTTGTTGGTGCTGCTCTGTCAGTTATTTGCTGACTTAATAACTTGTTATAGTTTAACAGTTTTTTCTCTCTAAATTTCAGAGGATTGGATATCGAATTGATACGTAGCAAGTTCTATTTCCTAAGCTTCTCTATGTCGATTTCTCAAGAGTTCTATCCCTCTCAAGACAACCTTCTCTACGAAGAAGAGATCTTGCGAAACCCCTTTAGCCTCAAATTATGGTGGCGATACCTTGTTGCTCGTTCAGAAGCTCCTTTTAAGAATCGCTTCGTTATTTATGAGCGAGCAATCAAAGCCCTGCCCGGAAGCTACAAACTTTGGTGCGCGTATCTTCGTGAACGCCTAGATGTTGTTCGGAACCTACCCATACCCATCACTCATTGGCAGTACGAGACTCTGAACAACACCTTTGAACGCGCCCTAGTCACAATGCACAAAATGCCCAGGATTTGGCTTATGTTTCTGAAGACTCTGACAGAGCAGAAATTGCTCACAAAAAGTCGTAGAACATTTGATCGGGCACTTTGTGCATTGCCAGTAACCCAGCATGATCGCATTTGGGAGCCATACCTTCAGTTTGTGAGCCAAACGGGTATCCCAACGGAGACTTCTCTACGGGTCCATCGTAGGTACTTGAAATATGATCCTACTCATATTGAGGATTTTATCAACTTCTTGGTTGAATCAAGCCTATGGCAAGAGGCTGCCGAAAGGCTAGCTTCAGTTTTGAATTATGATAAGTTTTTTTCAGTAAAAGCGAAAACGAAGCATAGGCTGTGGTTAGAGTTGTGTGATTTGCTTACTGGACATGCCAATGAAATTTTTGGGTTGAATGTTGATGGTATTCTCAGGGGTGGGTTGAGGAAATTTACTTATGAGGTGGGATGGCTATGGACATCACTAGCAGAGTACTATATTAGGAGGGGTTTACACGGGAAGGCAAGGGATGTGTTTGAGGAGGGCATGTCTACTGTGACAACAGTAAGGGATTTTGGTGTGATTTTTGATTCATACTCACAGTTTGAGGAGAGTATGCTTTCTTTTAAGATGCAGGAGATGGACTCGAGCGATGAAGAAGAAGATGTTGATGAAGAAAATGGTATAGTTGAGGATGAAGATATTCGTTTGAAGGGGAAATCATCTGATGATGACTTTGAGAAGAGGATTCTACATGGGTTTTGGTTGAATGATAAAAGTGACATAGATTTGAGTTTGGCTCGACTGGAACAACTAATGGATGGGAGGCCAGTCTTGGCTAATAGTGTTCTTTTACGACAAAATCCTCATAATGTAGAGCAATGGCACCGGAGAGTGAAGCTGTTTGAGGATAATCCTACTAAGCAGATAATGACTTACACTGAAGCAGTAAGGACAATTGATCCCATGAAGGCTGTAGGAAAGCCACACACTTTGTGGGTTGCCTTTGCAAAACTGTATGAGAGCCACAAAGATCTTGTCAATGCCAGAGTCATATATGACAAGGCAGTGCAAGTGAACTACAAGACCGTGGATAATCTGGCTAGTCTCTGGTGTGAATGGGCAGAAATGGAGTTGAGGCATAAGAATTTCAAGGCAGCACTTGAGCTTATGAGACGGGCAACAGCAGAGCCATCCATTGAGGTCAAACGAAGAGGTAATTACAATTTGACCCTGCTTGCATACTTCTAGTTCTATGTATTTGTCAACCTGTTTTGAAATGGATTATTCTTTAGTTAGATGTAGGCACATAAATGATTCTGTTATATTATTATTATATTGATAGTATTGAGTTGGAATCAATCTTTAGCACTGTCAAAGGTTTGTTTTTCAGTTAATATTAATATGATTTACAAGTATCTGAAATCTATTTCCTTATACCATACAATCACACCTTCAAAAGAAAACGATTAAAATTTGTTTGCTCAGATAGATAACTTTTAACAATGTTAATGAAGTTGAAGTTCGTTTGTTGATAAATTTTCTTTTACCATTCTTTCAAGACTGGTATTTTTATTACATCCTTGCTAGAAAAAGTACTAGATAGGGACCTTCTGATGTAGGTTAAGGACAATTGCATTTTCAAGTTATTACTCGCTTATCAGATAATTGCTTTATGGTAATTTTAACTTTAACTTCTTCTTTTTTTTTTTTTAGTAAGTTACCTTACCTTGTATCTGACATAGTGTGGTAAGCAGTTTTTTATTTTTGTCCACATGCTTATTGACAATCATTTATGTAAGATACTGAGACAGTCTTTTTCAATGTACTGCATCACGTTCTTTCTCAATAGATCTAAAGTGAGGAGAAATATAAGGTAACTTCAGCATGTGCCATGTATGTAATTCTTAATGAAGGATGGTCTTTGGTGTCCAAAACCTTACACATCCACTTTGTTTCTCATGACATATGGCTATCCATGCCAATTGTGTGTTCTCTGTTGCATTTTCTGTAAAATTGGTGGGGCCATTCGTAAGTAATGGAACATTCATAAACTGTAGAAAGCATTCTTCTCATATGTATAGAATTGTAGCAGTACTTTTCATGTGGTTGGCCGCAGTATCAAACACTTTATGTGATTATTGAGTAATTATAGGGATCAAAAGAATTGGTTTTGATTTTATCCTTCTTTGATAAGTATCATCATGATTATTGCGAATGCTGATCGAATTTCATATTTGGCTTATGCTTTACTTGTAGTGGCTTCTGATGCGGACAAACCAGTACAGATGAAATTGCATAGATCTTTGAAATTGTGGAGCTTTTATGTGGACTTAGAGGAAAGCGTAGGTGCATTGGAGTCTACTCGGGCCATTTATGAGCAGATATTAGATTTAAGAATAGCCACCCCTCAGATAATCATCAATTATGCATGCTTTTTGGAGGTATGGAGCAACAATTTTGAGTTACTACGATATTTCTTTTGGGTTTTTGTTGAATGTTGATTAACAAGTTGTTATTATTGACTTTTGTAGGATCATGGATACTTTGAAGATGCTTTCAAGATATATGAAAGAGGTGTAAGGATATTCAAGTACCCACATGCTACAGACATATGGGTTACATATCTGTTGAAATTTGTGAAAAGATATGGAAATACTAAATTGGAAAGAGCCAGAGAGCTGTTTGAAACTGCTGTTGATATGGTATATACATTGTTGTTTCCGCAAATCAAAATTCTTTCAATCTATTGTATGTTTCTTGCTCCTATCATACATTAAGCCTGTGATTTCTTGTCTAATCTGTTGTGAGTATTGAATTCTTAATAATGCTACAATATTTTCCCTGATGTTGAGAAAAAGGAAAATGAGAAGGAGCATAGCACTTTTTGTCACCAGGAGACAAAAGGTGAATGGTGAAGGAGTGTAAGAGATAACTGTTATTGCTCCAAGATTGGACGTTCTTGATTGAAGGGTTGGTTAAGTGGGATGATTGAGTTAATAAGTGTATGTCGAATTCTGTATTATACTTTTGTGTGATATGATCCTATTTGTATATTGTGAGGATTTGAGAGCTTAAGAATAATTTTCTGAGCAACTTGCATTTAAGTTTTGGATGAAAAATTGTCTCATTTACACAAAAAGTATTTTTTTTTTTTCTTAATTGATAGTACAACCATATGTTTAATGATATTTTTTATTCTGATAATCATTGAGGCGGTGTTTGCTTGCTTTACAGGCCCCTGCAGATCAAGTAAAAGCTCTGTATCTGCAATATGCCAAACTAGAGGAGCACTATGGACTAGCAAAGAGAGCTATGAGCATTTATGATCATGCAACCAAGGCTGTGCCAAACAATGAGAAGTTAGGCGTGTATGAAAATTATATTGCTCGTGCAGCTGATATATTTGGTGTGCCCAAAACAAGGGAAATCTATGAGCAGGCAATTAAGTTTGGAGGTCTTCCAGACAATGATGTCCAAACTATGTGTTTGAAGTATGCTGAGCTGGAGAAAAGCTTGGGAGAAATTGACCGGGCACATGGATTATTTTCATTTGCATCTCAGTTTGCTAATCCACAATCTGATCCATATTTTTGGAATAAGTGGCAGGATTTTGAGGGGCAGCATGGAAATGAAGTTACCTTCAGAACTATGCTTTCTACTAAGCGGAGTGTCTCAACAAGCTACAGTAAGGTTGGTTTATCCTTTTCGTTTTCTTTTACCTTGTACCAGCATCTATAGTGTTGCATCTGTATGTGATTTTAATTATCTCAATTCTTTACTAAATCATAATTTTATTGTTTTTCAGACACATTTTGTACTGCCCAAGTATCTGATGCAAAAGGATCATACGCGGAATCTTGATGACGCCAGAGATGCTGGGGTCCCTGTGGATGAAATGGCTTCTCTAGAAAGGCAATCAGTCCCAGTAGCTAAAAGTTCCTTTGCAGAAAATAGGAAAGTTGGGTTTGTAAGTGGTGGAGTTGAATCACAGTCTGATGGAGGAATAGAAGTTACTGCAAATGGTGAAGACATTGAGTTACCAGAAGAAAGTGAGTCTGAAGATGATAAAGTTGAAATTACACAAAAAGATGTTCCTTCTGCTGTTTTCGGTGGTTTGATTCGAAAGAGAGATGAGAATGAAGGGGATGGAGAGGCAGATGCTAAAGATAAAGATGAGAACCGGCTTGGTGAACTGGAGAGAATTAAAAGGATGAGAATAAACTAAATGCTGACTGCTGAATAAAACTAACCAGCTTGATGTAAGTTTTGATGACAGCAAAGTCAATTTTGATCTTTTATATCATGTACTAACATCAAATTGGGTGTAATTTCTGTCGGAGGTGGGCTTTGAAGATTCTGTTGAATAGCTATTTGTTCATAAAGCAGTTTGGATAGTGGAAAATGTGGCTCAGTTGATTGTTGATGATTTTATGTTCTTGTCTCTTCTGTAAGTGTTTTGACACTGTCTTTAACTGATACATGTATGACCCAGGAAACCTCTATGAAGAATTGCAAGCACATGATTACAAAGACGTCGATAAAAAGATTCAATATATGGCTTAAAATAGGATATGAAATCTTCCTTCATAACTGGCATCCACTCCTTCAAATAAGACAATGCAATTATTTTTTGAGATATAATTTATGGATTCCAAATAATTGGATTTTTTAATCTTTCACTTCAACTCTTCAACACAAATATCTAACATAATTTTCTATATCAGAATCTTGATAAATGTAAGTATAGAGTGGAGTCTTTACTTTAACTAGAATGGGACAACAAAACTTATAAAACAAGATTATAATAAGAGTTTTTTATTACGGTCAAACTTTAAAACATAATTAAAATAAATAAAATTTTAGTTCATGTTTACCTTTATAATACGTTGAAAAATAAACATTTAACACACTAAAACTGAACTGTGCCCATCAAAATAGTTTAGCTAAATTCCAAATGGATATTAGGCCCAAAAGACACTTTTTTGGGCTTAAAATTTTTTTCTCAAAGCCCTAAAATATATGAGACTACACGAGTTTACCCGAAGTCCTCCGTGCCTTTCATCCTTCAGCAATAGGCTAATATTATGTACCATATATTTCTTATCTTAACGTCTTACTCTTGCTGGAACAAAATAATCTTTTTCCTTCATCAATCATGAGAGTGTATCCTGAATATCACTTGGAACATTGATGTTGTATATATTTAGGAAAGTGCAAATGGGCAAGTATGCAAATATCAACGTATTATGATAACTACTGTGCATTACACGTGTCAGATATTGGCTTTCTCTAGAGATGAAGAGGATCCAAGCTTCCAGTTCATTCATGTGCTAGAAACACAGAATTATCAATCATGCACCGACTCAAAGGATCAAATAAGAAAGCAGCGCAGAATAATGGAGATCACTACAGAAAAGAACATCTCTTTATCAGATACTGCAGCTAAGGGAGAAACTGTGCTTCCAACAACCAAGGTAGGACTGTAATGTTTGTCCATGGCTTCATGGTTTCCCTGTTCATTCTTTCTAAATTAAACTAGTCTTTTTTTGACAATTTTGCAGAATGAAAGGTAAAACGTTCACAAGGATCAAGAGCTGCTTATATATGTTTTAGGTATATTAATTGTTCTTCCATGCACGTGTTTTTGTTTTTTGACTCATTTAAGACAAGATTAATGCTGGTTTTGATTAATTACAGGTCCTCCTGGCAGTGGTAAGAGCACACAATGCTCCAAGTTTGCTGCAGAATTTGGGTTTTCCCATCTCAGCGTTGGTGACCTCCTTCAAGCAGAAATTCAATCTGCATCTCAACATGGGTACTCTCCCATCAGCCATCATATAGCCTCAAGATTTTCCCCATTTCCATAGTTATATACTATAAAATTGTTCATCGTTATGCTCTTTGTATGTTAGTGAACAATAAGACTATTCTAGTCCCTTCTTAGATGGTGGCACTATTATATATCTTATTTTGGGATTTGGATTCTAAGACTCTGTAATGAAAAATCACTAACTTTCGGGTGAATCTATACATTTATGTTGAGAGTATCGTTCTAAGAATGAGTGATGGGTAAGTTTTGAATAAGGTCTTGGCATTCACGAAGATAAGCATGCCAAAACTTGTAGCTTCCAGGAGGGTTTTGAGAGCTCGCTTATAAATAACGAAACACTTCCAGAAGGAAGCTTCTCAATGAGTGATAAGCCCTCCGAAAATCTCCTTTCAAGAAGCATTTCATTATTTATGAACAAGCTCTCAAAGCCCTCCTCGTAAGCTATAAGCTTTGGCATGCTTATCTTTGTGAACGGCTAGACCTTGTTTAGAACCTACCCATCACTCATTCCTGGTACGAGACTCTCAACAACTTTGAACGCGCTCTGGTCAAAATGCACAAAATTTATATTTTGTCCCTTAAATCATTGCTTTTTAATCTTGTTCCCTACTTATAACTATGTATAAACTTCCTAGTCTATCTCTCTCTTTTATGAGCACTTCGTCTATCTCTTTTCTTTTAGTAAAAGATACGATTTAGAGATTATCAAATTGAAAAAGAGAGGGGGAGGCATTGAACTCGTGACAAGGAAAGTGCAAAAAAAAAAGAGATGTGCTTATATATATAGAGTATAGAGAAACTAACGTGATATGGAAATATTTTTTCCATGATATGCACGAGATATGTGTGAATATAATAAGTTACATATAGTTGTAAATTGGCGTGATATACGTAGGAGTTATAAGCATGATTTGGTCCAAGGAAACCTTCCTATTGATTTTTGAGGCAAGTACATTTTGACTCCGAGTTATTTAATAAATAGAACATCATCTATTATACTAAGAGTCTATTTATATTGACTTTTTGAAGATGTATTTTTTTAAAATTTTTTATTATTATTTGGATTGGCTTTTCTGCAAAACGAAAAATATTTGTAAAAATTATTTTTTTTTTTAAAGTAGATGAAGGGATGCTTTTTATTTTTTTAATAGATAAGCATAAATAATTTTGACCAACTTCAAATTATAATAATACTTCCAAACTAAATGGCATTGATTTTTGCTTGAAACTTGAAACTGTTAGATTCTAAGGGTGAATGACTCTGATTTTTCAATTCCATATTTGTCTTCTTCCCATATCGGAAGAAAATAGATATGAGAAAATATTTTCTTTTATCTTCAAAAGGTTTGTTTTGTTTGGAGTTTTGTGTGTGCGTTTGGGAAAAGGAGTTACTAACTTATTTTGAAGATTGTGTTTTATTGACTTAGTCAATAAGCTAGTAGTAGTGTTTAATAAACTTAAACTAAAATGAAATCGTATCGATTGAAGGTTAGTTTTTAAAATGCTATTTGAAGTAACATTTCAATTTTAAAAACTAGCTAATGATATTTCATTCTCATTTTTACCATTAATTTTTCAAGAAATACTAAAATTTACCTCTTACATAATTAGCCATACAACTCAACCTCACTCTATTGTCTTTCACGTTTTCCCCTACTCCTTTTTTTCCCCTGCCATTTTCTTCCTCTACTCTTATTCTAAGTAAAAATTAATTTGTTTATAATAAATAAATAAATATCTAATTATTTAATTTTGATATTACATGACTATAATATTACATGTCATTTTAAGTAATTTAACACAATTTAACTAGTCATACAGTTAATTTTGTCAAACAACTCTAATTAAATTAGTTAATTATACAACTATAAACTTTCAGCTCTAATCTCACAATTTTTAACTAATTTCACAGTTCACAACTACAATCTTATAGCTTTTACCAAGCATACTCTACATCTATATACATTTTACTATAAAGAAAGAGCATTTGCCACACAAAGATGGCCTTATTATATAATTGTATTATAAACTTGTAAACTTTTCTATCATCAAAATAATTTATTTTTTATTTACAAATTCATTAATTATTATATTAATTTAATTTAATTTTAAATAGATAAATATAATCATAGAATACATATTATTTTTTATAAATAAACTTACAAATGTATCAATTTTATATGTTTAATTTAAATTAAATATAAATAATTAAAAATCATAATAAAACGTTATTTTTCATTCATATATTTTTGTGCTTTTGTATGTATTTTCTTGTCATTTTAATATAGTAAAAGCACTTTTATATTTATACATTTAAATAATTTTTATTAATTAATCTAAACATAAAATAACTTCTCCTTCTCCTTTTAACTTTTATTTTTTACTTCTTTTTCTTTAAGTTAATTCATATATGTTCAAAATGAGAAAACACTCTTGAAATGCTTCATGGACAGCCTCCTTCCCTTAATTATTTACGTGTGTTTGGGTGTCTTGCTTATGCACATAATCAGGGAAGGAAAGGGGACAAATTTGCTAGTAAGAGTAGCCGGCCAGTGTGCATTCGTTGGGTATCCTTATGGAAAGAAGGGGTGGAAGTTGTTTGATTTAGCCACAAATGAAGTTGTAACTTTAGTTCATAATATTCCTTTAATATTTCTTCTTGTCTTACACACAACTAATGTAGAGTTTTAATGTATTGGTTGGAAGAAAATGGAACTCATCATCGATCATCGATGACTTTTCAGAATTTTCAACAGAGATTATATATGCAGATTATTTCAGATTCATGATCAGTTTTAATTGGGCTAGCCAAACTAAGAAACCCTAGCTGCTAGCATCAGATTTTTCATAGTTCAGTTTGGCTCTGTCCAAGGAGTGTGTCATCGTTGTTCAAAGCTAAATATTCACATATGTTAGCACTGTATCTATTCACTCCAATGACTCTACATCTTTCTTTTAATTACTATATATATGGGATTAGGGTTTGGGTAAACTATCAACCCACTTTTCTTCTTCTTCATCTTGAGTCTTCTACATACCTTGAGATCCATGGATTAAGGGAGGGGAGCGCTAGAGAGTAAGATCATTAACTTATCTCATTTCATTCACAACTTCTACTTCATTCTTTAATTTTTGTTTCAATATCTATCCAATGCCTTCTTAGTTTTGAAGTTTAATTTATCTCATTCATTTCTTCTCCTTCTTTGTGTAACTGGAATATCTATATCTATTACAAAACGTTTTGCCAAAATTAAGGAGACATACGAATATGACAAGGAGATTCAATTTACATTGCAGAAACAAGACAAAATATGTTCTGTTTGTCTTGAGGAATATAAATTAGATAACAAGATATACGTGGTGTGTTCATACAAACACGTGTTTCCCGATTTAACATATTGAAAAAAAAAAATGATACATGTGCTAAAAAATGACCTTTAGATATGATAAAAATAAAAGTAGACTTACAAGGCTTATTTAGGCCTAATAAAATATTAGATATCAAGGTTAAATTTTCAGTCATCTTAACTTAGATAAAATTTCTTATTATAAATTGTTTTACAGTCTATCTCAAAGTTTCTTATTAAATACGTATTAAATATTTTATTATTTTTTCTCAACATGAAGTTTTAAAATAAACTATGAAACACAATTGACAACAAATTTTATCCCCTTATTGAGGCATCCAAGTTTGCTTCAGAATTTGGGTTTTCCCATCTCAGCGTCGGTGACCTCCTTCAAGCAGAAATTCAATCTGCATCTCAACATAGGTCCTCTCCCATCAGCCATCTATAGCCTCAAGATTTTTCCCATTTCCATAGTTACATCCTATAAAATTGTTTATTATTATGCTCTTTGTATGTTAGTGAACAATAAGACTATTCTATTCCTTTCTTAAAGAGTGACACTAATTTGAATTTTAAGACTTGTAACGAAAAATTAAGTGAATTTAAATATTTATTTTTAATATATGTGTAAACATGTGATGAAATTTAAATTATTGTATTTAAAACTAACTTTGATGATTAAAAGTCAAGAAGTCCAATTCTTATATTTTGTTGGTGAATTTAGATGGGATTCACTTGATAATTTTGTGAACAGTTACTACTCTTGCAGAACAATGATTGAGGAGTATAAGAAGGAAGGAAAGCTTGTTCCTAGTGAGATAGTGGCAACAGTTCTCGAGAAGGCAATGAAGAAAAGCAAAACAAACAAGTTTCTTGTTGATGGATTTCCTCGCAACCAAGAAAATCTTGCTACAGCTGAGAACATTGTATGCCTTTCTTTCTGTAATGTCAATCATCGATCAATGATGTTGAATATTTCTATTATTTGTTCTTTTTTTCTTTGCTTACTAAATCTAAATCATGAGGAAGAGTTAATAAGACGCTTTTTAAAAAGAAATTATGTAATTTTTTTCAAGCAATGTCTTCTATCTTAGTTTACTCTATTTAAAAATAGCTATGAGATCAATAAATGTTAATTCTAATGACAAAAAGTTAAGATCGCTTAAGTATAAAAAATAAAATTTTATTTTATTTGAATAATCTATTATGTGTCTTTTTTAGTTTGTACCCAAGTATTATTACACTATTCACTTGTTAGTCCAATCTCATAAAAGCAATGACTGATAAACTTTTTAAAGATGATTATAAAATTTTGACCTTGAAATGACTCAAAACTCAACTTATTATTATTTAGCCAACATTTTGTGATTCCATTGTTTGTCTTTTTTTTTTTTTTTTTGATTTCACTACATTCTTAAGTGATTTTATTCAACTTTTATTTAATATATTGAAAAGACAGATGCAGGGATACGACGACGTGGAGATCGTGGTGGGTGAAACGGGCTGGCTGTCACCCGAACCAACCGGGAGTGAGCTTGGAGAATGCGGTGTCGTTTAATGGGAACCTCATCAAGTATGTTAATTCTGGGAAACGGACGCCGCAGATGCCGAATAGAACATTCGAAACTTACATCTTCTCCTTGTTCAATGAGAACCTCAAGCCAACTGTTTCAGAGCAGAATTACAGGTTATTCAAACCCGACCTCACCCCGGTTTACGACGTCGGCGTTTTGAGGACAGAACAGGCATTTTAATTTATTAAATTTTATATAGATATAAATATATATTTTACTGTAAAAGTTTGTATGCTTCTGATCTCTGACATGCTCGCCAGCTTTCTTTTTGGGCTGCTAGAAACGTACAAGCTAGGTTTCTAAATAACCAAACTACCCCCTCTGATTTCCTCAAAAATATAGTTTTTGAAAAGGGTAATTTAGACATTTATCATTTAACTATTAAAAATCTCCTGCCTTTTCCAGTTCGGGATAGGGACTAGGCTGTTGTTCCTCACATGCCACGAGCTAAGAAGTTAAACTAAGCTTGGATCCCTCGGAATCTGCACCATGCAGATTGCATTTTAGGCAGATCGGACGGTGTTGGTAATTCGGACATCAGTATCCCTATGTACCGAAATGACTCAAAGACCCTCACTCTAAGCTCTAGTGTCATGGGTGTAACAGTCACTGAAGTATTTAGTAACTTTTGTTTGGACACGGGCACTGGGTCGCGCATCTAAAGTCTCGGCAGAAGGTCCGTCGTGGGATCAATCAAAAAGGTTATGCTAGTGTGCAGCAAGGGAATCGACTATGGGCCCATACAGGATGGTGGGCCCTGCTTTGCGCCGAACACGGTAAGGTCCCACGCGACGTCTGCGATGAACGCTTATTATCAGACATCCTGTCGTCACGAGTATGCTTACCTTCACAGATCCCAGTAAGTTCGATGCTTACCAAACATCAATAATTTCATTTATCAATAATACATCTGTGAAATTTAATTTTATAAATATATTTTTAATTTTTTTTATATTTATTATGCTTTTATTTTTAATTTGACCATATAATAAAATAAAATTTACAAGACATGTGAAAATTAATATATTTTTAAAGTTAAGTTTCTAAAATTAAATAATTAAATATTGTTCACATTTTAGAATAGGTTTTTATTTTTTATAAATTTATTATTGTTATGTATATTTTGATTGGATACCTATTATTTATTTGTAATTTATTATATAAACATTATCTTTTTTAGGGTTAGAATTTTACTTTCATTGTGTATATATATTCTTTTTAGTGGATGAATAAAGTTAACGAGACTCTATTTTTTTCTCTTCTCAATTCTCTTTATTTTATTCTTTGTGTTTACTTTTTTACAACACGTTATCAGCACGAGAGACTCTACTATTTTCCCATCTCAATTTCCACCGACCATCATTGCATCGAAGAAACAAGTTCACCATAAAAGAAAAGGGAATTGTTACTCTCATATTGCCACAAAGCAACAAATTCATGCCATCGTGTCTATGCAACAAGGTTTTTCTTTTAATTTAATTTCTTTTATGTAATTTAGAACTATTTTCTTTATTTCTTTAGTTGAAAGGAAAATTTCTGTCACCAGAAGTAGCGAAGCAAATATGGTTGAAAGGAAAATTTCCGCCACTAGAAGTGGCAAAGCAATATTCATGTGGCTTTGGGATAAGTGCTATCCAAAGGCTTTGAGTAAATATTTAACTTTGCATAAATAAAAAGCCAACTATAACTGTAAAATAAAAATTCTATTTAAGGAATTCTTTATTCCTTTGAATGATAAAAGTTGTGCCACATTTTATAGTGTGTGAGCAATTTAATTTTTTAATTTATCTCATCTAGAAATATAAAAAAATTTAATTTCTTGAATTTGTCTCATTTAAAAGTATGAGAAAATTTAATTTCTTTAATTTGTCTTATCCAAAAATATGAGAAAATTTTAATTTCTTTAATTTGTCTCATCCAGAAATATTATAAAATTCTTTTAATTTGTCTCATCTAAAAGTATGATATTAACCTTTTTAATTTGTCTCATCCAGAAGTATTAGAAATTCTTTTAATCTATCTCATCCAAAAATATGAGATAATTTTTTTAATTTGTCTTCTCTAGAAGTATAAGATAATTTTATTCATTTGATACACTTTCATCTAGAAGTATGAGAAATTTTATTATCAACAATTAATTTTTTATAAAATGAATCTTAAAATTATCTATTCAAATAGTATAAAGTAGATCTTGAAGTTATTCACCTAATTAATAAAATTATCAAAGTGAATCTTGAAATTATCCACCTAATCGATAAAAGAGTTATTTATCAAATTAATTTAAAATAGTAGATACTGAAATTATCTACTCTACCAAATTAATTTAAAATAATAGATCCTGAAATTATTTACTCTCAAACATAAATCCTGAAATTATCTATATTCAAATAATATGCAATAAATAATTATGCATATTTTATTTTATTTTCCTTCGTTTCTGTTTAATGCCACAATTTATTTTGGTTTATTAATGTGTAATGCAGCAATTTATTTTCTCCTTAATGCCACAATTTATTTTGGTTTGCGTGTTCTGCGTTTTCCCTCTTCTTCTCCTTTTTCTTTTTATGGCAATTTTTCACCTGTAACGCATAAAACCAAAAATGAAAAGTTGTGTGGCCTTGGCAGGATTCGAACCCACGCACTTCTCATCCAATGTGAAACGTGCAGCCACTACGCCGTGATCACACTTATGCTTGATAGGTCATTCCTTCATTACTTATTCTAAAATTAATTAGTTTATTACATTTTTTCCATGTCACAAACACATTAATGGTTTATGACTATTATGACTACACCACAAATGCATTCATGTTATATAGATCGTTGGTTTATTACTTTTTCTAAATCAATGGATTACTGGTTTAGCACATTTTCCTCTTGTACTATAAGCCAAGTTATGCTTTTACATAGTAATTTTCTGAGTATGTTTAATGATCTTCTTATGGTAATAGTAATTGTTGTTATATATGGATAAAATATGATAGCTGAATTTTCTTTGATAATTGTATGGATGGTATGAAAGAATCAAAGCTACACTTATCTAAGTTTTCACATTATAGTGAAATGAAGCAAGTGGCATTCATCAATTTTATCTCTTATTTATGTCATAATAATCTCACTTATTATGTTTATCTTCTAACCTAACATAAATTAAGATATTATGTCATTAATCGGTCAATTATAATGGCATATGAATGTTAAAGTGTATTTGGGTGAATATTTTACCTTTGTTTTAAATTATATACTTTGTTGAGTGATTTTGAATTTTGGAGAAAATATATTTCATTTTAGTAGCATTTATTTTTCCACAAATTAAATGAAAGGGATGATGTGTTATATAAAAATCTAATAAAAGTTACTTGAAATTGAGTTGTAAGTAAGAGCTCTTTATATTTTGTGATCTTATTTAATATGATTCAATTTAGCTTACTATATGAGTTATATTGGTAAATGCATATTATTTGGGTGGTTAAAATTAACTTATTATTTTACTAAGCCCTCTAGTACAATGCCGAGGTACTTTGAGCAAGCTATTTGAGCTTACTTCACATTACATGTGGTTTATAACTAATACCTTGAGTATGTGTTAAATCATGTTGAATTATTTGTTAGTATTTGGTTATTGTTATGCCCTCGATTCAAGAAATTTAGTTAAAATTATAAATTTATTAACTTCACTTTTAGTGCTTCTTCATCATACTTTCAATATATTATTATGACAAATGTTTGGATACTTTTGAGTATTATTTGAGGTTATTTATTCTCAGATTATCTATATGTTTCACTACTTTAAATTATGGAAGGATTATGCACTCAATTTGAAATATTCAAAAGTGTAGGGTGTCTTACAAAGTTTATGTTTAGACCCCATGTAACATTTTAGTTATGCGTTTCAAGTCCCAACCTTCAAGAAAAGGGAATTTATGAATATTATTCATTGTTGTTTTGTTGGATATATATATATATATATATATATATAATTTTGTAGTATTTGAAACATCATATTTTCGTAAAAAAAAAAAATCTTTACTAGAAAGCATAAGCCATTATCTCATAATGATTTTTTATATTCCTTGAAGTAAATGGAGAAACTATCAAGATATATAAGCACAAATATGATTATTATTCGTAAAATATAGTATTAGTTATAATACTATAAATACCTCCCACCAGAAGTGAGAGAGTAGTGAAGAAAAGTCGTAAAAGGATATTTGAAAAACTACTATTATTTTGAGGCCATTGAGTTTGTACCTGTTGTACATCTAAACATCTTTTCAATACTTTTCAAGTATCAATGAAAGAAAGAGATTAATTGTTGAGACAAATTTGCTCCAATCAAATGATGTTTTTGACTTTGGGCATGATAATGTGATAATTAAATGTGTCAAATTTTTTTTCCTTGAATGTAATGAGAGTATACATAAAAAATTATTATTGTAGTTTATTTATTTAATTTACTTTCAATAATTTTAAGTTACTTACTCTCTTGTTTAAACCATATCAATTTCACATATTATGATTCTATATTATTTCTATTGTATAAAGATAATGTTATTATTCAATAGTGCAAAGATAATTAAGAGCTCCTGAAGAGTTAGAGGAATGAAAATGATGATAAAATGCTCCTGAAGAGTTAGTTAATGTTTGCATTAAGAAATTATTTGCATCTTCCTCAAATTTGTACTACATATATATTAATACAATTGAAATATATGTTGTTGTAAACCAGAAGTTTACAAGTCAAAAGTTTATTATTTGGCGTGACCAGTTGAGTCATCCCGAGTCAATAATGATGCAAAAATAATTGAAAATGATCATGTGAATTTTCATTGAAGAGCTGGAAGATTCTTCAATCGAAACGTTTAGTTTCTCATATGCTATTTGTTCCCAAAGAAAATTTATTTGCGTTAGCAAAAATAAGAGTGAATCCATCGTCTTTTAAAATGTACATGAGGTGAAAATATTTATGGGCCTATAGACCTACCAAGTGGATCATTTAGATACTCTTTAATTTTAATCGATGCATCGACTAAATGATCACATATTTGGGTTAACTCATAACCTGGAGTTTATGAGATTACTTGTTCAACAAATTAAATTAAGAGCGTAATGCCTTAATTATATCTAGTTGAGTAACACCTAGTTAATGCTAGTGAATTCACTCTTCAAAGTGACTGTTGGAATACATAAAATGGAATTGCAGGCGCCTAAAATTAATTGCAAGACCATTACTTATGAAATCTAAACTTCCAAAATTGATTTGGGAACATGTGAATATCCATGTTATAACATTGATTCGCATCATGGCAACAAGTTTGAACCCCCTCTTATAATTGGTTTATAGTCAGGAGCAAGTATATCCCATCTATGAAATTTTGAATTAGTTATTAATTACTCCACCACAATGCATTAAGATGGGACCTCAATAGAGGTTCAAAACATATGTTGGATATAAATCTCTATATATTGAGTCACTAAAATGATATTTATTTGTGGCTTGGTTCGTCACTTTTATTTTAAATAAATCATTTATTCCAACATTAGGGGGAGAGACTAAGCAGTTGGAAAATGAGAGCATGTATAATGAATTATCACCTTGATCCTCATGCAAAACAAATATGGACCAGAAGTTCATTTGATAATTCACTTGTACAAACTGCCAGATGTATTTCCTGACTAGTAAGAGTGACTAAAATTATGTATACCAACTGCTACTGCTCAAATTAAAGTATAATTACAAACATACTGGTTCCAAAGATAAAATCCTCGAAATGAAAAGGAGCTAAGAATCAAATATGACAAAATCGAGGATAAAGTAGCTCTAGAAGAGTCTTCAAATATAACTAATGTTTTAGTTTCAAAGGAAACTCAGGTACTTGAAAGCCATGAAAATAAAGAGATCTTTATAGATTATGATGGAACCAGAATGAAATCAATATTGTTGACAATGTTCACATATAATGTAGCGCTATGTGATAAAAGATATTGAGGATCATTAGTAAAGATCTGCAGAAAAAGAAATGATTGCCAAAAATTGAAAAGAAGCAATTGAGGTTCGCCTAAAAAGTGAACAGATTTTAGACCTGTAGTCCAAACACCAAAGTGAAAAGCTAGTTATGGATAAATGGGTTTTTGTGTAAGTACAAAAGAAAAATGATACTCAAAGATTTTTGCAAATAACTAGCATTGATTTTGAAGAGATATACTTAATTATGGTGGATGTAAGTATCTAATGGTACTTATTTAGTCTGGCAGTACATGAATGATATTATTTGCGTCTAATGAATATTGTTGTAGTCAACTTATTCAATAATGACATCCCTGAAGGATTTGATTTGTCTAAAACAATTTATATGATCATTTGAGTTAAATTTTGTTGAAGGAAATATATATAGAAATAACTCATTTGTCTGCATATTAGTGAATTTGTGTCGATGATTTATTATTAGAATTCCTGAAGAGCTTCCAAAGCTATAAATTACTTATAAAGACAACTTGCATTGAAATGTTTATATATTATAAGTGCTAAAGTGATTTTATATATATACAAATTATATCTATTGTGATCGCTAAATGCGAACATATATTCTCTTTAGAACTTGTGAGAATGATAAATAAACATTTAGTCCTGAAGAACCAAATGTTGGTACAATTTCACTAGTTTGTCAATAGGACAATCTAGCAAATTTGTTACCATGATATTAATTTCTACAATATTTGAAGTATCTTGTATAATATTAGATTTCGTCGACACAAATAACTTAATTGATACGCACTGCACTCTTTTTCCCTTCACGATGGTTTTTTACCATTGGGTTTTCCTGGTAAGGTTTTTAATGAGGCAACATTTGATTGTATATACAAAGAATTGTGTACTCTTTTCCTCATTAGGTTTTTTGTCCCACAAGGTTTTTCCTAGTCAGGTTTTTAACGAGGCACATTCTTTGGTAGTGGGCATCCAAGGGGGGAGTGTTATGAATATTTTGATTGGATACCCATTTAATAAAATATTCCTTAAGGTTGACTCAATATTTATTTATTTATAATTTATTATATAAACATTATCTTTTTTAGGGCTAGGGTTTCACTTTTATTGTGTATATATACCTCCTTAGTGGATGAATAAAGTGAGCCCTTTTTGGAGGTTCTATTTTTCTCTCCTCTCAATTCTCTATACTTTATTCTGTGTTTATTTTTTCACAATAATTAGTAATTTATTCTCTCCATCGTATAATTTTTGCAGTTTTAAAGTTTTAAAATTCTGTCAAAATTACTTTTTCACTTACAAGATAAGCATGAATGAATATTAAAAAATCAAAAAAATTAAGTAAAGATATATAGTAAAAGTGCCATGGTAGTTATTTTATAAAAAAAAAAATTATCATGATAATTAAGAATTTTTTAATATATGAGAAAAATATTAAACTAGAATTATGGGACGATATGAGTACAATGGAACTGATTTTGGCCGGTGGTGACTGGCTACTGGCAGGTTATGACACGTGTACGTATCCATACGAGGTTGCGGGGCTAAAGGTGGGGAAGGACAAGGAGAGGCAGAAGCCGGTAGCAGGTGGTGCAATGAAACGTGGCACTTCCTTAGTGGATATCTTTGTTGCCATGGCTACTTATGTAATGTTTGTCCACGGCTTCATGGTTTCCCTGTTCATTCTTTCTAAATTAAACTAGTCTTTTTTTGACAATTTTGCAGAATGAAAGGTAAAACGTTCACAAGGATCAAGAGCTGCTTATATATGTTTTAGGAATATTAATTGTTCTTCCATGCACGTGTTTTTGTTTTTTGACTCATTTAAGACAAGATTAATGCTGGTTTTAATTAATTACAGGTCCTCCTGGCAGTGGTAAGAGCATACAATGCTCCAAGTTTGCTGCAGAATTTGGATTTTCCCATCTCAGCGTTGGTGACCTCCATCAAGCAGAAATTCAATCTGCATCTCAACATGGGTACTCTCCCATCAGCCATCATATAGCCTCAAGATTTTCCCCATTTCCATAGTTATATACTATAAAATTGTTCATAGTTATGCTCTTTGTATGTTAGTGAACAATAAAACTATTCTAGTCCCTTCTTAGATGGTGGCGCTATTATATATCTTATTTTGGGATTTGGATTCTAAGACTCTGTAATGAAAAATCACTAACTTTTGGGTGAATCTATACATTTATGTTGAGAGTATCGTTCTAGGAATGAGCGATGGGTAAGTTTTGAATAAGATCTTGGCATTCACGAAGATAAGCATGCCAAAGCTTGTAGCTTCCGAGAGGGTTTTGAGAGCTCGCTTATAAATAACGAAACACTTCCTGAAGGAAGCTTCTCAATGAGTGATAAGCCCTCCCAAAATCTCCTTTCAAGAAGCATTTCATTATTTATGAACGAGCTCTCAAAGCCCTCATCGTAAGCTATAAGCTTTGGCATGCTTATCTTTATGAACGCCTAGACCTTGTTTAGAACCTACCCATCACTCATTCCTGGTACGAGACTCTCAATAACAACTTTGAATGCGCTCTGGTCAAAATGCACAAAATTTATATTTTGTCTCCTAAATCATTGCCTTTTAATCTTGTTTCCTACTTATAACTTTGTATAAACTTCCTAGTCTATCTCTCTCTTTTATGAGCACTTAGTCTATCTCTTTTCTTTTAGTAAAAGATACGATTTAGAGATTATCAAATTGAAAAAGAGAGAGGGAGGCATTGAACTCGTGACCAGGAAAGTGCAAAAAAAAATAGATGTGCTTATATGTATAAAGTATAGAGAAACTAACGTGATATGGAAATATTTTTTCCATGATAAGCATGAGATATGTGTGAATATAATAAGTTACATATAGTTGTAAATTGGCGTGATATACGTAGGAGTTATAAGCATGATTTGGTCCAAGGAAACCTTCCTATTGATTTTTGTGGCAAGTACATTTTGACTGCGAATTATTTAATAAATAGAACATCCTCTATTATACTAAGAGTCTATTTATATTAACTTTTTGAATGATGTATTTTTTCTTTTAATTTTAAAAAATATTTTTATTTAATTTATTATTATTTGGATTGACTTTTCTGCAAACGGAAAAACACTAATTTTTTTTTTAAAAGTAGATGAAGGGATGCTTTTTATTTTTTTTAATAGATAAGCATAAACAATTTTGACCAACTTCAAATTATAATAATACTTCCAAACTAATATTATTTTTTTCCGAGTCCAGTGTTTCTGATATTAAGACCAGCCTGGGCTTTTATAAAATAGAATATATATATATATATATGGATATTTAATTATCATGTATTTTTGGTGACTATGAATTAAGGGCTCATGTGTTAAATTTGGATTTTTTTTGTCATTCACTACGAAATTAAATTTACTACAAATAATAAGTCATTTTAGCTATTTTTTTTATACAATTTTAAACTTTTTTCTAAAATTTTTATTCCTAGTTTTACCCATTTTAATATTATTATAGATTATAGATAACAAAGGTATATTACATTACTCTCTAAAGAAAATTAAGAAAATTGATGTAAGGATTTTATTAATAAGTAATTTATAAATTCTTTTTTGAGTCTTAATTATTAGATAATGAGTCTTAATTATGTCTAAAGATATTATTTCGATATAAATATTTTTATAATAATATGGGTGTTTTGGTATAGGGAATTTTTTTAATTTTTAAGAAATTTATTAAAAAATGAGTTATTTATATTTATTAAAAATTATTTAAAAATTGTATTAGATTTCCAAGTTAATAAGTAGGTATCCAAACTTGGTTTTTCTCTCCTGCTCTCTGATCGGACTCCAAACGGATCGGGTCTCTCGATTCCACTGTGTAGCTCCAGTTTCTTTCAAGTTCAAGTCGCGTCTTTCATCCGAACCCAGCTCTTTGCCATCGCATAGATCAACCCGTTGTGAGGACAAACGACACCGTATTATAGAAGCGAAAGAGGGTTTCTCTGCGCAGCGCCATCAACCTCCCCTTTTCAAGGAAATTTCATTCCCAGCAGATGCAAGTGACAGTTTGCTTCTTTAACTGCCGCCGGAACGGAACTGAAGAGATTGATTCTTTGAGGTAATTTTTCTTTTTCAAATTTTAGTTAATATTCTGCATTTCTATTTCCCTTCTTTTTCTGTGTTGCTGTGTGGGTTCCATTCTCTCATGTACGGGTGCTTCTCTGATAGAATGCATGATGTGTTGACAAGGAAAATGAAGAGACATGGTTGAAATTTTGTAATCCATTTTTTTTTTTTTTATGATTAATCCATGAAAATTTTCTACTGGGTGAACTACTTGTTTAGAAAATAGAACAAAGAGACAAGGTCTTCTTTTTCTTCATAACTAGGAATTGTTGTGTCTAGTTCATATTTTTCATAAATTAATGATAAACTGTCATTTGTTTTTTTGTTTCAGTTGCTGGGTAAGACATTATTGTTCAGAAACTGCAATTTGGAAAACCAGATACATGGGCAGAAGATTATCTGCAAATCACTTAGAATGTTTTTTTTTTTTAGGGTGACCAACACTTATGCAGCATTATTTAAGTGTAGCATAGCACTCAAATTTCCATGTTCCTATCCTTTCTTTAGTTCTTTTATCAAGCATAGAAACTATATCTACAATACTTGAACATGTTCACACCTAGCAAAATGGAATCAAACTTAGAAGGGGTTGTAACTTTAAATCCTTCTTACATTCTAAGTATGTAAACTTTGTGATACGTAGCACACCTTAATGAGTTGAGAACTGTTCTGAGAGTTCATTAATGGAAGACAAACAAGACGGAAAGTCGTGTGTTATATAATGACTGTTGAGCAAATGTTGTCTGTGTAACTGACAAAGGCATTAACAAAAACAGGACACATGCTGATATAATCCAAGGAGCAGTTTCCCTTACCGATTGTGTTTTGAGTTATCTATTTCTCAAGTGCTTGCTCCAGCCTATCTGATTGAGCAAAAGATAAAACGATTTTAAGTTTTGAGAATACTTAGTTGAATATACATATGAATGCTCATACTTTTGGAATTAATGTAGTCTGATATCTTCACTCTTCTTTCCTAGAAGGCATCATGATTTTGCTTCTTCCTTCTTTGGTACTTCTTTGCATGAATAATCATTTTTACTCTAAAAGTTTTCTAAACGGTTACTCAAAGAATTGACATTCAGGAATCTAGCAGGTTCATCTAGAAAATTTACATATTTGGGGTTTTTGTTTCTGTTTCTGTAAGAGAGTGTGTTCTTGTGGTGTCTAATATATTGCTTTGTTCTCTCCTGCCTTTATAATGTTTATTTAAAATCGAGAATCCTTGTGGGTGTGGTGGCAGGAAAGGAGCTCAGCTCCATCTCTTTGCCCATATTAATGGCAAAACTTGATGATAGGTTTTGCATTCAGTTTTGAGGTTGATCATCATTTACCATGAACCCAAAAGGAAGAGGACCCCGGGAGAAAATGAGCTGGTGGTTGCAAAATCTCCCTCAGATTTCTCATTTACTGTAACCAAAACTGCAATTGCACAGATTTGCCAATCCGTTGGTGATAAAAGGACCCAACTCAATGCACCTGAAACCTTAACCGATGTTGCCACCAAATACCTCCAATCTATTGCCAAATCAGCTGTCTTGTTTTCAAATGCTGCCAATCGTACTGAATCCAACTTCTTTGACATCATCAATGCCATCCATGACCTATACTCCTTGCGAGGTTTCCCTGGTGGTTCAGAGATGCACAAAAGAAAGCTTCTGAGCTCCGGAGCCCTGAAAGAGATTATGAAATTTGTCAACCACTCTAAGGAAGTTCCATTTGCCAAGCCAGTTCCCCGCAATAACATATTACCAAGCTCAAATCCAGAACCATCCATTGATTCTGGGTTATCAGTAGTTTGTTGTAAAGAATCAAATATGCAAGGTCTACATATTCCAAGATGGCTGCCAGATTTTCCTGATGAAAGCTTGTATAAGAATTGCCATCAGGTTAGGGAGAGGAAATGTGGTGAAAAATTATGGGAACATTTGGTTTCTGCAGAAGGCTACGGCGGTAATGTGAAGGAAAATGGAAAGTTATTAGAGAGCAATGGAGTTGGTGGAAAAGAAGGGAAAGAGAAAAGGATGGAGATGGCAAAGGAAAGGGAAAGAGTGAAGTTTAAGATTGGAGGGGAGGAAGAGAAATTGGTTGGGTTGGGTGTGAATATGATGAATCTGATATGTAAAGGAGGAAAACGTGTTCGTTTGAATCATTATGAAATAGATGACTTTGCTGACTGGGAAAAATGAAGATGAAGTTGAAAATGGAAGTTTGCAGATAGGATGGGATCGTATAAATAGAAGAGATTGCTTCTGTGATTTTGATTAGAAAATGCAAAGTTGTATAGAAAGTTTGCATAGAAAAAATTTTCATACAAACTTCCTTCGTTGTCCATAGGATTCCATTGGCTACCGCTAGGACCGTGACCATTTTTGACACTATCTTACTCATGGTTTTAATCGGTTATGTCTTAATATATATAATGTTGTCTCATCACTCCAACCTCTAGCTACATTACACCTGAATTCAATTCTTTAACATTATTAAATTTATATTTGCAAAAGCATTCTCATTCTCATATATTGTTTATAAAATCCTGTAAGCAGCACATACTAATTAATAGGGAATTTGCTAATTTTACTACATACATTTAATATTTTCCCTCATATCATAGATAATCACAAAAAAGTCTCAGATCTTAAGATAAAATGCCTCTGCGAAAATGGTGCTTATTTCCCACAATTGAATCCATGGCAGACAGAAAGGACTATAATGAGGATCAGTTCTATCAAAATCCCCAATACAATCAGCTTGGTCTTCATGTTTTGCAGCCACATTTTCCGACAGATTTTGGTCCCTGAATTCCGGAAATCTTGTGCCTGTAAGAAAATCATTTTGTTTTCCCCAAAAGTCATAGTAAATATATATATATATATATATTGCTCTTCAGCTATGGAGGCTAAATCCAAATTTTGAAACAGAAAGCAGATGATTCTAAAACTGATTATTCTTCTTTTGTTTTGTTTCCTCTTATTTTTTGAGGAAGGGAATTAGGAGGAGAATGATCTTGTTAAGTTCATTATTAAACATGAATACTGGCAAGTCTCTAGAAACTAACTGGAAAATAGGCATGAGTCAATTTCTGATAAACTCCAATATCCATGTACACAATAACACAGAAGCAAATAGAAACATTAATTCACACTAACCTGGTTATGAAGGTTCTCAGTCTTGTCCACCAAAAGTTCTATCTTTTCCGCTCTGTCCAGAACCTACATTAAATTATTAAATTATCAACATCAACATATGTTACTATAATCAGAGCACAATAACAGAAACAGAGAGAGGGGAAAAAACGGTTTTGAACATGTGAAACAAAGCTTCAGAAAACATAAAATTATCTGTCTCTCATTTTAGAAATAGAGCATAAAAGCTTATGAAACTGAATGAATTATAAAAGATAATACAATGTCGTATTGTGCAAATGACCAGAGTTGAATATTGTATAAATAAAATATAAATAATTAAAAAGGGAGTAAAATGAACAAATATAAACATCTCGAATAAAGAGAAGTACAATGAAACCCACTTATGCCTTATTATTAGATACAAACCTATTGATGCAATTTAATCTCATCAATTTCCATTGTATTACCACATTAGATGGATGTAGCTAAACGATACATCTCTACCTTTTCAATATTTTCCATCATAACACCTTTAACTTTTGAAATGGCCTTGGATATGATAAAAATAAAAGTAGGCTTACAAGGCCTAATAAAAAAGTTAGACATCAAGGCTAAACTTTCAGCCATCTTAACTAAAATTCCAAAAATATGGATCAGATTGTGGATTAGCAAACTGAGATGCAAATGAAAATAACCCACGTGCCCGGTCAATTTCTCCCAAGCTTTTCTCTAGCTCGGCATACCTCACACATAGTTTGGACATCATTGTCTGGAAGACCTCCAAAGTTAATTGCCTGCCCATAGATTTCCCTTGTTTTGGGCACACCAATTAAGAAAAAAAATAAATAAATACTTTTTGTATAAATGAGAGATGATTTTTCATCAAAAACTTCAATGCAAGTTGCTCACAAAATTATTCTTAAGCTCTCAAAATCTCACAATACACAAATAGGATCATATCACACAAAAGTATAATACAGAATTCGACATACACTTATTAACCCAATCATCCCACTTAACCAACCCTTCAATCAAGAACGTCCTATCCTAGAGCAATAACAATTATCTCTTACACTCCTTCACCATTCACTTTTTGTCCCCTGATGACAAAAAGTGCTATGCTCCTTCTCATTTTCCTTTTTCTCAACATAAGGAAAAATATTGTAGCATGATTAAGAATTCAATACTCACAACATATTAGACAAGAAATCACAGGCTTAATGTATGACAGTAGCAAGAAAAATACAATAGTTTGAAAGAATTGCACAGGCTCTGTGATTGATTTGAGATAGATAATCCAAACCCCTGGCATTTTGAGTCCCGTACTCAAAATGAGTGATGGGTAGGTTATGCCCAGAATTTGGATAATGTATCTCAAAACGCTCACAGAGCAGAAATTGCACAGGCTCTTTGTGCATTACCAACCAACATGATTGCATCTGGGAGCAATACGAAAAAGATGAAGAAGAAGAAGAAAAAGATGTGGGATGATAGTTTACCCAAACCCTAACCACATATATATAATAGGGATATCTTGCTTTTGATATGGGATACGATTTAGAGATCATCAAATTGAGAGAGAGAGAGGCATTGAACTCTTGACAAGGAAAGTGAAAAAAAAAAAAAAAAAACAAAAAAAGGAAAAAGAGAGAGATGTGCTTGTATATATAAAGTATAGAAAAACTAATGAGACATGGAAATATTTTTTCCGAGATATGTGTGAATATATTAAGTTGCATATTGTAAACTGGCGTGATATACGTAGGAGTTATAAGCATGATTTGGTCCAAAGAAACCTTCCCACTGATTTTTGGGCAAGTACCTTTTAACTGTGAGTTATTTAATACATAATTAGCCATACAACTCAACCTCACTCTATTATCTTTCACGCTTTCCCCTATTCCTTTCTTTTTCCCTTACCATTTTCTTCCTCTACTCTCATTCTAAGTAATAATTAATAAAATAAATAATTTGTTTATAATAAATAAATATCTAATTATTTAATTTTGATATTACATGACTATAATATTACATGCCATTTTAAGTAATTTAACATAACTTAACTAGTTATATAGTTAATTTTGTCAAATAACTCTAATTCAATTAGCTAGCCATATAATTATGAACTTTTAACTCTCTCGCAACTTTTAACTAAATTCATAGTTCACAGTTACAATTTCATAGCTTTTAACTAGTTTTGCTAAACATACTCTACATCTATATACATTTTACTATAAAGAAAGAGCATTTGCCACATAGAGAAGGCCTTATCATAGAATTATATTCTAAACTTGTAAAGTTTTCTATCATCAAAATAATTTTTTATTTACAAATTCATTAATTATTATATAAATTCAATTTAATTTTAAATATAAATAATTTAAATAGATAAATATAATCATCGAATACATATTAATTTTTTATAAATAAACTTATAAGTATATAAATTTTATATGTTTAATTTAAATTAAATATAAATAATTAAAAATCATAGTAAAGTGTTATTTTTTGTTCATATATTTTTGTGCTTTTGTATGTATTTTCTTATCATTTTAATATAGTAAAAGCACTTTCATATTTATACATTTAAATAATTTTTCATTAGTTAATCTAAACATAAAATAACTTCTCCTCCTCCTTTTAACGTTTACTTTTTATATAAGTTGATCCATATAGGTTCTAAAGGAGAAAACACTCTATGAAATGCTTCATGGACAGCCTTCTTCCCTTAATCATTTACGTGTGTTTGGGTGTCTTGCTTGTGCACATAATCAGGGAAGGAAAGGGAACAAATTTGCTAGTAAGAGTCGCCGGCCAGTGTGCATTCGTTGGGTATCCTTATGGAAAGAAGGGGTGGAAGCTGTTTGATTTAGCCACAAACGAAGTTGTAACTTTAGTTCATAATATTCCTTAAATATTTCTTCTTGTCAATTACACACAACTAATGTAGCATTTTTACAGAATGTATTGGTTGGAAGAAAATGGGAGTCATCATCGATGACTTTTCAGAATTTTCAACAGAGATTATATATGCAGATTTTTTCAGATTCATGATCAGTTTTAATTAGGCTAGCTAAACTAAGGAACCCTAGCTGCAAGCATCAGATTTTTAGTTCAGTTTGGCTCTGTCCAATGAGAGTGTGATCTTTGTTCAGAGCTAAATATTCACATATGTTAGTACTGTATCTCTTCACTCCAATGACTCTACATCTTTCTTTTAGTTACTATATATATGGGATTAGAGTTTGGGTAAACTATCAACTCACTTTTCTTCTTCTTCATCTTGAGTCTTCTACATACCTTGAGATCCATGGATTGCGCGGAGGAGAGCCCTAGAGAGTAAGATCATTAACTTATCTGATTTCATCCACAACTTCTACTTCATTCTTTAATTTTTGTTTCAATATCTATCCAATGCCTTCTTAGTTTTGAAGCTTAATTTATCTCATTCATTTCTTCTCCTTTTTTGTGTAACTGGAATATTTATATCCATCACAGAATGTTTCGCAAAAAATAAGGAGACATACGAATACGAATGTGGCAAGGGGATTCAATTTACACTGTAGAAACAAGACAAAACATGTTCTGTTTCTCTTGAGAAATATAAATTGGATGACAAGATATACGTGGTGTGTTTATGTAAACATGTGTTTCACGATTTAACATATTGAAAAAAGAAATGATACATGTGTTAAAAAAATGGCCTTTAGATATTATAAAAATAAAAGTAAACTTACAATACCTATTTAGGCATTTTATTAGATATCAAGGTTAAATTTTCAACCATCTTAACTTAAATAATTTTTTTTTTTTTTATAAATTGTTTTGCAGTCTATCTAAAAGTTTTTTTTATTAATATGAATCAATTTTTTTTTTTTTCTCAATATGAAGTTTTAGAATAGACTATGAAACACAATTGACAACAGATTTTGTCCCCTTATTAAGGCATCCTAAATTTTAGAACAAATACAGACCCCTAAACAATAAATCACACTATATCTAATCATCACAAATTTAAGTAGAAACTAAAAGGGCAAAGTTCAAATGACAATAAAGCAACAACAACAGCAAGCAATCAAAGTTTGGATATTGAGAAAAGCAATGTTAGCAGTTGTCGCTTCATATTAATTGTCTATGTAACTTTTGATTGCCTTTCTAAATATGATAGGCGATGTTAAACTTTCATTGCCAATCATATGACAACAGGGGATTAACTTTTGTTTGGACATCTCTTATTTTCATATCAAAGTTCAAATAAAGCAACAACCACAGCAAGCAATCAAATGCACCATGGACAAATCCATCTGTCCCAAGCCCTATGAAACAAAACTTGAAACGGTATTGAGGACAAAGAGTTTTATTCTGAAACTAATCAATATTACATTAAGAAAGCTTATGGCTAGGGAAGTTAAAGTAAAGACTCCACTCTATACTTACATTTATCAAGATTCTGATATAGAAAATTATGTTAGATATTTGTGTTGAAGAGTCGAAGTGAAAGATTTAAAAATCCAATTCCTTTGGATTCCATAAATTATATCTCAAAAAATAATTGCATTGTCTTATTTGAAGGAGTGGATGCCAGTTATGAAGGAAGGTTTCATATCCTATTTTAAGCCATATATTGAATCTCTAAAATTTAAAACTATCGACCTCTTTGTAATCGCGTGCTTGCAATTCTTCATAGAGGTTTCCTGGGTCATACATGTATCAGTTAAAGACAGTGTCAAAACACTTACAGAAGAGACAAGAACATAAAATCATCAACAATCAACTGAGCCACATTTTCCACTATCCAAACTGCTTTATGAACAAATAGCTATTCAACAGAATCTTCAAAGCCCACCTCCGACAGAAATTACACCCAATTTGATGTTAGTACATGATATAAAAGATCAAAATTGACTTTGCTGTCATCAAAACTTACATCAAGCTGGTTAGTTTTATTCAGCAGTCAGCATTTAGTTTATTCTCATCCTTTTAATTCTCTCCATTGCACCAAGCCGGTTCTCATCTTTATCTTCAGCATCTGCCTCTCCATCCCCTTCATTCTCATCTCTCTTTCGAATCAAACCACCGAAAACAGCAGAAGGAACATCTTTTTGTGTAATTTTAACTTTATCATCTTCAGACTCACTTTCTTCTGGTAACTCAATGTCTTCACCATTTGCAGTAACTTCTATTCCTCCATCAGACTGTGATTCAGCTCCACCACTTACAAACCCAACTTTCCTATCTTCTGCAAAGGAACTTTTAGCTACTGGGACTGATTGCCTTTCTAGAGAAGCCATTTCATCCACAGGGACCCCAGCATCTCTGGCGTCATCAAGATTCCGCATATGATCCTTTTGCATCAGATACTCGGGCAGTACAAAATGTGTCTGAAAAACAATAAAATTATGATTTAGTAAAGAATTGAGATAATTAAAATCACATACAGATGCAACACTATAGATGCTGGTACAAGGTAAAAGAAAACGAAAAGGATAAACCAACCTTTCTGTAGCTTGTTGAGACACTCCGCTTAGTAGAAAGCATAGTTCTGAAGGTAACTTCATTTCCATGCTGCCCCTCAAAATCGTGCCACTTATTCCAAAAATATGGATCAGATTGTGGATTAGCAAACTGAGATGCAAACGAAAATAATCCACGTGCCCGGTCAATTTCTCCCAAGCTTTTCTCCAGCTCAGCATACTTCAAACACATAGTTTGGACATCATTGTCTGGAAGACCTCCAAACTTAATTGCCTGCTCATAGATTTCCCTTGTTTTGGGCACACCAAATATATCAGCTGCACGAGCAATATAAATTTCATACACGCCTAACTTCTCATTGTTTGGCACAGCCTTGGTTGCATGATCATAAATGCTCATAGCTCTCTTTGCAAGTCCATAGTGCTCCTCTAGTTTGGCATATTGCAGATATAGAGCTTTTACTTGATCTGCAGGGGCCTGTAAAGCAAGCAAACACCGCCTCGATGATTATCAGAATAAAAAATATCATTAAACATATAGCTGTACAATCAATTAACAAAAATACTTTTTGTGTAAATGAGAGACGATTTTTCATCCAAAACTTAAATGCAAGTTGCTCAGAAAATTATTCTTAAGCTCTCAAAACCTCACAATACACAAATAGGATCATATCACACAAAAGTATAATACAGAATTCGACATACACTTATTAACCCAATCATCCCACTTAACCAACCCTTCAATCAAGAACGTCCAATCCTAGAGCAATAACAGTTATCTCTTACACTCCTTCACCATTCACCTTTTGTCTCCTGGTGACAAAAAGTGCTATGCTCCTTCTCATTTTCCTTTTTCTCAACATAAGGGAAAATATTGTAGCATTATTAAGAATTCAATACTCACAACAGATTAGACAAGAAATCACAGGCTTAATGCATGATAGTAGCAAGAAACATACAATAGATTGAAAGAATTTTGATTTGCGGAAACTACAATGTATATACCATATCAACAGCAGTTTCAAACAGCTCTCTGGCTCTTTCCATTTTAGTATTTCCATATATTTTCACAAATTTCAACAGATATGTAACCCATATGTCTGTAGCATGTGGGTACTTGAATATCCTTACACCTCTTTCATATATCTTGAAAGCATCTTCAAAGTATCCATGATCCTACAAAAGTCAATAATAACAACTTGTTAATCAACATTCAACAAAAACCCAAAAGAAATATTGTATTAACTCAAAATTGTTGCTCCATACCTCCAAAAAGCATGCATAATTGATGATTATCTGAGGGGTGGCTATTCTTAAATCTAATATCTGCTCATAAATAGCCCGAGTAGACTCCAATGTACCTACGCTTTCCTCTAAGTCCACATAAAAGCTCCACAATTTCAAAGATCTTTGCAATTTCATCTGTACTGGTTTGTCCCCATCAGAAGCCACTACAAGTAAAGCATAAGCCAAATATGAAATTCGATCAGCATTCGCAATAACCATGATGATACTTATCAAAGAAGGATAAAATCAAAACCAATTCTTTTGATCCCTATAATTACTCAATAATCACATAAAGTGTTTGATACTGAGGGCAACCACATGAAAAGTACTGCTACAATTCTATACATATGAGAAGAATGCTTTCTACAGTTTATGAATGTTCCATTACTTACGAATGGCCCCACCAATTTTACAGAAAATGCAACAGAGAACACACAATTGGCATGGATAGCCATATGTCATGAGAAACAAAGTGGATGTGTAAGGTTTTGGACACCAAAGTACCATCCTTCATTAAGAATTACATACATGGCACATGCTGAAGTTACCTTATATTTCTCCTCACTTTAGATCTATTGAGAAAGAACGTGATGCAGTACATTGAAAAAGACTGTCTCAGTATCTTACATAAATGATTGTCAATAAGCATGTGGAAAAAAAAAAAAAAAAAAACTGCTTACCATACTATGTCAGATACAAGGTAAGGTAACTTATTGAAAAAAAAAAAAAGGAAGAAGAAGTTAAAGTTAAAATTATCATAAAGCAATTATCTGATAAGCGAGTAATAACTTGAAAATGCAATTGTCCTTAACCTACATCAGAAGGTCCCTATCTAGTACTTTTTCTAGCAAAGATGTAATAAAAATACCAGTCTTGAAAGAATGGTAAAAGAAAATTTATCAACTAAACGAACTTCAACTTCATTAACATTGTTAAAAGTTATCTATCTGAGCAAACAAATTTTAATCGTTTTCTTTTGAAGGTGTGATTGTATGGTCTAAGGAAATAGATTTCAGATACTTGTAAATCATATTAATATTAACTGAAAAACAAACCTTTGACAGTGCTAAAGATTGATTCCAACTCAATACTATCAATATAATAATAATATAACAGAATCATTTATGTGCCTACATCTAACTAAAGAATAATCCATTTCAAAACAGGTTGACAAATACATAGAACTAGAAGTATGCAAGCAGGGTCAAATTGTAATTACCTCTTCGTTTGACCTCAATGGATGGCTCTGCTGTTGCCCGTCTCATAAGCTCAAGTGCTGCCTTGAAATTCTTATGCCTCAACTCCATTTCTGCCCATTCACACCAGAGACTAGCCAGATTATCCACGGTCTTGTAGTTCACTTGTACTGCCTTGTCATATATGACTCTGGCATTGACAAGATCTTTGTGGCTCTCATACAGTTTTGCAAAGGCAACCCACAAAGTGTGTGGCTTTCCTACAGCCTTCATGGGATCAATTGTCCGTACTGCTTCAGTGTAAGTCATTATCTGCTTAGTAGGATTATCCTCAAACAGCTTCACTCTCCGGTGCCATTGCTCTACATTATGAGGATTTTGTCGTAAAAGAACACTATTAGCCAAGACTGGCCTCCCATCCATTAGTTGTTCCAGTCGAGCCAAACTCAAATCTATGTCATTTTTATCATTCAACCAAAACCCATGTAGAATCCTCTTCTCAAAGTCATCATCAGATGATTTCCCCTTCAAACGAATATCTTCATCCTCAACTATACCATTTTCTTCATCGCTCGAGTCCATCTCCTGCATCTTAAAAGAAAGCATACTCTCCTCAAACTGTGAGTATGAATCAAAAATCACACCAAAATCCCTTACTGTTGTCACAGTAGACATGCCCTCCTCAAACACATCCCTTGCCTTCCCCTGTAAACCCCTCCTAATATGGTACTCTGCTAGTGATGTCCATAGCCATCCCACCTCATAAGTAAATTTCCTCAACCCACCCCTGAGAATACCATCAACATTCAGCGCAAAAACTTCATTGGCATGTCCAGTAAGCAAATCACACAACTCTAACCACAGCCTATGCTTCGTTTTCGCTTTTACCGAAAAAAACTTATCATCATTCAAAACTGAAGCTAGCCTTTCGGCAGCCTCTTGCCATAGGCTTGATTCAACCAAAAAGTTGATAAAATCCTCAATATGAGTAGGATCATATTTCAAGTACCTACGATGGACCCGTAGAGAAGTCTCCGTTGGGATACCCGTTTGGCTCACAAACTGAAGGTATGGCTCCCAAATGCGATCATGCTGGGTTACTGGCAATGCACAAAGTGCCCGATCAAATGTTCTACGACTTTTTGTGAGCAATTTCTGCTCTGTCAGAGTCTTCAGAAACATAAGCCAAATCCCGGGCATTTTGTGCATTGTGACTAGGGCGCGTTCAAAGGTGTTGTTCAGAGTCTCGTACTGCCAATGAGTGATGGGTATGGGTAGGTTCCGAACAACATCTAGGCGTTCACGAAGATACGCGCACCAAAGTTTGTAGCTTCCGGGGAGGGCTTTGATTGCTCGCTCATAAATAACGAAGCGATTCTTAAAAGGAGCTTCTGAACGAGCAACAAGGTATCGCCACCATAACTTGAGGCTAAAGGGGTTTCGCAAGATCTCTTCTTCGTAGATAAGGTCGTCTTGAGAGGGATAGAACTCTTGAGAAATCGACATAGAGAAGCTTAGGAAATAGAACTTGATACGTATCAATTCGATATGCAATCCTCTGAAATTTAAAGAGAAAAAACTGTTAAACTATAACAAGTTATTAAATCAGTAAATAACTGACAGAGCAGCACCAAATATACGTGAAATTAAAATAAGACGTTTAATAATCAAAAGAAATCGGTAAATGTAGTGATCATTTGTCTTATGTGTATAATAATGGGAATGGGAATGAGAATAAGGAAGTCAAAACTTGTACTCTTATCAAAGCAAAGATGCCTTGGCTCTGTCGGCTGCCGGAAACAAAGGAACAAGACCACATCCCCAAGAATGTCGAAAATATCTTTTTAAATATATTTTTCAATTTTGGATCATCATGACTGAACACGTAACAGAATTGGGCGATGGGGATATATATACGTACCTGAACAAGAGGAATGCGAAAAGGGAACACTGCGTCCTACGCGCAGGGTGGTCCGACGGGACAGAGCTGCCGCTGCCCCGGGAAACGTCGACTTGGGAACTTGGGAGTGGTTGGAGAGAGTGAGTTCGGGTTAGGGATTTCGTTACTGGGGAAGAAACGCAAATGCAGGGCGTGATCGTCCGAAGAGGAAGGAAGTATTGCGAAGGTCTATGAGTTTACTTGCTAGTACATCATTGCATGCGACGTGTGCCTTGGAGTAGTAATATAGGTTATTTTATTTGTTTGTTTCTTAATGTGATTCCAATTCTTTGTATTTGGTTTTTTATTTATTTGTTTTTAATCTAATATATATATATATATATATATATATATATATATATATATATATATATATATATATATATATATATATATATATATATATATTTTAGTTTAATTTAAATTTTCTTTATATAAATATATTGTAGGGCACTTAAAAATAACACATAAAAATTTTATATAAAATTAAAATTAAATAAATTAACTTAATGACTTCATTGAAAAAAATATATAATTTTTTTTTATTCCTTTTGTCAATTGCTTTTAGATTTTCTCAGTGATAATTATCCTTTTGGGTGCAAAAATTAAAGGTGAGCGTTGGTCGGTCACAGTCAATTTTGATTATATTTTTAACAGATCGATAATAATCGATTATGTAATTTTATCAAATTGATAACCGATCAACTATACCTTAAAACTGATGGTTCAGTTTTAGTCGATTTCGGTAGGTTAATAGTTAACCGATAGTAATAACTTTTTTTTAAAAAAACTTTTATTTTTATTTTAATGTTGTGTCTACTTATAATATATATTTAATTACTTTACCGTAAATTAAGAATGTGGTTATTAAATAAGTTAAAATAAATTATTTTTTTTAAAATATCTATGACTTCTTACTAAGAATCATATAAGTAAAAATAAAAATACATAAATTTAAAAACTTAAAAATATATAAAAATATTTATGAAAGTAAACTTTTTTTGATTCCAAACATATGCAGAAATGCTTAGAGAAGACAAATTTAACATAAATAAATATCTATAAATAACAAAGTAGCATTTTTTTAATTTCTTTATTAAAAAATTACTATTTTCAATAAACATATTTACACAAGAATAAATTACATATCAAATTAGTAATATATAAATGTTTTTATATATCAAAATAACATAGTATTTGAGTGATTTAATCAATTAATAAAATAATTGAATCATTAATTAACATGGTATATGAAAATATTAAAGTTTATAATGTTTTAATCGATCGGTTCGGTTTTTATCAGTTAGGAAAAATGCAAAACCGAAACTAACCGACATTAACCGATTTTTTCAAATTTCAAAACCGTAACTGAATGAATAAACCGATACTAACTGACAGACACTAACCGATTGTTTTCGATTCGATCGGTTAATTAAATTTTACTCACCCCTAGCATAAACCTTTTGGTTTCTTCCTAGAGAGCTAAGGTTGTGAAATCTCTTTTGTTATATGAAATCGTGTTTATGGAAATGGCTCTCTATTTTTTGCTGTCATGGATGTTCATTGGATTTATTGCATGGATATGCACTTCTTTTCTCCTTCTATACTCTCTTTTGTTTTCTCTTTCATAGATAAGTTCTAGATCTAAATTTCTAACTAAAAATATTGAAAATAAAGATCTTCAAACAAAGAATTTTAATTTTTCTAAACTAGTCATTACTCGTCATTGTTTCATATATATATATATATATATATATATACAATCTCCCTCCTTTTTTCTGTTGGCTCCTATGCATATTGCACTTTTCTAATCAAAACAAAACAAAGCAAAAATTGTCTAACAACAAAGGACAAGGTATGCCCAACATTAGATATAGAGTATGCCTTAGGGGTGGGCAAAGGTCAAAATGTCCCATTAAGCTGGGATAAAACTGGGATAGAGGAAGAGATTGAGATGAAATTATGTGTAAATGAAAGTTGGGATGAGACTTGAACTATAGTCATCTCATATTATAAAATTTATAAAATATGAATCAAAACAATTTCATATATATTTAGTATTAAGACAAAATCAAAATATATAGGATAGGACCATGTTAATCAAGATAATACTTATAAAACTAGAATGGGACAACAAGACTTATAAGACAAGATCATAACAAAATTTTTTATTATGGTCAAAGTTTAGAACATAATTAAAATAAATAAAATCTTAACTCATTCTCACTTTTATAATACGTTGAAAATTGGGTATTGGACATATTTAAACTAGACCGTGCCCATCAAACTAGCTTGACAAAAGCCTAATTAGATATTAGGCCCGAAAGACACTTTTTTGGGATTAAAATTTTCTTGCTCAAAGCCTTAAATTGTATGAGACTACACTAGCCTACCCGAAGTCCTCCATGGTTCCATCCTCCAGCAATATGCGAATATTATGTACTGTATATTTCTTATCTTAACATCTTACTCTTTCTGGAACAAAATAATCTTTTTCCTTCATCAATCGTAAGAGTGTGTCCTTAATATCACTTAGAACATTGATGTTGTGCATATTTAGGAAAGTGCAAATGGGCAAGTGTGCAAATATCAATGTATTATGATAAATATTGTGCATTACACGCGTCAGATATTGGCTTTCTCTAGAGATGAAGAGGATCCAAGCTTCCAGTTCATTCATGTCCAGCAACACAGAATTATCAATCACGCACCGACTCAAAGGATCAAAGAAGAAAGCAGTGCAGAATAATGGAGATCACTACAGAAAAGAACATCTCTTTATCAGATACTGCAACTAAGGGAGAAACTGTGCTTCCAACAACCAAGGTAGGACTGTAATGTTTGTCCATGGCTTCATGGTTTCCCTGTTCATTCTTTCTAAATTAAACTTGTCTTTTTTTTGACAATTTTGCAGAATGAAAGGTAAGACGTTCACAAGGATCAAGAGCTGCTTATATATGTTTTAGGTATGTTAATTGTTCTAGCATGCATGTGTTTTGTTTTGACTCATTTAAGACAAGATTAATGCTGGTTTTAATTAATTACAGGTCCTCCTGGCAGTGGTAAGAGCACACAATGCTCCAAGTTTGCTGCAGAATTTGGATTTTCCCATCTCAGTGTTGGTGACCTCCTTCAAGCAGAAATTCAATCTGCATCTCAACGGTACTCTCCCATCAGCCATCATATAGCCTCAAGATTTTCCCCATTTCCATAGTTGCATAATATAAAATTGTTCATCGATATGCTCTTTGTATGTTAGTGAACAATAAGACTATTCTATTCTCTTCTTAAAGAGTGGCAGTAATTTGAATTCTAAGACTTGTAACGAAAATTCATTGATTTTTGATTGAATTTAAATATTTTTTTTTAATATATATGTGAACATGTGATGAAATCTAAACTACTGTATTTGAAACTAACAACGTAAGTTCATTCAAAGTCAATAACTTTGCTGATTATAAATTCCGAATAATGATTGAGGAGTATAAGAAGGAAGGAAAGCTTGTTCCTAGTGAGATAGTGGCAACAGTTCTTGAAAAGGCAATGAAGAAAAGCAAAACAAACAAGTTTCTTGTTGATGGATTTCCTCGCAACCAAGAAAATCTTGCTACAGCTGAGAACATTGTATGCCTTTCTTTCTTTCTTTCTGTAATGTCAATCATCAATCAATAACGTTTAATACTTCTATTATTTGTTCTTTTTTTCTTTGCTTACTAAATCTAAATCATTCTACAGATGAAAATAGAACCAAATATTGTTTTATACTTTGATTGCCATGAGGAAGAGTCAATGAGACGCCTCTTAAACAGAAATCAGGTAATTGGTTTCAAGGGATGTCTTGTATCTTAGTTTACTCAATCTATAAATAGTTATAAGACCATTAATTATTGGTTCTAGTGATAAGAAGTTAAAACTGCCTAAATATATTAATTTAGACTCAAGTTTATATATATAAAAAAATATTTTTAAAAAAACTTTACTCTGTTTAAATCATTTACTATGTGTTTCTTTTGGTTTGTATCCAAGCATCATGGTGCGAGACTTATTAGTCCAATCTTATAGAAACAATATTCGATAAACTTTTTTATAGTCAAATTTCAAGGTTTTGAACTTAAAACTTTGATTTAGAATATCTTGAAACTCAATTTACTATGATTGAGTTAACATTTAAGCCTAAAATGCCTTTATGCTTTCGTTATTTGTCTTCTTTTGTTGATTTCACTGCAATTTAAGTGATTTTATTCAATTTTTATTTAATATATTGAAAAGACAAATGGAGATATTATAGAATTATATCAGAAAGCTAGATGAAATTATCATTATTCTACAAAGCTATGTATATTTTTTTAGGTATAACTCCCGTATTCTTTTGGGTTTTTAATCAGGGCAGAGATGATGATAACATTGAAACCATAAGAAAGAGACTACAAGTGTATTATGAATGCACTCTGCCTGTGCTAGATTATTATGCTTCTAAGGGAAAACTGAGGAAGGTAACCTCTTTCCTATTATATTGAAATTGAGGCTATATACGTCTTTATCAATATTATTTTATTTACTTTTTCTTCTGTCTATTTAGATTGATTCTGGAAAGGCCATTGATGATGTGTTTGAAGATGTGAAGAAGGTTGTCATGGAGCTTTCAGAGAATGCCAAAGGAGCAGATATATAATAAATGAAAAACTAATGAGTTAGGTGGCATGTATTATCTGCTTAGTAATTTTTTTTACTATATACATACATACATACATATATATATATATATATATATATATATATATATATATATATATATACATACATATATATATATATACATATATATGTATTAACTCCTGGATACAAATTTAAATTTAAAAATTCTACCTAATTAAGCAAAGCTTTTTCTTTTTCCTTTTTTTTTTTTTATAATTTCCATAGTGTTGATAACACTTGATGAAATAACCATGATAAAAGAAGGTTATAGACCATGTAAATGATTAAAATTCTAATTTACTTTTTTCTTATATGATAACAATTTTTTATGGGTTATATAAAATCACTCGATAATTTTTTTTGTTATTTCTTTCGAATAAATAAATAATAAATGAGAAACAACTAAAGACCAAGACGTATCCTGAAATCATAAAATCAAACGTTGGAGTTGCAACACGTGTAGGAAACAAGTTCATGCCACCACCACCTCCACCTTTGTAGGGACCACTCAGAGACCCGCACTTCTCACTGTCCTTTCAGCCACTCATAAAACCCCGTTCACCCCCTTCTTCTAAACCCTTTGTTTCTTATCAACTCTGTTTCTCTCAGTTTTTGCTAACCATGGCAATGCCTTCCAAACCAAAAATCCCATCTCTGCTTCTCTCTCTTCTTCTCTCTTTAACCTGCAACCTCATCCTCCGTTCGCCCCTCGCCGACGCTGGATACTCCATCGGCGTTAATTATGGCACCGTCGCAAACAACCTCCCACCACCACCTCAGGTCGCCAGCTTCCTCAAATCCAAAACCACCATCGATCGCGTCAAAATATTTGATGCAAACCCCGACATTCTACGCGCTTTTGCCAACACCGGCATCGCTGTCACTGTCACTGTCGGAAATGGTGACATCCCATCTCTCGCTAAACTCGACGCAGCTCAGTCTTGGGTGGCCAATAACATCCTGCCATTTCACCCCAAAACCACCATCAACCATATCGCCGTCGGTAACGAGATCCAAGCCACCTCCGACAAGGACCTCATTGCTCATCTCTTGCCCGCCATGAAAGCTCTATATTCAGCTCTGAAGCTTGCGAATGTTACAACCATTCAAGTCACCACCCCTCACTCTTTGGGTATTTTGTCAACTTCGGTGCCTCCCAGTTCGGGTCAGTTCCGACGCGGGTATGACAAGGCCATTTACGCCCCGATTCTTGAGTTTCACCGGCGAACGAAATCCCCGTTCATGGTTAACCCGTACCCGTTCTTCGGGTTCTCACCCGAGAAACCCGAAACCTTGAACTACGCTCTGTTCAAGCGAAACGGTGGCGTTTTTGACGAGGTTACTAAGATAAACTACACCAACATGTTTGATGCGCAGATGGACGCGATCTACTCTGCGATGAAGAAGGTGGGATACGACGACGTGGAGATCGTGGTGGGTGAAACGGGCTGGCCATCGGCTGGTGACCCGAACCAACCGGGCGTGAGCTTGGAGAATGCGGTGTCGTTTAATGGGAATCTCATCAAGCATGTTAATTCTGGGAAAGGGACGCCGCTGATGCCGAATAGAACATTTGAAACTTACATCTTCTCCTTGTTCAATGAGAACCTCAAGCCCACTGTTTCGGAGCAGAATTACGGGTTATTCAAACCCGACCTCACCCCGGTTTACGACGTCGGCGTTTTGAGGACAGAACAGGTATTTTCATTTATTAAATTTTATATAGATATAAATATATATTCTCCTGTAAAGTTTTTATGCTTCTGATCTCTGACATGCTCGCCAGCTTTCTCTTCGTGGTGCTAGAAACGTACAAGCTGGGTTTCTAAATAACCAAACTACCCCTGTGATTTCCTCCTATTTACAAATCGTGATGCAAAAATACAATTTTTGCAAAGGGTAATTTAGACATTTACATTTAACTATTAAAAATCTCCCGCCTTTTCGAGTACGGGAGAGGGACTAGTCTGTTGTTCCTCACATGCCACGAGCCAATAAGTCAAACTAGCTAGTATCCCTCCATGTTGTGTATCGAAATGACCCAAATACCCTCACTCTAAGCTCCAGTATCAGGGGTATAACAGTCATTGAAGTATTTAGTAACTTTTGTTTGGACACAGGCACTGGGTCCCGCATCTGAAGTCTCGGCAGAAGGTCCGTCGTCGGATCAATCAAAAAGGTGGTGCGTGCCAAAGACGGACGCTTCTGATAAAGCGTTACAGGCGAACATAGACTACGTGTGCAGCAAGGGAATCGACTGTGGGCCCATACAAGATGGTGGGCCCTGCTTTGCGCCGAACACGGTAAGGTCCCACGCGGCGTATGCGATGAACGCTTATTATCAGACATCCGGTCGTCACGATTACGACTGTGATTTCGGCCACACTGGAATGCTCACCTTCACAGATCCTAGTAAGTTTGATGCATCCCAAACATCAATAATTTCATTTTATCAATAATACATCTGTGAAATTTAATTTTATAATTTTTTAAAATTTTTTTATATCCATTATGCTTTTATATTTTAATTTGACCATATAATAAAATAAAATTTACAATACATGTGAAAATTAATATATTTTTAAAGTTAAGTTTCTAAAATTAAATAATTAAATATTGCTCACATTTTAGAATGGGTTTTTATTTTTTATAAATTTATTCTCTCCATCCTATAATTTTTGCAATTTTTAAGTTTTAAAATTCTGTCAAAATTACTTTTTCACTTATAAGAGAAACACGAATGAATATTAAAAATCAAAAAAAATTAAGTAAAGATATATAATAAAAGTGCCATGATAGTTATTTTATAAAAAAAAATTATCATGATAATTAATAATTTTTAATATTTGAGAAAAATATTAAACTAGAAATATTATGGGACGACAAGAGTACTATGGAACTGATTTTGGGCGGTGATGACTGGCTACTGGCAGGTTATAACACGTGTACGTATCCATACGAGGTTGCGGGGCTGAAGGTGGGGAAGGACAAGGAGAAGCAGAAGCCGGTAGCAGGTGGTGCAATGAAACGTGGCACGTCCTTAGTGGATATCTTTGTTGCCGTGGCTGCTTATGTAATTTTGGGGCGATTTTATGTGACGCTATGATTTTATTTTGAAAATAGAAAATGATTTAGGAATGGACTGGGCTGTTATTTTTTTTCCGAGTCCAGTGTTTCTGATATTAAGACCAGCCTTGGGCTTTTATAAAATAGAATATATATATATATATATATATATATATATATATATATATATATGGATATTAGTTATCATGTATTTTTGGTGACTAAGAATTAAGGGCTCCTGTGTTAAATTTGGATTTTTTTTTTTCATTCACTACGAAATTAAGTTTACTACAAGTAATAAGTCATCTTAGCATTTTTATACAATTAATTTTTTTTTCTAAAATTTTTATTCCTAGTTTTACCCATTTTAATATTATTATAGATTATAAACAACAAAGGCATTACATTACTCTCCAAAGAAAATTAAGAAAATTGATGTAAGGATTTTATTAGTAAGTAATTTATAAATATTTTATAAATTCTTTTTGAGTCTTAATTATTATATAATGAGTCTTAATCATGCCTAAAGATATTATTTCCTAGATCTATTCATATTGATATAAATATTTTTATAACAACATGAGTGTTTGGTATAAGAGAAGTTTTTTTTAAATTCTTAAGAAAGTTATTAAAAAAATGAGTTATTTATATTTTTAAAAATTATTTAAAAATTTTATTAGATTTCCAAGTTAATAAGTAGGCATCCAAACTTGGTTTTTCTCTCCTGCTCTCTGATCGGACTCCAAACGGATCGGGTCTCTCGATTCCACTGTGTATCCCCAGTTTCTATCAAGTTCAAGTCGCGCCTTTCATCCGAACCCAGCTCTTTGCCATCGCATAGCTCAACCCGTTGTAAGAACAAACGACACCGTATTTTAGAAGCAAAAGAGGGTTTCTCTGCGCGGCGCCATTAACCTCCCCTTTTCAAGGAAATTTCATTCCCAGCACATGCAAGTGACAGTTTGCTTCTTTAACTGCCGCAGGAACGGAACTGAAGAGATTGATTCTTTGAGGTAATTTTTCTTTTTCAAATTTTAGTTAAAATTCTGCATTTCTATTTCCCTTCTTTTTCTGTGTTGCTGTGTGGGTTCCATTCTCCCAAGTATGGGTGCTTCTCTGATAGAATGCATGATGTATTGACAAGGAAAATGAAGAGACATGGATGAAATTTTGTAATCCATGATGTTTTTTTGATGACTAATCCATGAAAATTTTCTAGTGGGTGAACAACTTGTTTAGAAAATAGAACAAAGAGACAAGGTCTTCTTTTTCTTCACAACTAGGAATTGTTGTTTCTAGTTCATATTTTTCATAAGTTAATGATAAACTGTCATTTGTTTTTTGTTTCAGTTGCTGGGTAAGACATTATTGTTCAGAAACTGCAATTTGGAAAACTAGGTACATGGGCAAAAGATTATCTGCAAATCACTTAGAATTTTTTTTTTTTGGGGAACCAACAGTTACGCAGCATTATTTAAGTGTAGCATAGCACTCAAATTTCCATGTTCCTATCCTTTCTTTAGTTCTTTTATCAAGCATAGAAACTATATCTACAATACTCATGTTCACACCTAGCAAAATGGAACCAAACTTAGAAGGGGTTGTAACTTTAGATCCTACTTACATTCTAAGTATGTAAACTTTGTGATACGTAGCACACCTTAATGAGTTGAGAACTGTTCTGAGAGTTAATTAATGGAAGACAAACAACAAGACGGAAAGTCGTGTGTTATATAATGACTGTTGAGCAAATGTTGTCTGTGTAATTGACAAAGGCATTAACAAAAACAGGACACATGCTGATATAATCCAGGGAGCAGTTTCCCTTACCGATTGTGTTTTGAGTTGTCTATTTCTCAAGTGCTTGCTGTATGGTGTAGTTCGCCCAGCCTATATGATTGAGCAAAAGATAAAATGATTTTAAGTTTTGAGAATACTTAGTTGAATATAGATATGAATGCAAATACTTTTGGAATTAATGTAGTCTGATGTCTTCTCTCTTCTTTCCTAGAAGGCATCATGATTTTGCTTCTTCCTTCTTGATACTTTGCATGAATAATCATTTTTACACGAAAAGTTTTCTAAACAGTTACTCAAGAACTGATATTCAGGAATCTAGCAGGTTCATCTAGAAATTTTACATATTTGGAGTTTTTGTTTCTGTTTCTGTAAGAGAGTCGTGCCTTTGTGGTGTCTAATATATTGCTTTGTTCTCTCCTGCCTTTATAATGTTTATTTAAAATCGAGAATCCTTGTGGATGTGGTGGCAGGAAAGGAGCTCAGCTGCATCTCTTTGCCCATATTAATGGAAAAACTTGATGATAGGTTTTGCATTCAGTTTTTAGGTTGATCATCATTTCCCATGAACCCAAAATCAACCCAAAAGGCAAGACCCAAAAGGAAGAGGACCCTGGGAGAAAATGAGCCTCTGGTTGCAAAATCTCCCTCAGATTTCTCATCAACTATAACCAAAACCGCAATTGCACAGATTTGCCAATCCGTTGGCTATAAAAGGACCCAACTCAATGCTCTTGAAACCTTAACCGATGTTGCCACCAAATTCCTCCAAGCTATTGCCAAATCAGCTGTCTTGTTTTCAAATGCTGCCAATCGTACTGAATCCAACCTCTTTGACATCATCAATGCCCTCCATGATCTATACTCCTTGCAAGGTTTCCCTGGTGGTTCAGAGATGCAGAAAAGAAAGCTTCTGAGCTCTGGAGCCCTGAAAGAGATTATGAAATTTGTCAACAACTCTAAGGAAGTTCCATTTGCCAAGCCAGTTCCCCACAATAACATATTACCAAGCTCAAATCCAGAACCATCCATTGATTCTGGATTATCAGTAGTTTGTTGTAAAGAATCAAATGTGCAAGGTCTACATATTCCAAGATGGCTGCCAGATTTTCCTGATGAAAGCGTGTATAAGAATTGCCATCAGGTTAGGGAGAGGAAATGTGGTGAAAAATTATGGGAACATTTGGTTTCTGCAGAACGCTACGGAGGTAGTGTGAAGGAAAATGGAAAGTTATTAGACAGCAATGGAGTTGGTGGAAAAGAAGGGAAAGAAAAAAAGATGGAGTTGACGAAGGAAAGGGAAAGAGTGAAGTTTAAGATTGGAGGGGAGGAAGAGAAATTGGTTGGGTTGGGTGTGAATATGATGAATCTGATATATAAAGGAGGAAAACGTGTTCGTTTGAATCATTATGAAATAGATGACTTTACTGACTGGGAAAAATGAAGATGAAGTTGAAAATGGAAGTTTGCGGATAGGATGAGATCGTATAAATAGAAGAGATTGCTTCTGTGATTTTGATTAGAAAGTGCAACGTTGTATAGAAAGCCTGCAGAGAAAAAATTTTCAGACAAACTTCCTTCGTTGTCCATAGGATTCGATTGGCTACCGCTAGGACTATGGCCATTTTTGACACAATCTTACTCATGGTTTTAATCGGTTGTCTTGATATCAATAATTTTGTCTCATCACTCCAACCTCTAGTTACATTACATTTGAATTCAATTCTTTAACAGTATTAAGTAACTCAAATTTTTTACATTATTAGCCAAATGGTTTTGAAAATAAGCTCTTTTTTTTTTTATAAAAAGATTTATAAACACTTCACTTTAATTGTATTTGAATTCAATCAAGGCCTTAGGTTGCTTAATTTGTTTTTGTGAATCATTGACTAATTCAAATTCAAACCAATAAGACTTGACTATAAGAGCAGCACACATTCTGAAAAATGAATAAATGAATGAGTGAACTGAATAAAGTATAACTGATTAACAGTATAGATAAAGGAGGCAAACTTCAACTGACAAGCAAATTTATATTTGCAAAAGCATTGTCATATATTGTAAAATCCTGTAAGCAGCACAAACTAATTAATAGAGAATTTGCTAATTTTACTACATACAAAGTCATGGCATACAATTAATATTTTCCCTCATATCATATAAAATCACAAAAAAGTCTCAAATATTAAGATAAAATGCCTCTTCCAAAATGGTGCTTATTTCCCACAATTGAATCCATGGCAGACAGAAAGGACAATAATGAGGATCAGTGCTATCAAAATCCCCAATACAATAAGCTTGATCTTCATGTTTTGCAGCCACATTTTCCGACGGATTTTGGTCCCTGAATTCCGGAAGTCTTGTGCCTGAAAGAATATCATTTTATTTTCCTCAAAAATCATGGTGTATATATATACACACACATTGCTCTTCAGCCATGGAAGCTAAATCAAAATTTTGGAACAGAAAGCAGATCATTCTAAAACTGATTATTCTTTCTTCTCTTGTTTTGTTTCCTCTTATTTTTTGAGGAAGGGAATTAGGAGGAGAAGGATCTCGTTAAGTTCATTATTAAACATCAATAATGGCAATTCTCTAGAAACTAACTCTAAAATAGGCATGATTCAATTTCTGATAAACTCCAAATATCCATGTACACAACAACACAGATGCAAATAAAAATATTAATTCACACCAACCTGGTTATGAAGGTTCTCAGTCTTGTCCACCAAAAGTTCTATCTTTTCCCCTCTGTCCAGAACCTACATTAAATTATTAAATTATCAACATCAACATGTGTTACTATAATCAGAGCACAATAACAGAAACAAAGAAGGAAAAAACGGTTTTGAAGGAATAGACGGTTTTGAATATGTGAAATAAAGCTTCAGAAGACATAAAAATTATATCTGTCTCTGATTTTAGAAGTAAAGCATAAAAGCATATGAAGCTGAATGAACTATAGAAGATAGTACAATGTCGTAACGTGCAAATGACCACAGGTGAATATTAGAGTCAATTTGTATAAATAATATATAAATAAATAAAATGGGAGTAAAATGAACAAATATAAACATCTCGAATAAAGAGAAGTACGATGAATCCCACTTATGCCTTATTATTAGATACAAACCCATTTATGCAATTTAATCTCATCAATTTCTATGGTATTACCACATTAAATGGATATAGCTAAACGGTACATCTCTACCTTTTCAATATTCTCCATCATAACACCTTTAACTTCTGAAACCTGAGCTTTCACCTTTGCAAGCTTGCTTATCTCTTCAGGATGATCAACACAATACTGCATATGCTCCTTCAATTTTGGCCTGCAGTAAAGAGCACATTATATCAGCTTATATGAGGAAATAAACCATCAACAGCACAACTTCATGATCTTAAACAAAAAAGCAATACCCAAATTCCTTGTTAAGGCTGTTGGCAGCAGCTGTAGCAGCCTTTCCACCACCATATTTTGATACAAAATCATCCTTGATACGCTCCAGGAAAGCCATGGGTACCTGTCTCCCAATTGATTCATCTGAAACTACACAATATGCTGCAACATCCCAAAAGTCAGGAATTTATCAACACAATAAAGTAATGAGGGTAAAATAAAGCTAGCATGAGGTATGGAAACTTTGAAAGTGAGGGTAAAATAGGGCTTCCCACCAACCTAGTTATATCACAATTAAGTAATGAATGAGGTGAGTATTTTATTGTGTGCTTGTAGACGTGGTGCATGAGCAAATATATAGTCAAACGGATTTCTATCTTCTGTTTAGCCAATAGGCTCTTTAATTAATCAATAACGCTGACTGATAGTACTCCAAATAGAACTAGAGGCCTAGAGCTCCAACACAATGTTTCCCTGAGGATATTCCTTTTGCACAAGGGGTTATAAAACAATCAATTTTCAGGTAGAAGGACAAGAAGATATCATGTCAATTGTATCATGTAAATAATGTGAGAAGGTTTCAGATTCATAGTCCAAATGGAATTCTTTTATTTACCAGTCAACACGTAATGAAACTTAGTCAAATAATTAGATCCATAACAAATATCTTAAAGCAACCACTGCATATCAAAGTCCCACATTTTGGTATCGTAGGTCCTTTCTCTTGGTTATAACCGTAGGTAAAGTATTAACATATAACGATTCACTCCTTTCAATTAAATACAGACAAAGTACTTATGCCTGAGATCTCTCCTCACTTTTCAACATTGGAACAGCCAAGAGCTAATGAAAAAGGGAGAACAGAAGAGTAGGAGAAAACTATGGGTAATACCACTCAACCAAAGTCCAAAGCCTTCTTCAGGAAAGCATGCATGGAACTTCTGCACCATGTAGGTAACATATAAGTACTTTTGAATTTAAATCCCCCCACGCTTTCAAATTCATCACCACTTCAATTCACATCCTTGAAAAATATTGATTCCCCTACCCATTTTGTAATTAATCCTCTATGTTCTTTCTGATGGTAAAAACCAAAGCCAATAAAAATGTAATATTACGAGGTGGATACTAACTCAAATCCTTTTTGGACGAACTGCAGTTGAATTCATTATGTCAACAGTGAATGCTAAAAAAATAGTTAATTTTAAAGCAAAATGAAAATGACAAGGCCGTGATTTCACTCTGACAAAGTTTCCATGAACTATTAGTCTATTAACAATGGTAGCATCATTCTTAACAATTAGATCTAGTTGCATTATCTTTATTTAATTTTTTCTGCCAAAGAAGGGATGAATGTCAAAACATACCATCATTTTGTCTCATTACTGTGAAAGTTAGTCAATCAAGACTAACTTTTGAGGGGAATGACCAATGAGTACACCAAGCTTTTTTTTTTTAATCCCTTATATTTGTCCAAGTAACAAGTACAACTCATAAAACGCCTCAACTATCAACAATCTCAACTTCTTCAATTGACCAGAGTAATAACATAAAATACTGTTTCAAGAGAAAGACATGAAATATTTAAGCAATAATCATCATATTCATTCTTTATTTTTATTTTTTTCACACAAGAAATATAATTTTCCAAGTTGAAACTTATATTTGAGCATATGATTCAGTCAGTTGAAGTAGGATATTAAATGTAACACGTAAGCAACAAACAATAAACCATACATTTGAATTGACTCAGCAAAGTAACCTATATGATTCTCAATTGACAGCAAATTGAAAAAAGATATATTACGCATATACACACTTTTCTGCATTCATTTCTCAATTGAAAGCAAATTAAAGAGATCCCACTAACTTTCTCCTTAATAATATACGAAAATTTCAGTTTTTTCTTCTAGTCTTGATCCAAGTTGCCTCAACCGACTCTATTTTTCTCTCCGCCATTAAAGCAGTACATATATGGGATTCGAGTAAAATTCTTTCTTCTTTCTCCGTTTATATCGGATTCCGTACCCCAATTAGACCCAGAAACTGAAGAACTCGGCACCAGAGTAGATCAGTACCCAAGAGACCAAAAATAACTACAATCGAACCATCATCGTTGCTGACTAAACTATCCTGTTTAGTTCCTAAGAAATCAAACTGAATCCAAAAAGTATTCCACGGTTCACTTCTTCTTTCCTACTCGGACTACCAAATATGCTTGAATAAAACTTCACATCATCTTGCAATCAACACCCAGAAGACCAAAAGGAAAATCAAGGAAGAAAAGCTTACTATAGCCATTGTCAACGAGGTAATTGAAGGTGTGGCCGTCGCAGTTGTAGGTGAACTTGTTGTTGCTAGCTGGGAGCTTCTGGAGGCATTGGAAGGCGATGGAACTGAAATTTCCACTGAATTCTGTGTAGTCAGCGAGAATCACAGTTCCTCGAGAAACGAAGGCGTAGATCAGAGACTTCTGACCCATGTTCTCGCGGAATCGAATATGGTGATGGTTAGGGATTTCAAAGAGAGATCTGGGAACAGTTTTGCTTTGCTATATCCAAAACCTGTCTTTACCAACACTCTCTTTGCTTTTCTAGAGAGAGAGAGTCTAGAGGGAGAGGGAGATAAACAGGAGGGTTAATGAGTTTAAAAAAGCAGTCAGAGAATTCCTAAGTTGCGTTTAGAGAGAGTAAATCAAAATTAATTAATTATACGATGGCTACGTGGCAGCCAGAGAATGAGAGAAAAAGAAAATTATTACACCTTAAAATTTAGAGAAAAAAAAAATCAGTACTTAAAAAATAGGATTAAAGAATTTTGTTTTCTTAAACTAATTACAAACTTCATATGATGTGTTTTAATTAAGGTTTTTTTTATAAATATTAAGAAATTATTAATATATTTAAAATTTATTAAATTTATTAAATTACTCTTATTTAATCTCTTTATTAACTATATCATCAACTTCTTTTATACTATTAAATAAAGGTATAAAAATAAAATAAAAATTGTAAAATAAGGGAGGGTTTTCAGCAAAAAGCCCAAAACAATTAAAAAAATTATATTCTAAAATGTCAATATTTAAAAACTATTTTTTATCTATTATAATTTTCTTGTCATGTCAGTCTTAGTCCAAATTAGTCTAAAGGGTTTCATTTTGATTAATAATAAATTTAATAATAAATTTGTGTTTTATAAATATTTAAAATAAAAAAAATATCTCCTCTTGAATTTGAAGTGAAATAAAATCTTCAAAATAAAAACGTTGACTAAATAATCATTTTCCATGCTACAAATTAAAAAGCTTAATTGTTAAGCTTCTTCCATTTCAGCCGTCAAAACTTGCGTTTTGGATTGCAATTATAAGTAGGCAGTTATAACTAAAAGTAGTTCAGGTTTGGTTGAGATCAAAAGAAAATGTTTTAATTAAGTCAAAGGAAAATGCTATAATTATTAAGTCCCTATAGACAACATAAGCAAATGCCAGCTCATAATCATAATTTTCCTTTGAATCCTCTTTTCTTTTTTTTTTTTCCTTTGCATAATTGGTCCATATCCATTTTAAATAATCTAATATTATATTAGTCAGTTCAAGTAATTTTACTTTTTTAAATAGTTTAATTTCAATTATTATGATAATATTTTTTATTTATGTTCAAAATATTCTCACATTTTAATGTGAAATTAATCCATTTTTAAAACAAGAGATGTTAATAATAATTTTTTTTTTGGTAAATGTAATTTAAAATTTAAATATTTGGCTTAAAAGGTAAAATTGGTGAATGGTGAAGTTGGGGCTATTGGTGGGTGGATGACGTTGACAAGGCTCCTTAAATAAGAGATCATATTTAATTTGTCCAACACATAACATTCTATATAAATTACTCTAATTCAAATTTATTATATTACTATTAATATCATTATCAATGTAAAAGTTTTATTTGTTAATAATAAATACAAATGTTATGCAATGAAGGTGATCAAGATTTTTTTTTATTTTAGTAAATGTTTTTAATAGTTATATAATATAATACTTTGTAGCTTAATAAGCGTAATTATTGTGAAATAATTAAAAAATAAATTAAATCTTAAAATATTTCTAATCAAAAATTAAATTTAAAGTTTTGGTGTTACGAATTATTTACTACTTCTCCCTGTCTTAACATAAATTAATTTTATATTTAAAGAGTGTACAAATATTCTGAGAGAGTATTTGATTTTATAAAATTTATAAAAAAAACATAAATATTATAAAATTTATAAATTATAAAGTTATTTGGTTAATTTTAAATATTTAAAAAATTTTAAAAATATTTTAGAGAGTAAACGAAAAAAACTTGAGACGATGCTTTTTGGCAGGTGCACCTAAGACCAAGGGACCAAACTCCAGATTTTGCTCACTTTCAGCTTTCATTTTATATTTGCTATTTTTCTTTACTTTTTCTTGATGTTCAAAATTTGTAGGGTATACCCTTAATCATTGGCTTCACAAGAATCTCTTTTTACCAAATGGAATTCCATTGAAACCACAATTAATAAGTTTGCGCCTTGCTCTCATATACTAGCTCTATTTGGAAAGAAAATATTTCCAAAACATAATGCTGAATTTATTGGAAGTTTGATTTTCAATAATATAAGATTGCTAATAACTAATTCAATTCAAAAATTTTAAATTATTAAATAAAAGTTAAATAATAATTTTATAAAGATAATAACATCTTTTGTCTTATACTTTGTTTTATTTTCTGTCTTAAAAATTTTTGATTGAAATATAAAAAGAGAAAAAGTACATAACAAAATGTGTCCGTATCTAACACTCTCTCATAGGCAAAAGCAAATAAAGCACAGATCCACTGATACCAATTTGATCTCATGATGATCATGTCAGAAGTCAAATAATAATTTTATACCTAATGATATTTGTGGTTGCTCCAAAGAGACATCTAAAAGAGAGATTGTAGGTAATTTTAGTTGTCAAAGTAATGAGTGATGGTCATCTACTTAATTCCAATAATGGTTGTTTGGGACAGGATAATCCTTTTAGTTGTAAAGTATATAATAATTTTCTAAGAAACTTCAGAAAAAAGCAAAATGCTAAAGATTACTTCTTTCAGTGTGAGACTTTTGCATGATTTACATCCTGTCTCTCTCTCAGTACCATCAGTTTTTGATTAATCATTTCATTTAAATATAAAATTCTAGTTTGTTGATTGATATATAAATAAGGTGAGGAGTGAAACAGGGAGTGTATAAGAGAGATTCTAACCAAAATTTATACTCATAATACTATCTCATTATTCAGCAGCTACTGAATCACACCAAGTGGTCAGCATATTACAATTTCTGTCTATTGCCTGTGATAAGAAAGTTATCCAGAATGGGAGCTCCAAACAAAATTTCTTTCCTGATTCTACTTCTAATCATAAGAGCAACTTCAAAAATCTACCAAATTGGGCATTTCAGATTTCAAAAAGGCTCAGAATACACACATTTGAAAACAAGAGTTGTTCTTCATTTCAGGATGCTAGCTACCTACTCCAGCAGCGTCTGCCCAGTGTTGATCACTTGCAGTTTGGCTCATGGCATGCGGGACTTCTCCTTGACAAGATAGAGAATATAAGAAATAGATTCTTAGATGTGTTTAATGATAACAAACTTAACATTTGGGAATTGTAAGAATCCATTCACTGAAGAAGAAAACCTCCATATGCATTAATTGCAAGTACAGTGAGATAACATACCTCAAGAACAACGCCTCTGATCCTTCCCTAGGCTTTAGAGACATTGCCCAAAACTTGAACGATTCTCACTTCTTTTGGTACAAATGTATCAATCAACTTCATTTTCTTTTCTGTATCTTCTTTTCACCCCAGTTGCAACTTCATCCCTCCAAATCAAGTTCTTGTTGGTCAAAAACAGTTTTCTTTCTCTGCTCTTCAGTAGGCCATCTATGATCTATCAAAGAGCTTTGTCTTCTTTGTTGACCATGCCAAAGGCACAGGACTAAATTCGAACAATGATTTAAACACTGATAGAAGGATACATCATGGGATAAATTGTTTCAACAGAAACCTCATGGGATCATCCAAACATAGACAAGTTACTAGTTTTCTTTTTGGGCAAAACAATCATACTTATTATGCATGTCCCATAATATGATTGCATAACCTAGATAGGAACAAAGTCAATATGAAAATATAATTTCAACTATATGGCCATGAGTTTTGAGTCTCATCATTGACTAGTACAAACTGTTGTAAGCAATAATGGATCTGCAGCGCATGGGGAGGGGGGAAGGTTCTATAATCTACATAAAGAAATGCTTATACAAAGTGGAGTGCCGGTTTTGTGGAACATTAGATCCTCCAAGTTGACTTCACTGATGCCTCAAGCTGACCAACTCAATATCAAATATGAGTGTCCCCAAGGTGGAGCCTTCTCCATTTGCAAGACGAGTTGGATTGAAAATGGTAGTGAACAGCCTCTGCCTGTCAAAGAACTAGATTTTGGAAGAGGAGGGAAGGGGGTGAAAAATTACAGCAATGGCCTCAAAACAAAGAAAAGATGACAATAATAATATAACATCCACCCAAATTGTAAAATTCACACTGTATACATTAAAATAAGGGGAAGAAAAGAGGGATAAAAACTTTTCACTTCCAAAATGTGATGATAAGTGAAAAGTTTATTGTGCAATATGAAACCAAAAACAACCACTCTCCGAAAATATGGATATGAGTAAAGTAGGGGATATAAGCATCTGGTTTAAACAAGAAAAAAGTGAAACTCCATCCAAATAGCACAATAAAGTATTATCATAAAAGTCAGGAGTGAAAAGAAAATTGCATACATTAGGTGGGATGGGCTCCTGTGATGTGTTTTGATAGCCCTGGGATGGAGGGATGATGACTCTGCGAATACCTCCTACTTTCATTGATCTCACTGCTGCCTCAATCCCTGGAATGACCTTCACAAAATATTTGATGCCAAAATGACAAGATTCTTATTTCTTAATAAGAAGTTAGACAACGAAAGCAAAGGACGTAATTTGATAAAACTATCCAAAGAAAGACTCAGATACAGTGACGTCTCGAAATACAAACTCTAAAAGTTAATGTATTGTATAACAGTATAACCTTTAAATTTTTAAACAAGATTTTAAAGATGAGAAAACATTCTAAATAAAAGATAAACATAAAAAATAGAAGAAATCATCCCAAACAAAAGGCAACAGGAACCCAAGAAAACAAGTGAAAGAATTGTTGATATATGTAATACTGTCATAATTTTGTGATTCATGGCACACGACACTCTCCCAACGGGAACAACAACAGATTATGGTGCTAAAAGAACTTTTCTGAATTCTGAATGCTAAAATTAGAAGAAAACTGAACAATCTTCTAGTTGAAAAAAAGGGAGGAAAACTGAACAAGCTGAAAGCATGAATATAATGTTGGAGGAATGTCTGGAGGGACATTGATAAGAGGCTATAAGCAACTGTTAACAACAGCTAGCAGAAGGAAAGAAACTAACACAATGACAGAAAACCCTTATGGTTCAACCAAATCAAAGAACGTTTTCCCATAATTTTTTTATGCTGTATCTTAGTCGGAATTTTTCTTAGTTAAGATGCAGAAAGACAGCTAATTTACTTACCTTCCCAGACCCAAGGACAAAAACGAAAGGATTTGGTTCACCATTCTCATCTTTGTGGTCATAAGTTGAGTCAAAGCGCCATCCTTGTTTTGCTGCCAACCTTCCATAGTAATGTATTGCAACCTTTAAAATAAAAGTGATTAAGTTAAGCATGATAAAATGGGGAACAAAAATTCATAACTATGATTAAACGGTTCCTATAATTCCCTATATTCCACCGACTAATGTAATAATAAAACTAACACTCACAATTTTCATATCAGCTCATATGCTACAGATTGTAGGATTCTATCCCTACTAAATCCAACAACAGATTATGTAACAACTAGAGGCAGTACTCATTGTTGTATCAACACTGGTGGTAGTTGCTCTTTTTTGCCTACGCTGGCAGTACTTACTCAACATGTAGTCTTGTATAGTTCTTGCTTCTTGGACCTTTATATGTTGCTATTCCATCCTATTAAAGACATAGCAGATACAAATGACAACCCTACAAACACAAGGGAAACATCTTAATTTGTTTTGTCTTAGGCTTAATTTTCAGCTTCATGGTTCATGTCCTAGGATAACCCTACAACTAACCATGACTCTTGAGGATGACGGTGGGATGCTTCATCCAGTTTGCCAACATTCTAACTAGGAAAGATTGCTTTTAGTATATATTTCTGCATTTTGAAAGAGACTACTGCTCTACGAAATAGATGGATTGAAACCCAGAATTTGCAAGAATCTTATGAAGCCAACAATTGTTGCTTCTCTAACTAGAAACGTTCCTCTCTCGACTTGTGGCCATGAGGTTTCCTAAAAATACCATTAGCCTCTAGTTTCTGATAGAGCTCAATGGTGTCATGATATCCATGTAGCTGACAATCGCTCAGTGGTATAAGACTTTTGTTGTTGTTGCTGACTCTAACCTTGCCTTATGATGCTTCAAAAATAAATCCATGCTAAAACATTATTTGTAAAAAGCCCAAATGCTCATTAACTTTCTGAAACCCAAAGGAGCTCAAATTATCCTTTCTAGTTAACAGACTTTGCTTCCATTAACACCAGTTTGACAGATGCACGTTACCTTACTGAAACCATAATTAAACTATACACTGAATAACCATACTCAAAATTAGCAAAAGTTAGTCTTCTTCTTTTCTATCCATTTCCTTCCACATGGAATTTAAGAGCTCTAATTCTAACAAACACAGAAAAGTTAAGATTTTGAGACAAGGAGAGGGAAATACCTGGTCTCCATTAGCGGGAACGTCACCAGAACCAACTAGCAGGTCCAAAGCCTTAACGCCACCCGAATTCTGAAGCTCGAAGAAGTCAGATACGGAGAATTTAGAAGAAGAAGGAGAAGGAGAAGAAAAAGAAGGAGGAGAGATTGAGAAGACTAAGGCATTGAAAGTGGTGGAGATGACAGAGAGAGATAAAGTTCTTCTTGAAGCTGAAGAAGATGCAGAACAAATTGCAGAGAAGCTTTTGGATGGAGATTTACATGCAGAGGACACCAGAGATTGAGGGACGCTCGGGGACCGTACCAATGCCAAGTACTCTATTATCATCTTCTCCGGAGAGTGCTACGTGCTTAATGCAAAATAACGGTTAATTTCCAAGCTCATAGGAGCACGTTATAAAATCTATTTATCTTTTTTTGTTTGGTTACATCTATTTATCTTAATTGTTATATATAAAATTATATTTTTTAAGAGAATTGGTTTTGAATGACACTTATTAAAGCAGATGTAGGCCTTAAACAAAATATTTACAAAAAATATATTTATAAATTATTAAATTCTAGTATCATTAAAATTTAAATTGTATTTCTACTTAAATTATATCTTAAACATTATTTTATAGCCTTATACTTAATAAAAATAATTAAATAATACTATTAGTTATAATAATTAAATTTTTTATTAATCAAGTACCCATAAAACTTAATATTTAAAGATATAATTTTAATATTTATCAAATTTATTGTTATTATTGAAAATAAAATATATAATTTAAATATAAAAATATAATTATTTCATTTGATATATAATATTATGAAACCACACGATTTTCGCATGTTATTTAATTATTGAATTATGTTTTGTTATAATATGGATTAAGTATTTTTAATTATAATTTAAAATATTCTTATATATTATAATATGCTTACATGAAGAAATATCAATAAATTTTAAAATTTTATAAAATGTTGTAAATAAATGAATCCCTCCCAATTTTTAAAGCATAATATTTCATTTAATTATTTTTTGCTGGATCCGGATTTGCGAAACCCCCCGTCCTTATACCATCGGATGACCCAACCGACCCGACATGTGCATGCCAATGCCATTACCCTAGTCTTCCAAGTTCTAGCGCCTTCTCTCAACGGTTATAACTATACAACACGCTTCTTAAATTCTCCTCCTTTAGCTCTCTCTCGAAGCTGCGTAACTGCCTTCATTCATTTTAGTATCATCGAGTTGCTTTGCTACAAGACATAAATTACAAAGCTTTTGTGTCGGCTCTGAAGTGTTCCGCAGCCAAAAAATGGAAACAAATGATGGAAACAGAGAGCAGATTGTGGATGTTCGATCTGTCGTTGAAGCTGTTTCTGCAGAAGAAGGCGATGCCCCGGTGTACCAGGTTGAAAGCCTGTGCATGCGTTGCGGTGAAAACGTATGTTCTCGTTCAGTGGCTTTCTTCTATTGTTTCAATTTTCGGAATTTGAATGCAAGTGGGTTTCTCTTTATGGCGATTTTCTCTTTGTTTCTGAGCTTGTTATGCTTAGTTACCTTTCAAAGTTATTATTTTTATTTAAAGGGGTATGCTACATTTTTCTCACGCTTTCAAGTTACTGTTTTCTCTTGAGGCATGTGGCGTTTTATTCCATATTGAAAATATTGACAACTTACAGAAGCTATATGTAATGTAGTTAAACTTTATGTTAGTGGAACGTAGCCAGTGTTTAGTCTTAAACTTGCTCTCTGATAGGAAATTCTATGCTGTTCATCAGGGAATAACGAGATTTTTATTGACTTTAATCCCACATTTCAGAAAGGTATGTGTCCTATTTGTTCTCCTATATTTTTTCGTTTTGCCATGTTGAAGATGAATCTTATCAGATATACTTGTTGATATCCTCAGTAGATTTCTATGAACAACATCACTATGACTTTTACCTTTTGTCCAGATTCTGTTGTCAGCTTTTGAATGTCCTCATTGTGGAGAGAGGTAAATTACCTTTTATCTTCAGCCTTCTCCTTGAAATGTGGGGATTTTTAGTATGATTACTCTCATGAATCATCTTGGAGAACTGTTATTTATTTTATGCCTTCGTTTTTGCAATAGGAATAATGAAGTTCAGTTTGCTGGTGAAATTCAACCCCGTGGTTGTTGCTACTGTTTGAAGATCCCATCTGGCGATCAGAAGGTGTGTCAATTGGAATATGTAGTAGGAGGTTTGAAATATTTCCATTTCTGCTATTGTTTTATTAAATTGAGCAAATTTATATGATACCTGTTTCCATTTCAGCTAGAAAGGAAACATAATTTAGATGGGGAAATTTGAAAGATATAGTTCTCTGTGTCCATTAAATCTTATAGGCCTTGATTAATAAAACTAGCACAATCTTTCCAGCTGACAAATAATAAGATACCTGTTTGTTATGCAGAGTAGTTATATCTTTTGAAAAGTGTCCCCTGATGAAACATGAATGCATATTATAAGTGAAAAAACAAAATGAAAGACTTTAGGCATGTTGAGTTGAGATGAAATAGGATATCTACAAAGTCAGAATTTCAAACACCAGTATAACACATACAAACAGTGTATGCTTACATAAGATAGTCCTGTTGCTTATTTTTATCTTCTATCTCTTGTTTATTTATTTGTATTTGTATTTTATATTTGTGAAAGTGTCCCACATTGATGAGTTTCATGTTTCATTAATGCAGATGCTTGATCGACAAGTGGTAAAATCAGAATCTGCTACTATTAAGGTACACAAATTGGTCCTGTTTAAATTTGTCTGTTTTTAACCTTATTTTCATTTTATTTTTTCTTTGTTTGCCTCTTTAATTGGCATAGTACTGTTGAGCAGAGAATATTGTGCTTGAAGGATATACATTTTTTTGGATTAATCTCTGTTAACATCAAGTGGAAGCAAGCCTTTAATTGAACTAAGCAAATTTCCATTTCAAGTTAAACGGAGGATTTGATGGTACACAGGATATTATCATTAATAGCAGAAAATTATTGCTTTATCACGGTCTATTGTCTGTTGAAGGTTCATTTTGCTTTTCTTTGTTATCTTCTCTTTATTTGCCCATCTTCTTGTAAGTTCTTCCAAGTGCCAGCTGCTTATGCTTCTACGTCTTCTTTAACTTCTGGGATTGTACAGACACCTTCTACTGCTTCCTCTCTTTCTGAGTTCTGCAAATAGTTCATTATTCTATATTTGAACTTGATTCTTTCTTTTGTCTATGACCATTCCACTGTTATGCATGATCTACTTGTCATATTTGTACTTTAATTTTTCTTGGTTGCTTGATTGTGTTGACTGACAGTGTACTAATTGCCTTGGGTCATATCAGTTGATCCCTGGAAATATAATTACACAGTAGTATCATCTCAAAAAAATAAATAAAGTAATAGCAAGCAGAGCATGAGGGCAGGTTGCAGGACTTAGGAAATTCAACTCTTTATATCTTATTCATTTTTTAATATGATAATAAATTTGAAGTGCAATGAATTTATTATAATGGGTGCCTTGTTTAAATGTTTGATGATTTGATCATGCAGATACCAGAATTGGATTTTGAGATTCCTCCAGAGGCTCAGCGTGGCACTCTGTCAACGGTATTTTGCTCAAATATTTAAATTCTCTTGTTTCTTACGTGCCCAGTCTTAAAAGTGGTGTCTTAATCTTCTCCCTGTCCTTCTTTGTTTAAATAGAAAGATAAAGATTTTATGCTTGTATTCTGTAGACATTTAGCAGTATGAATCAAGGCAAGAACTTATTCTGAAGATCTAGGTTTAAATGGTTCCATTTAAGATATTCATTTTATTTTGCAGCCAGGAAAATGCACAAACACTTTATCAAACTTGTAAATTCTTGATGTAAATGCTACAATTGACTAATTTATGAAGATACAGATTCGGATCATAATTAGTGTTTTCTTAAAAAACAAAAAAGATTGACAATATAATGTATTACAGGTGGAAGGGATACTGGTGCGAGCTGCTGATGAACTGCAGGCACTTCAAGAAGAACGCAGGGTACATTTTTTTCCTGCCTTATATCATTAATTGGTATCATGCAGTTTTTTATTTAATATTTTAATGTTACCTTTTGGACCTTCTAGAAAGTTGATCCACAGACTGCTGAAGCAATTGATCAGTTCTTGATGAAATTGAGAGCCTGTTCAACAGGAGAATCATCTTTTAGCTTTATCCTTGATGATCCTACTGGAAACAGCTTCATTGAGAACCCGTAAGAATTTATTTCTTGTTGAAGAAATTTAGTTGTTTTAAACTTTTGTTCTTCTAGTTGGTTCAATGATTTGATGAACAGTTGAATCAGATTGGGTCCAAATCGTCCTAAAGTCTTGGGCCTCTATTTGGTTCTTTTAACATAGGTTGAACCTTTATAATTGTTTCTATATTGTTGGAACTGAGGATATAATTTTATTTGAATAGGTTTGCCCCATCGTCTGATCCATCACTTAATATCAAGTTCTATGAACGAACTCCTGAGCAGCAAGCATCTTTGGGATATCTTGTTGACCCATCTCAGACAGAAGGAACTCAGGATGGGGCATTAACAGGGGAACAAGCTGGGCTTGATGATCAAGCAAGAAGAGAACCACATGGGTCAATTGGGGCAGCTGCTGGTCATCGAGCCATTGCACAGACTAATAGCGCAGAAATTGCGGAAGCCTTATTTCGTTATACTGCACCAGAAGAGGTTAGCAACGCCCTGGGGCTGAACTAAATAATCCTGAATTGTGGCCTTTTGTTGCTTCTTCATTAGTTTCACAGTATTCTTTCTTAACAGGTGATGACTTTCCCATCGACTTGTGGTGCTTGTGCCGCGAGGTGTGAGACTCGAATGTTTGTGACCAGTATCCTTTCAGAAATTTTCATACTGCCTCAGATTTTCCTTGCCTATGATTTCAGCAATTCTTTTCAAGTGGAAATGAATTATCTGTCATATTTGCATTCAGTTAAATGAAATTTATAGTTGAGATTTGACTGATTACCCTTGAAGGAGTTACATCTTGTGTATGCAAAAGTTATTAGGTTTTGTTAAGGAAATTAGTACCACAGGCTATTTTGGCGTGTGTAGACTGAAGTGATTAGTCTGTATTCCTTTTTTTTTTTTTTTTTTTCCCTTCTTTCTTTTTTGATGTGATATTTCCATGTTAATGGATAAAACTATATTTGAGCGGCTCTTTCTTGTTCCACAACTTAAGATTGCTATTAGATTTTAGATGTCGTTGAACTCTAGAAATCTAGAATGCTCCATAAAAGGAAGGTGTCTGTAAGGTTGCCTATTATGCCAATATGTCTAGTTTAGCTTAACAATATACAGACATTCCATACTTCCAGGAAGTTATTGTTATGGCAAGCACTTGTGATTCTTGTGGTTACCGAAACTCTGAGGTATATATACTGATTTCTTGAGAGCAGTTCTCTATTTTGAGAATTGGGATAAAAACTATTGTTTACTATGCAGTTGAAACCTGGTGGGCGAATTCCTGAAAAAGGAAAGAAAATTACACTCTCTGTGAAAAATGTTAAAGACCTTAGCCGTGATGTGATAAAGGTTTGTCAAATTTATCTAGATCTCAATGAAATGTCAATAATATTGCAATGGCAAGTTGACACAACATTAATTTATATGGAATCTCATTTTTTTTTTTTTCTCTAAAGGGTAATGATATGTGCTTAGAATAATAGTAGATGGTTTTTTAGAACGAAAGTTACCTTTTGTCTCTTGAAATTGTGACCATGTTGAAGGACTTCATTTTTATCCCAAAATCTACATACACTGGTTATGCAACTATTCGTTTGTGCTGGAAGATGAGAGAGCTAGCACTTTGTACTTAAGGGACTAGGGAAGGGGTTGTTAGGGGGCACAGCCTTTAGCTGGTCAACCTCAGCAAAGGACAATCCACATAATGGGATGAGGATGTCAGATTGCGGGGGAATAACTGACCGCTTGGCAGTGATCCCTTGACCAACTGCATTGTGATCCTGTTAGGCATCTGGTTACAGCCCTCCAGTAGTTAACTGTTTGTCTGACCATCTTAACACTTTATTTTTTCAAATGTTGGCTGAGACCTGAAAATGCAATTTGTTTCTCTCTGTATTTATTTTGTCATATAGATCTCATCTGAGATTATGCAATGCCTAAAAATAGTCATTTTGGTTTGATTAGTCTGATACTGCAAGTGTAAAAGTCCCCGAGCTTGACTTGGAGCTAGCAAGCGGCACTCTAGGAGGAATTGTTACGACTGTAGAAGGTTTAATTACAAAAATTAGTGAAAGTAAGTATACTCTCTCTCTCTCTCATAAACATCATGGTGGTAAACCCTATGGAGATTTAACCATAAATGGCTGAAACCTGCCTCTCCTCTTTTTGGTTTAGGAATTTGTTTTTCCCTCATTTTATGGTATTGTTGAATATGAATCCTAAAGAAAGTAATTGACATGTAGATTATTTTTTTTGGAAGGTTGGATTTCTAGTGGTTGTCGCTGTTTAATTTTCCCATTTTTAATGAATTCTAATATCTGATTTCCCAAGTTTCTGAGGAACCAGAAAATCACATGTAAGTTTTCTGCTTATAGACATGGGGATCTACTTCAGGTTATACTTAATACACTTATTTATATTTTGGGTCATGTTAGCCTACTCCATTTTAAAATTTTGGGTAGTTTTACCAAATTATGAGACTCTTCAGCATTTTGGGTAAATGCTCTTCACTGCATTTGATTTCATTTGTCTATAGTCCAAATATCTTTGCATGGATTTATGATATAATTGGATGTGATTTGTGCATACAGGCCTTGAGAGGGTGCATGGATTTACCTTTGGAGATAGTCTTGACGAACATAAAAGAATCAAGTGGATAGACTTTAAAGCAAGGCTAAACAAGGTAGAACATCGCTGTATAGAAAGTAATATTCTCAGATTTTTCCGTCTGTACATTTCTCACATATTATATGATATTCTATATTCCTCAATATCATCTCTTAATAAAGAGAAGTCATCATACAATGGTTATCTTCCTTCGGCTACAAGGTCTTTGACTCCATTTCTTTGATTCCCTTCATTTTGTTTAGCTTCTAAGCTTGGAAGAGCCTTGGACTTTAATCCTTGATGATGCATTAGCCAATTCTTTCATTGCACCAGTGACAGACGATCTAAATGATGACAATCAATTAACGTGTAAGTTCCTCCTAAACAGCTCCAATTCTTCAAAATTCCTCATTTTTTTTTTTTTATTTAACAATGGCATTGTGCAATCCATGTAGCCAATTTCATTTAGTGGGATAAGATTTGTTGTTATTATATTCTACTGTCCAGATGATAGGCTTGTCATTTACCAAAAGTTAGTCATTTTGCTGCATAATTCCTCTGCCTAATGTCCTTCTTTATGTGGTTTTCTGTTTTGGTGATATGGTCATGATATCTCCAGTTGAAGAATTTGAAAGGTCATGGGAGCAAAATGAAGAACTAGGTCTGAACGATATCGATACCTCTTCTGCTGATGCTGCTTATGAAGCAGCAAATACTGCAAAAACTGAGTGATCACATTTTCTTCTCTTCTCCTCTTGAAATTTGTATCACAATTCATGGAATGGCTGTTGGATTTGCAAGTGTAAGCTAAAGTCAGTAACTTAAAAAATCATCTTATATCTTCTTACACATACATTATATCAGCTCTCTATTTTCTTTTTGGTGCGTGAAGCAGCATGTTTAATTCACTTTATCACCGTTTGTTCTTCCTGGTTTTTTCTGGGATTTTAGAGTTCTTATAACATAATGTATGAAAATATTGATAAGATTTTTTGTCTCACTTTGTGTGTTAAATCCTATTTCATAGAATTGTGATTGGACAAAATATATAATTTACAGCATTTTGTAATATTATTTTATAATATTTTAGTCAATCATGAAACAGAATTTGAACACTAAATGAGATTGAAAATTTTAACCTAAACTTGAGTCTATATGATATCAAGGAGAAAAAATATATTGTCTCATAGTATGTTTTATTCCCTATCTTATAGCATTTCTATTGGCCAGAGAGCTATAAAGTAATGTTGTAAGGATTTTTAAATTGTTAAAAATTAATTTTTTAACTAATAGAAATATTATTGTAAGATAAAGAATGAGACATATTGTAAGACATAGATTTTGTCTAAAATATTGACACTTTATACAAGATAGGATATATATCATGCTGAATGAAATTTACCCTTAATATGATTTGCTGATGCAATGGGCAACACTAGGGGTGGGCACTTGCCGAGATGGGCGGGGGATTAGGCTATCTTGGTTTTGTCTTGAAAAAAAAAAACAATTTTGTTCTGTTTTGTCCCATCTTAATTTTATATAATCTTGTCTCGTCTCAATTTTCATCTTGATTTATTTGTCAAATTTTTTTTAAAAATAAAATAGATGTATAAAGTAATAAGAGGGGTGTTGAAAACATACGAAAGAGAAGAAAGTGAGGTGTAAACAGTAAAAATTAGGTGTAAATATATATATATATATATATATATATATATATATATATATATATATATATATATATATATATTTATTTATTTATTTATTGGTATAATTTCAGGATGAGACTGAGATTGGATTTTGCTTGTTCTAGTCCTATCTTAAAAATTTATCGAGACACAAAATTACGTCTCACTCCCATCCTGAGTCTCGATTTGTCTTGTCCCGAACTCTTCGAGCCGGGCCGTTGTGCCCACCCTTAGGCAACACTGATTTTCCTAGAGTAGCTTGTTTTCTGTTCACCAAACACTAGAAACTTGCACAAGTAGTATACTTGTTAATTTCATGGAACAAAGAGGAAAGAAGCTGTGACAGAAGAAGAGGTAAAATAATGTTTATTATTTAGAAGTTATCTAGAGGGAGAGAGAATCAAAGGTGCTATGGTTCTTCAAATTTTTAATTTTTTTAATATTATATAGAAATTATATATTTAGTTTCTCGAGATTTTTGAATAATCATATACAATTTTCAATTTTGGCTTTTGTTTTTTATTTTTACTCAAATTTTGGCTCGGTTCACTTGGTGCGAAATTAAAAATTATAGGCAAAATATAATTATTAGATATCTTATAATGATTAATTATTAGAATAAGTGTTGACATTATATGGCTATTGTAAAATCAAAAACTATAAATCTTAAATATTATTTCATCCGTCCCATGTCCCAAGTATTTTGTTGTTTTATTGTTTTAGAGTATTTTTTTAAATTTATTTTTAGAATTTTAAGAATTTGTTAAAGTTATTTTTTACATTTATTATTATTTAATTAAAAGTAATTTATTCATTAATTTTTTAATGATACATAAAATAAAATAAAAAGGACAAAAAATAATTTTTTAATCTGTGCCTAATAACCTTAAACTGTAAAAGTTAAAATTTAAAATATTATAATTATTATCAACAATAATTATATTATGAGGTTATAATTACAGTTATAATTTTATTTCATAATTAAGAAGTAACTATTACATATAATCCAAATCTTAAACAATATTAAAAAATAAAATTTTAAACTTTAAACCTTAAAATTTAAAATTTAAAACCTTAAATAAACTATAAATCTTAAAAGCTTAAATCTTATATTCTACCTCAAATATTAATCTATGAACACACAATAAACTTTGTAGATTCTATTAAAATTGTAACGTTGCAATAAATATAAGAATTGTGATTTTATTAATAATTATATTTAATAATTTTTACTTAATTTAAAATTACCAAAAAAAATTATAATATAAACAATATATAAATTTTATTTGAAGGAAAGCGTTGATGACAGCGCTCTGCTCGTCGTGCTCCCTTGCAGTTTTGCTGAGCCACTCAGCTGCTTTTGTCCCCTGCTTTTTCTTGCTTGAAGTGGAAAATAGCTGAGAAACTCCATCCTCTGAGAAGAATCAAGCAAGAGAAAGGAGAAGCAGAGCCAGAAACAGAAATGGAGAGTAGTGAGGAAGAAGATGATTTCCCTTCCATAGAAAGCATCATCCCCCAATCCAAGGTCGATTCTCTCTACCAGTCACAAACAGAAAAGGTTCGTTCTTCTTCATCACCCGCGGTTTCTTTTGCAATATCAGTAGCTAAATGTTATGTACGAGAGCAATGACGTTGATCCCCATTGAAGAATATAAAAACTGGGTTTTATTTGTTTCCTTCCAATTTGTCCGAAAGCTAGTGGGGTTTTAGCTAGCTTCCAATAATCCCACTTTCGTTTTCTTACTCTCAGATAGAGCAAAGAATAATTTCAGTTTAGCTGTTGAAATTAATTGTTGTTGATATCTCGTTAAATGTATTATCTTGAACGATGCCTTCCATTTTTTATGTAATTTGGACGAATGGGTTGTTTATCTCTTAATTTGGGAGTTTTTTTTTTTTTTTTCTGTTTGGAATCTGGGGTTGGGAAAAGTGCCTTTCGGAGTATTGTTTGATGGCATTTAACAGCACCTTGCATGCATCATTAGATGGTGACGAGACTTGTCTGCCTTTACAGGGGATTAGAAAGCTTTGTTGTGAGCTTTTAGATTTGAAAGATGCTGTGGAGAACTTGTGTGGCAATATGCACTCAAAATTCCTGGCTTTCTTGAGGTAACATTTTTTCTTCCTTTTAAATCTTCCTAGTCCCTTCCATCCTGTATTCTAATTTTGTTCATCATTAAGTTTCTGGAAGCAGTGAAAATTGCAAGATGGTTGGGAAACCTGAGTTGAAAAATTAGTGACAGGAGTTTCACAGAAAAGCAAAAAGGTGATAAAGTGGGAAAAGAGGTCAGAAAAGAAAATTCCCCTAATGAAATCTTAAGCAAAGTGATATCTTAAGACATTAGATTTCTTCAGACCGGGCCTCCCCCTTGCAAACTCTTTGAACACCCTTCCAACTTAGGTGATCCCTTTTAACATCCCCCATATCTATCCTGAAGAATCCCTCATATTTCTTTCATTCATCTAAGTCATGCCCACTGGAATCTTAAACAAAGACGGGTCATAAATAGGAATACTTAATATACAAGCCTTGAACTATTATCAACTATTTTAATGATATTTTGAATATAAGGATTCCAAGAAGAGGTTGTTTGAGCTGCGGGGCCCTTTGTCCTGATTCTAACATCACATCTGGTTCATTTTCTTTTATTTTGGGTATACTTATCTTGAGTTTTGCAGATGCTTATCACAGTTCTATTTCCTTATACAAAAGAAGATGTCTATCCAGTTCATACTCTGTTATAACATTGTAATTATTAACATGACAATCATACCTACTGCTAGTGTAGTTTGTTAAAGGTTGCTATAACTTGAAGGATGCAATAGAAAATGTGGAACAATTCATATTTGATTTGTTTAGTTCAACACTTGAATTGAAAAGCAAGAGATTTTGTAATATATTTAATCACTTTTCATACAGATATGTGTGACATTTGAGTTTATTGTTGATGTTATAGGATATCTGAAGAGGCAGTGGAAGTAAAGCATGAATTGATTGAGCTGTGCAAGCATATTTCTGCTCAAGGCATTCTTGTGCAGGATCTGATGACTGGTGTGTGCAGTGAACTGGAAGACTGGAACCGGTCAAGTACTGAAGTTGATGAAATTCAACATGAACCTGAAATATGCGAGCTCCAAGATCCCTTAACAAATAAAATAAATGACCAAAAAACTATATTTTTGGAAAATATTGATATACTCCTGGCTGAACATAAGTTTGAAGAAGCAGTTGAGGCATTAGATGCAGAAGAGAGAAACTCTGCAGAGTTAAGAGGCTCAGCGAATGCCTCATCAGATGAAGGGTCCATTTACAAGTCTGCTTTCTTGGAAAGAAAAGCAAAGCTTGAAGAGCAGGTTGTTGAAATTACAGAACAACCTTCTGTTAGTCTTTCTGAACTGAAGAAGGCCTTATCTGGTTTAATAAAACTTGGAAAAGGTCCTACAGCACACCAGCTACTATTGAAATTTTGTGGGTCTCATCTCCAAAGAAGAATTGAAGCTTTGCTTCCTTCATGTTCTTTGTGTCCTGAAACATTTTCTTCTACGTTATCAAAGCTTGTATTTTCAATAATCTCGCTGACAACAAAGGAATCTGCTTTAATTTTTGGAGATAATCCTGTTTATACCAACAGAGTTGTTCAGTGGGCAGAGTGGGAAATTGAATATTTTGTACGATTGGTGAAGGAGAATTCACCTTCATCTGAGACTGTTTCTGCTTTACGTGCTGCTTGCATCTGCATTCAGGCTAGCCTGAGCTACTGCTCGATGTTGGAATCACAAGGACTGAAAATGTCGAAATTACTGTTGGTGCTCTTGCGTCCTTCTTTTGAAGAAGTTTTAGAATCAAATTTTAGACGCGCTAGAAAAGTGATTCTTGGTTTGGCGGAATCTGCTGATGGCTTCTCATTGTCACCCCAGTTTGCATCTTCACTGTCTGCAATTGTAATTTCGTCTAGCAGTGTGCTTGTTGACAGTGGAATGCAATTTATGCACATAGTAGAAGTAAGTTGATGTTGTCATGTGATATGGCTGTTTTCAGATAGAAAATCACATTATATTATACTTATATTTTCCAAATACTCTTTTACATGATGGAGCTATGCTTCGTAGAAATGACAAGCTAATTAGCATTGATAAGAAAATACTTGCTTTCATTTTTTTCTTCTATTTTTTAATTCATTTCTTGCTTGTATTTTTTCACGGGGAAGAAAATGTTTAAAGATGTGTTTGTTATTCTAAGAATTGAGTATGCAGCTGAGCCATATCTCTAGTAAACACACTATGCAAACTAAAATGTCTGTCATTTTGGTGAAAGAAATCTTGAGTAAAAGATAATCTTCATGATATATGCAATTTTAGCAAATTGTCCATAAGACCATGCCCTTAGGGCTTATCTTATTTCCTCCTAGATTTTGGCAGTTGTTGATGCATAATTGTTGATAATGGTAGTGCGATTCAAATGCACTCAATCACAGCCTTCTTAGTATGTTACTTGTTAGCAAGATCAGCATGAATAGTGGTGTATGCAGAAAACAATAGTCAGATTGATCTAGCTTCCTCTCTCTTTCTGTGTGTGTACTTGCTTTGGTTGTATGTATTTGTCTATTTATGCAAGCATGTCAATGAGCATTTTCCAATGAATAAACTTGCTTGGAAATGTTCTGTCCTGTTATTGATTCAAATGTAATCACTGTACTTACTAAATTCACAGGAGATATTGGAGCAGCTAACACCCTTGGCTATTTCGCACTTTGGAGGATATGTGCTTAGTAGAATTTTACAGCTATTTGATAAATACATGGATGCTCTTATAAAAGCCTTACCAAGTCCTTCTGATGATGACAATCTTCCAGAGCTTAAAGAGACCGTGCCTTTCAGAGCAGAGACTGACTCAGAACAACTAGCAATATTAGGAATAGCTTTTACCATTTTGGATGAACTGTTACCAAATGCTGTGATTTTTACATGGAATCGGCAAAATGAAAGCAAAGAACCAAAGAGTGTACTCACTGAAATTGTGACTAATGCAAACATTAACGTAGAATTGAAGGATTGGAGAAAACAACTTCAGCATTCTTTTGACAAGCTTCGGGATCACTTCTGTCGTCAATATATTTTAAGTTTCATCTATTCAAGAGAGGGGAAAACACGATTGAATGCTCATATTTACTTAAGTGAGAATGGGGAGGATCTTTATTGGGATTCTGCCTCTCTGCCATCGCTTCCATTTCAGGTCATATTTTATTCTTCTACTTCTGGTGGGATTATCTTATTTTATTTTTTATTCTCTAATCATTTGTTCCCTTTTGTTTTTGCATGAATATTTCCATTGCGCATTTTGATTTTAGAATTGCTGCTGCTTTTTTCCCCCTTCTTTACTTCAATTTTATAGGCAGTCACTGTTTGAAAATTGGATCTCCATTAATTTGCAGGAAACTAATAACTTTCTAAAATTGGTGTTCTATTTTAAAAATATTGATGCTTTTATGAAACATTTGAGTGATACTTCTTTTGACATCTATATGTGTTTAAGCACGTTTTACCTTTTTGGCTGAATAGAATTAGATAGTCTTCTACAACAACTCCATGGATCTTAGGAAAGGTGCACCATGATCACTTCCCTCATGATGAACTGATGTGAACCCATGGTTAATGCCTAGAATCCACAATCAAGAAGGAATTCTTTCTCTCTTAATTCTCGACCTAAGAGCTAAAACCATGTTTACAAGCACAAATAACCTTGACCCAGTGATTATAGAGAATCACAAACCAAATGTATAGGGAAAGGATATCGATACCACACTCAAGAAAGAGATGATAAGGTGAGTGATAAGCCATGGATCAACGACACAAGAATCATGGATTTTTGATAAGTTCAATAGTTTTTCAACAGAACAAACTGATGTGAACTGCAAGAAACTATAGTTCTCCAATAGATCTGCAGAGGCATTGGAAGACTCTTTTGAGTAGATGTATTCTCTTGTCCCTTCCATTTTTGTTGCTTTGTCTGTTAGGAGGAGGAGGAGTTCTCGCCCTCTTTTGCACCTTCTTCTGAATAAATTCCTCTCTATTATATATATATATATATATATATATATATTGTTTCATTGGGACTCTGATTACTTGCAATCTGCCATATAATTGTAGAGTATGCACATACATATATTGCAAATTAGCGACTGATGTGTATTGTCATATTTGCAGGCATTATTTGCAAAGCTACAGCAATTAGCGACTGTGGCAGGAGATGTGTTACTTGGGAAAGATAAAATACAGAAAATTTTACTCGCTAGATTAACAGAAACTGTTGTCATATGGTTGTCTGATGACCAAGAGTTTTGGGGTGTGTTAGAGGATAATTCGGCTCCTCTACAGCCAGTTGGCTTGCAACAGGTACTTGTGTACATATATAGTACTTTTCCTAGTTCATTATTTTTTCTCCTAAAAATAATGTTCAGTCATTTATTTCTCAAGCTCATTAATGTGGATAAGTATACCTCACGCACTTAAATTTTATATTATACACGTTTATTTCATTTAAGATTTACCTCCTATTGCTTAGTTTAAAGGTCTTTTGAGAATGATGTTGGACAGAATCCATGCTAATGTAGTGTGAACTTAGGTTATGTTTCATATCCTAGCATCATAACGTTGGCATGATGTATTCCTAATAATCTAGGATGCCTACATTTCATATGTTCAATGGTTCTTGAAATTTAATATGCTCTATTTCCCATTGAAAACAAGGGCATCACATATTTCTGTGAAGGTTGAATACTTGTCTAACCAAATTGCAGTTAAATTTCACATTTTATATCGAATAGTATCCTCCTATTCTCAGAACTAAATCTCCCTTAATTCTTATTAGTTTGGTTATTGATGAGGATTAGTGAATGCATCTGAACTATTTTCTCTGTCATCAAGCATAATTCAAGCAAAATGACTTCTTGCTATGATGATCATGTTTGTTGTGATCCCACATGATGTTTACCCATATGATTAGAAAGTTGTTATTGTTAAAGGGGCAACCCTTAAATTCTATTGCTTTCTCCCTTGTATTCTGGTAAGGTTTGTGTAGTATCCTTTTCTGTGTCCTCCTTTCAGCTGTAATTGATTTTTTTTTGGTGCAGTTAATTCTTGATATGCACTTTACCGTGGAAATTGCTCGTTTTGCGGGATATCCATCTCGACATGTTCATCAGATATCATCTGCTATAATTACTCGTGCAATCAGGGCCTTCTCTGCAAGGGGCATAGATCTACAAACGTATTCTTCATTTCTTCCATGATTCCTTCTATATGCTTTCTCTTCCCTTTTCCTGACCTTTACATTTGACTAGATTCTAACATTGCTCAATTTTCATCACTGATTAGTGCACTTCCTGAGGACGAATGGCTTGTGGAAACTGCAAAGTCAGCTATAAGCAAGCTATTGCTTGGGGCATCTGGGTCAGAGGCATCTGACATTGATGACGACCACATCATTCTACCTGATGAAGCTGTCTCTGATTCAGAAACTGCTTCATCTCTTTCTTCAACAGGGTTTTCTGAAGAGTCTTTTGTTTCTGCTAGCATGGGAGAACTCGAAAGCCCATCGAACTTGTCTGAATCAGATTAGTTGATTTACTTGAGCTTTTCTCATTGCCTAGAAATGAAAGTAGTCTGAATTTTGATGAAGCTTGTTTTCTCCAGCTATTAGATCATAACATCATCTTATTATAGATTATGGTGCTTTTAGCATAAAACATTGAATGCCTTGAAGGTTGTCATAGTTCTGGAACCTGAGGACTGATGTATCAATAACAATTTAAATTATATATGATAGGCTGGTAAGATCTGGTTTTAGCTAGCTACTCCTTCCCTCGGCATGTTATTTTTTCTCTTGACCACCAATATCAATATCAATAGAACACCAATATTGATAGAACATGAACTTATTATTTAATTCCTAAACTTACCACTAACTCAAATGAGTAAAATTTTCCTTAAGATGTTCATCTTAGATTTTTTCTTTTATTGTATGAATTTCAACTTACTAAAAAAGGGTAGAAAAAGGGTGTTCCCGAGTACAATCTCAGGACTAATGAACCACCTCTCTTGGGGAGTGCTATTGCATCACATCTATGGGTTCATTTCCATCTCAGATTTAGAGATAAAATCTGCTGTCTGTAGTTGGGTTTTGATTGGTCAAATACTTCACATTTGTTTTTGGGCAAGTTAAATTTTCTATATTTTGTTGTTGACGTATGTTATAAGAAATCGTTGAAACGACACCTGAACAGAAAAAAAAAATAAAAAATCTATGAAACTGAAGCGACTTGATAAGTCACATCTGCTTCTGGTACATTCTTCTGTAAATTCTTGCACCTTCTAGCTCAGCATGAATCTCTCTCTCAGTCCTTATTCCCAAGGGGTTGCTTAACAGCCATCCCTCGTTGTCACACAACAAAGTTGGATTCGAAGGATCTATGTGTTTAAGCACATCAAATTCATCAAACTGGTTTCTCATGTCAAGCGCCACTTCAAGAACATCTGATTGTATGAATACCTGTTAAAACAAAACCACAAACCTAAATTTGAGCTAAAAGCTCCACAATCAGACGCAACATATGACTACATGCAGAAATTGTCATAAAGGGCATAGATATAAAGAAGCATGTGGGATAGGAGACAAAATCTGTTATCTCAAATTGTCACTCGTAACATATTTCAAAGCACCCTATTGGCTAAAAAATTATTCAAATATTATTGCAAGCATTGAATGCTTGTTGTTTTATCATTTTCTTGGCCAATGAAAAGTTTTGGGACCATCTATGGACACATTTTAAGATAGTAGATTTTGTCTCGGGAGACAGAGGGGAAAGACAGACATAGGATCAAAAAGGATGATCATGCATGAATGTGCAAAATCTTTCATCATTACGAATCCCTTCTCAACTGCTTTTGGTAAGAAATTCAAAACAGGGTGTCACCACAGAAGGTGGTAGAATTATAAAATGCTTGCCATGACTAATGAAGAAGTACTATGAGCATTCTGGTAGTTTGCTTGTCAACATACCCTTAAAACCCTTGACCCCATGCCAATTTTTTTCAATCTTCTTTAACTGTTTTGCTTGTCCCTGAACTGGAATGGCAGGGTAAGCACAGAGATAAATCAACCAAGTGCCCAATATCATCTCATCACCAAGTAACCCAACATTTATTCAAGAACGGATGCTTTGTTATTTTCTCAAGATGACTTTACAATCCTTGAAACAGTTCTTCATTTTCTTTTTCCCAAATATCATCAACATAATTGCTACTCTTTTTTAGAAACTACAGAACATGCTCATTGCATCATGTGCATCATCTTTGGCTTCATTTAATTTAAAAAGAAGGGAGACAGGAATCAGAGTATGGTACTGATACATTCAGAGTAATTAGATAGCAACAATTGTAGAATCATGTAAGACTGCATAAGAAGTCCAACTAGAAAGCATTTACTCAAACTCTAAAAGACTAGAGGAACATGTATGGAATTTACCATCAATTTGAGCAATAGACTTTGCTAAAAATTATACCTGACCACCAGGCATTAAATGATCTACAATAGCAACAGCCAAAGGCTTCTGCAAAACTCTTCTTTTATGATGCCGTTTCTTAAAATGTGGATCAGGGCACTGAAAGTATGAGGAAAATGTAGTCAACTGCATTAAATAGCTTCTCAAAGTAAAACCCTTAAACTTGAAGCTTTTAGAAAAGCAAAAACTTTCTTAAGATAGTTATAAATGTGAGAAAATTTTCCAAGTATGAGTAGATAAACTCACCAAAATTGAAACTAACATCAAAGGCCCATGATATGATGCTACTAATTGCTTGAAGGAATTTGTGGCATTAGCAAACATGAAATGTCTGCATTTAAGTGAAACAGTTCATTATACAAGTGTTAATATTTTAAACATTTTGGTTCTAGTTCACCATCCAAATAAAGCATGGGATAGTACATGTTATCAAGGGCCAAATCTTTTACCCATATTTCAGCACGTTTAGCCAGCTACAAACAAATGCACTATATCGTCAGCAAGGAGAAATTTTTATGTTTGAGGGGAAAGGCAGAAGAAAAGCTAGAGATCCAAATTAACTAAAACTAAAAGGAATCAATTATACAAAGGCATTTGAAAGCAAAAGCAAAAGAAAGTTAGCTTTCATGCCTTTTGCCGTATATCCAGTCCCAAATAATTTTTCACTTTGGAGTTTCTTTTAGCTAGCCACAGAAGAAATCTGCCACTACCTGACAATGTTTATAATATCAGATATACCGAAACAACAACTATATCCATCTTTCACTTCTCAAGTAACAAATGATCACACTTAATTACTGGAAAAAGACAGAAGCATGCGATCTAGAGATACTTTTTCAATCTCACTTCTTATGATAATGAACAGGATTAACAAAAAAGATTATCATATCAAATGGAATACAGCTGAAAGAGAGAGGGGGGGGGGGTTAGTAATTTATCATGCAAAATGAATAGGTTCTTTCATCAACCATTTGCAATAGGCACCATCCTCATCAATCTAAAATAGTCATGCTGATAGTTAACAGCCACGATAGATGCATAAAATAGAGTTTATCACAAAAATTACAGAATACCACATCCAATATCCACCATGAGTGGCAATGTTGGGTCCCTAAAGACATGGTTCCATTCAGGTACTTGTGCAGGTACCTATTAAGAAAAATAATCACAAGCCAAGAGGATTAAACTAGACACGAGAAAAGAAAGCAGTTCTGATTTATTATTGATCATCATAAATATAATCATAAGCCTTGTATCATTGAATATATATCTTAGTAAAAGTAAGCTATAACCAAAAAATGAGAATCACAATATACTCATCAAATTCAGTTCAAATATTTCATAGAATGGATAATTTGAACCAATAGAAGAACTTACAGAGAAAGAGGAACTAAGAGGATTCACATGTTGCCTGATTCTGACATGACCCAAATCCTGCATTTGCATATAAAGAAAAAAAAAAAAAAAACCAGAAATCAGGGAAAAAGAAATACAAAATCTAAAAGAGCTCAAATGACATCTTTCATAATCTTTACTAGTATGAATGAAATGCTGATAAATCTAAATAAAATTACCAACTTGTAAGAAAGGTTGAGGTCTGCATATTCCAATGCCACCAAGTCTGGGCTTCTCAAATGCCGCTGTTGATGTTGTTGTTGCTGCTGCTGCTGCTCTAGCTCTACTTCAGCAGAATGAACAGCTCCATTGCAACAGTGTGAATAACAAAGACGAGGGGATTGGAGAGAAACAGATGACAAAGGAGCAACCTTTCTCGGATAAGCAGCAACCCCACTACTATAGTAGTTGTAGCTGCGCAACATGAAGTGTCGAGAAGAAGCCATTTGCTCCCTTTATTCGTTATCGGTTGGATTTTCTATGGCAGAAGAGAGAAATAGGGAAGCCCAAGCTATACCAATTTGCCTCGTTTTGGTTACCGAAGGAATATAAGAATTCCAGTGCCGGGGGAAGGATGACTCGAGAGAGGGACAGAGCAACCTGGAAGTTCCCCTCTTGCAAATATATCCTTGAACTTGCACATTATTGCACGGGCAATTCTGTAAAAAAGAAAAGGTGTAAACTTTGGAGTTGCTCAGCAAGGGAGGGTTTACCAGCTTGTTTGGAATAAAAATTATTTCTACACCCCAAAACTATAAAAATCTTTTATGGGTAAAATTTTTTTTGTAATAATTCTATAATATTAAAAGATATAATTAAAATAATAAAATAAATAAATCATCTTAAATTTTTTACACTTAAATTATTAATTAATTTGATAACTTATATTTTAACATTTTTATTAATTTTATCTTCTATCAAATTATGTCATGATCTACTTTCTTTTACATACCTTTTTTTTGTTTTTTTGGAAATGAGATTTTTAAAGAATGATGAAGATTAGTTTTAAGTGAATATAATTTTTAAAATTAATTGATGTTTTATAGATTTTTTATTACTTTTATTTATTTCAATGTATTTCTTCCCTTGATTTTAAATTAATGAAGAGAAAAGCGCGGGAATTAGAAATTAGGAGATTTTGGGAACTACTTTGAAGACGCGAAAGGGATTCGATAACCAAACCCTAATCAGATGGAAATGGGAATGTGTGCACACATGGATCTGAAACGAGAAGGGATGCCGGATCTCACAGGCCATGTTCATCAGCTTCCTTGCTGCATCAAGTACGAAGGTCCTTCCACTGTGTCGTGCTATTTCAAGCCCAAGTCCACTGGTAATTAACTTCTTCCAACCTTCATATGCGACCATGTCAGCGAATTTCATGTATTATGCTTCTTAATTGGGTTTTCTGTGACTTGGTTCAGGGTCGGAGGTTGAAGGTGTGCCTGTAGAGGAAGCGTATTTTAGAGGCAGGAAGCTTCAAGGAACAACGATCCCTCTTCCTGAAGGTTACTCTGGTGTGTGCTTTTCTGTTTCAAACTGCTTAGTATATTGGTAAAAATGGTTTCTTTCTTCTGCATTCAACCATTGTTGGTGATTCAAGAAAGGGGTCAATTTCCTTTTACTGTAATTTAACTTTGATTTTGAGGGACCTCTGGTTAGTGGGACATTTCCAAATCAGATTGAAATTGCAAGTAGGGTTTGTACTTTTCAGAGGGTTGGAATAGCTCTCTCATCTCAAAACTTGGCTATTACTTGTTTCTTAGCATTAGTTTAAAAGAAAAGGTTATGATCAATTTTGTCCTGTGGCCTTACCAGATGATTTTGTGGATATGCAAAATTGAATCATGTGTATGCATGATTGGTCCTGTATTTAATTGGTTATATACTTGTTGCTGTTGGCATCTTTGTGAATGATTTCTTTCAAAATATGACTTTGCAGGTTTTATCTTGTCTGAGAATCCTGAAAAGAGAAAAGCAACGGTTGTCTCTGCTAAGGAATCCAAATATTTTGAGAATAAGGCAGTGTTTCAAAGCATAACATATTGGAACCATGACAGTGCTCCTTCAAAGGACGATGATTTCTCACGTGTGTTTCATTCCCTTGATATTGCAAAAGCTGTGAGTTCTTGCTTAATAACTCATATCAGAATACAAGTTGAACCTTGTATAAAATTATATGCTCTTTTCACAATTTTATTTTATTCATAAAAAATTGCTTATAGGCATGATCGTTCAGACATGAAATGGAAGAAGAAAATAACCGTATAGGAACATATATAAAAATATGGACCGTCAATTTTGGTATACATCTGGTAGCGATGGATTTTCTTGCCATATCTTCAAAGTTATTGTTTGTCCAAAATGAAATTCAACCACTTATGCAGTAGAGTGCACTAGAAGGGGCTGTCAGTGACTCAGTCCTTTCTTACATGTTTGTCTCCAACCAGAGTTATATGTTTAGAATTAAAGTTGATGGGAATTCTACTTATCCTTTATGCTCGTGTTGTTGGAAAACAGACTTAGGTTTTTATGATGTATTTATTCTTTGTTTATCACCTTCTTATTGATTTGATCGAATGGCAACGTATGACTATTAAAATTGATCCAAGTAACGAAGATATTTAAAAGAAAATACGAAATATACTATTGAGTTTGCTGCCATATTCATTCAAGATTGCCTAACTAGATACATGCTTGTGACTGCAGTTGCACAAGCCTGTGACTCCTGAAGATTTAGCTTCATCATCCATTGCTTTCTAGAGGTTAGACCAATATGACTAGGAAAGCTGCAATTTTTTCAGCTCATTGTCAGTGTAACATTCTTGCTTTGTAGCCTCTGTATTAGTTTACTAAAGGTATCTGTCACTCTATATTTCACATGCATCTATCTATCTATCTGCAGTATTGTATAAATATTAATTGCAGTTTTTAAGTTTATCTGATTTGAAAAGCATATGTGGTCTGGGCCACTAAGCTTGAGCTTAAAGCCTTAAAACATATGAATGAAATTGAATTATTTTCTTTCATTATGGCTTCCTTTGTTTCCTCCTTATCCTATTGAAACTGTTATGAATATATTGATGTGATTTCAACGATGGAGACCCAACGCATAACCGATGGTGAGACAGTGGATGTTCTTACAACCGTGTTGGTCGATTTTATGTTGATATTACATATAGTCTTTGCCCCATACGATGAAAGATTCTCCACATCTCATTGCCATTAGTTTCTAAGCATTTTCCTCATTCACATTGCTTTGACTTACTGTGTCTTTTTCATGCTTTAGTATTATATAATATTCAAGCACCAAATCAGCAGCACCACCAAGTTGCACTGAAATTGAGTTCCAAGCAACAATCATAAACCTTATTCTACTAGATGAGATCGGCACATAAATTGTATAATGTCATTCTGTTATATCAAAAATTAAAATTTTTTGAAACATTATTAATTGTGAATTTTTTTTTTTATAATTTTTTTAAGTATCATTTTAGGTCTCTTTTTGCACTTATTCAGAGGTTAAAAATTATAAGACTAATATATTTCACTGGCTAAAGATTATAAAATCAACTTTTTTCTAAATATAGATGGAAAAACTGGTTTGCCAGAAAGAGGAAAAGAATTAAAGATGAGTTGTCCAAGTTGATTCCCTTTGAATCTATGGGCGGCGGTGTGAACATCTTTTAGAGTGGTGGCAAAATTAGATGCCAACTCAACACAGAAAGGAAGAGAAGATGGTAACGGCTTTAAGGGAAGGGAATTTAATTTGTGGTCTATGGAATATCTTAACTAACATCAAATTATAGTCGAAAACGTGTTCGTTTCAAGTTTAATTTATATTGGCTGTAGAATTTAGGATAATACACTTTATTCCTAATAAAAATTATGTCTTTTATAAGAACCTTTCTTTTTCTTGGTACAATATGAATGTGATATGTATTTTTCCATGCTCTTTCTGGTGAGCTTTCAAACCTCAAGGTTTTTTTTTCTAATAACCTATCAAATTTGAACAAATGAGAATCCTAAGGATGTGTTTAGTTTAGGAAATATATATATTTTTTATATTTTTATTTCTTGAAATGTGTTTTATTTTTAGATTTTTGCCTTTGAAAAAAAAATTGTTTAATTTTCATTTTCATTTTTACTTGTTTTCATATCCATTCATTACTTAATCATCTTCAATTTATTTTATTAAACAAATTAAAAAGTTAATAAATTTATTAAATTGTCATTCATCATTTCACGAAAAATTAAAAATAACTTCCTAACATGCCCTAAATTTTGAAAAATACTAATTAAATTTTTTTTAATTATTATGTGTATATTGAAATAATCATATTTGATAGATAAAGTTTTGGGGGTTGGGGGTAAGCATACGACTTTATTATAGAATTTTGCTTCTGGTCTTTTTCTATGACCTCAAATAACAAGATTTGGGTTAAATTTATGATACACTCAGAATAAGTACCAAGAGAAAAGGGCTTAGAATATTGGCATGTTAAAATTCGTAAGCATATGCAACCTAATTTTTTTAATGAACCTTTTATCTATGGACCTAACAAGCCCAACTTGGATTAGGTTTAATAGGACGCAGCCATAGTGGACTAAAATTATCGGACCAAATTTATTTGTAATCGATTGTAACATGTAATTAATTGTTGACTGTTCAATTTATTTACTTTTACATGATTAATATATTTATATGTATGTTGAATAGTTGACAATTAATTATAAGTAATCCAAATTTAAAATTATCATGCGACTCTACAAATCTATTTAAATAAAAAGATAATTGAACATGTATTATTTCGTTCTCGTGCTTTTGTAGTTTATCTTAATTTGGCTCTCAGTGTAGTAATAATAGAAGCCCAACTTAGTACATTGACATCAAAATTTACACTTAACCACACAAAACTGTAGAAAGTTTGAAATTTAAGATTTTCCCCCAATAACCATGTACTTAGGGTGATTTATAAGAATTCAATATTGAAGATATGAAGTTCCATATGTTAACCAAAACTTATGGGATAATTAAATAGCCTTGGTTATCTTTATATTTTTGTTAAAACTTGCAAATATTCTTATCACAGATTAGAGATATAACTAGTTTTATTTGAAAATATAGGTAGTTACAATTACTTTTTCTTTCAATACGTATTTTATTTTCTTAAGTATTAACTCTTAACATTGCAGAAGTTCTTTAATTATTAAGCACATTTTACTTATTAATTAAACTACACCTTGTTAATTATTTGTGTGCTTTTACTTGTCAAACTGTTGACAGAAAGAAAAGAAGCTACCTTCCTTTAGAATAGTTCATTCCATTAATGTCATTTACTCAAGTGATTCCTTTTGTTTTCAAGTTGGTTTTAGATGCACGGTTCTTTCTTTTTCTTGTGGAAGACAACTTTTATATATTCTTCTCCATTCGATTCGATCACAACAAACACATATATTATTCTATTTCTCAATGTCTATAAAAAAGCTACCTGCTTCATAAACTTTCCTCATAGCCATTGCTTCGTCACAGAAAAGAAAGAAAGGAAAGAAAGCAGAGAAAAAGAGACTAGAGGAGAGGAGGCTCAACCCTAATTTTTCTGGAATTCAAAAGATGCCACTTTTCAGATCACCTCATCTGATTGCTGATATAAATAAGGTGCAAGTTCGTGGGGTAAGTGCAAGTTTCCCCTAATTATATACAATTCATTGTATATATATATATATATATATAGAGAGAGAGAGAGAGAGAGAGAGAGAGAGAGAGAGAGAGTTTTATTGTTAGCAATATTTCTGTAAAAATAATTATGATGGAAATTGACTATTATTTTTAAAACTATTATCAATTTTTTGATAAACTATTATCTAATTTTTTAATGAATTTTCAGTGCTAAAAATATGAATTTTCCCTCTAGAAAAAGGGATTTTATTTTCTTTTCCTGCTTTTGAATGATTAATTGTTTATATTAATGATGTTCATGAAATATTTTCTACTAAATTAGTTGAAATCCTCATGCTAGTTCAGGGATTTAATAATTAAAGAAAATTAAATAGGGCAGATAAAGAAAAATTGTATGTAAAAAAATGAAATTGCTTCTACTAATTGCTGGTATATGATACATGGAATGATTTGCTTTCAGGATACTTGGGAGATTCCACCAAGAGGACTCAACATTGTATGGGGGAATGACCCTCGATATTGGAGCATACCTATGTGAGTATAATAATCAAATTCATTGTTTATATTTTTCAGTTTTGTTATCCAATAATAATATGATTAATATACACGCTTCTAATTTGTATGTCTTGCTGATATTGTCACATTAATATCATTCCAAATAGACATTTAATAGTTGTTTTGTTTTTGAGAACATTTAATTGTTTTTGTTTTATTTACAAATATTTTTACTTCATTAAAAATGAGATTAATCTATAGAAAATACATTTAATTAAATTACTATATTAGAGATCATTAACTAACTACGAAGTAAAATACATATATATGTGTATTATTCATACATGATAGCTAATTATATACATATATATACGTATTATTCATACATGTTAGCAATACCTCTATGTTAGGAAGATAGCATCATTTCACCACACTTTCTCAATAAAATTAAAATTTTACACGATTCATAAAAAAAATTCAACACGAGATACAAATGTACTTGTGTTTTGTCTACACTTTTAAGAGACTTTTGTGTGGAGGGGCATATAAATGCACCTGTATTAAAATGAATCCTTGGTACTATATATCAAGTTAACATATCTTACGTATTGGTGTTGAAATATGCAGATCTTTGATCATATATACCAAAAGCATATTGCTGATCTAAATACTTTGAACATGGATGAAAGGACATAATTCCAAACAGGGACAGTCTCCCCCTTAAAAAAGAGTTTTTTAGTGTTATTATTCATCTAACATATTTGTTATGTTCCAAATTCTCATACCGCCTTATGTTAAACGTCGTCCCTGTTACTCAATTTTTCTGGTTCTGTCCCCGGCTAACGAGCGAGTGTTATTGCAAATTATTTCAGCGATGGCCCTGCAGGGTTGATACAAGTTTGTTGGCTAGAAGTATCTGGCTCAATACAGGTAACCCGAGGAAGGAAATACCAAATCAGATTCGAAGTGCAACTTAAGCCAGATTCTTTTGGTTGGAATGGCAGCTCAGTTCTAATCATGGCCAAGGTTGGGAAACAGGGTAACTACCAATATGAGGAAGCGTCTCTGAATCAAACTGGGAAACTCACTATTCCCATGAAACCTTCTGGGCTTGAAATTGATGTGCCAATTGACGCAGCAGACCCAACGCTTTATTTTGGTCTCTATGAAGTGTGGAGTGGAAAATGGAAGGGTGGACTTGAGATTCACAAAGCCACTGTCAGACAAGCTTTTTAATGCTAAGAAACTCATGATCACTTCAGTTGTTGTTTTCTCTAGTCTCTTTCATTATGAAAAACCCTAACTACTTGATGTAATGACAAGAGCCAAATGTCCTGCAGTTTCGGTTTGTTTTAGGGCATGAATGTGAGAATAAAGATACATATGAATGTTTAAGAGATCTGTGCTCTGCATAGGCCTCAGAAACAAGAATAAATTAATGGTCTATATATATTTGTGCTTTTGAGCTTATTTGTAATATATAGATCACATAAACTTTTTGCAGTAATATGTATATTGTCAAAATTTCTTGTTTGTTCTTTTGTGCCCGTGTTAAAATTTTAGTATTTATGCTCTTATTTCTTTAATAAGATTAGTTTCATAATTTTTAATATAAAATGAGGATACTTGTATATCAATTAAAAAAAGTTAGTGTTTATTTTCTTTGACTTAGTAATTTGCTTGATTAATATATAATTTAATTGGAAGAGTTTTTTCAGAAAATGTAAAATGAATAATTAATTGAACATTATAAAATTCTATTATCTTCTTATAATTGAAAAATTATCTTAAAGTTTTTATACTTGCCAAATAAAAATAAAAAGAAATATTATTGTAGTCAAGCAAGTATGTTGAAGAATGAGATTCTATATTCAAACCTTGAGTTGTTGCTAATATATACGAAAGTAAAAGAAAAAGCTAGTTCAAAATGACATGTATAGTAATAAAAAATTAAAATTAAAATTAAAATTATTATTATTATACCCTAATTAAGCACGCTCCAAAAGATTAACCTTAAACCAGTGGAATTCAAAGTGTGACTATGTTAGGTAATTTTGCAATTTCTCTTGTACCCAACATAAATGCTCCACTTTTAGTTAGTATCTTTTTTCTTATCATAATTTCTTCTAAGGGATAAACATAAAACGTCGTCGGAATAATATGGGATATATGCTTCTATCCTTATCTTGGAACAACGTGAGTCACGAAGAGGAAAAAGGTAACCAAAGCATGACTCTTTATCTTTGATAAAGAAATTGATCTTATCTTTCACTAAAGAATTTCCTGATTATTCCTTCTGTCCGTTTACCTGCTAGGAAAACCAAAAGCAGTGAAGTGCGAATCTTAACATCTAATTGATCGGTCCAATAACAAAAAAACAAACAAACAAAAAGAATCTTTATCTTACAAAGATTAATTACATGGATCTTACAATTTTATTGGACTCTATAAAAACTAATTTTTTTAAATGTTCCATAGCGTTATTGAACATTTTGGTTTATTTTACACATTTTCAATGACCGAAGATCATACAATCAACTCTTTTTATAAGTACTCATAGTGTTTAAAAATCAATTCTCATTTTCTCCCCAATAGGTGGGGTACCAATTTTTCCCCATATGTAATTATTCCGAATCTTATCTTTTTTTGTGTAACTATACATCCATCCAAACATTTTCATTTTGGCTACTCAATTATTTTTTTTCTTGTTATCTATTCAAAAGCCTAACATTCATTATCATAAAATGTATCTAGTTCAGGTTGAATGGATTTTCCTTTAAGCTTTGATGAATATTTTGTTGTTAAAAATAACTCTTGATGTATACCTTTCTCTATTTTGACCATACATTTTGTATCCCATGCATTTCTCTGTACATCTCTATCAATTTTCCTATCGCTTTGCAATATTAATCCTAGATCCTAAACTTTGACCATTGTGGTTTGACATGCATTCTAATTTTCACCTCCATTCGTTCACAATGTACAAGTCTAAGAGTTTCTTTTCCTTTTTCTGCTGCACATGATAGACTTCAAAGTTCAAACTATGACTGAAGTTGATTATATTACCTTATAAACTTCATTGATTCTCTGCCTCTTTGCCATCTCGGGGATAATGAAGAAGATGGTTGATTGCTTAATCATAAAGTTAAAGGTGATAACAGCTTTACGGCTGGAAAATAAGGAAGAAAGGGAAAGGTATAGATTGCTACTATACTTTCCTAACAAAGATATCACAAGATTCTCAACAATCGTTAGGCATGGCCATGCTTGTGCTTCTTACATACCCTTTACGCCATTTGGAAATGGCAATAGAATTCCTCTAGCTTTGTTATATATATGGCGTATATACTCACACCAATAAATTGAAGTTTGCAACTGAGCTTACAACTACAATTAGAAGATGGCAGCTCAGCATAAAGCTGGTAGTCCACATTTAATTGGAGTAAGTAGTCCAATTATACTTTTTTATGCACTTAATTTCTATTCTAGAACGAGGCTAGGATCTTCTTTGTACTTCCTCTCTTCCATGTCTTACCATCTCTCTCCTATCATTTGGATCCATTTCAATCCTAGATTAACATTGCTTAATTGAATTAGTATGTTTTGGAAAGATTTAGAAGAATCTATAAGGCTTAGTCAGTTTTGATAAACATTTCCAAGAAAAAAAATTGACATATTTTTTATGCATTATTACAATATTTGGTGTGGGATTTTTAATTCAAATATTATTATTCAGGATGGCATGTATGAAGAAGATCTAGAGTTTCCAAGATTATTTCGAATACCCGTGACAGCTCTAAACATCATTTGGGGCAAGGATCCTAGATTCTGGCGAATAATCCCTTTTACAGATACAGACGAAGATGTTAGGTAAAACATTGTATAAATTTTATAACATAATGCATCTAAAATCAAAGTATCAACTTTTTTTTTAATCCTATCTTGGGGTTTTTAAAGGTCAACTGGGTTCAAACAAAGTGCATTGCTTGTTCAAGTGAACTGGCTGGAAGTGACAGGGAAGCTGCCTGTGTCTCTCTTTAGGAGTGGCTCAGCCACAAAATATGAGATATACTATGCTGTTAACTTTAGGGTTGATGCATTTGGGTGGCATTCTGCACCCATCAGGTTCAAGGTGAGAGTCAATGGTGAAGAGACAGAGAAGAGCATGATCCTAGAACCCTACCGGGAGAAATATGGCGTGTGGCAGGAGATCCATGGGGGTGAGTTTTCAGTTTCTGATGTTGTTGACAATGGCGATGGCGAAGTGAAATTTGGTATGTATGAAGTTGACAGTGATTGGTGGAAAGGTAGCATGGTTCTTGCTGGGGTGAAGATCATGGCCAAAGCAGGTAACTGACATGAGGCGGCAAGGTATATTGTTCTAGTCACTTCAAGAGTTATACTTATTAACTAAGTCTTCGAAAGATGTATTTGTTGAAACCATTAAGTGAGGTGTAATAGAACTTAAAATCTCATTTCAAACATCATTATCTTAGTTCCGTCAGTCATAGTACTAAATATCTAAAATAACATTGCTGCTTTGGCTTCTTTAATTTTTGTAAGGATATATATCACAATGAGACAATCTGAGATAGAAAAAAATATATTTGAGATGATAATGAAAAGAGACCAAAACATGAAAACATTTGTGATGGGAAAGAAGGGATGAGATAATAAGAATTTTTTTATATTTTGGTTTCATTCTATGTCTTGATTTGTGTTATTTTAAAATTATTTTGATTGCTTTGAAATGAAATAGGATACTAAGATATATTGTCTTGTGTTTTTTTTTTAGTTTTCAAGTAATCATTCAACTTCTTTTGCTTATACGAGAGAAAAAAAAAAAGTTTTCAAATATTAACAGCTAATTATAAGTAATAAATAATTTGATTACAGTAATCAAAAGCAAACCAATTTACAAGATCAATTGACATTTAATAATTTTTGATCTCCTATAAAAAAAATAAAATTTGACCCTTTATAAAAAAAAAATATTGATTAATTATTATATATGGTATTCCCAAAAAAAAAAATGACATATGATATCGATCAAATAGCATTTATTATTTAAGTTAATCATCTCAAATAAACTTAATCATCATTAATTTAACTTTCATGAAAGTGTTTATTATAAAATATAAATTATTATACTATCATCTCATATACATAAATATTTATTAAGAGTTGAGTCTATCGAAAATGACTAACTCCTCAATATAGTGAATTCAAATTTAAATTTTTGTTTAAAAATGTGCCCACATTTAATATAGTACCTCCAATCTTTGTAACGTTGAAAATATAACTCGTTATGCTTAAAAAAAAATGTGGGGCTAGTCTTCCTCCATTATAACGTGAATCTACCTAGGTTTGAACTGGAATATAAAAATACTAGAGCTCTAATTCTAAGAAGTTGTGCTCATACAAAAAACTCACTCTTTGAGTAAAGACTTGAACTTTAGTTTTAATCATATTTGATATCTTGTTTTGTTTTGTCTAAGAAATATTCTTAGTCTCATGTTCATCCTATTAATTAGTAAAAATTTTATAATTATAATTACCCTTAAAATAAAATAAAATAAAAATTACTTTTATCAAAGTAAGAGTCAGTGTTGGCTTCTGATATGCTCTGGCTGGCATCACCATTCCCTGTCATTCTCATATCAAATCATCAATAACCTAATTGGAACTAGATGCCTTAACTTGGAATAATCTTTTATCAAATCATCTTTTGCGTCACAGAAAGTAATAAAGTTTCCAATAACCTAATTCCAATCACCTTTTACACGGTGGAAAAGGTCATAACTCAATCCAGTTGGAACTAGATGCCTTATCTTGGAATAATCTTTTTTTTTTTTTTATTTTTAAAATTCTCTCCCATACCAGCATAAGAGGAATTATATGCTCTAAAATTTTTGGCCTGTTCTCACTTCTCTCTTTATTCTCACAAAGACAAACATGGCTGGATTTATTCCCCTTAGTCGTTTTCTGATAACATCACGTCATAGCTGGCTCGTCTTGGGAATAAACTTTTATCATCTTAATGGAATTTGATTGAGTAATGCTATGTACACGTTAATTAACACGCTACCCTCTTCTGCTAACTAAGTATCATTTCCTTATTGATAATGAAAAGGCATATCACTGTAATAGTAAATTGACAAAAACAAGATTTATATTCTAAAAAGACGTGAATTTGAGTCTTCTTGTTTATGTAAAAACATTGTTAATGGATGATTTGTAAATATTTTTGTTAAGTATTTTCAGAACCTTGAGATTTGTCCTTATTTTGGTGAACCCTCGGGATCAACTGAGTCAGTGAATTTATTCAACTATAAAATGGAATGCTGAAGCTAGATGTTTAACTCATCAAGAGACATGGGGAATCAGTTTTCGGAACCTGAGGCTTCACAGTCACAGCAACAGCCACGGCCACCACCACAGGAGATAAACATTCGGGAAGCAAGGCCAGGACCTGCTCGAAGAGTGGCAACTGCCCCTGTGAACAGAGCCAAGTCCCAAAATTACAGTGAGACACAACCTTTTGAACAACAGAAATTTGTCCCATACAACCATGAAGACATATCAAAGGAAGCGTACTTCTCAGCTGGTAAATCTTCCTTCCAAAAGCGCGGAGAGCAGTACTATGGTGGAGTATCCAGTGACCACAAAACCAGTAGGGAAGCACAGACAGTGGCTGCTCAAAGAGAGGCAACACCCTCTCAAGGGTATAGAGGAAAAGACGTAGAGAATGTAACAGTTGTGAAACCAAGGGAGACTCAAGGGTTGATGCAAGAGAGGTCTTTTAAAGAATTGAAGTTGCCAAACAACTACCAAGAAATTTTGAAACATGCAGATTCAGCAATTGATGCATCTTCCATTGAAAAGCTGAGTGAAAAGCTACATGCTGGGGTGTTCCTAGACCAGAAAACCAAGGTAAAGTCAATATCTGTATCTGTTTCAGCATTCATTTTCTTTTTATTTGCTTTGAGTAAGTGGTGCTCGGTTAAAAAGTAGTTTAGAGTAGTGACAAAACTTCAAGGATAAGGCTCTCGCACCTTCATATCTTGGGGATCAAACCTAACCTCTTTCAATACGCTCGATAAAAAGCTTGTATTTTCCATCCTCTTTATGAAAAAAAATGAAAATAAAAGTGGTACTTGGTATACGTGAGAGAAAAAGCATAATGTTTTGCTTGCTTTCTCTTATAATTCTGAACTAGTATATGATGATTCTCATTAATCATTATTTGCAGAAATACTGGCTTGACAAGTCATATAGCAATTGCTTCATGTTATATGCAAGAGCACTTTCAATCACCTGGTCAGAAAACAAAAATTATTGGAGATGGGTACCTACAGAAGATACAAGGTATGCATATGTTTAAACAATGTTCTATGTTCGATAGAACAAATAAGCATACTCTTCTTTGATTGGTCAAAACTATAAAATAATACTACAAGTATTATTAAGTTATTGAAAAAAATTCTTCTGATTAATCGAAAAGAGTGAGACATAGAGTGAGACATAGAATGAGACAATAAGAGAAATAAAAATGTCAACTCAAACTAAACATATGGAAAACCCAAGTGATTGAGCACAAGGTGCAATTATGCTCTTTGATTTTCATTTGCAACAACGCATTAGCACAGCTTAGAATATTTTTTGGTTCAAACCACTGATATCTAATACTATTTGATACCAATTTATCTAATTTGAGTCAGGTAGACTATAAGGGTGACAAAGGTCTCCTTACTATATTCCGAGTGCTCTTAACAACTTAGAATTCCAATATATGTGTCCTAGACATTTCAAATCCTAACTGAAACAACCTTTGATGATGCAGTGGCACAATGATTGATGTGGCTGAACTAAAAAAAGTTTGCTGGCTAGAAGTGCATGGAAGAATGGATACAAAAATGCTTTCACCAGGAGTACTATACGAAGTGTCATTTGTTGCAATGTTAAAAGATCCAGCTCAAGGCTGGGAAGTTCCAGTGAACGTTAGGCTTGCTCTTCCTGGAGGAAAGAAACAGGAGCACAAAGAAAATCTGATAGAGAAGTTGAGAATGCAGTGGATGGAGATCCCAGTTGGCCAATTTGTGCTATCAGCACAAGATATTAAAGGCGAGATGGAAATCTCAATGTATGAGTATGAAGGTGGGATGTGGAAGCAAGGGCTTATCATCAAAGGTGTTGTCATCAGAGCAAAGAACTAAGTTTTAGACAACTAGAAACACAGATCTTATTCTAGTATATGGTCATAAGAGAAAAACTGAAATATACATATCAAAATGGATTGAACTTTAAAGTATTGGGGGCAATATATATTTACACATACTAATATTTTTATTTAATTTTTCTTAGTTTAGATATAACTAGCCCTTACAATGTATGAAATAATCAGTCTATCAAGTGAGAAGCCTTGTTTATTTATGCTAACTCTCTTCCTTATTTAAGCCTTATTTATCTTTTCCCTATTACAGTGGAGATTATTACTAATGGACAATAAGGATTGACCTTTGAAAGCTTTCTGTCTTCTTTCTTCCAAACTCAGTCATTTCACATTTGAGAGTTAGTTATGTAAATACTGTCTACCAATCTAGAGGTAAATGAAATTATTCCCAATTTATTTGTCGCAATGACAAATTTCCCAAAATAGCATACCTCAAAGTAATAAGTGAAAAATTTATAAATTGTTATTTAAAAAATTAAACACATCATAGTTGTATTGTACCATCTTTTGCTGTGAAAGTATATGTCAAGAACAATTTGGAATAAAGAGGAGAAATAGAAATCAGACTTTCATTTATTAGTCCAAGACACTCATTTATACACATGTAATCAACTATACACCCACACAACTCTCCAACTAGCACAACTATTATGTAAGTTAAAATTCTCTATATCAATATCACAATAAGCTTAGTGTAACTGAAGAACTAGTTCATCTAGAAAGTTTGAGCTATTAGGACCAAAGCCATGATAGTTTTATATTATATTTAATATGTTTATGCACATAAAGTCTCCTTTAATTTAGGCCTGAAATGAAAAATATTATAAATTCATCTATATCATATACTAAAATTTTTTAATTAAGAAAGTGATAGTAAAATAAAGAATAAGTCCACTTACTAAATTGATTTTAGGATTCATTTTGGAAATTAGTAAAGAATAACCTTTGCATGCACTAAAATGGCTGAAACCAAAACTGATCTATCAAAAACACAAAATTTTCCTCCATCCATCCAGTGACTGTACCAAAACTGCAAGTCTGTGCTGCTTAGGAAAATTAATGGCTTGCTTGCTACATATTTTATTCCATGCCCTATTTTATGGTACAAGTGTTTATGGATTTCGAAATCCATAAACTTAAAAATTCAGCCAAAAAATAATAGTGGGGTGTGCGATAACGGTGGAGGAATGGATTTTGGCTGGTGAAAATTTCTGGGATGTATGCTAGCGGTGGGGTGTGTGACTAGAAAAAGGGGGTGCCAAAAGAAATGGCTGCTTCCTTGCTGCATCAAGTGCGAAAGTCCCGTGACTGTGTCGAGCTATTTCAAGCCCAAGCCCAAGCCCACTGGTTATTAATTTCTTTATTTTTTATTTATAATTTTATCTCAACAAAAAATAACAAATAAAGAAATACAAGTAGGTATATATTAATAGATTTACATGTAACATTTCTCATTTCAAACTGCTTAGTTTAAAAGTAATAATGATATATTTCTTCTATAGTCAATCACTGTGATCTTTCAAGAAATGGGTCGCACCTCTTTCTCAAAATTTGGCCATTACTTGCGTTTAGCATTAGTTCAAGGAAAAAATGATTGCACACTTGGTGATACACTCTTTGATTTTAATTTATTTATACCGGTAAAATTATAAATAAAAAATTAAAAAATATATATATAAAAAAGTAAGTGTGAATATATAGATATATGTATAATAATGATGTGTATCAATTTGGTCTCGTACTTGATTGGTTACATGCTTGGTGCTGTTGGAATCTCACTTAATGGCTTCTTTCTAAATTTGACTTTGGAATTTTAATATATATGAATTCAATGGTGATGATATGAAGTTCAATGTGTTCACCCAAACTTGTGGTCTAATTAATTAGCTTTGGTTATTTAATATCTTCCTATTTTTAATAGAAAGAATCAAAGAAAAGAACCTAGCTCCCTTTTGAACAGTTCATCCATTAATGGCATTTACTAATTAAACTGATTCCCTTTTGTTTTCAAGTTAGTATTAGATGCATGATACTTTATTTTCTTGTGGAAGACAACTTTTATATATTCTTCTTTATTCGACCGATCACAAACATATATATATATATATATATATATATATGTTGTTCCATTTCTCTAGCCTGACAATGTCTATAAAATGTTGCTTTTATAAACTTTCCTCACAACAATCTGCTTCATCAAGGGAAAACACATATAGAGGAAAGAAAACAGAGAGAGAAGTGGAGGAGGAGGAGGCTTAATCCTAATCTTTCAAGAATCCAAAGATGGCTTTCCGAAAGCCTCATCAGAAAGCTGATCCTGGAAAGGTGATTGGAGTTGAGGTAAGTTCATTCTCTTTATAGGCAGAGCTTCGAATTGAAGAGGGCGAGATTAAAAAACATAAAAATACAATGATTTAAAAATTGGACTGAATCAATCGGTCAAATTAGTTCAACTAGAAATTAGAGGTCTAGTTAGTTAAGATTCAAGAATGAGGAGACAGAAATAAAAATCACAACAAATTATACAAATTGAATTTTTTTTTAGTTCCATTGTATCCTTTGACTAGAAGAATACTCAATTTGAAAGCTATGAAAGTAAAAATAGTATTACTCTCTTAAATTTAGGTCATATCATACAAATTTCAAAAAAATTTCAGGCGGCGCAAATATATATCACGATGGACAACATGATTTTTCCCCTCTTCCGCGTTCATCTATGCATATGTATGTATATATATATATATATAGAGAGAGAGAGAGAGAGAGAGAGAGAGAGAGAGAGAGAGAGAGAGAGAGAGAGAGAGAGAGAGAGAGAGAATTTTTTTTGTTTTATATTTACTATCTTTATTAATTTTATCCCTTGAAACTTCATACTTTATATTTATTAGTCATTTCTTATACTTTAAACTTTTAGCAATTTAATTAACTTCCATTCATGAGTTTAAGTAAAAGATATTTTAAGAGTTAATGACAAAATTGATAGTTCGAAAGTCTAAAAGATAAAATTAATAAAAATTTTAAATATAAAAATAAAAATTAATAAACTTAAAATATGATAAATTAAATTAAAAAATGATATAAGTGTTTTTCTCAAATAATTATGATAGAAGTTATTTTTTTAAAAATATTTTTCTAAACTCTTAATGACTTTTAAGGGTCGAAAATGTTTTTTTTTTTCTTCTGAACGAAGGAATTTTCTTTTCTTTTCCTGCTTTTGAACGAATGTTTATATTAATGATGAAAATATTTTCTACTAAAGTTTATTTAATTATTTTTTTTTGGCAGAAGTTTATTTTACTAATTGAAATTGGGGACTTGAGGTTCTGGAATTGCATCCGAGCTAATTAAAAATAGAATAACTAATTTGCTTGCAGGATGTTGGTTACACGTTTCGGCCGAAAGGACTCGACATCACGTGGGGGGCTGATTCTCGTTATTGGAACGTACCTGAGTAAGTATCATAATCAAATAAAATTATATTATTTTTCCTTAAGAAAAATTCCTTGTTGCAATTAATTTTTAGTTTTGTTATTCAATAATAATATAATTAAGATTTAAATACACAACATATCTTTATAGTTTGGGTTAATTTTAAACAAGATTTTTATAGTTTATATTTTATTGAGATTATTATACTTTAAATTTTTTTTTCTTATCATTAATCTCCATTATAATACCGTTGGGGGTTTCGATAAAAGAATTTTTTTTTTTTTTTGAATTCAAAAAATTCTAACTTAAGATTTTTGTTTCTTGTGTTTTAGTATAAATTTTTTAAGAAATTAAATTTTAAAAAACATGTTTTTTTTTAAAAAAAATTAATATAAATTTTATCAAAAAGAATTTATAAAAAGATATGAGATTTCAATTTCTCAATCTTTTAAAAATATTAAATGTATATTTCATTAAATGATGACAAGGCAAACAATATACCAATGTGGCATTTATATGGAAGACTTTTTTGCCAAATCAACTATGTCTGTGTAGCACTTCTCCTGGTTTAGATTTTTCTATTCGTATAATTTTAAAACTGCTTTATTATGATAAATAATTTTTAGAAATATATTTTACAATATTTTAGCCCAAAAAAGGTACTTAATTGTTTATAAGATACTTCTATACAGTTTATACATAGATAGACGTGATTCTTAATTAGGATATATAATTTTAAGATTTCAATGGATAATGTTTAGGACTCGCTGATTGCTCTTATAAATAAAACTAAAGCATCAACTTTTAATAAGATGCAGTGACTTTGTTATGCAGTATGCTTGAGTCATTTCAACCAATTGGATTAGTTTATAGACACTCTTTTTTCAAGTTTGATATTTTTATTTTTAAATTAAGAATTGCTTTGAATAAGTTTAACCAGGTGAGTTCCAATTTTTTCTGGTTAAATTGGTCTAAGTCCATCAAATTTTAAAATACTCTCTTTAGTCTTTATTATAAAATATTTTATAAAAAAATTTGGTAATTTTTATTATAAAATATTTTACAAATCTAACGAAATATTTATTTTTAATAATCATCATTTGTAGGGCCATCTTGCCCCTGTTTTTTTAACAACTCCATGGTATTACAATAATCAAATATTGTTCACAAGGTTCTATGTCCTCTCATCCTCTCATCCAGGCTTCTAATTTTGGTCATCTCATGTTCTAGCTATCTCTGAGACGCCCATTTTTTGACAACTCTATGGCAGATCTTAGGAGAGAACAATATTTTTTGCCCTCTAAGGGAGGACCATCTTGCCTATCACATGCACCTCTTCACATTTCTCCATTACAAATTAATTAATATTATACAATATTTAATATAACAGCATAGATTTTGTTATATATAAAATAAATAAAAAGAAAAAGAAAGCAAAGCCAAAACTTTTTTCGCCATTTCTCTTATGAGATCCAGCCTCCCCACCAAGCATGCTTCTGTTTTAGTTTATATGGGTAAAGAAATCTTAATTGGTAAAAAAAAAAAAAGTCGCACATAACTTGGCTGTAGATTTCTTGATTTTTAATTGAAAAAGTAAAAATTATAAAAAAAAAAAAGGGGGGGGGGGGGGGGGAAAAGTTCACTGAACAGCACAGTGCCGAACATCAGTAGGAACAGGAACGACAGAGAAGGAACGAGGACAGAAACAATACCGAGATCAAGCTTCTTGTTCCTGGGGCAAGAGATAATTTACTCCAAAATATACATGCATGAGATAATTAAGAATTAGCTTATTATGGATGGTAAATTCCCAACTTTCATGTGTTAGATATAAAATATTTCTGATTTTTATTTTTTAATAGCTTAAATTCTTAGGTTAATTTATTTTTAATATATTATGAAGGCCTTTTTAATTACATAATTTTAAAAAATGAATCATTCTACAGTTCAATCTCAAGGGCTTTTGCTTGTGAGGATGTACAAGATATAAAACCATTTGGAGCCTATAGGATTTTGGGTTTGAATTGGTACTTGACACTATCAAATTTATATATCTTAAATGTTGGTGTTGAAACACAGATCTTTAATTACTAGATGCATTATGTTGTTAGTCTAGAGTTTTTGAGTAGGCTATAGAAATACACACACATATATGATAATTGAGTGTTATTGCAAATTATTTCAGGGATGGTCCTGCAGAGTTGATACAGGTTTCTTGGCTAGAGGCAAACGGTTCAGCCAAGGTAACCCATGGAAAGAAGTACCGAGTTAAATTCGAAGTGTCACTTAAGCCAGATTCCTTTGGTTGGAACGGTACCGGGGCTTTGATCATGGCCAAAGTTGGGAGAACTGGAGGATACCTATATAAGGAGATGACTCTGAATAAAACTGGGAGATTCACTATCCCCGACAATGGGCTTGAAGTGCAAGTGCCAGCTAATGCATCAGACCCAACCATTTATTTTGGTCTCTATGAAGTCTGGTCTGGAAAATGGAAGGGTGGACTTGAGATTTACAAAGCCATTATCCAACCAGCTTAAGTAATCATTCACTTGTTGCTTTCTGCAGTCTCTTGCATCATGAAAACCCTATTTCATATATGTAATGACAAGAGCCAAATGTCATCTGCTTTGTATTAGGGCATGAGTGTGTGCAGACCATGATGATATATATGTTCTTGCCCAAAATATTAAATATCAGTGCATGTGAGAATAAAGATACAAGATTAATACTGCCTTAGTGAGCATGTTTTGGGAGAGAATGGAAGGTAAGGTAAAGATTTAGGATACACATTCTCCTTGTTTGGAAGTATTAGTTTAGGAAGGTAAGGATTTTTTATAGTCTTTTCAATTTTTTTCTTAAGTTATTTTTCTGGTTCTTTAAATTAAATAATTTTAAAAGAAGAACTAAAAAAAATTTACCCATATACTCTCTCATTAATATTTTGAAATTATTTCTTTCTCTACTTCTTCGTACATATAATAGTTTATCAAATTTAATATATATATAGATATATGTATGTAATGTATGTATATACATTTTATATGTATGGATACACGCACCGTACACAAATACATATACACAAACACATATTTATCTATTATATATATATATATATATATATATATATATACACAGGATACATCTAACTAGACACACACACATTATGGGAAGATTTTTAAAATAAAGAGATATTTCTTTCAAAGAGCCATGTCTTTTAAATTGACATTTATATAAAAATTCATATAAGAAAATATGATACTTATTCAAAGGACACAACACTAAAGTCATTAAGGTTGGTTATATAAGTTAAAAGATATAAAAGTAGTTATAATGCCTTTATAAAACGTTATTGGTGAAAGATTGTATTTTCTCATGAAAGCTCCGCACAATTAAAAGTTACAACTTTTCACGGAATGATTAATAGCTATTGACAAAGTTTGTGTTAGTTGATGAAACTTTCTCATTTGAAAGGTTATATTTATTGAAGATGTTTGTCTCTTTAATGGATAATCATGTCCAATGAAGAATTATATCTCTTTATGGAACAACACAACTTGTCTCTTTATAGAAGAGTTATGTCTATTCATGAAGCATCTATTCATGTTTATAAATAGACAATTCCCACCAACATTCAAGCAAGTTATTTAGAAGTTTTTTAGTAGGTTATAAGTGTTCACAAATTCACTTACCTTTACCTTAAGTGCATACAAGATAAACAAGTAAATTATTATTTTGTAAAAGTCATTATTGTCTTGGCTTGAGTTTTGAGAATACAAATCATACTCAAGGATCTTTATTGTATCTTAAAAGAGATTCACTATCAAAAGGTTGTTATTGGCAGGTGAATCAAGCCTAAAAGAAAGTGGCGTACTACCTTTCGCAACCCTCTACTTTAACATCCGTCACCCTCTTCTTAATTTTTTTTTTAAATTTTAATAATGCCCTTAATGACTCTTTAGTTCGCCCTCCCTCCAAATGCCTGTGTAGAGCTGTTTTAAGATAAAAACATCCCTCTAAAGGCGTTAGGGTGAGAAGATATATGTATTTGAAGAGGCGTTGGAGTGAAATATATATATATATATATATATATATATATAGTAAGGATAAATTGTCTATAGTTATCATAAAACCTCACATTTTTCTCCTCTCACAATTATGCTCTCAAATAAGAAGGAAGATAGAACTTCTATTTTCCTTCACTCCCTTCCTCATTGTTCCTCTTTAATTCCCTCCCACTCTTTTCTCTGTAAACTTCCAAGCATAACCAAAGAAACAAGAAATTAAATAAATGGTCTGTATATGTGCTTGAGCTGATTTGTAATAGATCACATAAGCCCTTGAGTTATATCTGTTATTTAGAGTTATATATGTTTTTATTAAAGTCTTGTATTGGTTATGTCAAACTCCAGAATTTATTTTCTTTAGTTTTGTAATTTGCTTGATTAATAATATAATAGGATTAGTTTTCAGAAAATATAGAAGGAACGATGAATTGAACATTATAAAACTTTATTATTCTCTAAAATCATAATTTTTCTACTTTCCAAAAACTGAATACAATTGTAGACTGTGATTATAGTTAATATATATCAAGTTAGTGTTAGGCGTTGAGTGGTACTAACATCATATTATTAGGGATTTTAGGTTCCATGTTCGAAACTTCAGTCGTGGCAAAAAAATAAAAAATAAAAAATTGACATGTATGTAAATTTAATTTCTACTTTTCCACTCATGCCCCAATTAAGCACACTCCAAAAGATTAACCCTAAACCAGTGTAATCCAAAAGTGCTGCTTATTTTGCTTTTCCTGTTAAGTATGATCATTCACTTCCAAACTATTATATTGACTGAGGGTTAGGTTTAATGAAAAGAGCTAATCTTTCATAAAGTGATGAATCATAGTTTGATCAATTTCAATTGAGAAAAATGCCTATATATATTACTCAACCAATGCCTTGAGTGGGGTTACCTTAAAATAAAGAACACTTGTGTGACACTAGAAAAAAAAATTCAAACTATTATATTACCTTATAAACTTCATTATTTCTTTGCTTCTCTTTTGTTATATGTATGTGCATATAGTAAATATAGTTCACAACATGTTTTCACTATTTTAAACGGCTTGGTATTTTATCATTGTTAATATGCACCAAAAAAATAAAAAATTACATATAAAAGTTAATCAGTCAGTGAACCAATTCCTAAAATAACACACATCTACACCCGCACACCAGCCCATAGCTTAATACTAGTAATTGTTAAAAGAAACATTTTATATATTTTCAAATACTCTCAAATGGTTATTTAACACTAAATTTATGTAAGTCATTGGGTATTGGCATGGTGCAGAAAGACTTGGATAAATTTTAGGAGGTTAGGTTGAAAGCTCTGTTAAAAAATTAATTTTTTCCTCGTCAACAACTAGCCATTAGATTGACAAATGAGCTTAAAAACGGGAGAACTCAAATTGCCTAGCTTATTAAAATACTGGGACCAAATTATTGTTTTAAATAGGAGGGACTAAGATGAGAAAAGAAAATAGGTCTGAGACGTTCAACCATGTGGAATTTGCTTGCCACCATCAGCAAAAGCAATAATTCTGCCATGATGCTTCGCTTTGAATTTAAGCGAATTAAAAAATATATATATCAAAACTAGCAATGTTAAAACTTGTTAATACTTATTAATAACATATTTATTTTCAATAACTTAATCATGCTTATAGATTATTATATATTACTCCAGTTCTAATATAAGACGGGCTTTTAGAAAAAAAAAAAAAAAAATTGGTCCAATTTATAAGACAGTGTGTTGAAAAAATAAAAAAAAAATGTATTAATTGCTGTATATAGTGGAATATGAGGAATATGCAATATGTGCATCCATCATTATTTTTGATTAATAGAGAGATTGAAATAAATCATTTAATTATTGCAATAAATTAAGATAAAATTAAAAATATATGATATTTTTTTGTGAAAACTAAATATAAAATAAAATTCTTTTTAAAATGTATGAAGTAATTAAATCTGTTTTATATTTAAGAATATTTAAGAGTGAAGAGTTATTTTTTTAACAAATAAAATATGAAATGAGATAGAAAATGTGAGTCCCCGTAAGCCACACCCAGTGTCTTGTACCTTTGAATTTTTATTGACTTGATGGATGTGAGACTGCAATTATCCTTGAAGATTGAACGGTGTCCATAGATGGCATAGTGAACAAGCATCAAAAGCTGTGTACTGCAGTGATGGAATCTGCTTGCCACCATTAACAAAAGCAACTATTCTACCGTGATGCTTTGCTTTGAATTTAAGCAAATTAAAACATACATATATACTGCAGCTGTGAAAAAAGAAAACTAGCTACTTTCAAACCAATATTCGTCATACGCTCTCTAGAATATATTGAGTAAAAAATAAAAAAATTTTAATCAAGCTGTGTGTTGAAAGAATGAATTTTTTTTTTTTTTGTTTATATTAATTGTTGCATGTAATGAAATATAAGAAATATGCAATATGGTGCATTATTATTTTTAATTAGTAAAAAAATTGAAATAAGTTATTTAATTATTATAATAAACAAGTATAAAATTAAAAATATATGATATTTTTATGAAAATAAAATATAAAATAATTTTTTTAAGATGTAAATTAGTTAAATCTATCTTATATTTAAGAATAAAGAGAATAATTTTTTTTAACAAGTAAAACATGAAATGAGACAGAAAATGTGAGTCACCCAGAGCTATGTGTACTGCAGTGATGGAATCTGCTTGCCACCACTAACAAAACCAATTATTCTGTTGTGATGCTTTGCTTTGAATTTAAGCTAATTAAAATATACGTATATACGGCAGCCACGTAAAAAGAAAACTAGCTACTTTCAAACCAATATTCGTCATATGCTCTCTAGAATATATTGAGAAAAAAAAATAAAAAGAAATCAAAGGATGGAAGCCCATATTATACAGCTTGGTGACCTTTCAATGGAAATTAGTTGTAGTTGTGTCAGAGAATTGTAATAATATTTCCCTCTGTGCTCATGGGAAGTAGCCACAGTAAAACCAATCTTGGCAGGGAGTATGTTAAGTGTACTGAGGATGCTGCTGAAGCATGTTTGGATGACTCTATTAGGGTTGAAATGTCCAAATCAGGAGATGGAAGTGACAAGGTTGTTCATTGGGACATGGCTTATAAAATTGGTCTCGGAGGCTGCTTTTTCTGTCTGAAGAATCACAAGAACAGCGTTGAACTCAATTTACAGGACAGCACTGACAATACAAGCCAACTTCAAGTGAAGATTGAAAGAGATGGATTTGGTGGGCTTCCATGTAAAGTTGATAGCTGCTTCTCATTGGGTGAACAATTTTCTTCTCTGAAGGATTACCAAGATTGTTCGGTAGAAACTACTATCATATCATATCGATGTTCAAAAAGAGAGGGTCTTTTGGTTGTGGAAAAGAAGTTGAATGCTAATAAAAATCCTTACATGGTAACTTTAGCACACTACTATGTCCATAAAGATTTAGGGTTGTCTGCTGTGGCAAGAGTTCGTGGTGTTTCGGTCGAAGTGGAAGGTCCTTACAAACACCCTGCTAATGATTTGCGTAAGGTTCTTGATCAAACCTGTCGTAGTCGTGTATGGACTCCTACTGCATGCCCTCATTGTTGTACTACACCGCAGCATCAGCCGAGCCGCGGTGTCTCAAATTTTTCCAGGAAATTTCTCAAATATGTTTCATCTAATCAAAGCAGCAATACAGAAGTTGGATCTATGATGATTTATCCTTCTTCTGGCAATTCTGGCGTGCAGAGTTACGGTGCTCTTATTCATAACAGCGGAGACGTTAGCGGTATGTTTAATGGTTCTATGTTCTATATTTTTGGAGACTTGAGTATTAATGATAAGGAAGATTGAGGGAACCCAATTACTGTGGCTCCTAAGTTAGTGGTCCTATGTAAGTCCTTAATCTAGTCTGTTTTTCTCTCAATGGTGCACTCTAGTAGTTGGCACGTAGTTCTTACAGTGAATGTCTTAGATTCAAATCATTAAATAAGATTTTCAGAAAGGTTTATGTAGCCTCATAAAAGGATAATGGCGATGATTATGTATCTGTGTAATGGTTTCTATAGGTGAGTCTAATATTTCTATTATATTTATGTTTCTTTTTTTGCACTGACACATAGTCCTTGAACTATATATCATTTTACTAATAACCTTTTATAATTGTACTATAACTACTTTTATGCCTTTTGAATTATTCAATCAATTTTGGTAATTTTTTATGTTGTGCTCTTTAAAAAAATATATTGACTTTTTATATGACCTTTCATAGAAGTGCCTTTAATTCAATGGACATGACCTAAAGATGTATCTCTTTATCTTAAAAATCATCCCACAATTTTTCATTTATAATTCTTAAATTCAAATTTTCTCTCGTCAATTTAAAAGAGTAATTTTCATAAGATATATGTAAGAATATTTGTAATTCTAATGCTAAATTTAGGAGTGGACACAGGAAGAGACATGCTAATGTCTCATCCTAGTCCAAAGAATTCAAAATAATTTTAGAATAAGACAATTCAAGACTTAGAAATAAGATTAAGACAAATAAAATCTTATCAGAGTATTATAAGTAATATACATAAAAAAAAAAAAAAAAACACTACTTTCTACACTTTTATTATTGCTTTACACACCTCACTCATTCTTATAAAGATAGGATAAGAGAGTCAAAATAGTAATTGAGATATAATTAGGATGAGACCAGGATAATACTTTATAAAATTGATATGGAATGAGACTAATGGAAGTTTGGCATGGGACTAAAGAAATTTTTTGTTCTAATTAATTTTTGGGATGAGATCGAGATAGTCAAATACACAACATGTCCTAAGCCCGTGCCCACTTAGCTAGATCCTTATTTAAAAAGTTTAGTAAAGAACTATTTGTTCTACACATAATGGGTGAATTAATTTCTTTTGGGATCTTTGCAATGAAATGAAGTTTTGCCTTTGGATGTAAACTATTTGATATCTAAAACAATATTAAATATCAATTAATCTGATTAAGACCGGACATAATCATAAAAATAATAAAATTTTTTAATTAAATTTTAACATAATTATATTCTCAAAATTTAAATTTGACATTTTCAATTAAAATAGAATAGCTCCTACTAGCTAATATCTATGCTTGATAGTCCTTTAATTATTTCCTGAAAAAGTAAAAATAATGTTTTTATTTTTAATTTTTAGCTCATTTAAAAAAAAAAAGGTTTTTAATGATAACATTTCATGTTTATTGAATGAAGCATGTTTTCGATACTCATTTTAATTTTCACCCAAAACATTTCATGACAAGAACCCTTCCTAAAAGGTGACTTCCCAAAAAATTCCTCGTACATTGTATTTGTTGTATTGCTCTTTTATAAATATATTTACCATTTACCTAAAAAAACCAAGCTCTAAACTTTTGGACAAACAAATTCTTAACATAATATGTTACTAAAAAAAAAATCTTAACATGACAAGAAAAGTCTCTTTGAAAAAGCAATAGACTTATAATTTATCCATTCTTAAAAGTCTAAATGATATATGTCATCGTGGTACATTGTCAAAGACAAAAAGTAGACACTCCATAGAGGGGAGGAGAATTATCCAATTATGCTCATTGATTAGTAACAAAATAAGCAAATTCATAAATTATGACAGAAAGTAGCAAAAAAATAGGGGTGCAAATTAATCGATAGCAATGTTCCACTGCTTATGGAATCTTTTTGCCACCACTAACTAAAGCAATTATTCTACCATGAGGATTAGCATTGATTTTAATTAAGCAATTACTTCCGTGATATGTTCTCTGGAATCAATTGGGAAAAAAAATCAAAGGTAGGAACCCATGTTTACGTAGCTTCTACTCACCTTTGAATCCCCCAAAAAAAAAATAATATTTATTTTAGTGATTTAGTTGTTCTATTAGATCATCTCTACTGATAGTAATTTAAGTATTGTATAAGTTTTGTGTCTGTGTTGCATAAAAAAGTTCACCATAAGAGTAGAATGAGGTGGAGAGAGTGAAAATAATTCCATCAATCATAAAGGGGGGGAAGTTGTAATTTTTGAAGGAAGAATGAGAAAAATTGTAAAAGTAGATTGATGAGAAATAAAATATATATATATATATATATATAAAAGATAATTTATAAGATTTATTTAAATTTTTTTAGAATTATACAAATAAAAAATTATTTAAATTGTATAGAGTAAAAAAATAATATATTATTATAAGACTCATAAAAATAATATAAATAAATAAAATGTTCAACCCTACTAAAGATGCTGTTAGTCCTCTTAATCAACCTAATGGTGTGTTGATGTATTATAAAAAAAATGGATGTTTACTATTAAACTGTTATTTAAGCATAAGACTCATCACACCTTTTTTTTCACCTTTTTTTTATATTTTATTTCTTATTTTCTTTTTATAATTTTATCACTACAAATAAACTAAAAATAAGAGATTTGCACACAAATTTGTGTAATTTGAAAGAATTTCTTTGTTGCATAAAGATTCAGTAAGAATTTGTCGAAAGAATTCTTTTATAATTCGTTGCATAAAGATCCAGAAAATACCATCTCGCGTACATTGTTTATAAAACTCCGAAATGGCAGAACAAATATTGGAGGGTACTAATAAGGATTTCAGTTCTTCCTCTGCATACCCACTAGAATCAATAGTCCCATAGAAATAACCTATCCCATCTTCTTTTTTTTTTTCCCCCATACCCTGCCTCTGAAAGAAAAAATGAATAATATTTTATGAAATGAAGTCTTGTACAACTCTGAAATGGATCGAGTGAGAAAGAAAAAGAAGCTCCATGCTTGCTCATCCGTAGAACTCATGGGGCAAAACTAGTATTCTCTCATTGATCATAACATTTCAAAATCCTAATTCACAATATATATTTAAGTTCTTAACTTATAATCCTGGGATGTCATCAAATATCAAACCAAAACAAAATACATTAACCTCATGCATCAAACTCAGCTGCAGAGAACAGAAGCATATCACAGTAGTACAAACGGGTAAAAATCTATGTAGCCATCTCTGAGAGAAAGCAGGTAAATAGAGACGCCGCATCTTGCAGATGCCTTGAGCGAATGTCTTGTGGAATTGGAGTATTGAAGACAGTGTCGAAGCAGCTTAACTGTTCATCACGAGAAGAACCCTCATTGATAGCAGATAGCAGTAAATCACATATCTCATCTGCCATCTTTGAATACACCACCCTACAAAATAAGCGGTAAACATTAATACAAAGAAAATGTTTGTAGAAGAACAATCGATTACTATTCATAGAAACGATGATTCAAATTCTTAGTCAGCAAGAAATTTGAAGGATGTCAAATGGTGAATCCCCCATGTGAACAGATATTAGACAGGGTACTACATAAAGGACCAAAAAGCAAGCTTGTTCATAAGTTAAGAGAACACATGCACAACTCAAAAGAACCTAACTAGTCAAAGAAAAAGTAAGTCCTTGTATAAGAGAAATGAGTAAAGCCGCAATTGAGTATTTCAAAGAAAATTGCACTAACTTGCAAAACAATGAATAGAATAAACAGCAAGTGGAAAAGGAAACCATTTAGTGTTTCAGTTTATTTATTTTATTTTCATTTTCTGTTTCATCTCAAGCTGCAATATCCTATTCAGACACTATTAAGTAGTTCAGTGGGGCAATTTTGGAATGGTGAAGGAGAACCAATATATACCTTGCATCAACAGGCAATCTGCTGCCCCAAACTGCCAAGGATTCATTTAGCTGACTGATAAAATCCTCACAAGCAGCATTTTTACTCTGAAGAGAATCCTGGAGGGGGAAAAAGAAGAAGAGAACCTCATGAAAAACAAAAGAGGAAACTGAACCTTCACTAGGGCCTGTTTGCTTTAGTTGTTTTTTGTTTTCATTTCCAATGAAAATGAAAATCAGGCCTGAAAATATGTTTGGTTAGTAAACTGGAAATGTTTCCACTAAAAATATTTCCTAAAATGAGCTGAAAACTGAACAAAAAAAAGTTGTTTTCAATGTTTTTGGAAATGGCTAGTGGCAATTTTGTTAATTTTGAACTTTTTTTATTTTCTATTCGACACAAAAAGATTAGTAGTTCAATAAAATTCATTAAACATGATTAGTAGATACTAAATAAATATAAAAACAAGTGAAAATGAAAATAAACAAACATGTATTCAGAAAATAAAAATAGGAAATGGAAACCAAACAGGCCCTGTAGCACAACTATATTTTCAGGCTCCAATTTATCATAACTGGTTCAGAATGAAGCTTTAATTACAGTTTACCGTCAATTTCAAACCGCATGTACTTTGAATTACAAGAACCAATTCTTACATAAATGATAATGAGGGGCAGGGCCCATTTTCTATATGGTATACATGGTTATATTAAGTTCACATACCAATTCAGTCATGGAATTGTTGTCCGCCTGAAGTGAATTTCTCATCAAATAAAATGAAATATAAATGCCAGCTCCAAACTCCCAGTTCTCTATTTCAGATTTATGGGCCTCCATGGATGTTGCAATTCTCCATATCTCAGTGTGTTTTGCTGCACAAGATAATAAAGAAGTTACTTATTGTGCATCTATCCGAAACTAAATAGACAAACTTGATTCATTTTTCTGCTACTCAACGAGGACTTAAGTAATAGTGCAATTTTCAGCAATAAGGGTAAAATTGGAAATGGATAAATTAACGCTGGGATATTCTGCAGTTACACATTTAAAAAGCACAAAATTACCAACAATTCATCTTTTCTTTTCTATAGTTGTCATCTTAACTGCAGTTTGATGATTATTGTCACTAAACAGAATAACTAAAGCCTGAGTTGCTGAAGCTTCTTCCTAGTTAAAATTATACAAGGTTATTTGCCAGAGAAATTCAAATACTTTCATTTCCTACTTAAGACTAGCTTGTCAAATTTTTTTCTTTTTTTAGATTTTACAGATAATTGAGAAGAGATAAAAAAAAAGTTCAAACAAGGAGAGTAAGAGGTCCTCCTAAACAATAAAAACAAGTGAATCAACAGAAATATACGATCATAAGAAGATTAGATAATATGATTAGTAGAATCTGCAAAAATTACTACATACAAAAGTTCACTACCACAACAGAAAACCCAGCAATTACAAAAAGGTACCATGACAAAAGATAGATTAATTTCTTTTTCTTTAAAGTGCATTCAGCAATTTATTTTTTCCTTTTTTAAACAAACAGCAGATGATTTACCAGACAAGAACAATCTGTGAGCAATTGAAGTTATGAAAATTGTATGAGCTTTCTGCCAATTTGCACATTCAAGAAAGTGCTCAAGAGCCTTAGGGAGATCCCCATTATAATTGTAATAAACTCCCTGCATGCCAACAAGAAAATAATTTAACTAACAGAAGGAGATGCATAATGAAAAAGTCAGAAATTCCAAGAATTTTCAAGTAGAAGCAAACAATCATTATCCAGCGAAGAACACCAGAAAAACAAATTAAAGCCATTTCACTGGAAAATTAAGCATAATACAGTGTTTGAAAGAATCTGAAACTCATGCAGGTAAAAGATTCATTATCTATTGAATTCATAGTATTATCAGCATTTGATATGCTCATAATACAAGAAAGACAACGAGCATGAAAATTATGCAATTTCACAAACTGCAACAAATAATGCATACCATAGCTTCATGAAGCCATTCTGTAGGAACACCCAAGTTTTCAATGAATTGACGTTGGGATTCATCTGAACTCCAAGTTTCACAGTATTGGAACAATATTTCTCGAATTACATTTACTTGAAGATATGGATAATCTTCACGATGGGGCAACTGAAGGACCACATAAATGGCCCAATGACATTTCCCCAGGCACAACAGTTGAGAAACAAGCCCCATATCTAGAAGATGAAGATCATCAGAATTGATAACACCAACAGATTCCAAGACTGCACGTTGATGCCAGAGCATATGGTAATCAAGTGGGTCAGGAGTTGAAGAGAAAGCACTGAACATAGTCTTCAGAAATTGGAATTCTGTCTCTTCACTAGCATGAAGAAGCATGAGGTAAAATGAAAGGTCATAGTGATCTCCCAAATTCCAACTTATAGCCTCCTTTGAAGGTCCTTCATCAATGAAAAGGGGAAGAGGATATGGAGCCCTTCCCTTGTCAAGAAGATGCTTATAAGTCCGGAAAACAATGGGTAATGAAGTGTTAGGTGGTAATCGGTACCACATCAATAAACCCAAGAACCTCCTCCAGTCAATCTCAACATCCTGCAAAGCTCCTTGAACATTTCCCGAAAGCAATTCATAGAGTTTCAACCTGTCCCTCTCAATGAAATTGAAGTCCAGTCCGTTTTCTCTCCAAAGATCAATTTGCTTGGCAACATCAGAACGATTCACAGTGGAACCACCAGCCTGACTTAACAAACAAGCCAACCTTACATCTCCTTTGGACACTGCCAATTGCACAGCATCACCTAGCTGCCGGCCAGTCAGAAGTACAAAAATATGCTGTAGATAATCAGAGTCATTCAAAGAGCTTATTTGATTTTGAACATGAAGGGAAACACTCTCTTGCAACCAATAACTGAACTCTGCCCTTCTCATAAGAGGGAGTGCTTCTTCATCAACATCTTGACTAACTTCCTTCATATCCTGCATCATATCTTCCTCATTATCTGCACCCAGTGATTCTACTTGTCCTTTTTGTTCCCTCTCAGAAAAAAGAACTCTAATTAATTCCCAAGCCATTACTTGGTGTGTCAAACCCAAACTAGTAGAGGAAGATAACCCAGGAACAGCCAACTGCCTCTCAACAATATCATAGTAACCACGAGTTATCTCTGGCAGCATTGTACAGTTAGCCTCAACATTTTGAAGCCTCAGTTTGCATGAACCAATTTCAACCTCTCTCATCACATGCTTTATTTTTTCTTTGTGAAAATTTAATGGAATGTCAAAAGAAAACTCAATGAGTTCCTCTCTTACATTGTTATTTTCATCCCTAACTAGTTTGTCGAAAGCAACTTTCTCCAAATTGACAACAGATGATAATACCTTGTGATCATCACCACTTCCTACAGGTGCACCAGCATGTACAAGGATGCCATTTGGTCCCCATCCTACTCGAAATGACCTACCCATGAACAAACCAGCATCAACTATGTTGTGAACATAGTTTCCAGATACGGGAGTTTCATACTTGAGGTCTAGTTTAAAACCTGCTTTCATGGTCTTAAGAGGCATGCCTTTATTTTGCTGAACCATCAGAATGGATCCTGGAGAATTTGAGTCAAAACTTCCATGTTTATATTCAAGTAATGGAAGGGGAGTTTTTCGTGCAACAGGGGGACTAGATCTTTGGATCATTACCTGAGCAGAATTGTGTAAAGGTCTTACATACTCCTTACCAAGAGTTGATTTCTCACAGATGTCCTCTTCTACTTCCTCATTGGGAAACATCAACAATCTCATTTCTCTCATCTTTACTGGATCAAGCCTAAGATGAGCGGGTAAGGAATGAGAAAGATCAATTTCAGTAGCATTTGTTGGAGTTTCTTCAGCATCATCATAAATCTCAGCATCTTCCATTTCAGCAGTATCATCCACCTCAGCGGGATCTTGAATTACAGCAACATCATCCATAGTGATATCTTCTTCATCATCTTCGTTAAATCCAAATCTACTGAAGTGCTTAACTAAGAATTTCCATTCACCATTAGCTGGATCAAAGGAAATAAAGTCTGCCCCTTGTCTTTCTGTACATTGTCTTAGTTTCCTCATTAGAACATTTAGCTGCAACTCCTTAGACTTCAATGACCAACAATCTAGTATTAAAACTACTTCGGCAGCCTTGTTAAGGCCCTGACCAACTGGAGGCTTATTATTTTCATCATTGTATACAACAATTTCATGCTTATGAAACCTCACAAGTTCATCTATATTTAACCCCCTGACATCAGTTTTCTCAAGATACCTGACAGACCCATAACCATATCTTCCAACAGTAAAATCTGGAATCCGGCTGCAGTAACCAGGATCCAGGAATTCCTGTGTTGCTAACTCTTCCAAGGATGGTTTGGTATAATAATCTGGAGAGTGCAAGATTGGTAAGGAAACTTCCATTTCTTTCATTATCTCACTTGATGGAGTACCATTGTCTTTAGAAACCCTTCTCCTCTTGCAATTATGTAAGATACATGAATCGGAAATGCATCTTGCATTAGATTCTTCCATGCAGCCAGCACCTTGCAACATGAATGATATCCAAATGAATTCCCAGATAAACTATTATAGTTGCATTTTCAACAATGATGTCAAACAGAATTCCCTGATAGATGAAAAGTATATCAGCTTGGATTCTATCGTGGATGCAATTAGACAACTGCTATTTAAGTGGGATTTGCTAAAGCAGAACAATCAAAGCAAGAAAGCTTGCAATATATTAAGTAGCTGCAATCATGACCTGCAAGGTCAAATGAATATTTCATCCTAGAAAACCATCATAAATCAGGATAATGCTGAATAGAAGCATCACACTGGACGGTGATATTTGAAATGTTGAATCTATCAAATTAATTAAACAAACCGCATGTGACATTTGAAAAATATGACGGTATTTTCCTTTTTCTTTTTTTTTTTTGTGCAAGAAAATAATGCCAGGCTTGGAAGTAGAGGAAAATTAATTAACATAGAGATGGAGGGGCTAACTGTGGATAGCAGCAGCAAGCAACAAAACTTTGACTTACCCATCAGGATAACGAAAAGGAAAGATCAGTTACAGAGTAACAATTCATCCCTCTGAGGACAGTAAAGGCAAAACCCAACCCTAATCAGTACAAATTTGACTGAGAACAATATCATTTGAAAATTCATATTCACAAAATCCGACAACCACCAATAACTCAGCTTCCCTCCGTTTTACTCTAAAATTTCACACACGACAGGGAGACAACACATTAACACCGCAAAGAGAAAGGACAAAACTTAGAAAAGCAGGCAAACAAACCTGAAAGAAATCGAACTCCCAGAAATAAGAGAAAATCCTCGAGGCAGGAATTCAACGCGTTCTGTTGTATTCTCGTGGCAGTGGGTAGTGTTGCAATGCAAAGAACTGACCTAGCATTTCATCTACATTTGCCGGGAATGGAAATTTTCAGAGAAGTGAGAAAAGTTGGAGCCAAAGCCGCAAAGCAGACACCAGTTGGGAAGGGAGAAGCGGGGGTCAAGTGGTCAACAAAGTCCTACATCTTTTTTTTTTCAAAAAAAAAAACGCTTTTTCTCTCTTTCCTTACGGCCCATTCAGTAGTTTCCTTGTGGTGAATTCTCATGGCACGCCCCATGTTTTCTATCAACACAACCCATATGATGGAAGCTTGACGGGAAAGGGTGTGGTTAGAAAATATGAGTGTGCTAAAAGAATTTATCTTTCCTTGCTTGGGTATTTGGTGTTGTTGGCTTAATAAGTTTGTTTTATAGCCGAATCAATGAATGAGTTAGAAAATAACACTAACTGCCCTTTTAGTTTTTTTTTTTTTTTCCTCTTAGCTTTCACTATGAAATTGGGCCTAAGCAAAGTACATAAACCTAAATCTCTGTTCTTTAACTTGTTTTAAATTTTATTTTATTGGTTGAGATTGATTATAAATCTAACTTATAATCCTATCTCATCAGATGAGATTGAGATTGTTTAGGAGATGGAGGTTCATTTTTCCAAAAGAAAGTTATTTTTACTTTTGAAAGTTCTTGTGTTCTTTAAACTTTTGCTATATGGGCTTTCCATTATTTGGTCTCTTCTTTTGTATACTTACATTAAAATTTTAGAAATAAACTGTTAAAGTTACTTTTTAAATTTACTAGGTTGGTAAAAAAATTTTCATATCAATTTATATGAATAAAGTATCATGGATTTATTTTATCCTTATGAATAACAATTTCTTTTGTCTATTTTCTCTAATTGCTTTTCCCTTTCGAGATTGTATTTTTGTTTGGTATCACTTATTTTCTCCTTTTATATTTTTCTCTTATAACGCGGTTCTTCAGCACATCTTAACACCAAAGATTTTAGTCAAAAAAATTAAAATCTTAGACACAGTAAGGGGGGTCAAGAGTCTCTTTGTCTAATTCTGTAATAGGTTTGTATGCGTTATTATCCATTTATAGATAAAATATGCGTCACACAATTTAGAACACTTAGATAGTTATTGTATGCAGTGTTATTATAAAACTTGGCAGAGCAAACATGCATGCTTAGGTTGCTGGTTCAATGGAATTGACCTTTTTTATTAGGGCATGACTTCCATGGGTTATTTATATAAAATATTTAAAAATATCACTTAAAACTATAGTTATCAAATTCATCATTTTTTTATGAATTGTAAATCAATTTGCAATACTAATTTGTGATATTAAAACGCCTCAATTTATCTTGATTCGTGTAGTGGCTCATTAAAACAAACAAATCGAATATGAAGAAAGAAAGTATTCTTCAGTTTGCATTTTTCTTTAACTTTTTTCAATCCTTTAGATTTATACCAAACTTCTATTTTCCTAAAGAATTATCACTAAAAAAAATATAAAATAAAAATTTGTAAAAAAAAACAAGCTATAGTCGTACATGAAAATATTTAAAGATAACATGAATCATAATGTATCCTAACGTACTGAAAAATACTATTCCTTAGTGAATCCTCTTCTTTTAGTCATGAATCGCATTCTCATTCCTATACTGCATACTGAAATTTATCACAAATCTGGTAACTATGCTTAAAACACATTTACTAACAAGTCATTTATATGTTGCTTAGCTGATAAAGAGTAGAGTGTGCTCAACAAAAAAAATTAAGTCTGAATTTGCAAAGACAAATTGAATAATTTTATTGATATTAACTCTGGGTTAAACCAGAATTTAGAGTACAACAACATCAAACACAAACCTTAGTCCTACCATAAGGTATCCCTAACAAGGAATCTTCACCTTCCCCAATTAAAAAAAAGAAGAAGAAGAAGAGAGTTTTCTCCTTCAACACACTGCAATACACCTTTAATCAAATCAAATCATAACATGAAAATAAACTAAATACATTATGAACCAATATCTATGTAGAAAGCTCAATGAGAGACCTAAAGCCAAATAGGGGGAATATCTTGTAATCTTTGAAGCCAGCTTTTGAGAAGATATGCTTCCATTCCTTTTCACTTCTCTCCTTTGCATTAAAAACTGCTGACATGGTAATGTCAAAGAAGAATTTTGTCTCAGTCATTTCATGCTTATCACCTTTTTCATTTATCACAATATCTATAATTATCACTTTTCCTCCTTTGCCTTTTGCCGAAACAGACTCTCTAGATTTCTTAAGTATTTTTATGCAATCTTCATCATTCCAATTATGCAAAATCCACTGCCAAGGAAAAAGAAAATGAATTGAATGATTAGTCATTCTCTTTTTAATAACTACTGAACTTTTGTAAGAGGAAACAGATAGAACAATATAAAAGGGTGCATTGCACATATGTGTACCTTCAATAGAACAGCATCAGCTTGAGGGATAGACTTGAACATATCCCCACCAACAAAGCTCAAAGTTTTGCTGCCTGATAAGTTTGCTACAACTTGTGGAAGATCAAGCACTATGCATTTCAAGTTAGGAAATGCCTCACTTAAAATTTTGGATGTTGTTCCAGTTCCACCACCAACATCAACAATGGAATCTAACCCTTCAAAGAAATCCTTGCAATCACTCAAAGCCAAGTTTACCATTTGAGAATCACATGCCATTGCCTCATTGAAAAGACTCAAATGTTGAGAATTAGTATTGAGGAACATATAGTAGGTATCCCCAATTGTGGTTTCAACCAGCGTTTCATCCTCCGATTGCAACCATTCCCCCAACTGATGGAATACACCAATATATAGTTCAGGGAAAAGCATGTACCGAACCATTGAAGATAAACAAGGTTGAGTGCCTTTGACAAGTAGTTCTGATGTTGGAGTCAAAACATAAGCATCTTCTTCTTCTTCGTTGTTGTTGCCATGGTTGCTTTTGGTTACGGCAAAGAAGCCGTTATGCACCAATAAACGCATTAGTCTGTGCACACATGTAGCCTTTGATGCTGGAACTTGAAGAGCAGACACCAACTCAGAAAGGGTGATGGGTTGGCCATGGTTGTGGATGATGTCTGGTATCACAAACTTGACTGCCCACTTGAGACACATAGGGTTGAGGAAGCTGTATATGTGTCTATACAAGTGAGCTTGAGCTTCAAAGAGCTTATTAACTTTGTGAACATTCATATTCATGGTTGACATAACTGCAGCTGGAATTTCTTGTGTGCTTGAAAGAAAATTCTCGCTAGCTCTGTTTGCAATTGAAGAGCTTTCCCGGCTTTATATAATGTTTAAGAACCCTCAGGCATTATACAAATTTATACACTATTAAATATTTTATCAATATCTGGCTTTTGTTTTTAATTCAGCCCTATGTCCCACCCAACTCTACTCGTGCTTCGCTGCTTTGGCACGTGGACCTTAAAAAAAAGACAACAAAATAGTACAAAACTATTGAAGCTGTACTTGTTTGAAGCATGTGTAAAAATTCTGAGAAATGAAACCAAAGGGTGTCATGGGGCTGTCGTAGTTTGAAGCTGTACTTCTTTGATGCATGTTTAGTCAAAATACGGTGACTCACTAGAGACTAGTCTAGATCGATACCTAAAGTTACAAGATATATATTTTGTTATATTGTTTATAAACTAATTCTATGACCGAACCCTCTTATAGTAAGATATTAGTTGCAAATTCAATTGTTGAGCCATTTAATTGAAATGGGATATCATATTCTATCACAAAATTTGTCCATTCTCTCTAATATTTTCTAAATATTTATTTTTAATAACTTTATAATACTTGTACATTGTTGACTTTAGAGGTTCTACTATAAAAACTCTCTATAAAGGGCAAGTGGCTGGTGGACGAATTTGGGCTTTTGCACTAAAGAAATGCTTATTGACTTAGAGGTTAAATACATGATATAAACGTTATTCAGATGAAATTAATATGAAAATTTCTTGTTGGTGTAAGCTTTCATTGTCATTTACAAGATACTCTACAATCTCAAACTATTTTACTATGTGCCTTTTCTTCTCATTTTGTTCATCCAATTGATTTCCCTAAAATGGAGAGGGAAACTGAAATGGGTGAATGACAACAAAAGTGTGCACAATGACAAATTAAATATTCTATTTCTCCATAGAATTCTTTCCAATGCTAATTTATTCAACAGCACAAAATCTAATAGAGTTGTCCACATGTTAGAGAAATTAAATTTTTTAACAACACCAAGTTCATGTAAACAAAAGGGTATCTAGTCACGAGTTCCATAAAACATTATTTTAATTTTTATAAACTATTCACACACTTCCTTAAGGCAATCTGTAGCATCCGATTTTTTGACTTGACTTCATTATGCTTTTCGAGACAGCTCTGCAGGAGCTACAGTTACTCTTGGATGTTGATGTCAGGGGTGTGCAGTTTTTGAGATTGTATTTTTGTTTGATACGTCTTCTTTTCTCCATTTGTACCAAAAATAAATTTAGTCAAAAAAAAATTAAAATCTTAGAGCTATTACCCGTAGTAAATGTGACCAAGCTTATCTCTGTCTATAATTTGTCTAATCCTGTAATATGTCTACGAAGACGTTACATAATTTATAAACCTTAGATAGTTATTATATGCAATGTTATAATAAAACTTGGCAGCATAGACACGCATAGGGCAAAAAATTTGGAACGAATTGATGTTTTTTTTGGTTAGGGCTTTTGTTGAACAGGTCACCCAAAATATATTTATTAAATTAACTTGATTTATTAATTTATTGGACAACAAATAAATACAAAATTTATTTAACAGAGAAGTTGAGTTTAAATTTATAAAGACAAATTGAATAATTTTATTGATATTAACTTGAGTTAAACTAAAATCTAGAAGACAATAGTAACAAACACAAGCCTTAGACCTAACACAAATATCCTTAAGAGGAAGTTTTCACCTTTCCCAATAAAAAAGGACTATTCTCCTTCAACACAATGCAATATGGTTTTAATCAACTCATAACATGAAAACAAACTAAATAGATTATGCCCCAACATCTATGGAGAAAGCTCAATGAGAGACCTAAAGCCAAATATGGGGAATATCTTGTAATCTTTGAAGCCTGCTTTCAAGAAGATTTGTTTCCATTCTTTTTCACTCCTCTCCTTTGCATTAAACACTGAAACCATGGTTATGTCAAAGAATAATTTTGTTTCAGTCATTTCGTGCTCATCTTGCTTTTCATTGATCACGATATCTATGATAATCACTTTTCCTCCATCGCCTTTCGCTGAAACAGCTTCTTTAGCTTTCTCAAGTATTTTTATGCAATCATCATCATTCCAGTTATGCAAAATCCACTGCAAAAGAGAAAGAGAAAGAATTGAATGATTAGTCATTCCCTTTTAATAACTACTAAACTTTTGAAACAAGAAACAGATAAAACAATATAAAAGGGTGTATTTCATATATGTGTACCTTCAATAAAACTGCATCAGCTTGAGGGATAGACTTGAACATATCCCCACCAACAAAGCTCAAATTGTTGCTGCCTGATAAGTTTGCTACAACCTGTGGAAGATCAAGTACTATGCATTTCAAGTTAGGAAAAGCGTTACTTAAAATTTTGGATGTTGTTCCAGTTCCACCACCAACATCAACAATGGAATCTAGCCCTTCAAAGAATGCCTTGCAATCACTCAATGCCAAGTTGACCGTTTCAGAATCACATGCCATTGCTTCATTGAAAAGACTCAAATGTTCATGATTGGTACTGAGGAACTTATAGTAGGTATCCCCAATTGCGGTTTCAACCAGCGTTTCCTCCTCTCCTTGCAACCATTCCCCCAATTGATGGAATGCGCCAACATACAGTTCAGGGAAAAGCATGTAGCGAACCATCGAAGATAAGCAAGGTTCAGTGCCTTTGACAAGTAGCTCTGATGTTGGAGTCAAAGCATAAGCATCTTCTTCTTCTTCGTTGCTGCCATGGTTGCTTTTGGTTACGGCAAAGAAGCCGTTATGCACCAATAAACGCATTAGTCTGTTGACACAGGTAGCCTTTGATGGTGGAACTTTTAGAGCAGAAACCAACTCCGAAAGGGTAATGGGTTGGCCATGGTTGTGGATGATGTCTGGTATCCCAAACTTGACTGCCCACTTGAGACACATAGGATTGAGGAAGCTGTATATGTGTCTATACAAGTGAGCTTGAGCTTCAAAGAGCTTATTAACTTTGTGACCATTCATATTCATGGGAGACATAACTGCAGATGGAATTTCACAGTGTGTTTTTAAATTGTCCGCTAGCTCTGTTTGCAATTGAAGAGTTTCCCTGGCTATATATAATGTCCCACCCAACTACTTATGACTCGCTGCTTTGGCACATGGACCTAAAAAAAAGACAACAAAATAATACAAAACTATTGAAGCTGCACTAGTTTGAAAATATGTAAAACATTCTGAGAAATGAATTAACTGAAGGGTGTGATGGCGCTGTACTAGTTTGTAGCTGTACTTCTTTGAAGCATATTGCTAGTATTAATTACTTCATCTGCAATACACTTTGCTCCCATCTTATTTGAATTTTCGTGTTTAGTACTCATTCCTCATACTCTAGTCCAGTGCCTAAGTGGTGATGTACAATTGAAAAAGCCATATTTTTTCTTTTGGTAGGAGAAAAAGGGCTAGTTATAAAAAGAATTGATTCCCCTAAAGTATGAGAAGGGACGGATTTGAGTTCATGCTTGTGATTAGGGCAGTTGCCCCACTAATTTTATATATATTCGATATAGGGTGACCCATTATATTGGATCAGTTGTCATCCGAACCAATAATATCGATTTACTAAAAATTCAATCCATTTAATTCAATTACATAGGTGTCAATCACACTGATCCAATGAAATTATTCAAAAACACAAATTTAACTAAATTTAATTTAACAATATGTGTTATTCTTCAATAAATCTAGCATGACAATAATAATAAATTCAATTAAAATCTACATATATTGTTAGTAATATTTTTGTAAAGTTGGTTTGGTTCAATTTAATTAGTTTTTTAAATTGATCATCTAATAATTAAACTGAATCAATCAGTTTTTAAAAAATTTCATCCAAATAATCCGATGAAATAATCGATTTTGTTCAGTTTAAATTAGATTTGTTGAGTTTGGTGTAAATCTAATCACTCCTAAATAAATCACACCTCTGTTATGTATTATTATTTGACTAAATATAGGAAGGAAAGGGACTTGGAAAAATAGTTTGAGATGTGGAGTGGATCCCACCTCTTATTGTATGAGAATATCAATGAAAGCAATTGCTGAGTATCTGGCACATGACAATGAAAGCTTGAAGCACCTGGGAAATTTCCTTATCAACTTTTATTCAGAAGTCAAGTATCATGGATTTAACCACAAAGTCAACAAGTGCGTGTTCCTTTTTGGCTGGCCACATGCTTTTTAATGCATCTGTGAAAAACAACATATTTTTTTTTTAAAAAAATTAATTTAATTTCTTTTAATAGCCATAGACTTGATTTCTCTCTTTATAGATTTGTTTGTTGTAAAATCATATTATTATAATTATATCTCCCAATTAATTTAATAATGTGTCTCAGGATTAATTATAGTTATTAAAATAGAATTATGGTATGTGCAAAAAAAAAAAAGGATTGTAAGTGTATTGTATGAGAAGTTGTTGTCTTGTGTTGAAATTAATAGTAAAAGGTTGTTTCTTTTGATGGTAACGTTGTACATTGGACCCATTGCCAAATTAATTAATAATATAGGGTCATTTTTTTTTTTTCTTATGGGAAAGTTAATATTTGATCAGGTTTTATTTTGGTGGATTAGCTTTATATTTGATCGCGTTTCACACTTGGATTAGCATTACATTTTTTTTTTTTTAATCGACGTCACCAGACATTTTCATAGCTTATTAAATATTGTCAGCAAAGATGTTTAATCATTTTTAGTTATCAAATTGCTTCTCCTTTGAAAGAAGTTGCAATATTATATATAAATTGCGTATCTAGAAGCTAGCCGTACTTCCTCAGCAATATACTTTACTCACATTTTATTTAAATTTTCAGGGCCTAATAAATGGCGATGGAAGGACATTTGACTAAAATCCTCATTAGATAAGGGTCCTTATAAAATAATTCTTTTAAAATTAAAAGATTATAAAATAGTTCCTTAAGTTTAAATGGTAATAAAATAATTTTTTCGTTATAATATCATTAAATAATTGTTGATGTAGATTTATTTATTTTTTATATGTGGACTATTTCATAATGATTAAAATATCATTTTAATTTTTTTTTATAAGAATCATTATAGAATAATTTTTTTAAGATCGATAGTTACAAAATAATTCTTTTTAAATTTAAATAATCATAAAATAGTCATTTTCTCATAACATCATTAAATTGCTTCCCTCTTAGAATATAGTATTTCAAGAATAGAGTAATGATGAGATCGTATGAGATTATCAATAGGATTTTAGGAGGAAGAGAAGCAATTTTAAGATTTTAGGAGTGAAATGCTGAGTCAATTTGTCCAATTATAGTCTACATCATCAAATTATATTATGGAATAGTCCACATATAAAAAAATAGATCTATATGAGTAATTCTTTAATGGTGTCATGATAAAAAAAAACTACTTTGTTACCATTTAAATTTAAAAAGAATTATTTTATAATTATTAATTTTAAAAAAATTATTCTATAATGACCCTTATCTAAAATGATATTTTAGTCAAATGTCCTTCCATCGCCATATATTAGGCCCTGAAAATTTAAATAAAATGTGAGTAAAGTATATTGCTGAGGAAGTGCGGCTAGCTTCTAGATCCGCAATATATAGTTATCCATTTTTAAATATAAAACCTTTTTAATCAATTCACTCATTTTATTTTATTTTTATATTTAGATTTTATAAAAAAATATTATATATTTTTAATTTTAATTTTATTTATTATAATAATTAAATAATTTATTTTAATAATTTTTTACCAAATCAAAAATAGTAGAAGCATTATATTATATATTCCCTTTACTATATTACATATTTTCTATATTCTATTGTATCTATTTCTCATACACACTAATTAATGCAAAAAGATAAATATAAAAAAATTTCATTTTTTCTACACATTATCTTATAAAATAAATTATTTTTTTTTAAGAAAATCGCTTTATATTTAAGATGAGCACAGTTAGCAATTAATATCAATAGTATAATAATGGAACCATAAATGCCATTTACACACTGCACTGGACTGGAGTAAGAGGAATCGGAGAAATCAAGAAAATTCAAATAAGAATAAAATATTTTTTTTCACCTTATTAAAAAATATTATCACATTTTAAATTTATCAAATTAAATTTTTACCTTATAAAATTTATACTAAAGTTAATTTTTTAAAAATTTATCATTGATATAATTTTTTATAATGTAATAGTTAAATTTGTTAAATTTAAAATATAAAAATTTTATTTAAAATTAATAATAGTGTATGGAGATGACGTTATAAAATTTATATTAAAATTAATTTTTAAAAAAATTATTATTGATATAATTTTTATAATATAATAATTAAATTTATTAAATTTAAAATATAAAAATTTTATTTAAAATTAACAATAGTGTATTTAGATGACAAAAATATATTCTAGAAGAAGTAATTAATGCTAGCAACGTGCTTCAAATAAGAACAGCTAATAAGCCACGTGACATCCTTCCGTTAATTTATTTCTCAGAATGTTTGACACAAGTTTCAAACTAGTACAGCTTCAATAGTAGTGCATTCTTTTTTACTTTCTTTGGGGTCTTTTTCTTGTGTCTATGTATGTGCCAAAGTAGCAATTCAAGAGTTGTCGGGTGGGACATAGGACTGAATAAAAAAACAAAAGCCAAAGGTATATGAAATTTTTTTGTTAAGTGTATAAATTAATTTGTGTGATAATAGATGGATGAATAATAAAATTGCTGGGAGATCTTCAACTCGACATTATATAAAGCCGGGAAAGTTCTTCAATTGCAAACAGAGCTAGAAAGCAAGAACTTTCAAACACTCACAGAGAAAACCCATCAGTAGTTATGTCTCCCATGAATATGAATGGTAACAAAGTTAATAAGCTCTTTGAAGCTCAAGCTCACTTGTATAGACACATATACAGCTTCCTCAACCCTATGTGTCTCAAGTGGGCAGTCAAGTTTGGGATACCAGACATCATCCACAACCATGGCCAACCCATTACCCTTTCGGACTTGGTGTCTGCTCTTAAAGTTGCACCATCAAAAGCTACCTGTGTGCACAGACTGATGCGTTTATTGGTGCATAACGGCTTCTTTGCCGTAACCAAAAGCAACCATGGCAACAACGAAGAAGAAGAAGATGCTTATGCTTTGACTCCAACATCAGAGCTACTTGTCAAAGGCACTGAACCTTGCTTATCTTCAATGGTTCGGTATGTGCTTTTCCCTGAACTTCATGTTGGTGTATTCCATGAATTGGGGGAATGGTTGCAAGGAGAGGAGGAAACGCTGGTTGAAACCACAATTGGGGATACCTACTATAAGTCCCTCAATACCAATCATGAACATTTGAGTCTTTTCAATGAGGCAATGGCATGTGATTCTCAAATGGTCAACTTGGCTTTGAGTGATTGCAAGGATTTCTTTGAAGGGTTAGATTCCATTGTAGATGTTGGTGGTGGAACTGGAACAACATCCAAAATTTTAAGTAACGCTTTTCCTAACTTGAAATGCATAGTGCTTGATCTTCCACAGGTTGTAGCAAACTTATCAGGCAGCAACAATTTGAGCTTTGTTGGGGGAGATATGTTCAAGTCTATCCCTCAAGCTGATGCTGTTTTATTGAAGGTACACATATATGCAATGCACCCTTTGATATTGTTTTATCTGTTTCCTGTTACAAAAGTTTAGTAGTTATTAAAAGGGAATGACTAATCATTCAATTTATTTTCTTTCTCTTTTGCAGTGGATTTTACATAACTGGAATGATGATGACTGCATAAAAATACTTGAGAAAGCTAAAGAAGCTGTTTCAACGAAAGACAAAGGAGGAAAAGTGATTATCATAGATATTGTGATCAATGAAAAGCAAGAAGAGCACGAAATGACTGAAACAAAATTCTTCTTTGACATAACCATGGTTTCAGTGTTTAACGCAAAGGAGAGAAGTGAAAAAGAGTGGAAACATATCTTCTTGAAAGCAGGCTTCAAAGATTACAAGATATTCCCCATATTTGGCTTTAGGTCTCTTATTGAACTTTCTCCATAGATATTAATTAGTGCAAAATCTATTAAATTTGTTTTCATGTTATGAGTTTATCAAATATGTATTGCTGTGTGTTAACGCTTAGGCCTTTGTTTGCTACTGTTTGTACTCTGATTTCTAGTTCAATCCAGAGTTAATATCAATAACATTACTCCATTCAAGTTGTGTCTGCAAATTCTGAGTCTAACCATTGGTTCAACCTACCAGAACCAAACCAGTAACTTAAGCATGTCTGTGCTGCCGAGTTTTATAATTATACTGTACGTAATAACTATCTAAGTTTCATAAATTGTGTGACGCATGTATTGACAAATAGACATAGAGAAGCTTGATTTTAATTTTTTTGGACTAACTTTTTTTTTTGGTACATATAGAGAAATTAATAGAGAGGAGAAAAGAAGAAATAGCAAAAAAATAAAATAAAATACAATCTCAAAAGCACCACTTCATTGGCATCAGCGACAAAAATACAATCTAAGTTTTAATTTTATGACTAATTTAAATGGAAATTTTTGTTAACAAATTAAAATAATGTTTATACTATAGAAGTCGTGATAGATCCACATTTGTTTATAGGATTTCTTGGTGTTGATTAAATTAACTTTGGAAACAAACAATTTTTTTAGGAGAAATAGAATATTTAATTGGTTTGATTTTCTGAGAAATATGAGTTGGTCATTGTGCACACTTTTGTAGTCATTCTTCTTTCTCCGTCAAGTCCATCATTGTAGACTATGCAGGGAATTACCTTTCCCCCTCCCCCCTCCCCATCTTTAACATTCACCACCCCCTCATTTAATTTTTTAAAAAATTCTTATAATACCCTCACCTCCTTTAGTTCCCCCACTCTCATCTTTCATTTCTAAGAAAACATAGCCCCTCCCCCCACACCAACTTTCTTCCTTCTCATTTCCTCATCGCCGCTTGCTGGATTTGGACTTTCGTGAAGCTTTTTCATAATTTTTAAGGTATGCATTATCTTCCATTCATGTTTTACTGTATAAATTTATTATTTGTTGATGGAAAAATAGAAAAGAAATGATGAAAATTCAAATGAGGGTTGAGCGGTTATGGGAGACCAAAACGGCTGTCCATAGCCGCTCCAAGAAGAAAATGGCCATGGAAAACCGTTTGCTTCTAGAAACAGTTATACATAACTGTTTTGGCTACTTTGATTGTGCATGGGATGAAAACGGCTTTGTAAGGCCAAAATGAGAGAAAAATAACTCTTTATAACAATTTGAAGGAGAACAACCATGAAGAGTCATTTTTCTCTTCAAATAGTTATAGAGAGCCGTTTTTCTCTTATTTTGACCCTACAAAACCATGTGAGGTAGGGGGAGGAGGTTTAATTTGTTTCAGCTTGCAAGGGCAATTTCATAAAATCACAAGGAGGGAGGGGGGGTGAATGTTAAAGATTGGGGCGGCAAAGGTAATTCCTTACTATGCAATGTTTAAAATTTGGTTTGTGAAAGTTCATAAAAAAATTATTAAGACAAAAAAAAATGATAAAATTGGAATGCCATCGAAGCAAATTCCACACTATAAAGTTTGAAAAACGAATTTCCTTTAAATCCACGTATATAGAAAAAGAGATAAATCATATGTGATTTGGGTCATAACCCAAAAACCACACTATGTCCCAAAAAAAAAAATAATAACAGTTAAATCTTATTTTTTACAATGGTTTTATCTATTGTTTATTTAACCGCGGTAATAAATCACGTTATTTTTAATAAAGGTGTCATAATCACTCTTTATTTTTTTAATTCCACATTTATGATTATAGACAATGGTTTGTTATTTTAACTACTATATAAAATATTTATTTTAATTATAAAACTGTTGTTTATGATTATATATTTTGTTAAAAAATTAAAATTCATATTTTTGCAATCCACTATATGAGAAAAAAAAATATAACGTTGAAGGAGAAGAGATAGAGTTTAAAAAGTAGTTCCAAGTATATAACTCTCAATGAAAATAGCATTGCTAGGATTTGATATTAATTTATAGAGAAAAATTTCAAAAGTTATAAGATGGAATTTCAAAAAGTTAAGATTGAGACAATAAAAAACAAAAATTTTGTTGCGCATAAACAATAGTTCAAAACTCAACTACAGTCTATAACTAATATTGTACGATGGGGTATGCCTTCAACCGCTGTCTAAGAGCCTCCGTATTTTCTTATATATATAGTAGTTATCATTTTCATTAGACAGTAATTACATCCTCTTTGCTATAAAAAATGTGTTATTATAAATCTTTTGCAGCACAGTGACCATTTTTTTTTTTTTCCCCTAAACTAAACATTTACAAATTGTTCCTTTATGCTTGGTATATTGGATCCTAAAATCAAGCAAGTTCAGCATAGTTGACCGGCATGAATCCAAAAGAATAATCTAAGAGTAAGCATAATCAATATTTTCGTGGAGTTGAGTTTGAACAACTAACTAAGAATTAGATTCAATGAGAAGCCTATGGATATTGAGTGACAGCGCAAGTTAGATGCCTCAGAGAATACTCCAAAGCACTACTAACTGTGGTAAATACTGGATTCGTCAAAATTCCAAAGATCCATATATATCTTTAACTTGGAATAAATTGAAGCTTAATTAGTTTATTTTTCAGTGAATCAAATACATTTTTTCTTCCTATAAGGTATTCATTTAATCATTATTAATAATTTACCACATGATAATACTCGAATTCATATTTTTTAGGATATGAATTATATTTTTACTGACTAAATCAACTGTTATATTATAATTAATATTTGACCGAGTTCTATTTTGGTGGATTACCATTATATTTGGTCTGTTCCACGTGTGGAATAACATTACATTTTTTTATTATATTAATTTGATGTTGGATGTCACTAGACATTTTCGTAGTTTATTAGATAGCGTCAGCAAAGATGTTTAATCATTTTTAGTTGTTAAACTACTTCTTGTAAAGAAACGATGCAATATAATATAATATATATTGCAGAGGAAGTAATTAATGCTAGCAATATGCTTCAAAGAAGTACAGCTTCAAATTAATACAGCCCCATCACACCCTTCGGTTTCATTTCTCACAATGTTCTACATATGCTTCAAAAAAGAACAGCTCCAATAGTTTTATATTCTTTTTTTCTTGTCTTTCTTTAAGGCCCAAATGCCAAAGCAGCGAATAGAGCCAAATATGAATGAATAATAAAATTGCTGAGAGATCTGCAACGTAACATAATATAAAGCCAGGAAAGTTCTTCATTTGGAACAGAGCTAGCAAGTGAGCACTTTAGATTCCAATATCTGCAGTTATGTCACCCATGAATATGAATGGTCACAAAGTTAATAAGCTCTTTGAAGCTCAAGCTCACTTGTATAGACACATATACAGCTTCCTCAATCCTATGTGTCTCAAGTGGGCAGTCAAGTTTGGGATACCAGACATCGTCCACAACCATGGCCAACCCATTACCCTTTCGGAGTTGGTGTCTGCTCTAAAAGTTCCACCACCAAAAGCTACCTGTGTGCACAGACTGATGCGTTTATTGGTAACGGCTTCTTTGCAGTAACCAAAAGCAACCATGGCAACAACAACGAAGAAGGAGAAGATGCTTATGTTTTGACTCCAACATCAGAACTACTTGTCAACGGCACTCAACCTTGTTTATCTTCAATGGTTCGGTATATGCTTTTCCCTGAACTGTATGTTGGTGTATTCCATCAATTGGGGGAATGGTTGCAATCAGAGGATGAAACGCTGGTTGAAACTGCAATTGGGGATACCTATTGTAAGTTCCTCAATACAAATTCTGAACATTTGAGTCTTTTCAATGAGGCAATGGCATGTGATTCTCAAATGGTAAACTTGGCATTGACTGATTGCAAGGCATTCTTTGAAGGGTTAGATTCCATTGTTGATGTTGGTGGTGGAACTGGAACAACATCCAAAATTTTAAGTAAGGCATTTCCTAACTTGAACTGCATAGTGCTTGATCTTCCACAAGTTGTAGCAAACCTATCAGGCAGCAATAATTTGAGCTTTGTTGGGGGGGATATGTTCGAGTCTATCCCTCAAGCTGATGCTGTTTTATTAAAGGTACACATGCAATTCACCTTTTTATACAATTTTAGCAGTCTCATCACAAAATTTTTTTAGCTATCAAAAAGAGATTGACTAATCATTCAATTTATTTTATTTTTCCTTTACAGTAAATTTTATATAACTGGAATGATGATGACTGCATCAAAATACTTGAGAAAGCTAAAGAAGCTGTTTCAACGAATGACAATAGAAGAAAAGTGATTATCATAGATATTGTGATCGATGAAAAGCAAGATAAGCATGAAATGACTGAAACAAAATTCTTCTTTGACATAACCATGGTTTCGGTGTTTAATGCAAAGGAGAGGAGTGAAAAGGAATGGAAACATATCTTCTTGAAAGCAGGCTTCAAAGATTACAAGATATTCCCCATATTTGGTTTTAAGTCTCTCATTGAGCTTTCTCCATAGATATTGGTGCATAACTTATTAAATTTGTTTTCATGTTATGAGTTTATCGAATCTGTATTGCAGTGTGTTGAAGGAGAAAACTCCCTGTGAGGGCTCAGTCTTGTAGTTCCTACTGTTGTTCTCTGTTTTCTCGTTTAATCCAGAATTAATATCAATAAAAAAATTATTCAATTTGTGTTTTATAAATTGAATAGCAATGCATATGATAACTATCTATTTTATTGCTTATAGACCAATCTTAAACTTATGGGATTAGATTTAGAACAAGAATTATGAATTAGACAAATAGACATAGAGAAGCTTGACCCCCAATATTATATACAGGCAATAGCTCTAAGGCTTCTCCCAATTATTCTGCTTTGTTAGGCATGATTTGGCTTTGTCGTTATTACGATAGCTTGTATTTCAATTAGGGCATTAACTAGCTGCTAGACACTGAATAGAAAATAAAATAGATCGTTAGTAATTAATATTAACAGCTTGATTATAGATAAATGCTTCAAGAAAGAGGTGTGAATAATAGAGAGGAATTCCATAGTCCACAAGAAGAAGGAATAAACAACATAGAACAAATTGTTAATACGACTTTTTGAAGAATTTTTGAAGCGAAGTGATGGTATAGCATCTCATCAAATGTTAAGGCCAAAATGAATCTGTGGGGTTCAATTGGCTCCAAAATAAAGAGGATGCTTGCATATGTGTGCCTTAATGATATGGCATTGAAGGCTTCTGAACGTTCATGCATACTTGAGACACTAACATGAAGAGTATCTCAGTTTTCTAATCTATAGAAGAGCACAGCATCTCTAGACGCAAACTTCTCCACAATCTGTTTTCATGACGGCCAAGAGTCTCTAGACCAACAGGGGGACGACAAGCACAACGTTCAAAAGAGAGCAACAACAGGCACATATCAGAAACAGCAATATGATCACCACTTCAATTAAAGGCTAGGAAAGTATTATCTACCAGCAAAATTTTACTTTTAACATAAATGGTCCCAGCATTTGATAGAAATTGCAAGGTTGCCTCATCATTTTCCCTCATTCATACTTACTTCCCATCTTTATATGTTTTCACCAGGCAACAACATTTGACGCACAAAGGCACATACAAAATCACATAATAATCTCTCTATTTTCTCTCTCCTCACAAACACATAGTAATCTCTCATACAAAAGGTTTAGAAATCAATGACTCTTCACATCAATGACTCATACAAAAGCTTGATGAGTGTAGCAAGTGTGACAAAATTTGTGGGTGTCTTGGATTTTTCTACAGCAATGACTCTTCACATTGCTTGCTGGCTACAGAGATGTTTTGCCGTCAATAATTGTTGTTGTGAAGATTAGCACAACAGGAAAAATCATAATACCCAAAAATTAACGTGGTTCAACAATTTGCCTACATCCACGAGAGAAGCAACGGAAAATTTTCACTATAAATCCACAAAATACAAGGCTACTGACTATTCTCCTACAATGCCAATACATAGAAGTTGTATTGTTTTGTTAAGGTAACGTACTTGATCATCTGCACTTACCAGACCCTCCAGTATTGGAGTGCTCAAGATTCCAGGACAAAACATCTTCATGTTGAAACATTCTTTTATAATTATTTCAACCAATGACGGGAATTCAAATGTGCTATTCTGGAAGCAAGTTAAAGCTCTTCAGGTTTGATAAACCACTAAGTTCCAAATATTCCAACTTTCGGACCTAATAATTGAGAATCTTCGTTCATTATATTATTCTTGAGCCGTGACAGTTTGAAAAGTGATAACTCCTTTATTGGTGGAAAGTTTCCCAAATGATCAAACAATAATAATTCTTGACTTGGGAATATCTCCTCAAAGGAACTAGAATGCACGTGTAATGCATTCTTTATTCTACAGAAGAAAGATGAATGACACAGCAACAACAAGAAGGGAGTAACCAGAGATTGGCCACGAGTATCACAGTTCACAATTGCTAACTACCATTTCTTTCCACCTATTCTCCTAGATTTCATATCTTCTCTCTTATGAAGATATGGTATCACGTTTTGAGAAACAAAATAACCAATATAGCTGCAGAACTAATAGCAACGTAAGTCGACATGCCTGACTTCTGGTTAGACAAGGGATGCTCTATGACAGACATAGAAAATGGCGGTTTTTTAGAGCAATGTGCATGGGGCTATCACCTTTCCCGTTAAGCTTCCAAGCAAACGAAGGTTTTAATCTCATAACCTCAATAGCAAATCTTATTTTCCCAGCAGCAACAGCAACGTGCAAAGGAGTGTAAATAAAGGGTCTGGCGTCGATGCTTTCCAAAGCATATGGGTCTGCCTGAATCTGTGTCTACGTCGTCTTTCAAGCCTTTATACATATTCAAACACAAAAAGAATGGCTACTAGCTTGCTAAGTCAACAACAGTTATTCATTGTGTTAGCAAAGAATATGAAGATCGATATTGTAGGGCTAATTTTTCCTTTCAACAAATTGTAAAGAAGCACCTATCTAAATTCAATCTGCATGTTGTTCTTATATATAAAAATGATAAGTTTTATATATCCTAAATGGATTTATGGATCTATAAACAAAGAAGGAGGTAGACAAGTACGGGCCAAAAGAGTGTACATAATGATCAAAGTGATGAACACAGATGTTAATTAAGATGATCCAAATGGGATAACAACTAACGATTTCTTCCTCCCCCTCTCCTCCCCCCCCCCCAACAAAAAAAAAAAAATTTGTTTTCTTGCTGGTGTATTCATTCCCACTTAGCAGCAGATATTTTTCTTTTCCTTTTTCTTTATTGGGCTTTAGTTGCAGACTTTGCTGACAAATGATCTATTTGCTTCATCTCTAGACTCCAGTAGGATGTAACTTGCTAGGGGCGGTTTTCCACCGTGCCAAACCCCTCTCGCCACAGAACAATGGAACTTGCTATCTATAGAAGGCAGATTGAGGGTGGACTGGTAATTATTTAGATTGATAATCATAATCACAACTAATAGCAAAACATTAACATAACAATATAGAATAAACCCTGATCAATTTGAAATCTTAATCAATTTAACAGACTAAGATAATAATTTACTTAAAAATACATTTTGTTGGTTGGTCAACAAGGATTCGCCTTGTGAGTTGGTCCTACTTGCAAGTTTTTGGAAGGGTGATGGTTAGGTCGGCAACACCTTTGTTTGTGGGTTAGGATATCTTCTGGGTATAAATAGAAATTCATTTCTAGAAAAATCCTGCTATGGTATTCTAACCCTTTTGCTTTGTATAACACCATGATCCCTAGGGTCTTTTCTGTGTATGCGAATAGTGTGGACTTGATTTTAGGCCTTAAGTCCTTCTACGCCCAATTTTGTTCTATAGGTATAATCCAAATAAATTATTGGTTCACATCATATTTGAAACATAAAGACTCAAAGTTGCTCTCTCTTTATTTATTTCTAGGCACTTGAAGAATTCTCTTATTGCATCGTTAGCCATCAAGCTTGGCTCAAGCAGAGTCATCTAATTTTGAATGTGTATAATATCCAGAGCACTTAAGTGTGTTGCATTGGTGAATTCTGTAGTATTCCCTGTATGTTATAGCTAGAGGCTGGTGGGGTTGGCTTTCGTTCACAAGATCTTGTGATGGGCTCACAACTTGCTCAAATGATGGTCCATTTGTGAGTGCTACTACTATCCCTGTTAGTTATAACTCTGTTTACTGCCCTAGATATGTTCACTGCTCTTGTACTTCCCATTAGTCACTATCAGATCACAAGAAAAAAGGTCAGAATTGATTTTTTTTTTTTTTTGTGAATGGATAGATCGAGAGAAACATGTAATAATTTCAACTTACATTGGAGAAGGGAGTATACACGGCTTTAAACTCGTAACTAATGAGTCAACAGAGCCTTCAACTTTGAGAAAGGACGTGACTACATCAAACTCCTTTATTCGAAAGTCGGAACTAATTAGTTTACAAAAATGTAAGTTAATATTATTTAAGCCATTCACATTTTAAATTATTATTAATTTAATTATTTATATTTTAAATTTATCAAATCAATCTTTAATACTTTAAAATTTTTATTAAGTTAATCCCTTTAATATTTATTAAAAGTTTAAATTACAAAAAAATTATAAATAATTAGTAAATTTGACATACGTAAATTAATAATTTTAAAATATGAGATGAAATTAATAAAAATTTAAAAATATGAGAAATTAATTAATAAACTTAAAATATAAAAAATTAATTAATTAAAATTTTAAATATAAAATATGAAAATAGTATTTATCAGTTAACTAACCTATTATCTCAACTCAAACTATTAATCTATACGGGCCCACTAAATCAGCCCAACATGTTACTCTATCCCAGGCAGTCCATGTGGGCCTTCTACTAGATAGTAGAATTGGCCCATAAATATATTATTACTATGATAATATATTAATTTAATTTTAAATATGCTTATTTTAAGAGAAAAAAATTAAAAGACCTCACGAATGGTAATTCTCACATATTTTGATTGACAAAGAAAAAAAAAACTAAAAATTAAAATTACAGGTATTATTATTAAATTACTTAAAATAAATTTTTGATCCCACCAAATGTGTGATACAACATTGTGATACAATTGTGTAATAATATATCTGATTATGGTTGAATATAAAGCATTAAAAAATAAAAAACACAAAGCATGTATTGAAAAAACCTCCTAATTTTTTTTTTTAGAAAAAAGAAAACTCATAAAAATAGAGATTCTTTTCTTTGGCAGAAGCACCGCCACTTTAATGCTTTACCAACTAACGGACACTGCTCTCTCTCTCTCCTTCCAACCAAGACAAGACAAGCACTGGTATTTCTCCCAATCCCTTCTCTCTGGCTCCATTTCCCAGCAACATTTCCTTGATCCTCTTCCTTGTCTCTGTGCTTCCATTTCCTCATATTCATATATTTACCAGTTCCAGTTCCAGTTACAGATATCCAAAAATTGAAGTTTGAGCTTGAAATTCCCAAAATGCTTCGCTTCCTGACCTTAATTTTCCCGTGCTTGGTCGCCATTGCCTGCCTTTTGAGCGATTCAGCACTTGCCCAAGTGGAAACTTGCACGGGCATCGTACCATTCCGGTATCGGAATGACAAGATTTCCATAACGGACTTTGGTGGCGTCGGTGACGGAAAAACATTGAACACCAAAGCCTTTAGAGAAGCCATTTATCGGATTCAGCATCTGAAGAGGCGAGGGGGCACGCTTCTTTATATACCTCCTGGTGTGTACTTAACGGAAAGCTTCAATCTTACAAGCCATATGACCCTTTACCTTGCCCAAGGTGCTGTTATCAAAGCAACCCAGGTACCCATGCTTTACCATTGTCCTATTTTTCTGTTTTGGATCAGTTCATATTAGATGAATCATGTATGATTAATCTCAATTTTGCATTTAACTCAAAGTTCATGTGAATGTTGAGAGTATAGTCTCATGAAGTGTTGCTTTACCCTGGCGTCCAAGTTTAAGAGAAATGCTTGCTGTTTGCTGTAAAATCTAACTGTTAGTGTGAGCTATACATAAAATGATAAAAAAAAGTAACCTAGGTTGTGCCAGCTGCGCCGCATGAACTCAATTAATGTGTGAGTTCCCAAAATGCAATTGCCTTGAAATTTGATAAAAAAAAGGGGTTTATTGTCTTTATAATTTTATCTACTCAAACAAAAGTAATGAGTGCTGTTACTAATTCCTAATAGGTTGTGCCATCGTGGGATGACACTAACTTATCTCATATTTTGTGTCACTCCTTATCACATTACTTTATAATTGGTCACTTTATTTAACTATAAAATTTTGATAAACTATTCAATTAGAATGTGACAAGACAAACACTAACACATGCTGTGAGATAGGAGATGTTTATCTTAAAACTCATAGTTAATAGCTCATTAGCTGGGCTTTTTATAAGAAAATTTTGGTTGGGATTTTGATTGGGTGCAAATTATTTACTCTTTCTAGTCCTAAATATAGAACAGTTTCTAAAAATAAATTTTACTCTACTGTATAAACGACGTGTTTGAAAAATAAAAAAAAATTCATGTGGAGTAAAAATGCGTCACTACATCTTGATACCTTGAAACATGGAAATTCCATTTGAATAAACAACGAAGGCCAACTCGTCTTTTCAATGAACATGGCTTCTGAGAGTCCGCATGCGAATGATGAAGGTCTATTCGGCTCTTGAGTTTTTCTTATCATCAACCCGCGACTTTTTAAAAATGAAAATCTACTTTTAAAATTTGTGATGCTTAAGGGGCCATTATTTCTTCAATCCATGTGTGGTACTTGTAGACTAATCAGAGTAAAGAAAAATTGACCCTACCGATCTGTGTGTTTTTACTTATTTTTTATTGGTTAGGTACGCAATATAGTGCATTTATTGTTATATAAATTAGTTAATTTCGCTCTATATTTAAGATCAAAGGAAGTAATTTTTTTTAAAATATGCTGAATTAGTTAACTTTATCATATATTTAGGACCGGGCCGAAGGGACCGGGTGGAACTGGAAGAAACTCTCCAGCAATATTCTTGGAGATCATTTTTTTCTGTCAATTTTTTTGTGTTTATCTGTTTCTCCTAAATTTGGTTGGTAATGGATCATGGGAAACAGAGAGTGTCAATGAATTGTGGTCGGTCCCAGCCTAAATAAAAGCATGGTGGGTCGCTGTCTGCTTGGTAACATGTGCATACATTTATAGTGATAATGGCAATAAGATAATTTGTTGGACAGCTGTATGACTGGTCAGTGTGTCCTCTTCTTTGACATCACAATCAATTCCAACTGGAAATTTTCTTGTTTGAGTGGGTATAAAGGTTGATGATTTTACTTATTCTTTAACTGAAGCAATAGTGATACCTAATGTTATTTAGTGAAACTTGAGTATTATTTCATTTTTTTCTGTGTCTACTTTTTTTATTCAAACAGAAAAGTACCATTTAATAATTTTACCCATTTTCTTTATATTCATAATTTACTGTATAAATTTTGGCAAACTTGAATTATTGTCTGGATGAAGACAGTCCATCCCGAAAGCCTTAGGTGAGAGAAATGCATGCAAGCATTGGTAGCTTATTCTAGTTCTTTGCTTTACTTATTACTGTCATATTGTATCTATGAATCAAATCTTGCTTGGAGTTTCTTTTGGAGAATGAGAAAATATAAAATATGTGGATGCTACTTGTTCTGCATATGAATGTGATGCCCTTGACCCTTCTTTGTGCTACTAGATAGTCAAATATGAAAATGTAGGATTAGAGCATTTGATAATGACAATTTTGCTTGCAAAATGAAATGATGGAGAACTTGTTGCCATGCTATGGAGAAAGTTTGGAGGAATTGTCCAATAACATGGACTCTTCTTTACTCTTTAGTTTTCAACTTTGTTGCTCAGGATACGCGAAGTTGGCCTTTGATTGCCCCCTTGCCATCTTATGGAAGGGGAAGAGAACGCCCTGGAGGAAGGTATATGAGTTTTATACATGGAGATGGACTCCGTGATGTGGTAATAACTGGTGGGTATCACTTCTTTAATGTTTTATTCTTTCAAGAAAGAAAAACTTACTAAAATAGTTTTCCACCTTGTAGTGATAGTTAATTAAATAGTTCAAAATCTCTTTTATTTATAACTTGATAGGTGAGAATGGGACCATTGATGGACAAGGAGATGTTTGGTGGAACATGTGGAGGCAGAGAACTCTTCTATTTACTAGACCAAACCTTGTTGAATTTCTGAATTCCGAAAACATCATCATTTCAAATGTCATTTTCAAGAACTCTCCCTTCTGGAATATACACCCAGTTTACAGCAGGTACAGTACAGATCAAGTAACAGTCACAATATGTCAAGCGAGTTCATCCTTAGACAATTGGCCATTTCAAATGTTCTTCTATACAGGAACATTATTTTACTATGATTGTCAGCAAAGCTGTGGACTCAGATTTGTTTTAATTCTTGAATTATTATCCTCTTTGTTTGTTTGCTTGCCACTAACTTAAGGGGTTGGGCTGTTGAACTAGAATCTGATTTTGAACTGCTTTATTTTTTGCAGCAATGTTGTCATTCATCATGTCACTATATGGGCTCCACGTGACTCTCCTAACACTGATGGAGTTGATCCAGGTAAATACCATCTAAATTTGCAGCATGTTGTGCAAAAAGAGATAACTGATACTATATAATATATTGAGTTCCCTTGTTATTCATTTTGATCTATGCTTCACATTTAAGAATCTTGAACTTATTTTAAGGCTATTATGCCTGGTTTCATGCTGGGAAAACTGAGTGTAGTTGATTACTTGAGACTGGACAAGGGATTAAGATCTGCTGCAGTTATTGCAATTGTGGCCCCATTCAACGACTAGGAAACCAATATTGCACTGCAGTAACTGCATAGGGTCCAAATCCCTAGAGGGGTATCTCCTCTATATATAAGTTCCATACGTCATTTTTCCTCTGCCATATTGGTCGATCAAACTGTTGCATGGTATTAATTAGAATCCAAAAGCATTATAGGACCAATATCTGATGTTAAACATGATAGTTTATATCATGAAAGTGCCACCTTGGGGGTCTACAAGTGAAAGAAGAATCCTTGTATTCATTCATCTTTTCAATTTTATGTTTTCAGATTCATGTTCAAATGTTTGCATAGAGGACTCGTTCATATCTACCGGAGATGATGTTGTGGCTGTGAAGAGCGGATGGGATGAATATGGCATTGCTTACGGTCGCCCTAGCACCGGCATCATCATCCGGCGCATAACAGGAACATCTCCATTTTCCGGCATTGCAATCGGCAGCGAAACCTCCGGCGGGGTGGAAAACATACTTGCTGAACACGTAACCCTTTACGATGTCGGAGTTGGCATCCACATAAAGACCAACATCGGCCGGGGAGGTGTTATAAGAAACATAACAGTGTCCAGTGTCCATATAGAGAATGCAAGGAAGGGAATAAAGATTGCAGGAGATGTTGGTGACCATCCTGATGACAGTTTCAACCCTAATGCTCTCCCAATTGTGAAGGATATCACAATAAAGAACGTTTGGGGTGTGAAGGTTATGCAGGCCGGTTTGATACAAGGCATTAAAGATTCCCCCTTTACTCAAATATGTCTCTCTGATATCAACCTTCAAGGTATGACTGGACCCAGGTCTCCGCCATGGAAATGTTCTGATGTGGTTGGAGCTGCTCATCAGGTCAGTCCATGGCCGTGTTCCGAGCTGAGCAGCCACGAGCCTGGGTCCTGTGCCAATTACTCCTGAATTTTAATGGCAGACAGTGAATGTTTTTTCATTGAAATGGGTAAAGTTGGTGGTATCTGCTACTGTTCTTGGCCTCTTGAGGATCATTGGTTAAAGGGATGTACTAGACTTGGGATGCAAAGGCTGGTTAGAGAAAGAAATAATGGAAATGGCAGTGACAGCTCTTAGCCGATTGCTGAATAAAGTTTTTATTTTTTTTAAAGATATATATAATTATATTGTTGATTATGTCTTCATTGTTTCTGAGACTATGTCATTGTAGCATATGCTGTTGAGGAAATTCCATTCCATTCGTATTTTCATCCATTGTTTTTAAGCTTTGTTCCAGAATGATAGATACATATGAAAGTATTAATTTTGACATAGCCTCGTGATTCCATGAGCCATGAATTAGGTCCCCAATGGCCTAATAGTGTCCGCATTTAAGCATATAAATTTTAATTCTTTGACTCAACGAGTATTTATCAAAAATTTGTATTTATTTTACCTTAAAAGAAACGAGCAAAGCTTAAATTTACAATTTATTAAATGAAAAATCTTATTTTGATGTATTTGACTAACCTTACGTTGGGTTAAAAATTTTAATAGAGCGAAGAAATAAAACACTGGAAAGATTAAGCAAAATTCACATTAAAATGTTATTACGTAAATGTTCAGGCTCAAATAAAATAAACACTACAAATAGAATAATTATTTAACATATAGGGATATTTTAGTAATTTTAATCATTTTTATTTTTTGAAATTTTCAATTTCCCTAACTCAAAATGAATTTATCTAAGAAATAATTTGTTTATTTTTGCACCCAAACATAGTTATTGATGGGTTTAGCTGGATTGCTTACGTCTATGTCGGCGGTAAAAAATAGTAAGAACCCAAAAGTGCCCTTTGCTTCTCGTCTGGACTGATTCTTCCTGTTATTCCTGCTGTGTTACATGCGATAAATTACTCATTTTCTGTTTCATACAGAGAGATAATGCAGTCTGTTTCCCTGATTTCTGTTTGCGGCAGTTATATTCATCCCTTCTCCATTAAGGTAAGCCTCTCAATCCTCCTTTGTGTTCAATACGCAGTCTAATCTGTAATACTCGCAAGTCACCATGGGTGTGCTTGAATGAAGGGTAATGTGAAGATAGAAGGAAACCCAGTTCCTCAAAAGCCAAAAGAATTGAAATTTTTCAAGAGAATTGCTCCACCGCTAATGGCTGCATTTCTAGCCTTATCTCCTATTTGCATCATTCCAGGTAAATCTCTTGTATCTAAATAAAAAAATGCCCCTGCTTTTGATTGAAACTTCATCTTACCCTGGTTTCTATTGACTTATAGCCGTTGCAATTTCATGCCATTCTGATTTATCAATATGGTGATTCCAAATTGAATTTGGATTTCAAGTATTAGTTTTTGAGTGAATACCCAAATGGTTTCTAGTTGGTTTGATGCCCTTACTACTCTTTCAAGATAAAAATGCCTTTTGTGAAGTTTAAAACAACTTGTACTTGAGTACCATTAAGGTTGTCTGGACTTTGTGGGTCTTGTGTTCGATTCCAACGTTGTAACCAACAGTGCCAAAACATATTTCTTGTTTTATTCATTTGTAATGACATCAAAGAAAGTTCATGTAGTTAATTTATGCTTTTGACTTGTTCATCTTTTACAGTTTCAAGTGCCCAAACCATAGATATTCAGCGAGGAGCAACGTTGTTTCGTCAAACTTGTATAGGGTGCCATGATGCAGGTGGAAATATAATACAACCAGTGAGCCTCCCCTTGTGCTAGACATAAGACATGTTATGTATGTTCTTCTGAGTTAATCTCCTCACTGATCCATATCTTCATTTCATTTTATTTTTCTTCTAGGGGGCAACTCTCTTTATAAAGGATTTACAGAGGTAATCAACAACCACCTCAGTGCCCTCATGATGCAAACAAATGAATATATTAAGAAAGACAAAGTGGTAAATTTTCAAAGGATATGCATGAAATCTAAGTTGAAACTGAATTTTTAGGACTGTTTTTTGTGGACAGATTATATGAAGATAATCTATATTGCTCATTTCGGCAACCTAAGTTGAAAATCATAATTTGTTTTACATTTTACTCTTGCAACAGTCGAAGATGTCTACTCAGACCCCTTTCTTTTTGTTAAAGTGTTTCCTTTTTTCTACAACTTCAATTTGTTTTCCAATAATTCCAACGTTGCTCCTACAGAAATGGAGTTGATACAGAAGAAGAGATCTACCGTGTGACATACTACGGGAAAGGAAGAATGCCGGTAAGTTCTCTAAAGTAGTCTAATGTTGTGCTTGACAGAAAGGAAAACATGGAAAATGCATCGAGACATCATGCTATGCATTTTGATATTTGCTAATTTGCTACACTTGATGCCTTCACCACTCATCATTCATGTCTGTGAGAACTACCAAAGATGAAGCCCTGTCAACTTTTGGGAAAAACAACATTAGCAACTAGCTGAATTATGATCATGTTTTAAACTGATTCATCGCTTGTTTCCTTTTGGTCTTTATTGTTTCTGCATTCTCATAAAGATATAGATGTTGGTTCTACCTAGTTGAAGATTGAAGAAGGTCTTATTGTTGCCTGCAGGGTTTTGGTAAGGAGTGTATGCCGCGGGGTCAGTGCACATTTGGAGCGCGCTTGGAAGATGAAGATATCAAGGTCTTGGCTGATTTTGTCAAGTTACAGGCTGATCAAGGGTGGCCAAGTAAACAAGATTAATCATCTAAGTCTTAGCTGATAGTGCATCATTGTATCAGAATAGAAAATTACTACTATTTTTTATTTTTGAGCCTTACACTCGTTGCAATTGATTCATACTCTATAAACCCCCTGTGCTAGTATATCCTGGTCATCGAGTACAGGGAACTCTGAATCTTGAATATTGCTAATTACACGTAATCGTCAATTTGAGCCACGCAGTTGATTGATCATTGTTTCTTTATATGTCTATGAACTTTGACCAATGTTATTGTCCCACTTCTCGATATGTTTTGACCAATCTATTCTAGTGAGACAGTGTATCAAACACTATATGTAACAGCAGATTTTGTCCCACTTAAAGTTGGTGTAAATTGGTGTCGTGAGAGAAGAGATCATTCTATGAGATACCTTTAGCTTTCATGGGGAACTGAGATTGTCATAGTTAGGCTTGAGATCGGCCATTGGGCCTGGCCGGCTATGGCCCGATAAGGATGCAACATGTAGATTCACTTTTCTAGATATATTGCTTTCTTTTTATTCCTTAAAATTTTAGAATGAAGAGAAGCAATTTTATTTAAAAGAAAAACACATTATCATCTATTATAAAAAGAATCATCATGTCTTAAATTATATAAATTAAACTTTCATATTTTAAATCTAGAATAAAATAGATTTATTAGAGTTTTTTTTTTTATTTCTACAAAAAAATGTATTTTATTCTTGATTTGAAATATAAATATTTAATTTTTTTAGTTATAAAAATTATTTTTTTGAAATTAAGGTTTTTTCACTTTTTATCTCAAGAAAAAAGCATGTTTATTTTTTGACGAAGCTTACAAATTTATATATCGCTTACCAAGATGAAATTATTACTAATGTGAATTGAATTTTGGTCTTGTAAGTAAAATGCTTCAATTCTTACAACTTAAATCAAGTCTAAACTATTAGGGTCCCATTCTCAAATTAGTTGCAATATCAGTAGCCAAGAGCGATTGAGATATTGTCAGTCACTAATTTCAGTCGAAAAGAACAAAATTTCTTGTAGTCCAACAATTAAAAAGTAATGAAGCAATTGGAATATAGTCCAACAATTTCTTTTCAATTTCGTAATCTGTTTGGCTGAATAAAGATATAACCAACAGAAAGTTTGGTCTAATAAAGAAATTTTTGATGCAAACTATCTATCTGCATTTAACACTATATTCAGTATTGATTAATTTAGTTTAAGTTGAGTAAAATTACATGAATTAGAAAAACCTGATTACTAATATGCAGTACATAAAACTTTTTGTAAGTTGTTCAAGTTGTAACCATTTATATCAAGTGGTTTTTTAATTATAAATTTAAATTTATACATGGATATTAAAGTGTTGAAGACAATTTTGAATTAATTAGTAATTACACCAAAAAAAAAAATATAGATATATGAGAGGTTGTGCTTTCTCATCTTTTTGATGGAATGCCCTAGCTATCCCCATGTGGGGTAATGTAACTGCTTCAATAATATATAGTTGTTACACCAACTAAAAACACAAAGGTTGAGGTTTGACTTTGGCTCAATAGACAAAGAAACAATCTATATAGAAAAGAAACCCTAAAGCATGATAAAAGTTAAACAATCATAAAGTTGAGGCATGACAAAGCGTGGTTTGAAATTGTTCTAACTTGTTAAACCCAAGAAAAGGACATTCAAGATGTTAAGTGCATCCAATGTGAGTCAGAGATATATACAATTACTTTTCATAAACCGTCCAGGAACTGTGTATAAGACTACTCTGCAATTACAATAAACTAATATAATATAACATCTTTTGTTTTACATCTCATTCTATTTTTATTTTTTTTAAAGTTTCTAATAAATTACTTTATTTAATTAGAAGTTTTGGGACTAAAATCGAAGAGTATGCATGATAAAAAAATATTAATAAACTTTCAGGACAAATATCATAACAATATGTCTGACAAAAAAATTAAATTTTATTTTTTAATTAATCAAAAAATTTAGAATAAAAAATAAATAAAGTGTAATATTAGTCTTTCTTGATAAGAAGAATGTAGTGTTATCTCCAACTTTTGATAAGAGGTAGCATAGTAAGTACCATGAAAGTTTTAAATAACTTGTTTGTTATTAAATCATGCAACTTTTTGATTAGGGTGTTGATTTAGTATAAAACAAACTAAGCTCTAAATATGTTCTAAGACAAAGAAATTAAATTTAAAAATTTAAAATTACACTTATAAGAAGAATTTAATTATCATTTTTAATATTGAATAAAAATATCATATCAAAGAAAAATACATTAGAGTAAAAAATATTACATTGAAATATAATTTTTTAATTATAAATAAGATAGAAATATAAAATTTTAAATACCAATCATATTTTTGCCCCAAACCACTTCCTCAGTTGAAACATGAATTGCTCCAAAAGTTTAGCACATCTTTTAGGGTTTGACACAGTCACTCTGCAGTCTCTGCTCTTTCTTCCACTGTTTTGTATGGTTCTTCTCTCCCTTTTAAATACAAAACAACGAGAAAAGATTCCAACAGCGATGGTCCTCCCTCCTACACAGCTAGCTCGCTATATAGGACAAGGTATCTGTTCATTTTCCCAATGCATGAATTAAACAGATAAAGTCAAAAGGGCGACAATTCATAAACTATAGCTCGTACTGGTTGTCACCTTAATACGTGTTAGAGTTATTACGAAGATTTAAATCTTTTGTAATTATCATTTAATAATAATAATTTTTAAGTTATTAAATAAAATTGTTATTATTGTAATAATTTTATCTCAAATAAGAGATTGTTACTGTTAATTAATAATTATAAAAAATTCAAATTCACCTAAGAATATTATTCTTAGTTCCACGGAAATTCCTTTAGGCCATAAATGGATTAACTTTTTAACACAAAATTTTAATTTTCTTTTTAGTTATAAAAAATAGTATAATGTTTATAGTTATTTTTCTTATCTCCAACTTGCTCAAACTAGCAACAGTTGACTATTTCATGATTGGAAATTAGTGACAATAGCCGGTGATCAATAATATAAGAAGTTCAATTTTTAGTTTTTTTTCTTTTTAATGCATTGCATTCTTTTGGGAGAATTTCTTTCACACCATCTTCACAAATCACATCATATCTTTAGTTTTAAGACTAATCTCTTATTAGGACATGGAATTATAAACAATAAATCTTTCGATAAATTTAAGACTTTTGGTTCCAAACATTTTATACCTCAAATTATTTTTCATTTATGTGTGTGGCATGCCGTTGAGATATTGCATATCTTGATGGTACTACTGGTCGGCGAAGCATGTTTTTGATGGGACCAGAAGCTGTATGTTTTCATGATATTCATAATATTCATAATATTTATGATCATATATAGTTAATTGTCTTTGTAAATGGATGTTTATGATCCTTATGTACTAGATCTAGAAGTCAATTTGTATGTATTCTGTGGTATTGAAAAGATATTTTACTCACTAACCATGTTCATCAGTTGGAGAATTATTCTAATTTAATTTTGGGTTCAAGTTTTAAGAATGAAATTGTGTTGAAATTAGACAAAAAGAACTAATTTGTTGTTTTTACTGTCATGCTTAACTTAAACTAAATTAGTAAATATCCTTTATAAATTGACTACGTAATTTTCACAAAAAAAAATAATAATAATAAGGAAAAAGAAGCTATTTTGCAAATGACTTGCATTAGGTTTCCTACTTTGGTTCAGTGGTACATTTAATGTCATTTCATTTTACTCTCCATTTTAAACTTGATTCTATATATTCTTATTTTTTGGCAACATAAAACTATATGGAAAGGTTATATATGCTATATTTCTATTCAAGCCTTGATTTTATAGAGGTGGGAGTGAAAAATCTTTACTTGAGAAGGGCCATTGTGTTCCCTTTAGAATATGTAGCTTTTATCTTTTTCATCTAAAAACTATCTTCATTAATTTAACAAAAAGACTCAAGCTACCTTTACTAAATAAAAACTGTCACTTTGTTCCATGTTCTATAAACAATGGATTGAATTAGAAAGCAATTAACTACATTCCTACATTTACTAAACTAGATAATAGAATGACCATTTCATTCCCACTCTTACAGTTGTTTCATGATTTTCATGTATGCAATTTACCAAATGAGAAAGCAATCTATGATACTTTTTTTTTTTTTTCTTTTCCTTTTCCTTTTTTATGCATTGGAAGGTCATTCAGTTTAAAGGTGATTACTTTTGAATTTAGAGATAGCAGATATTCATTGGAAGGGGAAAAGAAATCAATAAAAAGAGCTTGCTTATTAGCAAAAGCAAAATCAAACCAGCAAATAGCAAAGGTACAAAAGAGAGTGAGAGTGCGATAAGAGCTAAGTACACTATTCATGCCCTAAACAAAGATTACAATAAAGAAGAATTAAAATTTCTGGGTCTTCTAATTAAGGAAGTAATTAGTACTATCATGATTTGACACATTTAATACTAGCTCATTAATAAGCAATCGTTTCAGTAGTAATGATATGACTCAGGAGGGAGATTAGGATAGAGATTAGTTTATATCAGTGTCATATAAACTAAATATACGATTTCTAACTGGTTCGTACTCAAATTTTGCTGGAAACAGAACTGAGTGACTATTAGTAAAAGCGTTGCTGTATAATCTCCTTTTTTATTACCTTTTTGGCTGTTATTTCTTGCCATATTGATGTGTCTTGTTGGTTGAAGTGAAACATAGCCGGAAAAATAATAGGAGATCAATAGTGTTGATTCAATAATAAGTTGACTGAGCCTCAAGGTGTTTTAAATGAAAGTTAATTATGAGTTCGAAATCTTAAAATCATACTTGTTGAAAGAGATTTACTCATTATTACTCTCTCCCGAATATAGATTAGTCTCTTAAATTAATGAAGATAAAAAAGATGAGGACTTTTTGGAAATGTATATTTACCCTAATTAATCAAAGGAGATGCCTGAACAAATTGTGAGATTGAAAACTGGGTGAAAATAAAAGGCATCTAAAACATCAAATCCAGAAAAGGGCTAAGTGAATAATCAAACACAAAAGCAAACACGCATCCACTAGGTGTGGACACAAAAACACAATAGAAATAGAAAGAAGAAAACCCTAATACGTTTGGTAAAGATAGAAGCCCTAATGAAATGGCTTTTATTCACAACCACCAAACAACTACCTTAATCAATTGAAGATTCAACTCCTTGAGCTAAATTACAAAAGCAAAACCATGTGACTCTTATCCACTAATCAGAAACTATTTAAAAAAGATGCTTTTGTGGTCCTTATGTGATATGCCCTTAACCATTTACTTCTGCCCATATGTCATTGTTTGTCAACCAAATACACCAAAGACAAAGGAACCACCCAAAGCTAAAGACAAAAGGAGGGCACCCCAACTGATTCCACCACCCTGGCTGATTTATACCCTTTTATACACACCTAAGCACACATTATTTAATTGTAATTATGTGGTTGTAGGGACAAAGCACATGGGGACAGTCTCTTTAATAGCTGTTAAGGGTAAGATTTGCTTAAATAAAATAAATTCTCTCTAATTTTTTCTCCTTTTATTTTGATGAAAAAAGATTTTCAATTGGTGCCAAAATATTGTGATATGAAGCTTCTTATTGACGCTTCCATAACTTGGAGGACCATGAGCTCTCTATTCTAATCAATAGACATGATGCATACAGTTAGGAGGATATCAATATCATTAAATTTTTCAATTGTTTTTTTTTTTTGTTGGCCCAATCTCACAATCAATTGACATTAGCTTAAAATATTGATAAATTTCCATTTAGACAACGCCAACAGGGATATGACAATCATATGCACTGATAAAATGTTGATTTAGCTAAAGAATGAACCCTCTATATTTTAAACTAAGAATTTTAAGTTAAAAATTTTAGATACATTTATTAATTATTATTCTCATTTAAAATAAAAATTAGTTTATAAAGTGTAAAATTATCCCAAGTTTAAATTAAAAAAAAAAAAAGAAGATAAAACACTCACTTCATATCATCAAGCTTGATCACAAAAAATTTCAAACAAATGTAAAATTAAGATGTACTCTATTAATTTTTTAAGCTTAAAATAACTATAATTTTTAAAATATTATTGTATTATATGAAAAATTATTATATTTTATTTTCTGATAAAAATACTATATTTTAATTAGTGGTAATTAATTAAGCACATATTGCATAATAATCTCCTAAAAATGGATAAACTAATGTATAATCATTTAACAGATTAATTATTATATTATTATTATTATTATGTGAATAAGCAATAAAATTGAAATAATTATTCATCAAAAAATATTGAACTAATTTCTGCCTGATGGGAATTACATAATCCAACACCATACATTTGTTAGAACTTTATCAGTTATTTAATTTATACATGTATGATTAATACCTTTTAAACTCAGAGAAAGGATCTCATAGCAGCAATTGAAGACAATCCTATCGATTATTAGAGGGACTTTCAAATCTGAATCTTATCTAATTTTATTTTAGATTTAGCCCTATTAACGACCTTGTTGATTAATCAATCATGAACAAAGGCCAACGGTACTATTGTACTAATATTCTTCTGATAAATTTCCGCCTTTTCTTTCCTTTACCTCTTCTATCTTGAGGACACTGTGGTCCCCTTTTACTTGATTTATTATACGTTTAACAAATATAAACCCTATAGAGAGAGTGAGGGAGAGAGAAGCACGAGTCAGTGTCAATAGCTGTAAGGAAGGACCAAAACCCACCATTAAATACTCCTCCTATGGCACAGTGAAAGAAAGAAAAAGAGGCATTGAGCTGCACAAGCATTCATATGGATCAGGTAGAGAGAATCACGAGGGCTTTCTCAATTTAATCTAAAAATGCATGGCTCGTGCTACCTTCTTGTGCTTATATGAAGATTTCGGTTCCTCTTCGAGGATTTTCTCCAAACAGCAGAGGAAGTAAGAGTCTCTATCATCAATAGGGTTTATCTCTTTGCCTTTTGGTATGTTGGTTTGAGAGCTTGAAGCTGCCAGCATGATCTGGTAATTTACCTAGCACTCCATAATTGGTATATATATTTGGTAAGAGTTATTGGGAAAAATCCTTCTTTAGATTCTAAAGCTCAGGTGTGGGTTGTTGATTACAGGTTTCAATTCCTTCAATCGATTGAAACAGTATATTTTAATTTGTTGTTGTGTTGATTATACCCAAAACTAGGTTTTCTAACTTTCTAGCTAGTTCTTTGGTGGTGGTTAATCCGAGTCAAAGGTACTAGAAGTAATCCAATTAGAGCTTTGGTTATAAGAATCGGTTTAACCAGGTCATCTTGCAGCTTCAATCACTCAATCACCAACAGCTTTAATCTTTAATTTCTAGTGTTAAGCGCTGGAACTGTTCTCAAATCTACAGATTCGTCTCAGGTAGCTTTCAAATACTATATATTCTTTAAAAAAAAATTTCTCTCTTTTCCTATATATATAGACTATTTAATTTACTCTATTTTCTTTTTTGTTGGTAATATTCTATTTTTTAACTTAATTTGTTATCATCATTAAGTAATTTGATGGAAGACAACAAAACAGAGAGAGGAAGAGAAAGATATCTACAAAAATGATATACACATGAATTCCCAGTTAAGACAAAAAGGGAGTGCAAATTGTCAAAAATATAATGCAGAAGTCATGACAGCAGAGATTAATTGGTACATATTCTGGTTGGGCTATATGTGGTGCATTATCATGATACATATATGGCTTACAAATGAAAGTGATTTGTCCTACACAAATTATTAATGTATTTTTGCTTTTTCTCTTTTTTCTTTCTACTCATTCCTAGTATTGCCTCAGCAGAATTTCAACTATATACATAGCTTTATTCAACTTTTTTGGGAAGTATTTTCTGAGAGAATAGCAAGCAACATGACAGAAGGGAAAACAATGTCTCAAGCTTATGGCTTAGTAGACAACTGTGTGTGGTCCAATTGGTCCTCACAACCTCCATATATATACACTCTTTAACAATCCACCTGGGTATCATGATGGCATTCATTCAGCATATATTGTATACTGCTGCATAGCTACCCTCTGATAACATTTGATATGGTGGATTCAGAATAATGGAAGTCACATGAGCATTGATGCAGCTAGAATTTTCATTCAGAGGGCCATATATAAGACTTCAAGAATGGGGTAAATGAAAAAGATGTCACATTTATGGAGTGTGGGAATTAATTTCTTCATATTATATATATATGAAGGTTTGTCATATATCATTGCTGTTCCTGCTTTCCAAAGGACTTTCAATTAAGGGGGAGTTAAAACCATTTTTGAGTCTGCACTAACCAATGTAATTGATTGATTAACTGAGATTCTTAACAATTTCTACTCTCTTAGTTTTGTTTTGGCCATAAAATTTAAATTTAGAATTTCATACAAGAATATAGGGCTATCTATTCATCATGTATCATTCTCCAGTTTACTCTCCAAAGATTAATTATCTTTGTTTTATATTTATTTATTTTGTTTGCTTCAAATTAATTCTCTGGATTAATTTTGCTGGTTCTTGTCTCTATGCTTTATGCGGTAAGATTAAAGCAAATGTATACTGGTCTTGATATACTAATTTAATGTATCTTGAAACTTACTTTGATCTCTGTTTCCTATAGAATTAACCTTTGATTTGAAATTTTCTATGATGTTCATGCGCATGATTTCATTCAAATGTTACCTAAGCTTTTAGCATCACTAGTTCTTTAAGGTGGAATCCAAGAAAGTTAAATTCTTTATGGGATAATATCCATTTCCATATTATTTTATGGGGATTTTATTTTACAAATTATTCATTGGTTGGTGTCCCTTTAGTGGTCCAAATGGCTCACTACATCTTTACATCAATTTTTTTTTCTTTTTATTTTCACAAATCCATAATATTAATTTGCATAATGTTTTAAAGAATTTTTTTTCAGAATTGAAGACATTTAAATTGTGGATAAAATTACTACAATTATACCACAATCACAGAGAAGTATGAAAAACAAGATTATAAATCATATGCCTTGAGAGATATTGCTTGAAGTCTCATCAAGGCGTTGGTTCCCCTGGCCATAAAGCAGCTTAATCAAATCAAGTTGTTAATTGGTCACATTGACATAATGATAATGATTCCTTCTTACTTCATTAGTTTTGTTGTTTAATTTATCTTTCTGTTTGTGGTTAATTACATAGGAAAAGTTTTTATATCATGAATTCATATATACGTTGAGATATTGCTTATCATCGATGATTTCATGGACTTATATATTGTAAGAGTATCATGGAAAATATAAGTTCTTTTGCATGTTCGATATCAAAGCAATATATATAGAGAGAGAGAGAGAGAGATGTAAATAATTTGATTTGAGTGATACGTGCTTTCCTTATCTTTTGTAATTTCTTGGTAACTTTGAAAGGAAAATTGTAACTTTCGAGATTTTAGTCTGCTAACCACAGTAATCCATTTGATTATCTTCAATCTTGTTCTCATTTTCTCCCCTTTCAATTGACAATTTTTGTTCTTTAATGAGGATGTATATATATATATGTGTGTGTGTGTGTGTGTGTGTGTGTGTGTGTGTGTGTATACATTGTAAATATATTTTTAAGTAATAACTTCAAAAGAAGAGAAACAAAATAATTGGCACCTCTAGCAAAAATCATCATTAAACTCTATTTTGAGGCACAGCATCCTTTGTTAATTGCATTTTTTTTTTTTTTATCTAGGGATGTGTTTTCTGCAAAAGGGTAATTGAAGAAAGAGACAATCTCTTTTTATCTTTATTCTTTCTGCAGTAGCTTTCCTGAAAGACTATGGCAATGCTGCTTTTATAGAAGTTACATTATAGAAGTATTAATATAATAGCTATAGTTGGGATGATAAACTGAATTGGCTCTTATATGCTAAAGGCCCTTCTCAAATCACCTTTGTTTGGAAAGCTGTGATTAGGGTTTAATATGGGCCCCATAATAATAATTGCATTACTATAGTATTGCAGCATAGGAGGATATCATCCCAATCACAACAGCAATTTAAATTCACAACTGTAAAATATTACACCTTTTTAGATATTTGTTGTTCTTGGTCTGTTATAGCTAACCAGGTTTGTTTTCATCTGCTTGATTGGGTTTACTTCTGCAAGTTGACTGCTTCTTTTTCTCTCTGGTGAAAGAAATTTCCGATTCATCAAAAATCTACACCAGAAGTATAAGCTTTTAGGAGGAGCAATAATTTTATCAATGTCTTTTACACCTATGAATATTTTCTATTTTTTTTTTTTTTTTTTGGGTCTGTGGGTAGACTGGGTTCCGATGCCATAAATTGCAAATTAGCTAGGGTTTTAGGGGATCAAACCTGATGAGAAAGCAAGGAAAATTTTTTGTTTGGAATAATTAATTATTAAACCAAGCTTCACTCCTCACATACATAAATATTTTCATATCCTATATTTAGGGTACTGTGCCCTAGTAAGCCTAAAAGGAAAAAGGAACATTGGGATGTTAATTAATTAGTTCATACATTACTGAGTGCATATAACAGGATTTTACAGATTTGATCTCATGTTTATTTATACACAAAGATAATGAAAGCATATAATTGGCAACAAGTATTTCAATATTTACTACATATTTTTCACAGAAACATGAAAAAAACTGATGAAACCTTGCCCAAGAACTGAAATAAACAAAAATAAAACTGGTTAAAACGGGCTGAAGAAACGAGGGCCTACCATTAAATTAGGAACTCATGTACGAGTCAAAAGCTGATGAATGTAAGACGAATATGATGTGAAAGCAAAGAAAACCATAACAAACAGAAACGAGTTTGAATCCGGGCAATGCACGGGCAAAGAGTGAAAATGAAAAAGGACACGTGAAGAGAGAAAGAGAAAAAGAAAATAGAAGTAAAGAAGATAGGGTAGAGGGAGAGAGACCAATAGCTACTAGATTAGTCATTGTTTTGACGAATCACAAATTGATTTGCATTTGCCAATTAGTGATACCAGACACTTTGATTTATCTTGATTAATGTACCAGATTCGCAAAACAAACCAATCAAGGATGAAGAAATGGGTTATTTTTTAGTTTACATATTTCTTCAATTTTTTTTTTTTTTACTTTTATATGAACTTATATTTGTGTTAAATTATGAATCATGTATCCATTCCTGTTCCGCATATCAAAACAAATCACAAATCTAAGTATGGCAAGAAAGGCTAGAGACAAGAGATAGCTTTAGTTGCTAGAAATGGTTTCGGTGATATCTATTTGGATTATATTAGATTAGATTAGATTTGTGATATACCAGAAAGCCCAAGCTAGATTCTGGGATGACTACGTTGACAACAAGGTACTTTTCTCTGTGCTTTACTATTGTTGTTGTCGTTGTCGTCATAGCGGCAAGAAGCATAAGAGAATTTCCATTTTTGGGTTTACTGTTTATGGAAAAAAATGATTTCAAAAGATTTTTCACCTCTTACTATTGTCTACTATTGTGATAAATAGTCAGCACACTTGATCAGAATGGTTCTTCTTCCTTCTCATTCTAAAATTGTATGATCTAATTAATGTGATGATCACTGGTTTTCTTGATTTCAAATAGTTGTATGATTGTATTCTCTACAGAAAAAGGCATGCACATACAAACATGCTGCGCGAAAATTAACAAAAATTATTTATTTAGTGACAGGAAAGAAGATGATTGATTGTATATATAATTGGTTTGAAATTGCATTTATTTAATATGGTTTACCACAGAAAAGGTGCTTTGGATCTTTTGACTAACCAACTTCTTTTTCTTAACAAAAAAAGAATCGAAAATGAAGATACATAATATATATATATATATATATATATATATATATATATATATATGTAGAATTGATTATGGAGGGGATCACAGAGGCTAATTCATCCTTTATAAGTGGGAAAAAGGAGCAAGTAACCTAATGTTTTCCTAAACTTGAACAAATGAGAGTGTTGCCAGTTTGAACTTTGAAGTGTATTGGCAGTACGTGGAGTTGTGAGAGAATTTAGATTTGCTGCAGTTATTATATTGTAACAACGGTTTTATAGCTATTGGATAAATTACAATAGCTGTGAAACTTTTATTGTAGTGTAACGACTACAATAAATCTAAATCTATTGTGAAAGACAACCACGATATAATTTTTTGATTAATTTTGTCTTTCAAATTGCTTTTACAAACATTGCATGTAATCAGTAGGTAGTTCTTTATGGCTTTGTTGGGGCAAATGCCCTTAGCTAGGGTTTGGTATAACAGTTACATATATATATAATATAGAAAAGTGAGATTCTATATATATATAGAAAAGTGAGATTCTTAGGTGTGGATTTTAATCTCTATTCCCAGCACATGGCAGATTATATTTAATCTGCCCTTTGTTCTGGAAGGAAACAGAACTAGACGCTCCGTTTGGCCTTGGCATCAGCTACTTCTCACCTAGCGGTACATTCATATCAGAAAACTTAATCTCAAGATCAATGACCGTTTTTAGCTGGTAGGGGAAGTTTTCTGCTTTTGATCTTTGGATATTTTCACCAACATTTTTTGATGGGTGAATAGTTTCGGGTTAATAATCCATTCACCACTCCTCCCCACTTCAGTACAGGTTTTATAGGTGAAGACAATGCCATAGCAGGGCATGGAATCCATGGACTCTATTGGCCTTGCAGCACTAAACTGTCTAGTCATTTTTTTGTTGAAGGAAACAACACCATCTATCTGCAACAAGTAAAAGCATTGAGTCCTTTTCAAGGAGTCATGTATTTAGAAAGAGCTCCAAATCAAAAGATTTGAAACGGCAAGCTTTTCCCAATTGGCACAAATCGAGTCCCAGAATTTACCAAGATTAAGGCAGACCTCACAGCTTAAAGAGAGCTAACAGATGAGTCTTTGAGGGTTTAAGGATATTCCTGCTATTTGAAGCTTAGGTAGTTTAGACCATCTTGATGCATCTTTATATCAAGCCGAACCCTTAGGGTACTTCAATTCTGTTTTTGTTTCATGTTTAAGCAACCATTAAACAAATGAGACAGGCTCCATAATGACTTTTCCCTGCATTTTAGTTGTTAACTATTTGCATTATTCTTGTATCAACACTTGTTTATAAGTTTTCTGCTCAATTGAACTTTAGAATTAGAAGTTTACTTAAACACTTGGAAAAAAATGATGGCCTCTCCTTTAGTGAAGTTTGGCACCATAGGGCACTCAGTAAGTTCTCTTCTCATGCTTCAAAATAACATAAATTCATATTTGCTGCAATGAGAGAAAATGTGCACTAATCCATTGAGCCCACATCTTAAAGTCGTATACATTATATTGTATATTGCTTCATTTATTAAAAAAATGGCACGACTTAATATGAACGTTTTAAATAAAGATTAAATATTTACTTACTATAATAACTGAATACTTTTTCCAACTTCCGAATTCTAATTATTATGTTATCTATGCAAATAATATTGCAAATAATATGAAAAATAGGCAAAGTTATAACGGTTTAAATTTGATCCTCTGTTAGGACAGAAGAGTTTTACACAACTACCTAATAAGGTTCCATAATCGTTAAAATAATTGAAAGATAAAGAAAAGGTTGGCATAAACTGATCCTTCTTCTTTGACAAGGATACATTTTACATTGCTTTAACCTTAATGGTTACACTTCCCTTGAGGAGTGCTTATGATACAAAGGCAACTACAAAGGGGTAGAGATCATAAGAAAAGATAAATATATATAAAATATAAATATAATCCCACATATGTAACCTATACCCATCACTTTAACCAAAACATGGAAAAAGAAAAAGAATTTTATCCAGAAGCAACCAACCCGGTTTCTTGGCTTTGAAGGCACCTGAGATAGTAGCCACAACAAGCTGAAGGCCACTGTTTCTAAAGCCATGGTGGACAACAGCCATGAAAACTTCATGAGACAGTTGCTTCAATGACTCCATATGCTACACTCAACTTCATTTTTCTACTTCATTTTAACCCTTCAATGGTAAAAGAAGACTTTGAATGTTTTCTTTTTTTCGACTCCGGCTCCCCCAAATGCAAGGAGACAAAATTATCTTCATCCGGGCCATTTCGTAGCGCTGAAAGATTTTTTGATTCAGGGTTGTCTTCTTGGTAACTTCGATGTACCGGAGATTTGACTGCATAACTTGGAATGAACTGGTGTTCTACATTTGGAGTTGTTTCAATCCCATTACTAATATCAAAACCTCTTGGTCTTAATAGAGGATTGAGTCCTTTTGGCGGTTCCTCTTCGACTGGAACTTGTTCAATATTCAAACCAAAAGGCTCAAAGCTCTCTTCAAGCTCATCTCTTGCTGGCTCAGTTGGAGAGGATTCTCCAACTGTAGAAACAACTCCTGCAGCAGATGTAGTCCTTTGCTCTTGCACAGCAGCTGTAAAATAAGAATAACAACATGAAAGAGCAAGTCTGATGTAAGAACGAAAATGCATAAAAATCAATCCAACAAGTTTTATCCCACTAAATGAAATTGACTAAATTCATTACATGACGTCATTGTGTTCTATTAGAAACCAAATTTTCCGAGATATTAAAAATTAAAATTCAGTTGATCACTCGGGCTAGATGCCCAGGTGACAAGACCTCTCCAAAAAGAATAGGTGGGTGGTTTAACCCTGCTCCATCTGCCTCAAACTCCCCCCATCCATCCTCTCCCAGTTCCTCTCCAGAAGAAAAGGAAAAAGAAAATAAAAACCAAAACAAAAATAACAATCAGCAGATTTTTATCCTTCCCAGATGTGTAGGGTTTTGCAATGCATGCTCAATTGTAGTAATGAGTAAAGCCTGAATCCTATCCATCCTATTTCATACATAATTGTAATATTTGAAATCTTAAGTGTTCCAAATCAGTTTCAACATTGGAGAAACACTAGACTAACAATTTGGTCCAGTTCATTGAAACAGGCACAACTTGTGCTCACAGGTTTGAGACACAGACAGGGAAGTAGATTCAATCTTAGGTATGTAAGCTACATTTATTATTGATATAAGAAATAAAGCAATGCTAAAATGTCACAGTAAATACATTCTATCAGGATCTTATCTAAGCAGTCTTTCACTTCAGAGAGTCAAAGGTCACTGACCAGATTTTACTCTCCTTTAGCTTGTCAAAAAAGGACATCTAAGGCTAGCAGATTCAATACAAAACAGGCCTTCATTCTCTTACTTGAAAAAGAGAACAATTTCTTTTCCATGAAAGAATTTGCACATTGCACACTGACCAGCCATAATAGACATCATCTTCAAGTGTAAAACACCGGAGATCTTGATTAAGAACAGATAAGACCAAGTCATCCTAAAATCACAGGGAAAACACAGACTAGAACTTATTCTGTGATATCAACATAGCCAACCTTGCCAGATAGCATGCTTATACTGTCAACAGAAAAAATTCTAAATCCACAGTTTGTACACATATGATACCACATTAAATAGTATAATTCTATAATCCCTTCCACCATTTAAGTCTCTTCATCTCTCCCTTGAACCTCATACTTAGTACTAGAGCTAAGTCAGATGGATTCTTGTGTGGAAGAACAACTATGGTCTTGCGTACAGAAATTAGTCAGGCTTAATGCCACTGTCCTTCAACATTATTTGTGAAACAAATAAATGCAGGCTGTTACGGCTGAAACAAGACATTGAGGGAACTACATAATTAAAGTTTGATATTTCAGAAACAAACCTTGGAGTGCTTCATTTGTTGTTATGAGATCAAGTTCGAGAAGATCAAGAAGGCGACCAAGATCAACTCCACTAGTCCAATTCTCTGGGGGTTGACCAACTCTTAGTTTCAATCGACCCCTGTTCGCTGTCCCGCCCCAAATTATGCCAACAGGTCGTGGCTTCTCCCCATTCTGACCTGTCAAGAGAATGAGGCTTCCACTGTCACCTTCAAGGTCAAATGTCTGCTGATTCTCACCAACAACAAGAAAATCAGTGAGAAAACAAATCCCTTTCTCATCATTGTACTCTAGGGCATAGGCCATTATAGTCCCCGTAGTCAAGCCAGAACTTCTTCCTACTTTAATCACTTGCCTTCCGATGAGACTATTGATTGGTGACTGCAAGTCTATGATGTTGACATCACCGATCTCACCCACACCTTTTACAAATGTAGTTACATATTTCATATCAAAATCTTCTGTAAACGGGATGAAGGCCCCATCAGCTCTCACAAATGTTTCTGTAGTGATACCAAATTAAAATTGGGGGTATCAGGATGCAATGAGAATTCAAACGCAGAAACATAATATTGTAATAAATTTGCAATGAATTTTTTTTTTTTTTGATTTTGGCATGATTACTTAAAAGACTCTTGAACAAATTCAGCATACTCTATTTTTTAAATCATAATTGGATCTGGAACACTTACAAAGTTTATTAGGTATTGAGAAAATATTCACTCACATTATAGGATATACATTTTTACATGATAATAAATGTATCAAATCCAACCTAGTTCAGTTACTTAAGACATAAAAGTACTACCTTAATGATTCACAGGTCCTTATAACTGTCATTATTAACAAATTCCATCTTCAGAAAAATCAGAATAGCCATTGCATCCCGATGTGAGGAAATTACAAGTAGGTTGAAGCAACTAAACACGAGGAAAATGGAAAATTGGTTTGTTTATAGGAAACTATTATTCAATTTAACAAGTCATAAACCATGCTCAAAGGACTACATTAGCCTTGGAATTCTTTGATTTGCAATTAGTTTTTCCATTTTGTCCTAGAGGACAAGCCAGTAACTAGGTCATCGCTGTACAGGAAGCAAGGTACAAAACTTGATTTTCAAGTAGAGGATGCCCATCATGTATCAATCTAAACAATTGTTCTGAACCCAAAAGTACTAGCAATCTAATAACAGCAGGATAGCACCTGCCAGATAAAGCCCTAAAGAAAGACCATTTCTCAACAATAACTCTATACAGGTTATACCCCTGTGAAAAACCTCAAAATCTAACTTTAGAGCAACATTATTAAGCATCCCATGGAGCAAATAACACCTTTTTCTAGTCACATGGACTTTAAATCCAGCAAAGAAATTTTCAAATTTACAAGCCTTGTATAAGAAAGCATCTAATTGCTAAACACCATAGGGAAATTATCCATGATCAACAGCAATTTGAAATTACATTACCTGGGTTTGTTCCTGCAAAGATGCCATACCAAAGATCATCAGTGATAAATGATGTTGCCCTCTCAACTGCACCCAAATATACACCAGGACCAAGGCTGGGTGGCAATGGATGAAACATTTTCTGGTTTGGATAGTCCAAATCAACAGCTACATGTCGATTTGTAAGAAAACCAACTTGACGGTTTCCTGTTCGGCTTTTTACAATAGCACCCAAGGTTCCATATGTCTCTTGGCTGGCAACCTACAGCAAAAGGAAGGAATCAAAATTACAAAGATCAAGTCGAAGAAACAACTTACCGAGAATTTGGACATATCCCACCTTTGGATGCATAAGTTTCATTTTAGGGATGAATGATTATTTCAGCCACAAAATATTATGCGATTATACTAATCAACACAAGCATAAACAGAGTACCAGAAATCATAAGAACCAAAAGAACATTTATTTAGATTTGGGAAACAATTATATGATGCAAGCTTATTAAAAACTTCTGGTGAAAATAATGAAAAGATAATAAGCCTTGGTGAACAAGCAATGCCATATTACTGGAACAATATCCATGTATACTATGGCAATGGCGATATTACTTGTGCAAAGTACAAACTAAGTTTCAACTGCCTGGTTTCTGATTATGTAAAAATTGGATTTGTTGCACCAGTTCTTTTAATCATCTGATTCAAACTTTTTTACATCATTTAGTAAAAATATTCGGGGTTTCTACATGTGGATTGTATGCAATTAATTTGATGCATTTTGTTGGAGCGTAGTCCTGTACTTTCAGAAATATTTTGTCAACCTTAAGTTGATTTGGGGTATATGTCCTCTTTGCTTTTATGGTCATAGTCTTTTCAGGGGAGCTTCCCCGTCAGACATGCAGAGAGACTGGTTAGCCTAGTTGCTCTCACGTTTCTGTTGTTCTAGCGTTTAGCCATGTAAATAACCCTGTAATATCCATGAAACATTCTCCTATAAATTTCCACTCAATTCTACATGGCATCAAAGTAAGGTTTGATCCTAACCTAACTTTAGCTAGCCTTAGAGGCTCAAGAAAAGGAGCACAAGCCCAGGCAATAAGTGATGAAGGCTGACTTGTGGCCTCATAGGCTCAAACTTGAAGTACAATCGGAGGCCAAAGACAGAAGACAAGTCACAACTGGGGCAAGCCAATTGGACTTTTAGGAGAGTGTTGAAAATGAAGTCCCACATCAGTGACGGAACAAGGAATATAATCGAGAGGTTCACAAGTCCAATTGCCTTAGGCAATTTGGACATAATTGCAACCCTCAAGTTTATATTTCATGTCATTGCATAACTGCTACATCTAAATCAACATTCTTCCTTTGTCAATCTGCCACCATTTTAACCAACCACTTTAGCATATGAAAATAAGTTAAATATTTTTTTTATCATCAAATAGATCATTTTACTCAAATTAAACTTCATACTACCTTTCAGGACACTTAGTTTAGCTTTATATTTTCAGATTATTTTCTTAAGCTTCAGAACTATTTAAATTTCTTTTCATAAAAAGAAACAAGTACTAACGTTTTCCAACTATCTCCACACCAACTTGATTCCCCCAGACGCCTAAGAGTTATTTGATCAACCATGTATTTATAGGTAAAGACATAATTTCTCTTTAAAAGATATGAGCAATTATGCTCTAATCACAAACACCACATGTTGTATACACGGAATACTACCTCTAGGATTTTGCCAAACTTATTCCCACCACAGCCTCCAAAACTAATAGAAGTTAACTCCATAGTAGCAATGATAATGGTAAATCCCAAAGATAGGATGATTTATCTATAATATCAAATTATAAAACTTTATTAGCCATCCACTTCTCATTTACATTCATTTAGAAAATGCAACTCACAAAAGAAATTGAAACTCACTCAAACAATTAAGGCTACCTGAGAACCAGAGCCAATGCAAGGATCACTTCCTCTCAAGCCATCAGCAAGCTCCGTATATAATTGTTCTTTAGGTGTTGGTGCTGGAGCACCATAATATGCGAACTCAACAACATCCACATCACACCAAACACCTCCTGGCCCCTGTTTGGCATATCATGAAACAAATTCAACGTCTCTATATCAAGGTTAATCTACAGATTAGAATTACCTTTATATCTTAAATACTAATCCAGACCCATTTCACTTGTAGACAACCAGTTTTAAGAATAACTTTACAAAAAAATCATTGATTTTTGGGTGGAATGCGTGTTATTTGTACTTGGGCAATTGTGAACCATAAAGCAATTGTATATTTTTCACTAATACATATGTTGATAACTTGATATGAATTACAATCAACCAGACAACAAGAATAACCAATATAAAAGGTGGGTTTCAATTTAAGGAGGCTCAATTTGCATACTGGCAACAACTTTAGTATTTTGACTAAAAAAATGAAACTTTGGCCTTAAAATTAAATTAATTAACATCTATCATTTTTTTTCTTCTTGGCCATAACATTACTACCCTATCATTTATGATAGAATATTCCACTTTTAGCCTAAAGTTGACATGATTATAAGGACCAAAAAGGTAATAAGACAAACTTAGGCATCCTTCTCCTGCAAAAATAGGTCTTCTTTGCACTCCCACCCACATAACTACTAAGAAATAAAGAAAACTCTGGTAACTGGCCACTTTAACAACTTTCCAATCATACTATTCCTTATCTTTTCCAACATATAAATCCAAAGTGTATTGAAAATATATCTTGAAGTTAAGACACAATTATTAGCATAGAAATAACAAGATATGAATCAACATTTCCCCATAAAACAGAAGGAGATCTATCAAAGCCATGTGGAAACCTGCAATATAGCCAGAAGAACCAAAAGTTCCCACCTCAAGAGCTGCAGGTAGGCACTGGACGTGACTGAGCCATTGCCTGTGAACTTTACGGGCAACAAAGACAAGAATAGCTGGAATATTAGTTAAGCAACCCCCTCGAATACGAAATCCAACTGCAGTACCAAGACTAAACCGACGCAAGATCTTGCTATGAAATGCCCTAATAGTCATCAGTTCAAGCAAGGTTGTAGCTTGCTGTCCTGTTGGCAATCCACCCAAGGTTTCAGGCAGCACCCCCTTTTGAAGGTTTCCGAAATAGTTGGCCCTATCTTCTGCTGCATCATTGAATCGATTCAACGGAGGCCAAGAAAAGTATGCAGCGTTACTCTCTGAATGCTGAGCACCCGATGCAAAAGGTTGCAAGGGTGACAGACTCGATGAAGGATTAAGATGACTGCAAAAGTTGCTTTCCATATTCAGGGCCGATCCCTCTGATTGTGTTGATCCAGAATGAACTCTTAAATCCAGTTGAGTCCGATCCATTTTTCAGTTCTCCTACAGGATAATGTAGTTCAGGAAAATCAGTTAAGATATCTATTCAATAAAATTAAAACCTTTCCCTTTAATTCAAAGGTTTTACCACGAATGAAATCTTATAAATATAAGCAACAATTTAAAGGAAATTATAAATTTTACTGATTTCAATTCAGACCAGCAAAAGAACACAGTATGATTACAGTGAATCATTGGTATACATTAAAGCTACAAGCACAGCACAGCAGTATCACTCCAAGTCCACATAGTCACAGAGACTGACAAGTCTTGGCACATCTAAACCGGAAACTCCAGAATTTCAGAGAAGATAAATAACAAATCAGCAAAAAGGCTAACTAAGGTTTCGCAATGAGATAATCTACCATGCTCTTCCGATGCACATGGCTGTTACATTCTTAGATTTTATATATTTGAGAAAATCAAATGCAAGCTATCAAATTCAATGGCACTTCAGATTTATAAAGGAAAAAAGTCACCCTTCCCTGTTCAGTAGTCCAAATATTAACGTAAACTTCAAAATATAAATAGTAACTGAACTCAGAAGCAGGATAGAAGAATTGAAAAGCAAAGAAAAATAATTCATTCATTACCACTCTTCACCAAGCACTAGCACTAGTAGCATATACAATTCAAGAACATGACTTAATGTGAGGTGCGTTTACCAGAAAAAAGGAAAACCAAATTAAAGCGGAGCAAACCCAGAAATCCATTTCCAGAAATGAGTAATGTAAAATGGACCAATGGACAAATACTGTACACAAAACGACAACAGAATCGCCCGGGCAAGCAGAAGACATCAAGTTATCAGCTTGAGCATAATCTGGGGCCAAATAGAATACAATCAAATAAAGGGCGCACGAAAAGATTCAATTTTGAAGCTTTATTTAGACAAAACTCACCGATCAACAATGTTGGAGAGAAGGAAATGGACTCAAGACAGAGACCCTTGAAGGTTCTCATGCCCTAATACAGAAAACTTCTACACCAGACCAAGCCACCAACACCAATCATCTATCAATCTGATAACCACTGCCCCTTTATCGGAGAAACTTTGATAAACATGCAGAAAACGAAGTCAGAGTCAGAGCAAGCTCCTCTTCTGGTTGGAAAATAGTAAGGCCCGGAATGTGTCTACGTATTGGAGAAGAGAGAGCATGATAGATACTTTACAATTAGATGTAGCGGCAGCTATCTACAATGGTCACATAACAATACAAAAGCCATGGTATTAATATTATTTCTTTTGCGCCCTTTTGCTTTTCTTTTTCTTTTTTTTTTCATTTTTCCATTTTCTTTTCCCCTCCATGGAAACGTCACAATTATGAGTGGGGAAAATTTAATGGAGGAGATATGGGCACCTGGGCAGTGAGGAAAAAATTATATTTTCTTGGATCCCATTGATATTTATGTGGGTGGGGGATAGGGACCCATCCCTATTTGCTCCCCAAAAGTAGCACACTCTTTCAATCTAGCAATTCAATTTCCACTTTTCCATAAAATTGAGATAATTTTGGACCGTTGAATTGCAAAATTAATAATTATTAAATGAGATTATAATTATATTTGTAATTTTATTCAATAACGAGTTCAATTAAAACTAGGCAAAAAGGGTGGGAAGAGGAACAGGGATTGCCTTTGCATCTGTGTCCACTCCAAGTCCTAGCAGCTATTTTATCTTAGATGATGGCAGATATTTGTTCCTTGCTTTATTTTGATTTGTCATTATTCTGATTATATCATCTTTGTTCTTTCTAATATTTTTTCCTTTCCTCAATTTGAATATAAGCAGACATTGCTAATGGTGATGTAATTCTTCTGTTGAAGATTTTATAATGTAGTGAGGATTATCTATTGATACAAACAAAATGTTTCCTTTTCATTGTCGTTATAAACAAAGCCAATTTGGCAATTATAAAGTTATTTTTAAATTCAGCATTATATTGATTCAATTTGAATCAAATAAAATTATAAATATAATTTATTAAATTTTAATATAATTATATTTTTAAAGTTTAAATTCAATACATATATAATCAATATTTTTTTAATTATGATTTGACATGTAATATATATAAATATTTTAATATGTCATATATTTTCTTTTGATTTGGACATATATAAATATTATTAGAGTTTGACATTGTATTGAGTTGTCATCATACTCAATTATTGAGATACATCATAATCATATATTATCATGTCATTTTATAATATTAATTGTAAGGCAATTCAAATATATATATATATATATATATATATATATCACAAATAATTTTAAAAAAATTTCTTAAAAATTCAAATCACACTCAACAAAGTCTTTCTATACATATTACTAAAGATTAAATCTATATCAAAGTATTTACAGATTTTTTTAATTGTTATTTTGTTAGAAGAAAAAAGTAATGATTATTAGTATGCAATTGTTTTTTTCTTCACAACCTCTTTCAATGGTAGATCTTCACTTTCTCTAGAAATATAACAACCCTCTGTCTCTATCTCACTTTCTCTCTCTTTGTCCAATCGCATATTATCTCTTACATTATCTTCAACTTTTCTTAGTCACATTATCTTTGTCCATTTTTCAATCATCAAATCATGATACCATTCAACCTAATGTTAATTAATAATGCAAAGATTAGAGGCACTTACTAGCTACAGCTCATGCACTCAATTACTATGGTGCACTTGCATTAACAATCAATGATCATTCAAAGCAAAAGGGAAAAAGGGGCAAGTTACATCCTTGCCATTTATGAGAGACATTAAATTGAAGTGTATAATAAGATAAAAGTCACTGATCTTTCAGCTAGATCCCACAACAACTTTGCTAGGCCACCTACAATGATAAAGATGATGTCATCACATCAAATGAGATAGAATAAGCTTAAAGAAAATAATCAAAACAATTAGGAAGTTAGGTCCAATTATTAAAATAGTTATCTATAAAAGTTTAATTATAAACAATTTTACATATAAAAATCAATGATCTTTTAGCCAAGGCACCCACTTTCCCCCTTCTATTTGTCCCTAGGCACTAGGTGATCAGCAAACAATGTTATCTTTTTGGCCAACACCATAGTTGGCAGTTCAAAACACTAAATACAACTTATAAAATTTACAAGGAAAACAGCAGACCTCAAAGGATGGGGCAGTTCAAACCCACTTTGATACCCCAAGTCACTGTTACATGTAAAAGAATAGGTACAAGGAGTAATTGTGGTGCCAAAAGTTTATACCAAAGTGGGTGTTTGGGGTATTTATAAGGAAAGACCAATGACATGTTGAAAAAGAGTTAGATTGTTTTGCATAGTAATGCAATTTCATAAATAAAGTCTATTATTATTATTATTATTTGCATTTATCTTCATTCCTGTTTACGAAGATGACTTGACTTTCTCTAGCGTGAGATTATTTGAGACACCGAAGGACGGGATTGAAGACAGTGCAAGCCCAAAGAGTTTTTTTTTTAAAAAAAAAAAGAAAAGAAAAAGAAAATATAAATATATTTAAAAATAAATAAATAAAAGTAGAATGGAAGCAATTATTGAAGTGGTGGTGGCACCCCATTCCTAGGCTCCACCCACAATTTGGTCTCTGGGGATGCTGATATGGTAAGCGCACTCTCGCCGAGGGACTACTGCCAACTGCCATCGCCCATCATTCTCAAAGTCTCTGCTACACTTGACATTAGATCAAACTAACTCTCAAACCTCTTTTATTTTTATTCGAGTAGCCAAACAGACACACACATGTATGAAACTATCTTATTTCTCAAAAAAAAAAAAAAGAAGTAAATTCTAAAGTTACACTTTATTCCAATTACACTGTATAGTTAGTTAGTTGTACTTCTTAACCAATGGTCATCTCGTCTCTAATAGTTACATATTAAACTTCGAATTGCCATTGATCGTGACTAAAATAGAATTAAAGAATAACCAAAGAATCACAAGTTGGTTTATTGTAATTCTCTCCTTTTTCCCATCTCAATACTTATTTTATTTTACACGAAGGATTCTCGCGTTATTGCATATACGTGTTGCTTAATTTGTAGAAAAAAGTATAAAAATAAATGTAGGTATGATATTACTCTAATTTATATCATAAAGATTATATTTGAAGAATTTTTTAACCCAACTTTACAGCTGATCTGGGCCATAAACTTCGGCCCGGGATGAATTTTAGGCCAGCTTGCCTCACCCATAACGAAGATGGCTATGCCCATGAGAGGTACTTAAAAGATGTCTTAACGCACACCCCCAATTTTTTCTCAGCTCACACCCCATTAACTCCACACATCTCGATGATCTCGATATTAGGAACTCGTTTTCAATAGAAACATTGTGAGGGCATAATCATTAACAGTTCAACATCTATCTGTTCCAATGGGCATGATTTCCCACGAAGCAGATTTCTACTGTCAACATCATCAACTGGGATGCCAAGAGAAAAAAATAACCAGAGTAGCTGTGACTAAAGCAATCTCATACTGCACTAGTGTTTTTTCTGCAGAATTACACTATGCACAAGGACAGCAGTAACACACCTTCTAAGATCAATTCTCTTGGGTATGGCATCATGAAATATTCCCAAGCAAAGGTCTGAAGTTTTGGAGAGATAATTAGCTTCTTAATCTTGTCCAAGCAATTTCAAGATCCACAAAAAGCTCCAACGGTACCACTGGCATCATCATTTGAAGATAGAATGAAATGGCATGCGCTGAGTATTCTTGATATCAAGCCCATAGCACACTGTTTTTCCAATGCTATGCACAGTGGAGTATGAGAATTGTTAGGAACCTGGACAGCTTCAAAGGGAAGAAAAACAACATAAATAAGAGCAAAGTCCAAAGAGTTATATACCAATTAATCAACTTCGACACATATATATTTTGCTGGATTTCTAAATGATATATCTTTATTTATATCTAGAAAGAGTGGTACCCATTGTTAATACATACATAAGGAAGAATTACAAAGTAGTTCGAGCTTTGTATTTCATGTCCAAATATTTTTTTTTTTAAAAAAAAAAGCTGACTTCAGTTCCATGAAATGCTGTTATGTCACTGTTATGGAAGAATCAGACAAGCGGCAATACCAGTATACTTACCATTGCGCAGGCCCAAGTCCTGGAAATTGGAAGGAAAACTTAGCAGCCATTGTTTAGCTCCTCCTGATGCATAAACCGAATATCACTATCACGAGATTCTGCAGTTATAACAGCAAATGATAGATCTGTTGATTTGTTATTAGCTTCTGACAGAGGGCTTAAAACCCTTAGCAGAGCTCCGAAAAAATGGAAATCCAAATATATTATTTTGTGTTGTACTAACTGAATCACTGAACTAGATGTTCTTAAACGAAAGGATACAGGTAAAAAAAATCATAACAGCATTGCACAGCTTACCATGGCAACGAGAAAATTACTTATTCAAATTTCCAAGATGTCTGCCCATCTTAGAACCTCACGCTGCCGTTTTGGTAAAATTTGTGTCTGCACCAAACTTCACCAAGTCATCCAATTTCCATGATGTCTGCTCATCTTAGAACCTGACAGTGCCATTTTGGTAAAATGTGTCTGCACCAAACTTCTCCTCCAAGTCATCAAGATATACCTCTAAGAAGATAACGCCAAACATCAGCCCACTTTAACTACATATTACAAAGGCTTTAAAGACCATGACGCTACCTTCTATAGCTAATCAGCCTTTGAAATTGAATCACAAATTTCTTATTTAGTAACTTGAATAGCCAACCGGTTTTCCTTATATATCTTTGCAGACAATTCAGAAACCAAAGCATAATTATTGCTATCATAGCATGCAGTCATAAATGCAGCCAATGTTACTCGATCAACATGTTGGTCCAAGTCCAATAACTTATGAAAGAACAATGCAGCTATGCCCACTTTTCCCTCGATACTTAGCTTCCTAACCAAGATGTTAACTGTCCGGGTCCAGAGCTTTTTCTCCAGTCTTTCCAGGAGAAACAAAGCGGATCCAAAGTCATCTGTCTTGCAATACTCATAGGCCAAAGTTACACGAGTAACTTCACAAGGAGTAATTCCCTTTTCAATCATAGTGTGGTATAGCTCACGAGCTTCATCCAACTTTGACTCTTTGCATAACCCACTTATAAGAGCACCATAAGCAATGTTATCTGGGGCACAACCATGGTTGCTCATTCTACGGAAGAACTTTACAGCCATGTTCAAATTTCCTTCTCGACAGTACCCACATATCATGGATGTAAAAGTTTGCTTTGTTGGAACCAGTCCAAATTTTACAGCTTCCTCAAAAAACATCTCACTTTCTCTCATTCTCTTTTGCCTAGAAAAGGCAGCTATCAATGTAGTGTACGAATGGATGTCTGGTTGGATACCACTTTTGAGCATCTTATTGAACAGCACCAAAGCTTGCTTAGTATCTGCCCTTTTGCATATTTCAGATATGAGAATAGTATAGGTGACTCTATCAGCTTTCAGTCCATGATGAAAACCATTCTTAAGCAATTTATAAGCCTCCTGGACCTGTCCCTTCTTAAAGAGGCCATCAACAATAGCATTATATGTACAAATGTTGGGAGTGAAACCTTCATTTTTCATTATATCCATTAATTCATAAGCCCGTTCAAAATTTCCAGCTTTACAGTACCCATCAATGAGAGTTGTGTAAGTGTTCGTGTTAGGGACCAACCCCTGTTCCTTCATTCTGTTCAGCAGCATCTCTGCCCGATTCATTTTATCTTCTTTGCAATACCCACTTATCATGGCAGTATATGTAAGAACATTTGGCTTGTAATGGTCACTCCGAACAAGCTTAAGAAACAGTCTGAAGGCTTTCTCAGTCCACCCTTTCTTGCAGAGACCATCAATTAACGATGTATGCGTATACACATTAGGTTTCCAGCCTTTTCCAACCATCTCCTCCAACATTTCAAATGCTTGTTTAATGCTGCCCCTTTTGCACAGACCCTCTATCATAGAAGTGAAATTAATTAAATTGGGCTTCAAACCCATTCCAATCAGTTTATGATGATACCAAGATGCACGAGTTGCAAAACCCTTTTCACAGAATGCTCTGATGATTAACGTAAATGTTGCATTATCAACCACAAAACCCCTCTCAAGCAGGGCACTCAACCACCTATCTGCCTCCAAAATATTACCTGTTTTACAATAAGCAATGACCATCAACCTATAGCTAGCAGAATCTGGGTGAGCCCCTCTGTTACACATTTCCTCAAACACGTATTCTGCATATTCTATCAAGCCCATTTCACATGTAATCCTAATAACCAAATTTAAAGTTCGAGTATTGGGAGTTAAACCTTGATTTTGCATCTCGATCACCATGTCAACAGCCTCCTTTAACCTACCAATCTCAGCAAAAACCTTTACCATAGACTGCATCACTTCATGGGCTTTCTCTAAATTATGATTCCCAATCAGCGATGTTGCACATACAATATAGAACCGCATAAAGTGCTGAAATTTGGGAAATCCAGTTGCCCAATTGAAGAAACTCAGTGCTACCATAGAACCAGCCTCATCCGCAAGCGAAGCAACAACTGTAATAACCTGCTCATGAGTCAAGGAATCAGCATCAATGTTCAGATGGAGCCTTGGATGTGAGACTCTCGAGTAGGGTTGCTGATAGTAAGAATCACAGACTAATGAGCAAACCCTTTTCACAATGGATTGGGATGGTGGCAAAGGAGGAGGTGAGGTGGGTTGTGCCAAAGTGGAGCAAAAATTGGAAGTAGAGTTGCGGAAGCATAAGGTTTTGAGCAATGAGAATGAGATGCATTGTCTGTGAAAAATGTAAGCAGTTCTTGAAGCAACTGAGAGTTTCTGTTGACAGCCATGAGTTGTAAGAGTTAGAAGGTTGAATACCATGAAGCCAAGTACTAATGAAGTCCCTTCCTGTCCGAGTTGAGAGGAAAAGCTCACGTAGCTAACACAAATCTGTCAAGCAAAATAGATCAGTCATTATTAATAATTATAATTATTTGTGATGTTTTACAATTAGCCAAAAATTTTATGAAAACTATTTTCTAAAAGAATTATCTTCAAGTTTTAGAATTAAAGAAAATATGACATTAAATATTAAAGGAATTAAAGTTCTAAGTATTTAAAACCCATACCAACCATGTGGATGAGAAAACACAAAATTGTCAGTTTAAAACCCAAAAATTATTGCTTAGAAATTTCTCTAACACAGAATGGGGATGACAATAAACATGCTGTGGAATTTTTTTTTTTTATGCAAGAGCATTATTATCATGTTGTTCCAAAACAGAATATCAGAGATATAAGCCAGTAATCAACAATTTGCTCCAAACCAGAATAACCAGAATATCAGAGATATAAGCCAGAGGACCAAAAATATTGCCATACACAATACGAGGAGTTATAAAACCCTGCATAAATAGGCACTGAGCACAAAATCAGACCCAAAACATAGAAGAATTCCACGAATTGATAGTGAACCAGTGTCAAACAATGAACAACTTAAGCACACAGTCTTACTATCATCCAACAAGCCATGAACACACCAGAGAACTCACCAGCAGCAGGACCGAAGACTCAAAATAAGAATACAGACCACTTTCCATAAAAGTCGCCAGAATAAAAAATGTGTCCATGAAAAGTATTCATGAAAACTAAACCCCACATAGGTAACAAAATAACAGAACAAAACACAATCTGAGATGGTGCAAATACACAATCACCAATGAACCCATCTAGATTTTATATCAGATAGCAGAATGGGGTAAGAATATAAACAAATATCAGAAAAATTTCAGCAAACACCCAATGAAATTCAACGACACCAATCGACTGCAACAATGGAATGAGGCAACGTCCAACAGAATTTCACCGATTCAACATTTTATCAACAATGAGAGCCATTATAATGCAGACACCATTGAAGGAAAAATACCAGAGTTAACTCCCAAACAGTAGTCAAGGGGAACTTAAGATAGGATGGCTTACCTCAAACGAAGAAGATACAACCAGAGGACACAACTGGACACAGACTCAGAGGCACACGAACACATTCGAATAAACAGCTCGCGCGAGTAGTGCGATGGCAGACGTTAAGAGCGTGTGAATTGGTGAGAGTTTTGTAGCTGGGGTTCGAAGTGGGGAGAATTTGTGAACTTTGGTGAAAGAGCTGGGGTTCAGCCAAATTGGGTGATGACAAAGAAAGGGCCGAGTAGGTTCCTATGAGATTGAAGCAGGAACCGGCGGTGATTTGAGAAGAAGCGTAGAGGAAAGGAGAAAGGTTCGAGCCAACCGGAGAGGGAAGGAAAAAGAAGTGAGAAAATTGCTTTTTGTCCGTCACAATTTTACTAAAATTAAAAAGAAATCTCACTTTTTAAATTTTTTAAATTGAATCTTCTTATTATAAAATCTTGTTAAATTAATTGTAGAAAAAATAAAAAGGTCCATTGACTTCAATGCAACTCTTGTAACGTAATGATTTAATTCGACGAGTTTGGAAACATAATTTTTTTAAAAAAATTTAACGAAACTATTTGAGATAAAAAGAGAGTTTTTCTTAAAAAAAATTAAATTCTTTTTGACTGGGTGTGTTTGGTTCTCTAATTAAAACATTAGTTAATTAGTTTTTTATATTTTAAAATTAATAGATTTAAAATATGAAAAATAAAAATAATTAAAATTTTAAAATATGATAAATTAAATTAATAAATTTAAAATATGGTAGATAAAATTAATTAAAATTTTAATTACGCAAGGGTTAAAATGAAAAATTTTCTCTATTTATTTTTTTGAAAACTGTGTTGCGCAACACAAATTTTCCGATTTCATGCGTGTTGCCACACATAGTAGCTTTGCAATTGCCCAGTTTGATCTCCTTCAATGTTGAGACATGCTTTGGGTGTGTTAGGAGACACAGAAAGATTGAATTTTTAAGTGGCCTTCTAAACACACCAAAGGGTATTCTAACTTGAATTTTGGCAAATCTTTTCATCACGAAGACCCTCAAAAATTAATTTTTATTTACAAAAGTACTGTACAAGTAAGTTTTAAAGGAGACTCTGCTAACACTAAAAATACCAAAATTAGGAAGAACAAAAACATAAAATTAAAAGAAAATAATAAGAAACTTAGAGTTGCCTTTTCAAAAAGTACTTAATTTATTGTCTTTAGCTTAATTTTCTTTGGGTTATTATGGCAAAAGTTATAAGAAAAGATCCTAAGCTCTCTTGATAAGGGATTAAAATAAACTGTAACATATTTGAGGCTCAATTCACTTGTGTAACAATTTTTTTTTTTAAAAAAAGGCTTTCACTTTCACATTTATGTTTTTTCTTTGTAGTCTCTCATAGTGCATTCCCATATTGTGAGTGACAAGGGGCATGCAATTTTCGTCATAAACTAGCATTGATGCATGTCATTCTTGTGTAAATTGTCAACTTCCATTAGTGAACAAATTGTTTAGTGATTTCTATCTGATAATTCTAAAAATATATAAGATAGTGATACAACAATTGAGGCAGATTTCAAAATTGAAATATTGGAGGAAACTAACAAAAAATGTAGTATAGGAAATTTACTTTGAAAATAAGAATCATGTTTGTTCTTCACAATTGTTGAATCATCTCTTAATTTGGAGACTATTTATATATATGTCACTTATGCTTTAAATTTTGCAAAGTACTTGTTCTTGGACAAATTAAAAAAACACAACATCTAATTAGTAATGTTTTAAAATGGCCTTGCATGTATAAAACTTCAAAGATATAGAAACTGTGTTTCAGGACAAGGTGAGAAGGTATTGTTCAAGTCAAAAGTTGTGAAGGGTAAAGAAGCTCTCAATCCTACTGGTCCTCCCATAAGTGAAGAGGTGAAGTTTTACATTTTTGAGAAAGAAATTAATAGTGGTTTAATAAAATTAACTTTATTTCAAGCTATAATTCATGTGTGTAAATAGTCACTCGTGGCTTATTAACTTAAATAAGTTAAATGGGCACAGCAAATAGCATGCTTTCAACAAATGTATATATTTGATACCACTCTATGAAGACTTTGCAAAAATTTTTAGCACTTAATGGGGGAAATGTATCTATGGCTAACACAAAAATTCTCTAATTCCCTCTACGACTACCTAAAATCTAAAAATTAATCTATGAAATTTCCTCACCTTTTCTTTCAAGACTTTATTAATTGAAGCCAGTCAAGTGACTCTTATCTCTAAAGTCAATCCATTGGCTTTATGGACTTGAATACACTCCACTGTTTTCTACACGATCCACCCGTGGTCCTTTTTTGTTTTGTACTTAATCCATTTGTCAAAATTCTGTTTAGTATAGTGACAAAAGTGGTAACGTATCTAGTTAAAAGTTGATATGACATGATAATTAAAAATATTAACTCAAATTTTAAATACCCAATAATATATTAGATTAGATAAGTTACGTATATTTATATTCAATTTTATATATTTTTAATATTTTATATTTTATTTATAATTTTATTCTTATAAATAAATAAATTGAAATAAAAAAGCATACACATAAAGTGTGCGTAAATAGAGGTGTGGTGTGCACAGCTTTTGCCATGGTATATACCAAATAACGCGGTTTTGCCTGAAAGTGAGATACTCTTCACCTTTTCTTGACTTGCAGCACTAAAGAAAACTGTCAAGAGTTGAGCACTTTCTCTGCAATTTCTGAGAGATTTACTTGTGATACAAGAAAGAAATATTGTTAAGGCTTCTAATTATGTTCCTAAGAAAATCTGCCGACTATTTGGACTAGTTTGATAGACACAAGCAGTAACTTCAATCACAATGGGTCCTGTCCTTTCTTTTCATGTTTGAATTTTCATCCTACAATGACAACACCGTCCTACAATAGTTATTATCTTTGAATTCTATTCCACATTAATTTCTTTAATGTGATGCCTTGAAAAACTATTTCATTCTATAATCTTCGTTCTATTTTTATTTCATATCTATTTTAACTTAAATTATAAAATATAATAGTTATCCGGTTTTTTATTTCTATTCTTATTTCATTTCTATAATCTTGATTCTATATACCAAACAAGTCATATATCCCCTCCATTCTATAAAAAAAATGAGGTTTTGTTTAGTGGTTGCTATCTCACCAACAAGTCATATAATCTTTTTTACTCTGAGTTTGAATTTCTCAAAAAAAAAAAAAAAGTTTTGTATATTTTTCTCTTCCCACCTCATTTATGTTTTGTTTGAGTCATTTCTATATAATTTTAGGGTTAGATACTATTGACAAATTGCTATTTTTTTTGGCTAGAGATTAAAAGTCGTACTATAGTTTACTAGGGCATTTGGTGCACTTATTTTAATCAAATTCCATTATTTTTATAATTTTTTTAAATATTTTTAAAGATTTAATGTTATTTTTTATTTTTAAAAGTGTTCAAATTAAAGATGCGCTTGTCTTATTATTTTGAAATTATTTAATAAGTTTATTGCAGTCATTTGTGAATTTTTTATGCTTATTTTATATGTTTTTTGTTTCTTGTTGTCTAGTGTTTTAGCATAGTTTGGTTGTTATTTCTCATGTATGATTAGCTCTTCTTTTGTGTCTGAACTTTCTAACTCGAATCCTGAGATTGAGAGGACTTCTAGGCTTAGGAGAAAGATGCACCGAGAAGCCATGAACATCATGTATGCTTTGGTTCAAAAATGTTAATGCGCTTCTACACTTTGAGTACATTGACTTATAAAATTTTGTAGAGAAATTAACCCAAATAAAGGGAAGATGAGAAGGGAAGAATGTACAAAAGCAGCGAGATTTTTTTATTTTTTTTGAATTTTCAATTTTAAAGGCTTTAAGAAAGGTTTTTTTTGTATTATTTTAATATGTTGCTTGTTAGAAGAAGGTGGAAACTGAAATGCATTTCATTCGTGGGGTAAGATTAGGAGAATAAATGTATTGGTAAGTCAACACGGTAACTATGCCTAGTCTTGATTGGGGTTAGATGGGTCTCCTTTAGGTTGTGTAGGGTCTACAAAAACGAATAGAAAAAGGTTGGTTGAGTGATATTCCGACACCACAAAAAATTCGGATAAAATAAGAAAACTCAAAAATAAAGAAGAGTTAGAGTTTTATGATGATCATTTACGTTTTTTTTTTATTAATACATTTTCTTTTTATAGTGCCTTATCATAAAAGTCTTTTTGTCACTCTAATGAGAGTGTAAATTATAACGTTGAGCCTTCGACTTTTTAGGCCTGTCCCTTATGTTGCGTGGAACACTTCGATGGATTTGGTCTGTATCAAAGTCAATTTATAGATTTGGATTATTATAAGATGAAAATAAAAGCAAACTAGAAAGAAAGGGTGAGTAAATTTCCTAAATTGATAGTCATAGAAGGAATTAGAGAGCCAGACAAACAAAAGAAAACAAAATTGAAGTCCTCCTTTGTGAATTTAAAGACAGACCAGAATAGGAGAGTGGAGCAAAGGAAGGAGTTTGTTCTTTTCCAAGTTCCTTTGCCAAATCAACATAACATGGCTCAATTGCCTCATCTCCTTTTTGATCACATGATGAATGAAAACCTGAAAGTAGCTGCTGAAGCAGATAGCACAGACTTGCTCTACGCACAGATTCAGGTGGATCCATATATTTTGGAACGCATCGATGCCATACCCTTTATTCACACTCCTTTGCACACTGCTGCTGCTGCAGGCAAAATCAGATTCGCTACCGAAATTATGAGATTGAAACCTTCATTTGCTTGGAAGCTAAATGAGCATGGTTTAAGTCCCATGCACGTTGCTTTACAAAACCAGAATTTTAGTCTAGTGCGTCGCTTGGTGGATATAAACAAAGATGTTATCCGAGTCAAAGGTAAAGATGGCATTACGCCTTTGCATTTGGTAAGTCAAGCTGGAAATGTTGAGATTTTAGCTGAATTCCTGTCAGCTTGCCCAGAATCAATTGTGGATGTGACTGTTCAAAGTGAGTCTGCTCTGCATCTTGCTGCAAAACATGGACAAGTTGAAGCTCTTACGGTCTCAGTTTGTTGGCTTACCAGTAATTGCAAAAGCGGTGCTTTAGATCTACAAAACTCAATACTAAATTGGAAGGATGAGGATGACAACACCATTTTACACATTTTAGTGAGTCGGAACGACACAAACTCCCAGGTATGAAGATTTTTTTTTTTTTGTTTTTTAATTAAAAAATCTCATAAGTATATAAAGTTATCCTTTTAGCTGTAAAATACTAAACTATTATTTATTTGAACGACAAACTATAATTTTTTCATTACGATTATTTTCATAGAATATCTAATCATTCATATAAAGAAATTAATCTTTAACAACATGCTACATGTATAAAGTGTCAATATCTTCTTTTAGTACTTCCCTCAAAAGTTTTAATTCTAAAATAATTAAGAGAGCTATTCGACATCTTTTTCCATCAATCCATCTTTGCTGTAAGACAAGCATTCAGTTTATTACACAAACTACAAAGAAGAATTAACATGTTTAAAATAACTATTATTCACTTATCGTTTATTTATTCTTGCAGATTATTCAACTTCTAATACAAGGTAAGATGAATTTAAATTCCAAGAATTCAGCAAGATTGACGGCCATGGATATAGTGGAGAATCAAAATCAAGATAATGCCAACATAGTCAAAATCAAAGAAGTATTACATAGTGCTAAAGCTTTACGCGGTGACTCAGTCTTCTCTGCTCCAACTCTAGCAGAAACATTAGTAAGAAAGGACAAAGTAACTCTTTGGCGCAAGTTGAAAAATGTAAACATTAAACTAAATCGCCTTAGAGAGAGCATAACAAATGAGACTCGCAACATTTTATTAGTAGTTGCTGTTCTTGTTGCATCAAGCACTAATCAAGCAGCACTGAGTCCCCCTGGTGGGGTTTATCAGTCTGAGGTAGACCCATACGACCGTGCAAATTATTCACCGGGCGAAACGGTCATGAGCATGACCAGTTTTCATGTCTTCTGGTCTTTCAATACTTTGGCCCTTTTAGCATCAGCTCTTGCTATCTATATTCTACTACCAGCTGCTGGGGGAGTCACACTGTTGCTGATATTTCCACTTGTGTATTTTGTGATTGGCTTTTTCTTTTCTATGCATGTAATAGGGCCTCCATTTAGTGTCTCAGGTTCATTGTACATGCCTGTCAGCGTACTTGGAGTTGCAGTTACGATTTTTTACTTTTTCAAATTAATGTTTTTATGTCTGTCTCGGAGTAAGAACAGAGAGATCAAGTCAAATACAGGTGGAAATAGATGGTAGCTTGCTAGCATTGCCATTCTATGTTGTATTTGGCATATGAGGCTCTTAAGGATCTTGGTTTGTTGGTTTATGGGTAATTGCAGGAAAGATGCTTCAAATATACAAATCTCATTGGTATAAGTAACTGTTAAGGGATGTCCCATAGTAAACACGTTTTGTCCAGGGATCTTGGCTACACCAAATCTGGAGGGTTTGTTGATAGAAAGATGAAGTACCTCAAGAGAACAACCTAAACGAAACAATAAGACAATTATTCAAGGATAAGGTATGGACAAACAATTTGTTGTCTCCCTTAGTTTCTAGGAAAATAGACTAACAAGAAGAAAACAAGGATTTTCTCACCAAAAATTCTTATAGGACCAAATTCTATGGCAACTTCTAATGGAAATTTCTCATGGACATCTCATAAAAATAAACCCCAAGCAAACTCAGATTTGCTCAGGACATATGACAATGACGCTACCAAAGTACGCATAAATCACAGATCAGGTTCCTCAGTTGCAAGCCATTCAAGAAACCCAGTCTCTTCCTTCCAAAGATTGGAACCTAGAGATTAAAAAAGTAAAAACAGAATATGTATAAAATATAAAATGAAACATGTTGTAATTTTCAATATTTTGAATAAATATAATAGTCTAATAATATTTTAATATAACCGACACAGGATTAGTTTATAACAATTTAATATAATATAATATTTAATAATATTTTAATAAAATTAGGACACAATCTCTCACTCTTCTCTCTCTCTCTCTCTATATATATATATATATGTATATGTATATATTTAAATCATTAAATAATGTTAATAAAATTCTTGCCATTCAACAATTTTAAAGCTAAATCAAACAAAATTAACTTCAAAAAAAGTCCAAAAAAAAAAACTATGGATTGCAATTTTTTTCCAATTCCAACTATCACTAGTAACTGTTTCTTCTTTTGTTTTTTTTTTTTTCCCCTTCTTATCCTTGTGCTCTGCCTTGTCTACTTCTCCATTTATATAGTCTATGGTTTCTTTTTAAACCTATGCGTCTGACATTTTTTTTTTTCTTAACAATCTTTTTTGTATTTTGTCTCAACCCTCTCACTTTCACTCTTAATATTCGTTAGCCCTTTCTCATTTTGATGCGTGTGTCTCATCAAAACTTCTCTCTTTTCTTTTTCTTCCATAGCATTAATATAAACACTAAAAATTTCTCTTTTTTTCTCTCTCATCCCTATGCTTCCTCTTTGTGTTGTGCTTGTCCGCATATATATATATATATATTAAACTGTTGATTGTTGGATGCAATAGTTTTTCCATCAGCATATGTGTACATATGGAAAGCTAAAGATATCACAGGAATTTTATATGTGATTAAGCTTTGGCAAATGACTAGGACTCTTATAAACATTAAGCTCATCCAAGCAGATAGTGAAATGAAGTATCAGTTTCAAGTTTAAAAATAAGCGACAAAATTAAAAGGTTAATTAATGGAATACAAAAAAACTTTTGGACCCCATTTGATCTTGTTGTTGAAATCTTCATCATTCCTAAATTTTTCAGTTGCTTTCCAAATTACTTGGACATCTTTGTAAGGCACGTTCACTTGTGTTAATTATTGAAGTTGGATGTATAATTGAGAGAGTCTTTTGATTAAACCCAGTACTCGTTAGCTTTACAAAATCATTGTGTAAAAGTAAGCGCCCCAAAATTTTCAAGCACTTTCTATGCTATCGAATTCCATGCCTATTTTTGGTTTCCAATCACTTTCAAAGTCCATAAAAGTAAGTCTGTCTGCCATCTTAAAATAAAATATTCATTTAAGTGTCAAAAATTCAAATTTATGTGATATAGAAAAAAAATAATACAAAAAACTAAGCAGTTAATCCAACACTAGAACAATCATGGTGCCAAGGGTACATATATATTCATAAAAACCATAATTAGTGTCGGAGGGTACCAATTGGATGGTACTTCAAATACAATGGCCAAGCCTTCAAAGTCAGCATTAAGTGACGATTATATCTTAATAAGAGTAGAGAATCCAAGTTGTAGGAAAACCCAAATTCGAGAACTTTTTACATCTTGCTTCTTCTACCTTTCTCTTCTTCTCACTTTTCTCATTAGTTTCTTGGATCTCATACATTTTACCAAAGATGCTGCTGCTTAATGTTATTTGGTCTGTTAATCATAAAGCTTGATGTCTTTGGTCTTCTCTTGCTGTCATCTTCAAATATATTGCATGCAAAAGAGTAAGTTCATTGACCAATTTGGATCAGAAGAGCAAAAATTGCTCATCTCCACCATAATTATGGCAATCACTCCTACGTTGTCGTTTTGTGATTTACAATGGGGTCCTCAAATCAGAAACAGGTATCAAAATAACTTGTTTCTGATTGCTGCATTAACCTATTTCTGCTAGTTGTTTATTGTCATAGCTTCTCATTCTTGTGAATACCCAATATTTGTTATCAAAGCAGAGGAGAAAGTGCATAACCCAAGAAAGTTACTTATTTGCTGCATGGGCAGGTGCTATTAGCTCCTAAAACGCCAGTTTGAAATGGAGGTTTTCTCTTTTTGCATTTCATATGCCTTAGAAGTGTCTCTGGGAATCCTTAGAGAAGATGGGCAACGCAGAAATTGGTTCTACTTCGTGGTTATAACAATTTATTGCTATATACTTCTTTTTATTCCTAAATATCTAGAAAATCCAGCCACCAATGGAGATGCAGATGGACATGATCAGAGGAGGAACCAACCTCCATCTGCTTCTATGGTCAATGATTCACTCTCTCTGAACATTGGTGAGCCTAGTTATAGACTGACTTCTTCAATGGATAATGAAAGAGAAGAATGGACAGAATTATGGTCAGTCGATGAAGAACACTGGATGAGTGTCCCAACAAGAGGTGTCATGGGGACATGTAGCAGTGACACAGTTGTAGATTCTGAGGATAGCCCTCTTCATGTAATTGAATAAGTAATTTTTCCCTTTTATGTTTTCATAATTAAAGGTGACATTTTAATAACTTCTTTTAATTAAAATTTTCATAAACGTTGTCATGTTTAATTATATGCATGGATTAAAACGAAGAACAAAAATATTTCAAATGCATGTTCAAAAAATAAAAAGCTTTGGTGTGCAACTAACATTTTCCTTTCTACATAGCCATATGTATGTGCAACAAATGAGTTCGTACATAAAAACAAAATTAGGCCAGCTCAAATTCACTATTTTTGTATAGTTTAGCTCCTGTACGTTTCATAATGTGTCGGTTTTTATTTTTTATTTTCTTTTGAGGATGGAAAATTAGCAATCATTTAAAGCAAGAAATTTTTGTTAGTACCATACATAATTCTGAAATGGTCCTACTGTCTCAAATTGGGACTCTATCATATTCCTTTAGGGTGCATCCCAACTAACAATTTATATTATTTTATGTATGGAAGCTGATCTCACATATTTTGTGATTATTATCATGAATTCATTGTTGGGCATTGGTCCTATTAAACATGCATTAATTTTGGTTGCCATAGTAAGTATCTATAATTTGAATGGTCACTGAGTAAGTGGTGCAAGATTTGGAACAATAATTGACTAGTTACAAATTAAATTGGGCATCTACGTTATGGTCCTACGTGTTGATACAGATAAGTAATAGTGATGCTTCTTGACGAACTAGAATCATTATTAATTTGGCATTAAATGCCATCTCAGTTTTCTAACCGGACACACGAGCACTTTTGTTCTTGTGTTAAAACAGAATCCAATGGAAGGATTTTAATGAAGCGAACATTAAAGTCGAGGGACACTCTTGAGAACTAAATAATTATTATTTAATTCTTTCAGTTTCACAAAAGAGAGAATGTGTTCGCACACACGCACACACATATATGTATTTATCTATTACGCAGTGATGAATATCTAAAATAAAACCTTGTCTTTAACTTTATTTCAAATGTTTTTGTATAGGACGTTAATTAATTAAGATATAATAAAATAATATAAATTAACCCATTATTATTTTATCAGACATGATTGAAAACAATATTTAAAGTATAAGATTTTGTTCCTCAAAATAACAGAAAAGTATAAACGACAGACATAAAATATCTGAAGTATTACTATACTATAATCTGCGTGAACGTTAAGGTTGATATGTGAAAGCTGTCAATTTCTTCCAAATATTAATGTGACAGAAATTGTGGATATATAGGGAAGGGTAAAACACAAGATCACAATCAGCATGCATTTCACATTGCATTGCTCTAGATAAGTTAAAAGCAACAAGTTGCCAACTAATTTGGGCTTCTTTTGCAGAATCGTGTGGTCTATGTATGGATTAATGAAAAAGAAAAGAAAATTGAAGATTCTTTTCTTTGATGAATGCCATTGCGATATTTGTCTACTCAAGAATCTCGTGCTTTCCTTCATCTCAAGTAATGCTATGCTCACTGACGTTGTGATTACATTTATAATGCTTTCTTCAAATAAGAAATTGAATTGGCAAATTTTCTTGCTGCTCCAAGCTTTCGTTGTCATTCACCAGATCAATCGTCTGCCACTGCTTCCGTTGTCATTCAGTGTTAATGGATGCAGACAGGTGAACCTCTCCAATGATAGCAATGATGTGCTTGATCTAGCCAGCGGTTTGTTTCCTAATCTTGGAAACAAGTTTCATCATTCAATGTTTTTCAGGATTCATTGGCCATTTTTTTGATTTAATTTTCTTTAAGTTGAATCTTGAAGCTGATAAAGAACACCTAGAAGGCTAGAAGAAGATTTCATTCTGAGGCAAAACGCCTTTGCTTGATGTGATTGGGTTATTTGAGGTTTGAATTGGCATTTTGAGTTGCCATCTCAGCTTTTAGCTGAACACATCAGAGTTATTGTGCTAAACGGAATCTTAATGGAAGGATTTAATGAAACAAAAGTCAAAGTTGGGAGTATTTAAGACACTCCCTAGTGCAGGGAGTGTATGATTTAAAAACACACATATTTGAAGGAATGCATTAGAAAAATGAAGGATTGCGTTAAACATTCCCCATAAAGTTGAGGGACCTTTTGAGGATAACTTGTGTTCAAAGACTAAATTGATAATGGGCATATAAAGGCCAACTGGCCAAGAACGAAATTAATATTTTAATTCATAAACTTGTCTTTCATTTCGGAAATATGCAAATATCCCCATACTGTTTGAAAACATTAACATGTAAAGCTCTGATTAGGGAGGCACTCTTTTAAGCGACACAAAAGAGGTCTCTTTGATTAAATTGTTCAACTGAATTGGCTCGTTGGAAAGCAATCTAAGTCTAAAAAAAAGTTTCAGTTCAAAATCTTGTATTCACCTTTGTTAAGAAGAATTTACAATTTATTGCTCATAGTCTTAAATGGATTAATTTCATACTTAAAAGCTATGAAGATAAACAAAAATAGTAATGGAAACAGAGTATTCAGGAAAATGAATTGGATTTGTATAAACAACTAAGTGGTTTTAAAAGAGCTTCTATTGCACTCGAATTTGCATAATTTATGTTGAAGTAACTGTTGAATTAAAGGATACACCTAAATCAATTTGCTCATGGGAAATTGGAATCACTCATGTAAGATTCTGTCATATTTCAGTTATATTTGCATATAAACCATTAATCAATCTAAATTATAATAGGAGGAGTAGATGATGCACACATAATAAGTGATGACAGCTTAGATATGAAAATATTGATCATGTTGGTGATAAGAATATGAATAAATTTGGATTCATTTTTTTTGAAAATGGATTTACTCATGTTTAGTAATGTCATATTTGCATATAAACTGTTATCAATCTGAATCATAACAAGAAGAGTAGATGGGTAACATATATAATGAATGATTGTCAATTCAGATCTGAAAATGACTATCATATTGGTGACAGAACATGAACAAATCTAGATCTATTTTTCTTGAAAATGGATTTACTCATGTTTAGTTCTGTCATATTTGTATATAGACCGTTCATCAATTTGAACCATGAGAGGAGAAGTAGGTGGGCACACATAAAAAATGATAAACGGTTTAGATTTGATCATGTTAGTAGAGAGAATATGAGCAAATCTGAATATATATATATTTTTTTCTAGCAAGACTCTTGAATATTACACCAATAGTAGGAGAGATCTTGTCACACAAGAGAATCAAGTTTGCTTGCATCGATCATTTATATTAAAGGATTGTTGTTTAATTCCTTCATTTTCAGAAAAAGCACAAATGTGTATGTATATATATATATATATATATAATATGTATGTATTTATCTATTTTGCAGTAACGAATATGATCTGAAGTAACAGAAAACTATAAACTGCAGAGATAAAATATCTGAAGTACTACTATTCTATAATATGCGTAAATGTTAAAGTTGATATATGAAAGCTGTCATTTCTACCAAATAATGTAACAGAAACTGTGGATATATACAGTGTGAAGAGTAAAACACAAGATGAAAATCAGCTTGCATTGCCCATTGCATTGCTTTAGATAAAGTAAAAGCAGGAAGTTGCTCTTTAATTCGGGCTTCTTTTGCAGAATCGCGTGGTCTATGCATGGATTAATGAAAAAGAAAAGAAAGTAAAGTGAAAATTCTTTCCTTTGAATGCCATTGCCATTTGTGTCTACTCAAGAATCTTGTGCTTTCCTTCATCTCAAGTAATGTTATGCTCATTGACGTTGTGATTACATGATTTATAATGCTTTCTTCAGATGAGAAACTGAATTGGCAAATTTTCTTGCTGCTTCAAGCTTTCGTTGTCATTCGCGTGATCAATTGTCTGCAACTGCTTACATTGTCATTCTCATAAAACCTTGTCTTTGATTCAAAGTCCGAGATCCTGTACTCTAAATCTCAAACCATTCAACTCTGCCTTTTCATCCTCTCTTTAATTTGTTCTTCGGTTGATTTCTCTGTAACTCTTCTTTCTTCTTCAAGTTCTTCTGATTCGCTTTAATTGTTTTGGTTCTTGAACTATCTAAAAAGCCCCAAAAAAAAAAGTGTTCTTCCTTGATTTCTCTAAAACTAATCTTGTTCTTCCAATCCATTTCTCTAAAACTCTTGTTCTTCTTCAGGTTCTTTATTCATTTCACTTGTTTTGGTTCTTGAACTGTATTTCAAAAAAATAAATAAAGGTGTTCTGCTTTGATTTCCTTAAACCTATTGTTCTTCCTCTCTTTAATTTTTTTTTTTCTAAATTTATTTCTGTAAACTCGTTCTTCTTCAAGTCTTTTTATATTCCCTTAACTTGTTTTGGTTCTTGAACTATCTAAAAAGTTTTTTTTTTTTAAAAAAGGTGTGTTCCTATTTGCTTTGGATTTTCTTTTTCTGTTGTATGATTTCACTGCTTAATTAGGTAATTTAAGCAATATTTTCCTTTCCAAACAATATCTACAAAATTCAAAAAAAAGAAAAAAGAAAAAGTGTTCTTGTTGTTGAATATTTAATCACATACCCTGTTATCGCCAGCAAGTTATCCAATATCTACTTCTAACCTGGTGAAGACGCCAAGGGTTCATCACAACTTTCTTTCAGGGTTATTTAACTGAAACAAGGTTAGCAATTTTTTTTTCTTTTTATTTTTTACTTAAAAACATCAAAAGCTTAATAAAAAAGAAAAAAAAAATAGATTCATTGGCTGTTTTATTTTTTGAATGTGTAAATATTTTCTTGTCGCCGGAAGCCACTCCTATCTCTACTTCCAACGCGGATAAGAAGGGAAAGGCCTATTACAATTTACCTTCAGTAATTTCACTAAAACAAGGTTAGTTATTGTTCCCGTCTTTCTTTTTCACCATTGTTATTTAACTTGATTATTTTATAATACGCATGAGATTATCCTATCTATCATGTTAGAGTTTTCTTTTCTTTTCTCTCTATTGAACCTCAAACTTCTGATCATTAAACTACATGCACTAGCTTTCTTATGATAGAGTTGACAAAAGGTCACACTAGAGTTTGCAAAAAAATGGTCAGATTAAAGTATCAAAACTTATGGTCTAATTAAAATTTTATGAGCTAGATGTGTAATAATCATATAATATAAAAATAAAATTTAAAACTTAGAGAATCATGGCACTGCATCTCCCCTTCACCTTTGCTCATGTTAAAAGGAATTTATTAGTTAATTAGAAATTATTATTCTTGTACCCAAAGAATCTAGAGACACCTTAGGTATTAAAAAAAAAGATAATTCTCCTTAAATTTTTTTTTTTTCGTTTTTAATATGTGGGACTTAAAGGCTCTATTTGGCTCATTGAATATGATAAAAATTGAACTATATAAGCATCAATCGATGGATATAGTATTGTATATTTTTAAATCTGCCCATAAACCTTTTGATATATATGAAACGCATATAAATCTGCCTATAAGGTTTTAAGTTATATAAAACATATATATGATTGTACAGTTGTAATCCTTTTTATTTTTTATAACCAGATGTAATCCTATATAATTTTTAGTAATTCATCATAGGCAATAATTTAAATGTTCATCTACATAACCTTAAAAAAAAAAAAAAACACTGCTTATGCTAAGCATTTTCATTTCCGGTTGAAGTTTTTTTTTTTTTTTTTTTTTTTTTTCCGTTTTTAATTATAATATTTTCTACAATCTTTTTCTTTTGGAACAATATCTGCAAAATTCAAGAATTTTTTTAAAGTTTTTTTTTTCAGTTTGAGTGAAATAAGATAATTAGTTAGTGTTTTTTTTTTTCCCTCCCTATTCTTTGTACGAAACTGGCTCACTCTTAACACACACAACAAGCTTCTAAGATATTAAAATATATTTTTATTTTCACTTGCTTTTATAACGAACTATTTGTTACTCAGCATTCAACTTCATTTTCATTATTCATTTCCTATAACAATCACGTTCATTTTTTTTTTAATTAAAGATTTGTCATTTCTGGTAAAAAAATCAATCAAATTACATACTTATCATTGATGATTTCTTGAAACACCGGAAATGTTTTTTTTTTTTATTCACTTTCATTTTTAGCTTATTTTAAAAGTAATTTCAGTCAAAAATTATTTATTGAATCAAACATGTTCTTAAGTCTCATTTTTAATTTTATTGATAATGAAAACAGAAAATAACTAAAGCAACCATGTCCTTAATTCCCTTAATTGAAGTTTCTAAGAGAAAATATTTTTCACAAAATTGCCATAGTAATTATACTATAATCACATTTTCTGAAACACATTTTTGGAATTCTTCTTTGGCAAAATTTCTTATAATTTCTTTTTCTTTTTCACCTAAGAAGGTGACTATGTTAGATTACCTTTCATACTAGAATATTGTGATTGTTGGTGTCTAGCTTTTAGCCCCACAGTGTAGGAAATATTTCAATGATTTCTTTGGCATATATATAGTCAACATTCCTGAGAATGTGAGAAAATGGGTTTCTTATTCCTAGTATTTGGCGTATATAAACATTATAGGAAAATATTTTTTAATAGAACTTATCGTGCTCATAATAAACATAAACATCCTAGTATTTAATACTACACACAATTAATAATTTTGTTGCTAGGATTTGTTATTAGAATGATATAGACTTGTATTTCTTTCAATACGTAATGGTTTCTGTTACTTTAATTAACATAACAATTATATGTAAATAATGTAAAACTTTTCTTAACTTTATAGCTTTTCTTTAAGTTCAGCATCCATATAAATAATGCTATCTAGCTTGAGAAAATTTTGCTGAAAATTACAATTGTATGTCAAATGAGAAAAAAAAAATTGTAAGAGCCACATATTTCCAATGAAATAGTTACAAGTATATTGTTTTGAAAGCCATAAGATTTGAAGTTTTAACAACGAAATTGAAGCTGCCAAGAATTTTCTCACACACAAATGACAGTCAATTAGGTTGTTTAGGAATAAATGACTTACACACACTCAGTCTTCTTCTCTTCTTACCTTTTCTTTCTCGACATATTTATTTTCATATATGTTGGTCATTAAGGATTCCTAGCAGAAAAAAAGAAGTAGAAGTTCCAAAGCTTAGAATGGATGTTGTTTGGGCTGTTGCTTCAAAAGTTTCGGAACTTACCGTGGAACCAATTGGAACGCAGTTGGGTTATCTGGTTTACTACAGAAGCAACCTGAATGAGCTCAAGGAACAACTTGAGAAACTTGCTGCTAAAAGAGAGAGCCTACAACATGCTGTGGAAGAAGATCGAAGAAGTGGCAGAGAAATTGAAAGCAATGTGAAGAAATGGTTTGATAGGGTGAACAAAATAAAAGCTGAGGCAGAGAAATTTAATGGAGAGGGAAGCCAAGCAAATATTGGGTGTTCCTATAAGTCATGTCCTAATTTGTGGTTGCTCTATAAATGGAGCAGAAGAGCGAAGAAAATGGCAGATGAAATTAAAATGATGGAGGATGGAAAGTTTGATAGGCTTTCTTACACTAAGCTTCCAGAATGGCCAGCCTCATCCTCAACTTTGGGAGGTGACACATTTGAATCGAGGGTGAGAACGTTGAGTAGGATCATGGAAGTATTGGCAGATCCAGCAACTAATATGGTTGGAGTACATGGACTCCCTGGTGTGGGCAAGACCACTCTAGCCAAAGAAGTTGCTAGCAAAGCTAAAGAGGAAAAGTTATATGATACGGTGGTTATGGTTGAGGTGAAACAAAAGCCGGATATTAAGACAATTCAAAGAGAAATGGCTGAAATGGTGGGTCTTAAATTTGACGAAGATAGTCAAGTTATTAGAGCTAGTCGGCTAAATGAGAGGTTGAGGCAAGGGAAGAAGTTGCTTGTTATACTAGATGATCTTTGGGAGAGACTTGATTTACAGAAAATAGGAATCCCATTTGGTGAAGAAAAGAAAGGAGGCAAAATCTCATTACTTGATGATGAGTACAAGGGTTGCAAAATATTTTTGACATCTAGAAGTGAAGAGGTGCTGTCCAACCAAATGAGTTGCAAGAGAAATATCATGGTAGGAGAATTATCTGAAGAGGAATCATAGAGGCTGTTCAAGGAGATGGCTGAACTCCATGATGATTCCCCTCCAGATTTGCTAACTATAGCCAATGAAGTGAATGAAAGGTGTGCAAGATTGCCATTAGCGATAGTTACAGTTGCAAGAGCACTAAGGAATAAGAGCTTATCAACATGGAGAGATGCCTTACGTCAATTACAACAGCCGTCGCTAAGAAAAGTCCCTGGATTGAAGGATGTAGATTCCTCCATAAAACTGAGTTATGACTATTTAGAAGGCAGGGATCTCAAATCATTCTTCCTGTTGAGTGCCATGTTATCTAATGATGCAATGACTTCTGATCTGTTCAAATATTGCATTGGATTGGGTTTATTTGAAGGCATTTATATAGTGGAGGAATCTTTGGATAGATTGCAGACGATGATGAAAACATTAAAGGTATCGTGTCTATTGTTGGATGGCAGTTCTAGTGATCATTTTAAAATGCATGATGTTGTTCGTGATTCTGCCTTATCAATAGCATTTAATGAAAAATGTGCATTTGTGAAGAGATATGAAAAGATACATAACTGGCCAGACAAAGGTCAGCTGGAAAACTATAAGTACTTGTGTTTCCGAGGCTGTGACATTGATGAGCCTCCTCCACAGTTAAATTGTCCAAGCTTAGAGTTATTCCTATTTGAAAGCAAGCATGATAATTTGTCTTTGCCAGATGATATTTTTAAAAGAATGCCACTTCTTAGGGTGTTGACTCATTTTAATTTCTCTTCCTTGCCTACACCGATCACTTCCCTCGAGAATCTTACATCGTTGTGCCTACACCAATGTGAATTGAAAGATATTGCTATGATCGGAGTTCTGAGGAATCTAAAAGTTCTCAGTCTTACCCATTCAATTATTCAAGAGTTGCCTCACGAACTTGCGTGTTTGACACGGTTACAATTGTTAGACTTGAGCAACTGCAGAAAACTAGCAGTTATTCCACAAAATACTATATCAAGATTGAATAAGTTGGAAGCATTGTATTTGGAGAATAGTTTCAACCGGTGGCAAGACTAAGGATCGAATGGCAAAACTGCTAATGCTGGGATTTCAGAGATAGAGCGCTTGGATAATCTTTCCAGTTTAAGTATGCATGTCCGTGATGCTTCAATTTTGCCCAAGGGCTTGTCGTTGGACAAACTAAAAAGGTACAAACTTCTGATTGGTGATGTTTGGAAATGGTCTTGCAAATATGAAACCTCAAAGACATTGAAACTTAAGCTCAAGACAAGCATCCACTCAGAGTATGGACTTAAGAGGCTCTTGGGAAGTGTTGAGGCTTTGTATTTAGATGAGTTAATTGGGATCAAAGATGTCGTTTATGAATTAGACAAGAATGGATTTCCATATTTACAGCATCTTTGTATTCAAAATAATTCTCAAATTCAATGCATCGTTAACTCAACCCATGAGGTTCATATTCAAGATGTATTCCCTAAACTTGAGTCATTGGTTCTTGCCAATATGATTCACCTGGAGATATTCTGTGAGAGGCAGATTACAGAGAAGTCATTTCAAAAGCTAAGGGTCATCGAAGTTGAGAGTTGCCATAAACTGAAGAGCCTGTTCTCAATTTCCCTTGTTAGATGCTTTTCCCAACTTGAGGAAATTAAGATATCTTCTTGCAAGATCATGAAACAGATTGTAGACTTGGTTAGCCAAGATCAAAAGGATAACAACATAACCAGTGGCTTGGTACAATTTTGTAAGTTGCGCTCTTTGACACTGAAGAATTTGTCTGCCCTGTTTAGTTTCTGCTTTGATGACACAAGATCTTATGACTCTACAATGTCACATGCGAAGTTGGATACTTCTGAATTCCTATTCGATGATAAGGTATGCTGAAAGTTATTTTCAGTGTTATGTGTCTTTTTTTTATTTATTTATTCTTTAAATACTCACTTTATATCATCACTATTGATTCCCTCCCAATCTTACATGGATTTATTTCTTGAAAATGCTCCTATAATATTCCGCAAAAAATATTGTATAATATAGGCTAGACTTTAATCAATTTTAAGCATGTTATAATCAATCAAAATTATTTTTTTATGATGTTATCTTTTATTAAACTGAATTGATGTTTTCTTTTCCAGATTGTGCTTGCCAACTTGGACTCCTTACAATTATCTTCAATAAATTGCCAGAATATATGGCAAGACTCTCTTTCTGCATGCTCTTGGGTTAAAAGTTTGACAAATTTGAAAATAGAGAGATGTGGAAGGTTACGAAGAATTTTTTCAATTTTTCAAGCTATGAGGCTTGTGAACTTGAAACGCCATGAGATATGTAAATGTAAGAAAGTTGAGGAGATATTCTTCAGGCCAGAAGAAGCAAAGGGCAAAGAAGATCTCAATGCTACCAGTGCCCCTTTCATTGAAGAGCCGAGTTTTTTTTTTTTTTTTTTTTTAACCAAAGCTTGTTTTGCTTGAATTACTGTAGAAATTATATATATATATTTTTTTAAAGAAATCTGTTTTATCTGTGCAGGTGATATTCCCCAGTTTGGAGACATTGATTTTCTCTCACATGGATAATTTGAAAGAACTATGGCCCAACCAGTGTGGTCATGACAGTTTTGGAAGGCTAAAAAATGTAGACATTTTCAAATGTGGAAAACTTGAAACCGTTTTTCCATCTCATATGATAAGATCACTCTGTCATGTAGAGACAGTGAGACTTGCTAATTGTGGTTTAGTAGAAACCATATATGACCTCCAAGGCCAAAGTACCAAAGAAGAACAAAGCAAGTTAGAAACAAATTTGAGGAATCTAAATTTACAAAAGCTGAATAAACTGGAACATATATGGAATAGTGGTCCTCATTCATTTGTCAACTTCAACCATCTACAATCAGTAGTGGTGGTTGAATGTGATAGGATATAAACTATATTTCCTGCCTATGTGGCGATGTCTGATCTACAACATCTTGCAATAGCAGTTTGTGGTCAGTTGGAGGAGGTGGTTGCAGAGGAGGAGAATGCAAATGGAGTTATAACTTTTAATCTTTCTCATTTGCAAACCCTTACGCTAGTTTTTTTGGCTAAATTCAAGGGATTTTTCCCTGGGATGCATATTTTGGAATGCCCAAAATTGAAACGATTAGTTGTTGTGAGCTGTCCGGAAGTGGCTTTGTTTGAACAGGAAGCTAAGAATATTCCAGCAACACCACTCTTATCTGTTGAAAAGGTACAAGTTAATTAATAGTAGCACAATACTAGTTTAATTATTATTATAAGGCAGACATTGATATATCTCTTATGTTCCAACACGTACAGTAATTTTTTTTTTTATTGCCAATCAGGTGGTTCCTTATTTGGATTTCTTGGGGTTGAATGGAAAGGATGCTAGTAAAATATTGAAGGGGCGATTTAGAGAAGACCTCTTCCATAATATAGCAACACACCATCTGTATGAAATTGAAACTGAAGAGGCTGAATTTCTATATGGGTTACTTCATAGAATGCCTAACTTGAAATGCTTGTATCTGATTAGAGGTGACATCAGAGACTTGTTCCCGATCAGAACACTTGTATCAGAGAAAAAGCAAACCGTAAATATTGTGCGGATTAGAGATTTACGGTTGAGGGATTTGCCAAGTTTGGAAAGTATATGCATTGAAGGATCCCAACTAGATCCCGTGCTTGAGAATCTAGAAGAATTGCAAGTAATTTCATGCCCTTCATTGGAAAAATTAGTTCCTACATCAGCATCATTAAATTGCTTGACTTTCCTAAGAGTAATTTCTTGTGATGGACTTAAACATTTGTTTTCACCCTCAACTGCAAGAAGTCTTGTCCATCTTAAAGAAATGAGGATAACAGAATGCAAGATGTTACAAGAGATAGTAGCCAAGGTGGAGGATGACAACGAAGATGAGATTTCTTTTGGCTACTTAGAATCGTTGGAACTTGAGTATTTGTCAAATCTCTCAAGCTTTTGCTCAGGGAATAACAACTTTGATTTCCCCTATTTAGAAAAGGTTACTATCAAAGGTTGTCCAACGATGAAGATATTTTCCCAAGGACAGTCAAAAAGCTTAAGATTACAGAGTGTAAATTATAGAATTGAAGATCAATATTCTTGGGAGGGTGACCTGAATTCTACCATAAGAAAATTGTATGAAGGAGGAGGTAAACTATTTAATATATTTGTATACTTTATGAAAAAAGATCTTATATGTTCCTTTCAACGCAAATATTACTGTGCCTTTCTCTTCTCTGTATATATATATATATTACATTTCTTTCTTTTTTTTTTTTGGTTAGCAAATCATATTTTTATTTTTATTCTACATATATCAGAATTCTTGTTTTCTACATGATTGATGTATTTCTTATAATAGTTTTTGCTTTCCTTAAAATAACATCTTTATGTCCAAAATTGTAATATTTTGTTTTTTTTTCTTAGGATTGTCAAATGACTCTGAAGACTCGTAATCCCAAAACAATGACTGATGCAATAGCTTTCTTGTGTGACAAGTTTTTGAAAGAGATATGGGTGTAATTGGAAACTGAAATTGTGAGATAAATGTGAATGTTCTTGTAATTCGTGAAAAAAGATTTCCCGTGGCTTCTCTGGTGGATGTAGGCAAATCGTTGAACCGTATAAATAAATTCTCATGTAGTATGATTTTTTTTTCTTATTTTGTACTAATTTTCATATCAACAACTAATGAATCCATTGTTGTGTATATATCCGCCGCAACAATCTGTCTTTTATATATGCTAACCCTAAGATTGATGTTCTAGTTACCTTTAATGAACCGTTTGTGTTTTTTATCATTAGCCAAATCCTTGCTCATTCTAAATCTAACTGAAATAATGTAGGCTCATGGTACGTGAAAGTAAATATTAATTAACTCAACTCACGTAGTGGTTAATTTTTTTCTTTATTTATTTTTTTTTAAAATAGGTGCATTTTGGTCCAGTTGCTTTAGCAGTTCTCTATTTTCTTTTTTTTTTTCTTCAATGAAAGTCAGCCAAATATAAGAGAACTCCAGAAGATTATCCATTTCAAAACTTCACTTTATCAGTAATTTTTTTTCACACAATATAGGAGAATATTCATATTGCCTTTTCTTTTTTTGTCTCAAAAAAAGGTTATACAAAAGATTTTAGCAAAGAGGCAAACATGTGTAAAGCACAAATGAAAATTCTAATTAAGGATGATGAACTATGGGGGATCGGGTAAAGGGGCAATTTCCCTGTTGCAAGTGACTCTTCTATGGGTGTTTTAATAAATTTACGCGGAACAAAGAGAGTGGATGAGAATAGAAAAAATGTGGGTGAGAAAATAAATCACCAATAATTAATCTTGTTGGACCCATTGGATTTTAGTTAGAACTTGACCCACCAAAAATGTTGTTTCTGGCAAACTGGGAAATTTCTGCAGGATACATAACTTTACATGTGAACACACATATCCCTCTTACCTTCATGAATAATAATATGAACACGTAATCCTTGGACTCTGAAACAACATTCCAAGAGAGATGGCAAGAAGGGAATCCTTCTCTGACAAACTGAATAGAAACCATAGAGTTTGCGATATACAAGGCGCCAAAGGCAAATTTGATTGTCTACTAAAAAGTGATTGCTTAGGATAAGATTTAAATGTAAACCTTGTTGCAAGTTACAAGTGAAGTGATTCAATATATAAAAACTATGTCGCCATACTGTTTGTGCAACAAATGGGTCTGTGAGTAGAAACAGAGGCCAACAAAATCCATTTGATTAAAATATGTACCTACTAATTCAATATTGATCCAAGATATTTCATCAATTAATTGATAAATAGATTCAATTTGTCCCTCAACCAAATTCCTATTGAAAAACAATTTTCAATTAAAGCGTTGGGCATTGATCCTTTTAAATAGGGCATTAATTCAGGTTGCCAAAATTCAATATCTGTATTGAATGATGATCAGTAACTTGTTGATGCAAGATTTGGATCAATAATTGACTAGTTACCATACGGGGGGTAGCTTCTACATTGTATATGTTTATGGTTCTGATAATACATAGTTAAGTAAGTAATGGTATTTGCAGTTACTGCCCTTGAGGAACCAGAATCATTACTGCATATTTTACTTAATTGTTCATTTTCTCAATGTTTGGAAAGCAGCTTACCTTGGTTAAACGATTAATTTCCTCTTGTTAACACAATGTGGCTTAGTTTGTAAATAATTCGAGTTTAATGGTTAGGAAATATTAAGAATGTCAAGGGTTTAAACTCTTCAAAAAATACATACTATAGAGGAGATACTGAAATTGGAATTAGTCTCATCTCTAATGTGTGTATGGAGATACTCATAAGTAAAATAAATAAATAAATAAATCATGTTTGACTCTATTTTTTTCTCTCCTTGGCTTATTATTGTTGCTGTTTACACCAAAATATTTTTCACACTTCTTCAAGGTGAAATAATTCATGTTCAAGATAAAAATTAATAAATTTCTCTTTAACAGAGGAGATTTCAAAATTTTAAACATAAATTATTTGACAAAAAACATTTTAAAATTCAACTTACTATCACTCATTATTGATTATTTAGTTTTATGTTATTCTATAGTTTTCTTTTTTTAAATATTTTTGTAGTTCCATGAAAGAAAAGTAGCAGTACGTGGCATAGGTTGTGTAACTCTGGAGATTATGATTGTTGAGCCCTTCTGAGCAATCTTTAGAGCCATCAACAAAGAAAAACCTTTAGCACAACAACCCAATTTTGTTAATTCCTCTTGTTAGGGCAATTCTTTTTACACACACACAAACGCATATATAATTTCACATTCCATCTATTCTGAAAATTTAATTTTTTGAATACTAATTACATTCTAAAATTTTAAATTTTAAAACACGTGGAATATATATTCAAAAATTTTCAGATTTTTTAAAAGAAATGACTCTCTTGTTAATAATACTTGGGTGGGTTGTCAATTTAGGTCTAGCTTGGGAGATCAACCCATTTGGACTGATTTTAGAGCTGAGTTGAGCTTAAAAAAATTAATTTTAGAACTAGATGGCTTGAACTTCTTTTTTTTTATGAAAAAATGAATTAATCTTTATTTTTATGAACTATATATATTTATTATTTTTTGTAAATAATAAAAATAGTTTAAAATAGGAAAAAATCATTTAAGGCCAGGCCCCGAACTGACAACCCTACCAGTGCAGATCCATTGGACACCCATGCTGAGAAAGAAGAGAAGGAATAACTCTGGTGGAAGATCAATGGGCATTAGTTTTCTTCTTCTTATCTATTGTAGAGGAGGTATGGGCAGTCGTCCTTTTTTTTTTTTTTGGTCATAGCTAGAAGTAGTATATAAGAATTTCAACTTATATTTGATGAAAGAAACGTACTCAAATTTAAACCTAAACTAATGAGAATAAGAGTCTTAAACTCTCAAAGTATACCACTGTACCAAATCTTGCTTCTCCATAGATATCGGCAATCATGAGATGCATTATTTATTATATAAATGTTTCTAAACCTTGCTTTTCTTTGAATTTTTCCCACAATAATGGAGAATGTAAGTAGGGCTCATTTAATTGGAAATAGTGTTGAATTTCATTTAATCTTTGAAATCATTAATATAACACATTCTTTTTTAGGATTTTCAACCACATTTTTGTGTATCAAAATATAAGATATTGGCCCATGAAAGGATATTGATTAAATCTTAATTTCTATTCTTAAAAAAGATTTATGCTTGTCATTCTCATCTTAAATAATTATTATTTTTGGATACCATAAATATAAACTTAAAAGAATAAGTAAATACAAAATTAATAGAACATTGGGATGATATAATATAACTTGAAAAATTAGGACCTCATTTATATACGGAAACAAAATTTTCTATTCCACGCTGTTAAATCCTATCCCATAAAATAATAATTAGTCAAAAAATTTGACTAATTCAATTTATTATATTTTGACTAATAATTATCATATAAGACATGATTTAAGATAAATATAAAACAGAAAATTTTATCCTGCATCCATGTGGGAATGAAACACAAAATACTAATAGGACAAATTAGGTTACGTAGAATATACTGATCCCATCACCTGTATATAGATTAGATTAGATAGTGTAAGAAGGTCATGTGGATATGCCATGTGAAGCTGTTATCTTTGTCTCCCCTTTAGGGATTAAAGTACTCAACTTCTGGAGACACTCCCTTTGAAATCCCAGCTATTTCAAGACAAATTACTTACAAACAATTAACCAAACACTTTCCCCTTTATATATCTTTGCACCGGATTGTGAGCTAGCATGCATACTTGTTGTCTATAATTTTGGTGGTAGAAGGGTATGCTATTGTTAATTAATGTATTAAAAATTTGCTACATATATGTTTATATATTCACACTTATTTTTATATTTTTATTATTAATTTTTATCTCATGTCTAAACAATAATTTTTCTTTAAAAACACTTAAATTTAAATAAAATGACCTTTTAACACAACTCGTTTTAGTAGATCTTAGTTGGTCTACTTGATGTAAATGTTTAATAATATTTTTAGATTAATAATGAATTAAATAAACAATAAATTAATGTTTCATTAAAGTTGCCCAACTCCTCAAATCGTACCCAGAGAAAGTGAAAAGAATCTTTGATTAATTTGAATTAGTATACAATTTCTTTGAAGCACTCTACTCTGCAAGAACCCTTTAATCGTGAAAGACGCGATAACACCGTGGCTTTATTACTTTGCTTTGCCCTTGCATTATTTTATACAGCTTCACTTTCCTCTATGGCAATAAACAAGTACTAAATAAAAGTTCCACTTTCTCATTTTTTATATCTAACTCAAAATATATTTTCTTATAAAATAACAACCTAAATATATAGACAAGATATAACTTATTAAAATTAGTATTCCAAAATTAATCTTAATCTGATATTTTAGCTTGATTGTTCACTGTTGATGTATTTGGTGATATTTGGGAAACTTTTATTATTATTATTTTTTTGGTTTAAGACTTATGTTTAATAGGAATTATATTCTTAAGCTAAGATTTCTAAGAAACTAAAAGGAATCTTTGTGTTGAACAGCCTCTAAATTTTAGAGATGAGATTACATCCCACATAGTCTTGTGCCTCATTTGGCACATAGAATGCAAATCTTAGAATGAATATGCAAATAAGAATAGGAATGAATTGAATGATTGTTCACTTAGTTTGGTAGTTCATGGATTGCTTTATACATAGAACATTGAATAATAATTAGTTTAGAAGAAAATAATAAGTACTAGAATGAAAAATCTCATCTCTCTACATGTGAATTTTTTTTTTTTTACTTCTATTAAATTAAATCTTGATATAAAGGCTATTATGTTTCCATTTTTGCTACCAAATATAGGTATGGTAATTTCATGGAATTGAGAATGAAATGAAATTACCATCCCATATACCAAGATTAAATAGATAAAAAAAAAAAAACCATTTCCCAAATATATCCAATTTGTTATTTCAAATTAAGCAGATCAATATTAAGAATTAAGCTAGCATGAAAGTACATGTTAGTAGAAGAGATAATTATAATTTATTTATATTCTTTAAATAAATTAACGTATCATACTCTTTAAATGAGATTAGTCTTATCATCATTAAAGGGTAAAATTACTTGCCAGGAAAACAAAAAAATAAGCATGACTAATTACATTTACAAGTTATTTATATAATGTAATTACCATTCAGTAAGACTCTTCTTTTCTTTTCTTTTCTTTTTTTCTTTCTTTCTAATTTTCTCTAAATGTGACATAGCCATTGGCAACGTGAAGTTTCCACCACGCAGCATCGGACTTAGCAGCAGAGTGCCGTGGAAGAACTTTGTTGATTAGGTTTTTCAGACCAAGACTAATTAATTTTATTTATTATTCTATTAAATAGTGATTAGTTTACTAATTACGAAGTAGTTGTGATATTGGTTGGCATAAGGATTAATTAGGTATGTTATAATGGAAATAATTAATATATAGTTAGAATCAATGTGATTATAATGAATTAATTAATTATAATCTGTTCAGTTTGGACCAACTAATACTAATTGTTTTGGGTGAAGCAAAAGCCAACTAAGGATTCTAGATCAATGATCAAAGTCAAACCCATCACCAAACGTTTAAAAGGAGTAGCTTTGTAATTGTGGACTGACCAGAAGCAATGCTAGACCTTAGTTTAATTTATTTGAGAAGAATCTTGTAAACTTTGCCATAATCAGTATTTTTTTTTTTAATTTTTATGTGAACTTAGTTTTTTTTACTAGTAGCATTAATTGCTTCACTTCTATTGATTATAATATACATTGATTAATTAAAATACACATAGAAATTTAAGATTCCAAGAACAGCACAAAGTTTTTGGCGTAAATTCATGGTTCTACAATGGAAAATAGTACTTTATTTAAAAATGATGATGATGCAAATACATTCCATGTTCTTAAGCTAAAAAAAAACTTATTCAATGGTTATCGTTAATCGTTTTTGGTCCCAAATTGTTGGGTTGCTTTTTTCTAATAAATGTTGGTTACTTTATTTTATTTTATGTTAGTTGAACCAATAACTTGTTCATAGATGAGTCCTCTTGCTTAAGTCGATGTAACCCTAACCCTACTTGCCCATGAGATAGGGTTGTGTCCTCAATCTAGTGAGTTTGTTTAGCCGAATTGTTTTGACCTTAATTAAATGTTTAGGGTTGTGCTCTCTCCAATAAGAAAGAAAGAAAAAAATATCTTAATCATATAAATATATTATTTATTTTTTTAATGCAAAAATCTATATTGAAGAGATACTACATCATTTCAAGATTAAGCACCGATGCAAGTTAGAAGTAAATTTTTTTATTACATGAGAAAATCGAAACTTTAAATTTCTAAGATACTATCCAAATTCATCGTTAATTAAAAATTAAAAATGATACAGTTTATGGTGTAGATATAGCAATAAAGCACATGTTATCTCTTCTTAAGAAGCATTCACTTTCATCAATATGCAGCACTTGTTGAAGATATCAAGAACAAAGAACATACAAGTTGCATGGATAATACATGCTAGCACATGTGGAGCTTTAACATAATCTTCAAGAAGCCAATATATATATGCAGAATTCTTATATTGGAAATCTCTTAATGAAAATGAAATTAAAACCCATAAAAATTATTTATTTTTCTGCAAGTAATTTGATCTAATTCATTGTTTTGGATGGTTTTGATTATTATTATAGGTTATGGTCTATCTCTTATCAATACATGGCCCAGTGTAAAACTGATGGAAATTCAATACCTGCCATTGGTATTAATTACAAATCTCTTTCTATCACTTTCTTCTGCATGTTCTTCCTTTTTATTTTTGGATTTTTCTAACAAATATGCCAATTTCATACTTTTATTTCTCTCATAAATGCCAAATAGTTATTAAGAAAAAGACTCTACCATATGCCAATATCTTCTCTCTCTCTCTTTCTCTTTCCTTTATTACCTCCCTTTACTATATGCTTCCTCAAAAATCATTATAAGCAATTAATTTAGTATTTTAGAGTAAAGGAATTTTGGTTGAAGACCAAATAATCACATAAAACTACAATTGTGAGTGTTTTAATAGAAACATCATAGGGTAAAAATGACTCACTCCAACAAATAAATTTTAACCTAATTGATAAATAAATTAAGATTATTGATTGAGAAATCTATGAAATATTAGATATTTGAACTAATAAAAGATTACATATTACTTAAAGAGATAATTATAATTACCTTATCTCAAATGTATATTGTTATGGAGGTTTCCATTATTAATTTCATATGAAAAATCATTTTTGTTTTGGATTGGGAATCACGTTTTATTGTTTAGAACAATTAGATACAAGAAGATATTTTTTATGTTAAATATTCCTATTAAAATATGTCTTTGGTAAACATGACAATTAGAATGATGTAAATTGTTTTGATTAGGTAAATTGTTTTGCATGACACATTTTTTTTTTTTCAATATTGAAATGAACATACGACACTAATTGACAGTAACCCATCATTACATAAATCAAACGTGTGATCATACAAATCCATCAAATTAAATTAGCGATGCATCCTTGTTTTAAGTGTCACTTCTCACAAGTAAGTAACGTCTTATTTTCGTGTTCTTAAAACATCACTTTCTCTCATTTCTCTAATTTATTGCTACTTGAAGTTGTTCCGTCTCACCGATACAAGCCAATTTAGAGTGCATTTGGTTGCTAGGAAAGAATGAAGATTTGGATATTGTGCAATGCAATTATTTTTAATATTAATAACTTCTTAATCATTAGATAAAATTATTATTATAATTATAATTTTATTTAATAATTAAAAAATCGTTATTATTAAACAATAATTACAACAAACTCTCATCTAATAAAATGGACTAACAGAAGAGATGGCATAGATCTTCTTACTTTTCCAACTTCATATAGTAAGAAAGAGAAAGAAAGAGACAAAAGTGAGTTTAATTCTCTTTCCAATACTCTCTTTTTTCATTCTCTTATTGCACAAATTTTAAAAAGTCAAATGATCTATTTTAAACAAGAAAAGTTCTGTTTAATTTATTGTGAAGAAGAATCTGCATTTTTTTTTTTTTATAGAAGATAGCTCTCTCTTAAACAAGAAATTATAATCTACAAAAATTTATTTAGTTGTAAGGATCAAAATCATATCTAATAAAAATATAAGTTTAAATTTCTTTGCTAATATGACGATTTGAGTGATGAGTAATTTACAAGACTATTTGTAAAAATATTTTTTTAAGCTTAAGACATATTTTAATCTCGATAAATTTTTAAAACATAATTTACTTAAACTTTTGTTATAAAAAATAAATGAAAAATTTCTCTTTTCTCATTTATTGAGTAATGACTATACTTCACCAAAAATACCAAAATGACCTTATAGGCGCAACATCACTTTGTATTGAACAATCTAATTATTTATTTTTTAGTTAAAATTATTTGATCTCTAATAATATGTTAAATATTTAATAATTTGATTTAAGTTTTAAATGTGGTGCGGATTATCCCTCTAGTGTTTTTTTTTTTTTTTGTATTTTCTATATAATTTAAAAATTAAAATTATAAAACACCTGAATAATCTATCTAAACAAAAATACAACTAACATTTCATTCCTGTGAGTTTACCATTTTGACCAAAACACAGACAGGATCCCAGGAAAGTTGTGGGCACCACGTTGCCGCACACTTCATCTCGAAACCACAAACCCCAAAGTCCCCAGCCCCAGACATGTCATTTCACACCGAAAGTGGACCCACCACTAACCGGACACGTAAGTCAATTTATCCAAACATCGAGGGCAATGTAGTCGTCTTCCGTACTTTCCTGGTCTCACTGTAGAAACAATTGATTTCCGTTCAAGAATGGCTTGTAGAGTTGGCAATGTCCTTCTCCTTAGCTCACCGATCCGTACCCGTAACCCGTTTCCTTACTCTTTCTGATTTCTATCCTCCTCTCGACAGTTAAGCTGCTCCAACCTTCTTGCCACCTACTTTCTCTCTCTAAAACCAGCAAAAAAGTTTCAATTTTTAATCTTATTTTTTCTCACTCTCTCCTGATTCCTTCATTTATTGCTAGCTCACACATTCATTCACCCATTCATTGGTTCATAAATATCAGCAAAGCTTTATCTTTCCACTGTTTCAGTGCAAGGAAATTGAGAGGTAAAGATGCCTCTGGTGAGATTGCAGGTGAGGAATGAGTTCGGTCTGGGGCAGCCAGAGCTCTACAGAGAGGCCAACAGAGAAGATCCTAAGGCTGTGCTGGATGGTATTGCTGTTGCTGGCCTTGTTGGGATCTTGAGGCAACTCGGTGACCTTGCTGAGTATGTATTTTTCAATATAATCTGAAATGTTCTGGTCATTTCGTGGTTTTTGCGTTAATGGGTTCGTTAATTTCTGTAGTTTTGAGGCTTTTATGGGGTGAGAGGTTGTGGGTAACTGAGAAAGTTAGTTTGGTTACTAGGAAAATGTGCATGAGCTTATATTTAGGAAGGAAATATCATAGTCGTTGAAATTTATGTGTATTTTTTATTAGGCCTAGTTTTTATTTGAGAAGAAGACAAAATAGTATTGACCTTTCTTGAGCTTTCCCATTAGAAGCTTAAGCTGGATTTAGAACAGTACGTTGGATACAGCAAGACTTTTGCTTGCTGTTAGTTTAGCACTTCATCTTTTGACTTCAAAATTGCTACCTGAAAGTGAGTATCGTACTCTCATTTTGTCTATTTCAGCTTAACGAAGTGATGATTTTTTGTAAGCTTGTTTTGATGTCATTTACTTCTCCTAAAAGTGAACAGATTTGCTTGAATTTTTGTGTTCTTCTTACTAGTTTACAAATCTTCAATTTCATTGCTTACAAGCATGACAAATACTTGACTAAATACTGGCTTAGCATAAAGTGGTATGATTTTTAGTCTGTGTTGATGTTTCTTGTTAGAACTTGGAAGTTAAATCGTTTACTGTAGTGGTGAGGCTTCATTTTCAATTTATGAAATCCCTTGGGATATTAACTTGGAATGTTTTAGTTGAGGGTTAAATAGGGCAGAGACACACTTAGAAATGCTTGATAATTTATGAAAGATGGGCATGCGACTCCTTTGAGTGGCTTGATGATGTTGAGAGCTATGCAGTACCGATGCTTCACAATGGCCAGCAGATTGGGGTTATCATATCATATCAGATACTAACATGACATTTTTGGATACATCCTCAAAGACTATTTTACTATTTTTTTATGAGATTTTGCCAAATCACCTTAATAGGATTGTGTAAGAATCAGTGTCCTGTATTCGAGCTGCATAGGTTGAGAGTGAACTTCGAGTTGTGTTTTGGTGAAGATTTTAAATTGTGGCATGCATGAGCATATATGTCTCGAATGTATACAATATAAGCATGACCTTAACAACTAAGAGCCATCCTAGTATAAGAGAGTTGACCTATAAATAAGTTTTCGAGGGAGAAAATGACCATCTTCCTTGAGACCCCCACTTCCATGGTGTTCATAGAGATCCATATTCCTCTGGATTTTGGGCGATAACTTTCTCTGGATGAAGCTACGATATCCATTGTGATGCTTAATTCTGGAAATCATCTTTGTTGGTCATTTATATGTCTACAAAAGCAATTAAGCCACTCTATAATCCATGTCATTTTAAATCTCAAGTTGTTCTAGTGTTCCTTCGTGGTATTTCTCTAATATTTAATTGAGAGAACTTCTTTTATGTGTAGTTTTGCAGCGGAGGTTTTCCATGGTCTGCAAGAGCAAGTAATGACTACAGTGTCTAGGAACCATAAATTGATGGCTCGTGTCCAAAATATTGAAGCATCCCTTCCTCCCTTGGAGAAGGCTGTATTGGCACAAACAAGCCACATTCATTTTGCTTACACAGCTGGTAAGGTCCCTCTGGATATAGCATAGAGTTCTCTTTAACAATTTTGAATGCTTCAATTTTATTCTATGCATATTCTATATGCCTTGTCGGAGATATATTTGAGATTTTAATTAAAGCAGTTCCCTTTCAGGTTGTGAATGGCATCCTCGTATAAAAACTGCACGAAATCATTTTATTTACAATGACTTGCCACAATTTATTATGGATTCCTATGAAGAATGTCGTGATCCTCCACACCTGCACATGCTCGATAAGTATGCCAAATTCTTTTGACTTCCTTCCATACCCCCTTTCTGTTCTTTGGCTTGCAAATGGCAAGTATAGTTATGTTGTAAAGGTTAAATTAATTTCCAAGTACTAGATGACAAAACATCATGCTGTTTTATTGGAATTTGAACTAGTACCCCTGAATTTTATTTCCATACAACTTTTCTATCTTATTCCTTTTTCTTTTATTTTTTGTAAGTGAAAAGCACTTTCAGATAATCTAGCTTAAATTTACTTTCTGTACTAGATGGTATACTAAGTCTACTGTCTTATTCAGATTTGATATTGGGGGCCCTGGATCTTGTTTAAGGAGATATTCTGATCCAACTTTCTTCAAAAGAGTATCAGCATATTCAGATGAAGCTTACTCAGAGAAATTTGAAAAAGCTCGGAAATCTCGTAAAAACAAGGTAGTTTACTAATTGAAGCATCTCAATGAGAAGATATTCCTTAATTTGAGTTTCATTACTGTCACACATCTTAATAGAAATGCTCTATAAACTATTTTTGTTGCTTATGAACAAAGAAAAATTTTGATGAACAGAAGAAAAGATCTTCAAGGAGGAGTGGAGAAATTTTGCGGGGTCAGCAGATGCATAGCAGTAGTGGCAGGTGTGGCATTTATATTTATATTGCAGACTTGTGTGAATTCCATGTTCCTGTTGATTTTTTCTTAACACTTACGTGATATTTGGTTACACAGAATGCAATTTATTTCTCCCACTGCCAATGGGCATACTTCTCTCTCGCCAACAGCTTCCACGATTGACATGACAATGAAATCAGATATGGGACGTCATTCAAATTCTCTTGATTCAGGAGCTGGTGGAAACTACATTGAATGTGTTTTCCATCCAAGTAATTATGTGCAATCCAATGAGAAAGGCTCTAGGGAATCATCCTCTTTTAGGTTGTCACAGAAAACTGATATTCTTGAGTCAGTATCTCCTGTTATGGATGACAATCTTTCACATGATTCATTGGAAAAGAACATTGCCTCTAGTTCATCTGGTCTTACTTGGGATGAAAAGGAAGAGATAGTAGAATCTAATAGTCAAACCTGTGATAGAGATAACATTCCAGTGGTGCATGCAGAAAAGGAAGACCTAGATTTGCATGAGGATGGGGCTGATATCCTGGAAAATGTTAATGATGATATCATTTTTGATGAAGAAAGCAACCTGAAACCGATCTCCGGCAGGGTGCAAACAGATGAAATTGATAGTGAACCTGATAATTACATGGATGCTCTTAACACCATTGAATCAGAATCAGAAAATGATCTTGATTGTGAAACAAAACGAGAAGTGGAGAAAGTTTCCCCGGATGTCACTCATGGGAGTATAGAAAATGGGGTTGTTGAAGCTCCCTCTATCGTAATAGATCATAATTTATCTGACATTGCTTCTCAAACCACGCACTGTGATTCCTTAAATAAAGAAACAAGCAGGAATATCCCTGACTCATTGCAAGAAATACCTCCTCTCATATCAGAGTCACATGTTCCTAGTTTGGGATCTCCCACTCCATCAGATGTTCCTGTGAATGAAGAAATGACCAGAGGTTTAGCTGATTATAATGGTTCTGAAAGTAGTCTCTTTGCACAGGTCCCACATGTTAGTGGAAGTTCTGTTTTGGATAGTTCAGTTAGAGCTGATTTGTTGGTTGCTGATCATACTATTGATGGTCCAGTGTCACCATCTACTAAAAGTGATATATCATCTTCCAGTTCAGATATTTCTAATTTACCAGAGAAAGAAGCAGATAGGGATGACATTGGTATCTTCAATTCTAAAGAGACGTCAGTTGATGGTGCCGGTGATCATCCAGTTAGTTTCTGGACTAATGGTGGCTTGTTAGGACTTGAGCCATCAAAACCTCCTGACTTCACCTTGTCAAGTCCTTTAAGACAAGCATCCTTAGCCACAAAAAATAATGTGGATGCTGATCATAATTCAATGCCAAATAGCAATGGATGCAATGAAAGGGATTTACCAGCGAAGGTTCCTCAGCAGACTGAAAAGGAACTGACTCATAGATGCTTAACATCACAACATGATGATCAAGCACGTATGCGAAAGATGACCTCTGGCTGTTCTCCTCTGAGTAATGGATTTGATCAAAATGATGGAAATAATTTGCATGATAACAAGGTAATGGCACCTGGAATTGTTCTCCCAGTTGCCCTTGATGCCAAAGCAATTTCTACTGTACCTAATCAGAAAGGAAATGAAATCTCATCTCCGGTGTTTGGACTTAGTCATAGGTTGCTAATGAGTAGCTTACTGCAGAAAGTTTCTTCTGATGAGAAATCTGTGGCTGACATTTCTTCAAAACCTGGCATTTTGGAGCAGAGTGGACAAAATATTATACATCAGTCACTTTCTGCAACACCCGTCAAGGAGGAGTCTGATTATGGATATCCTATAGATTCACTTCCTCCATCACCAGCACTTGAACATATGAAAATATCCTTCCATCCTATTAGTGAGTTTGAGACCTCCAAACTAAAACTAAATTTTCCTGGTGGAAGTAATCGTCACGAAAGTATAAGGGACATGTTTCCTTCATTCCAGTTGGTCCCAGAGGCTTCCATCTCAATGCATGATTCTTGCTTTAACACAGATGATGATGACACTTTCTGTAGATCGTCTCCTTATCTGACAGATGATTGTCCTAGCCCTCACTCAGACAATGATTCTGATCAATGGGAGTCTGATGAAACTCCTGAAAGCAGTGACCATGGTGTACATGATTCTTTTCACAGAACTGCTACAATGGAATCTATGTTAAGCTCTCAAGAACTTAGAGGAGCAACCAATGCTGATGTCTATGTTGCTGTTGGAAATAGTATTTGTGCTGAGAATGGTGTGGAATCTTCTTTATCTGGGCGTTTGCTAGATTTTCCAAGTTTTGACAATGTGACCCCTCCACTTAAGCATGAGAGTGACAGACATTTGGATTGCAATAACATTGTTAAGCCACAAAGTAATGGAGATCCCACTCCACCACCACCACCACCACCACCACCTCCTCTTCCTCCAACGCAGTGGCGGGTCTCAAAACCAAATGAGACGGAGGATCATATATCTGAAGAAAGGAAACAGATCAATGATCTAAATCATTCAGAATCTAACTTCTCACTGCAAGCTACGCCTGCTCAAGTGAAGCTCTATCAACCTATGCATGAGGGTCATGAGTTTAACAACAACTTTTTACCTGAATTGAAGAACAAGGTACTCGTATGATCTTGAAGATTCTTCTCATTAGACTTTACTTTCAAGCAACTATGCTAGATATTGAATTATCCCCAAGTTTGATTCATAATTTCAGTCTGTTTCACAGCAGGTACAGCAGAAGTTAAATGGGCATAGAGATGCAAAGCAGATGGGAATTGGAAAAGAAATTGAGTCTGTTTCACAGCAGGGTCAGCAGAAGTTAAATGGGCATAAAGAAGCAAAACAGATGGCAATTGGAAATGAAATTGATGAAAGGGAAGATTTCCTGCAGCAAATCAGAACAAAAGTGAGTCTTCATTTTTCTATTTTTAACTATTTGGTGAAAGCAGTTTTGGAAGATGCAATTTGGATTATGAATTGGTAATTTGGGAGCTATACTGCCAAATCTAACTGCTGTTCTTGGCAGGGTTATGGGTTATTAAAGTCGTCCTTGAGATTCTAACCAAGATAAAAGCAAAGAAAGGTCCTTGTCTTAAAATAACCAATGATCACCATGTTTTCTGAATATAAGAACAAGTTACAGCATCATGTCCTATATAAAAATGTGTTAGCAGCAGTTATATGAAATAGATCATTTCATTATAATTTTTTGGTGTTGGGATAAAATATGGATTAAATTTTAGTGGTACTTAGAACATCTGTTGGACTAATAATAGACTGTTTAGATTGGCTTCTAAAAAAAACGATAGAAGCAACTTTAAAAGCCAAAAAAGTGTTCCTGACACAAACATATAGTAGCGCTTTTAAAAATAGAAGAAGCAAAAGCAAGTCATAGTTTCATAAAAAGAAGCACCTTTAAAAGTCAAACAAGTACTTTTGGCTTCTATTTTTACTTCTGCACATAAAAGCCAATCCAAATGGGCTTTAAACCTGCACTCTTATGGCATATATCTTGAAATGGTGCAAACCTTCTAATCATGAATCATATTTCAGAACTATGTAAACAAGAATAAAGTTATAACTAATAATAGCTGTTTTTTGGGGCCTGAACTGATTGACTATGGTGGTTGTTGTTGTTGTTGCTGCAGTCCTTCAATCTGAGGCGCACAGTACCAGCAAAGCCAAACGCTACCACTACTCCCACTACAAATGTTAAAGTTACAGCAATTTTGGAGAAAGCAAATGCAATTCGCCAGGTTTTCATTCAACCCACTTTTCCCCTTTTGTTTTCCTCTTTCATTTTGTTCTCTTTAAACCGTTGATAGTTCCACTTTTCTTTCGTCAAAAAATTCTTAGCTGAGAAACATTTCAGGTTGTTGCAAGTGATGATGGTGAAGATGATGATACCTGGAGTGACACTTGATTTATTTTTGCTAGTGATATAGTTGGTATGTGAAGCTGCATGAGGTTACTTTGTATGTATGTGTCAATATTTCTCTTTCTTAAAGTTAAAGATAGGGGTATTAATTTTCTTGAGCTGACACTAAGTTTTGTTATTTCAAATTTGGTAATAAGATAATAAATTCTTCTTTCTTGATCCATGGAAGATTTAGTTCTTTAAAATTTAAAGAATTATTTTAAGTTTTTTTTTTTTTTTTTAAAAAAACACTTTAAAATTACAGAAATTTCTACCAGCCTTCGGCCAGGCTGGTGATCAAGTTGAGTAAAATGCTTGGAGAAATCATGACCTTTGCAGCCAGTACATTGAATATGGTTTGTGGACCATTTCTTATTAACAGCAAACACCTACTCATCTCAGTTTATCTCTGTCAGACTTTGCTCAAGAAATTAAGTTTACAATCTGAAAATCACCGATTGTGTAAAATTATTAAATTTTTAGTTAAAATTATTAAATTATTTAGTATTTAATATTATATTAAACTAAATTTGAATTGAATATTATAATTGACTATACTTAATTGTAGCTTTATTCAATAACTGATAACATGAATTACAAAACTGTTTACATAACTATGGTTATTGAGAAACCCTAATTAATTATTAATTATAAACATGCAATTAAAACCATGATTTTTGAAAGAGGATACTTTGCAGGCACAATTCCCAGTCAAGGATCCCTTTGAAAGGAATCTGAAGCTTCCTGTAACTCCATTGGTGACGGTGACAATTATTCAACAAAACACTTAATGAGTTTTTGTAGTTATTGTAGGGAACAAGTAATTTGAGTTTCCTGTGTGGACCATCCATTAATCATGAAAGCAACTTTTCACCTCCCAGTTGAGCTCTCTTCCTAACTTCGCTCAACAAAAGCATTAGAAATTGAAGATTATCCACAGGAATTAATCATTAGATTAGGAACTTATTTGCAATTTTTTTTTCGTTAATGAATAAGTATCCTCATTTTATATTAAAAATAAAACTAATCTTGCTTAGAAAATGAAACAATTGCAGTTATCTCTCATTCTAACATATAATTTTTACTAACTCAGATTCTTGAATTGCAAAAGTTCCTCAACTGTTAAGATCAATTCTTTTAAGCAATTGTTTATGGTAACCTAGGCATTAATCAACCCCAAGCTCATGCTAGTTATTCTGTAAACGTTCATGGCTAATTAAGTAGTTAACTTGAATCAATTTGCTTTCTTTCTGGTTTTCATAATTTATCAAATTTAAAGTTTTCTAACTTCTAAAGGGTAGCATCCTCTGTACTTTTGGTTCATTGTTAGTGTCAAATGACTGATTTACCCTAAAATACTTTTCTTATAGCAGCTGATCTATTCAAGAAAGTATATTTTAACCTTTGGATTATTCACCATTTACAGTAAACTGGATCAATTCACGTCTCAATAGTGGTAACATTACCCTTAAGCTCCTTCAGTAATTATTGCTTAATGGTAATCCTCTAGAGGCTGTTGAGAATCGTGACCTTTTTAGTGACTCTGGGGAACACATCAAGTACTTGGACTATTTCTAATCATGAAAACACCTTTTCACCTCTCCATTTAGCTCTCCCACACTAATTTTGTTCAACATAATATTAGGAACTAGAGATTAATTAACTTCATGATCAATCATTAAAGTGTATGCCTTTGAACAAAATATTTATGTTCATAAAGTAAATGTCATTTTGCAGGTCTCTTTAGAATCTTTACTCATCACATATGACCAACAAGTTGATTGAAGTTATCCCCATCAAAGACATCATTAGCCATCATCACCTTCCTTCAACTCTTACCACTGAGCAAGGTTTAGGATTCTATGCACATGATATCTACAGCACTTTCTGATTTAATATTGATGGGCAGATGTTATTTTATTAGTTTTTGGTTCTAATAAATAAATTCTTTTTGGTTTTTAAAGTTGGCTATAAATTTAAGATTAGGAGGCATTACTATATTATAAGGGTAGGGCATGTGACCTAACAACTAAACTTTTCCTCAAAAATGGAAGGCAGAAAGATTAAAAATTATGATTACAGACCATGATTCAAACAGCAATAATTGCAATTGCAACTTTGTTATGAACTTGAAAGTTAGCACATCTTGTCTCAATTGTGATTTTCTTTATTTTTTTCTCTAATTTTTCTGTATCTCTCAACCAAAATGCAACTTTTAATCACAAATCATATACAACCATATTCACAGTTTAAAGTCACTAGTGTGTTGGTAAGAAAAACCTTTATGTACTATATTTATAGTTTTATTAAATTTAAATTGGAATTAATGAATACTAAATATAATGTCAAAGAATAAATTATTTAAAAAAAAATGTGATGGCGATAATTTTAGTTTTTTATATTTAGACAATATGAAATTGGTCAATGAAGTTGGACTAATTTTTTGGTTCAAAATTTTTTCAGGAAACATTAACCAGTGGAATTTCAAAGTTAACCACAAAAAATGTTAACCAAGGAACCTGAGGTAATTAATGGAACTGGATGTCCAAGAATTTGGGAGAAAAAAGTGGGTAAAACAACAATTTTTAACCACCAGTAAATCATAGGAGAAATAACAACCTTAAAACAAACAATAGATACTATAAATAACTTGACAAATTTCATGTATAAAAAACACACATATTCTGCTCTGACTAAACCTCCATTGATCAAAACATATAAGAGATAATTAACCATCGTGCTTCAGAAATGGCCAAGTCTGCGATCATCGTTGCTTCAGCTGTCTGCTTCTTGTCCTTCTTGGGTTTAGCTCAAGCCCTAGACAGATTCTTCGTGAAGGGCTCAGTCTACTGCGACACATGCCGCATTCAGTTCCCCACCCGCATCAGCGAGCCCATGCCTAGTAAGTATTGCTTCCATACTCATTGTTAGATATCCATAACTGTTTTATCAATGAAATCAAAACCCTAAATTCACATCTTAATGAAGAGAATATATTTTTTTTTTTTTTTGAATTTGAAAATACAAAAAAACAAGTCAGTTTAATAGAAATCAGTTGAGTCCTAAGATATTTTATGTGAGAAGTCCTAATTCTGAATCTTGATATTGTTTTAGATGTGATGATACCCGAATTGTGTTGCATTCTTATTTCCATTAATCTAAGGTCTTGGGTTAGAAACGTTGATGTCTTCTTTTTGTTAAAAAGAATTTTTGGGTCATTTTTCCATTTTAAATAAGAACTAATCTCATATTTAAAAGGTAATAAGACACTCAACAATATGGGTCATTTTTCTATCTTAAACAAGAACTACCTTAAAATTCTTGAATCAGGGTTACCTAAACTTTTTCAAAATACCAACTTACATTTATACCCTCAATTAATATGATTTTAAATTTTTGTATTATTCTAAAAGATGTGACAATATCCTAATTGAGTTCAAAATCTTTATAAGTCACTCTTGTCTTAAAAAAGAATTAATCTTATACTCAAACTATATGAAAATACCTTAACATAATTAGGATTAACTAATACTTTTTCAAAATAGACTGATACGCTTACTTAATATGATTGTAAATCTGTAATAACGATCTCTAATAATGTTGGTGAAGGTGCAACTGTTCGAGTTGAGTGCAGAGAATTTGAGGGCTCCACCAACATTACATTCAGCAAAGATACCCAGACAGATGAGAAGGGAACCTACAGCGTTGAAGTGGATGGAGACCACGAAGAGGAGCTCTGCGAGGTGGTGCTGGTGAAGAGCCCCAGAAGTGACTGCAGTGAGATCGACAAAGAGGCTCACCTTGCACAGTCTGCAAAGATCAGCATCACAGGCAACAATGGCATTGTGTCCAATGTCCGCAATGCCAACCCTCTTGGTTTCCTCAAGAAAGAAAAGAGTCCCGATTGCAAAGCCGTACTCGAAGAGCTTGGAATCCATGAAGATGGCACCTTTATATAAAGGAACAATTGAGTTCATGAGATTGGAATCTCCATTTTCCATTAAAGAATAAAGGAAGCTCTGTGTTTCTTTTATATTTTTCCCCAGATTAATTATTATTAAGATTCATGTAGCTGGTGTGTTAGTGATCTAGCAGTTTCAACAGCTGTATCAATCATCACGTAATCTGCTTATTTTGGAAAAGAACAGAAAAACTAAAGGAATTCCAATATTTTTCTACATGTATGTTTTCCCATATCAATTTTTACTCTCTGTCAAAATAATACTCAAGAGGTGTGTGTTAGGTGATGAGTTGAATAACAAATAAAAATTAATAACTGAGATGTATTTAGTAAAAAGCCAGTGCAGTAAAAAAGTCAAACACGTTATCCTTAAGTGTTGTACCAAAATGAAATTTATTATGATGGATCTAGGAACCGAGGGGCTAGGGCAGAAAGGTTCATGAATAGTTAGCCGGTGCCCAGAAGTTAACATTAACAAAAAAATCAATCTATAATTATTTCAAAAGCCCTTCTTGATGTTAGCTAAACAAGTTAGATAACTATAGCTAGAGTTGGTTCTTGAGCATTGGAAACATAGTTGCAAGAACTAGAATAAAATTAAAACATCTTACAGAAGGCCCAAGAATAGAAAATGTGTTAACCAGTATGAAGATAAGTATATTATATTTTGAAAAACATACATGTCATCAGGTCTTTGTTTTCTAATTGTAAAACAGAGATTTAAGCTTTGATTAAACAGTAGAAATCTTGTTCAAGGAATCTTTACGAGTCAATTTCTACGCTAATTTTTATTATATAATATCATTGTCTCTGTCACTCTCTAGCTAGATCATTTAATGTAATTCATATAGATTTCAAGATGGAGGAGTTTCCATTGTACTTTAGCTGGAAATTTAATGAATGAATCTTTTATGGTCAATCCTAACTTATCAAGAGAAAGGCTAGTGGTATTTGTATATTTTGAAAACTATCGTTATTTGACACCACATTAAATATCTGGCAAAGATGATATTTTGAGCATAAATACTTTTTCAAAAGACATATATTCTAATGATTAGTCATGAGGTTAATCTATAGTTCCTAAAATTATGTTGAGCAAAGTTAGAGAGGGAAAGCTAAATGGGATGGTAAAAAGGTGTTTTCATGATTTAGAAGTAGTCCAAGTACTTGATGTGTTCCCTAATCAATAACTGCAGAAGTCACGAATCTATATGAAAGCATTGACTCTGAGGAGCCTCCAGAGGATTAACGTCAAGCAGTAGATACCAAAAGAGTCGTAGAGTAATATATTACCAGTGGAAAAATGAGTTATGTCAAGTTTGGTGAGTACCCAAAATAGTCATGAATCTATGCATAATTTTGGGAACTTTGGTGAGAGTACTTGAGTTATGACATGTTTCAAACTGTAGAAAATTTCAGTTCTGTAATTTAGGATTTTTTTTTTCATGATAACTCATATATTTGCTATTATGTAAATAGGATTAAATTTTCTAGCTAAAGATATGGAGAATGTGAATCAAAAATTATATGAACCTAGCTCAACCTTTTAAAAATATTTAGACTAGGTGGTTATTTAGTAATAGTAAAACCTTTAGTTTTTCTATCTCCAAAAATTTAGTTATATTCTTCTTAAATATGATTAATTGCAAATTAAGCTACTTTTTTTTTTTTTTTTTTTACATTGAAAGTGAAAAGAAAAATATTTACACAAATGGTTAAATTTTCAAACTTTATTTTTAGAAAAACAAAACTATATCATCTATAAGATAAAAAAATAGTTGAATATTGTAATCTAATATTTTCTAAATTTTGAAATACCATTTTTAAAAAAATGAAAAAGACAAATAAAAATAAACAGTCAGTAGATTATAGTGATAATATTTTATTTTATTACTTAATCATAAATATGTCAGTAAAATATAAAGTAACCTATCACTAAACTACCATTTATGAAGAATTTATCGCTAAAAACATATAGATACTTTTTTTTGGAACACTAAAAATATATATGGATCTATATTAATGAATCCTATAATATATATATATATATATATATGAAATGGCTTGTACAAAACTTTGGACCCACAATCCACATATAGATTGATAGGATAATATACAAAAGGCCAATCTTATCGTAGTGAAAGCAATGTTTTAACTTAAACTAATAATAAAAAAAAAAGTAATTTCAACCAATAAACTTGTGAGTTCAGTATAACACTTTTGATTATAGAAAATGAGGAATCAAACTATTAATATCAAGAATTGTCCTCTATCATTAAATTATGCTGATCCTTGTAAACCAAAACAAAAGATCGTGATATAGCCCCAACCATACAACTACTATATTGTATTTTCTTTGATATGACAACTATATATATTATTATAATTAAAGTTGGAATCTTTCTTTCGTATTAAAGTGAACTCCAAATCCTATTATATTGAATAAGTATTGTCGGCCAATTTGGCCGGCCTCTAGAACAAGAAGACTGGAGGGTCTAATCCTTTTACTTAACGATGCAGATATTAAAAAGAAAATAATTAATTAAACTACAATTTGCACTCAAACTTTCCTTCTGTTTACTTTCTGATTTTGTCTTTTTCTTCTCCATTGACCATTTCATCCGCTTTCAGATCAGAAGCAAGCTAAGCTAACTTTCATTTGATGTTGATTGAAGTCTCCTTAACAGCAAAGCAGCCCATGTGAACTGCCTGAAATTCATTCTTTCCTTGTAACACTATCTGTATGAACTTAATAGGAGACGGCGATGGAGAATGGAATATGAAATGAGACAGAAGATGTAGACTCGAGAAAACCGATACAGATATTTCACGTGGCCTCAATTTTGTGAAGAATGTTTTTCTTATCTTTGTAAAAGATAAAGCGTCATTGCTCAAAGAATCCTGTTGTTTTTGTATTTGACTGGAAACAACTCTGACGTTTTTAGATGAGGGTTCATTGATCTTCATCCTGAACTGCAGTAGCAAATATTTCTTATAAGATATTTTATTATTTGGTACAATTAGCAAAGAAAGTCATCCTCTTAATGATTAACTGTTGAGACATATATGTGTATACAATAGCACAAAGTCAAACTTACAGGTTTCGTGTAATTATATCTCAAAGTCATCATCAAAAGTACCATAAAAGCCTTAGGAAAAAAGGGGGAAAAACTCATTAAAATATGCTAATAATTTTATCAGTGAAAAGCATCCTAATACTTGGATGTATAGAATTAATTGATAAATTAAGTCTATGTCTTAATTTAACTTTCTAAGATGCTAGGTAAATACCTGAACGAACCCAAAAAGTTTTAGCAAATTAGTATGCATTATACCTCGAAATTATATTGATTTTTAGTTAGAAAATGGACATAGACTTTTTTTTCGATGGAAAAAATGTACAATGATTTTGTTAACATCCTTATCTTGAAAAATAAAGTCTGAATTTTTAAGTTTTCCATTTTGGAATAATGGGTAAGAGGAAACTTATGAATAGGCTATAGATTTTATTTTGGTCAAGTTCTATGGAAAAATTTCTACAGAAGAAAGAATTATCAATGAAAAAGATTAATTTAGAGAACTCAGCGATATGCTTACCTATTAGAATTTTTTTTAATCATATTTTTCACAATATTTTAAGAACAAAGAAACAAAGGAGGAGAAAGGTTAGGTAGGTTGACCACCTGAGCTGTTCCTTCGCCGTTTCACGGGAAATAGCTGCCGGAAATCACTGTGAGCCATGGCAACATGCCACTCGTCCACCACCAACGACCCTTGATCCAACCCAAACTGGTGAACATCGGATGCCTCATAGAAAGCACCCTCCGAGAATCCGGTCAACCCACGACAGGGCGGCTTGGCCTTACGCCTGCCGGCACCGACCGGGACATTTCGGAGGGCCCCGCCAGCCGTCCAGTACCTCTGGCAGCCCTTACAGAAGTGCCTAGGCTGATTAACGTTGTAATTATTGAAGTAACAAAATTTTGTCTCCATGCTGTTGCATCTCGGACATGGTATGATCTTATCTGGCCTCTTGTCCGCCGTCCGATCATCGGCTTCGCCCCCTTTCTTATCCTCTTTAACCTGTCTACCATGCAACGTTATCGTTGCCCCAAAGAGCTTAATCCCCTGATTGTCTTGGCCAGTTTGCACCTCTCCCATCAGAGAGATAGAGAGAGAGAGAGAGAGAGATTATTCTTAATAGAGAAGGTTTTGGTTTGGGTTGAAGGGGAAAGGTTAAGGAAAAGTGCTCATATATACAAAAGGGGATAAAGCTAAAAGTGCTTTTGGCGTTGATATATGATAAACCATGGCATAAAATCCATGTGATGGACGCTAGAAGCTAAACGTAGGTGGAGTATAAAGTGCCTTGCCCCCAAGACTAAAGAAAAGAAAGAGAGGAAAAGGAAAAAAGTGAAAAGGGTTTTTTTGAGTAGAAAAGCTTTTGATGAGCTTTTTGTACACATCAGTAGTCTTCCTCATCATCATGCTGTGCTAAAATGTCTACAATGTGGGTCCCAATCCAGATAGTCCCTTACAAAGTGTCAAAAGGTGGAGAAAAGAGCATACATATAAAAGAAGACATGACTTGTAAATTGTTCCCATGGAATTCTACTTATTTAATTTTTCTTATACAAAATTAAATAAATTAAAATATAAAATTATTCTTTCTCATTCACACAATAACTAAAATTTTAAGGTAACATGTCAATGAATCATTTAAACTCAAAAATTTAAGTAATTGGGTAAAGATCTAAGATAAATTTTAAAGTAAAATACATTTTTATTCTTAAATTATTTCTTAAATGTTACTTTAGTTTTAATCTTTAATTTATTTTTATTTTCACTTTAGTTCTTGATTACATAATCATGTAGGTTGCGTGGCTGGTAAATCAATTTTTTAGTCGATTGAGAGAAGATGTAATTTTGTAACACTTATAGTTTTATATATCTACCGAATAACAAAGAAAAAAAAGGATATATTTTCAGGCGACAAATGCTAGCTTTCTCTCTCATTCTTTTCCTTTACTTTCTTCTTTGTTTAGTTATGCTAAATAAGTGGAAACAAGAGATAAAGATATGTCATATGTTATGTTTTTGCTTTCAGATGTCTAAATGCATTGGTGCGTTCTCTTTTCATGTGTAAACTGCCACATATGTACAATTGTGCTGCAAAGAGAGGACATGTGTTGGTGAATTTTATACTTAGATAGAACGGATGTTCAAAGAACTTAACAAATAATAAAGCAAATGCTTAAACCTTAAGACAGAGATAAATGTTTTGGCATTCTGTGCAAATTGTGAGTATTGGTTTATGTATATCTAGTTTTTTTTTTAATCTTATTCTTATATTTTTGAATATAAAACCTATTTATATTCGAAATAAAAACAGTAAAAGATAAATCTCTCTTAATATAATAACTTGGGTTTAAACACAAGGCTTTTACTCTGGATCACCTTGAGATCATATATATGATTTTCTTTCTACTAATAGGAACCATGCATATTAATTAAGATCAGCAAAAGAAAATAATATATATAATCAGTCAAAAAATGTAATCACCAACACTTTGTTGGAACAGTGATCACTGAGTTTGCTTCAAATTTTCACTTTGACACACTACGAATATACTTGATAATATTTATCAATCAGCTGTTCGTCTTCTTCACTCAATGCTTGAGTTGAATTGTAGTTAGTTGTAATAGAATGTCTGGTATAAAGTCTAAACTAACCTTGTGTACTCGTCGTAGTTGTTAATTTTGGTCTTGACTTAAGTGTTTTGAAGAATTAAATCAACACAAAAGTTTAAGCATGCAAAGTCTTTTAAACTTGAAATATGAGTAAAAAATAGGTAAGATCCAATCTCATTATTATTTGGTCAAAACTATTTTGATACTACTTCAAGAACTAATTTAACTTAAAAATTTAATTTATTAAAATTTATGATAATTTTGTAATTATCCCGAAATCTTAATAGAGCTATGATAACCAAAAATTGATTGGTTTAGAGTAACTTTATCATTGTTCGTAAAATGTTTTAAAATCATAAATGAATGCTGCAATACGCGTTGCACGATTAGAGGAGGATGAGGTGGAGCTTATCCAAAAATTTTGATTCACTAACTAGTACACGGTTCAAGCAGCAAAAATGGGTTTCAAAATATACAAAAAAGGTTAGACTATGTTAATAGTGATATAATTTTTAAAAATTGTATAAACGAAGATGAAAGTTATTTAAGCTAGGTAAAATAAAGAAGACTAAAAAAATTATAAAAAATTAAGTTAAGAAAGTTGTAATGGTTGCAGGGATAGAGATGCTTTTAATGATGAATGAGTTGATATTAGATTCTTGCCTTGAGATATTGAAAAACTCACCCAATTTTTTTCTCATAAATTTGTCGAAGCTAAACCTAAGCTACCTTATTTTGTGTACTCGTGCATGGTTGTTCCTAAACCGTGGTCTTGACCTAGATGTTAAAATATCCCAACAGCTAATGCTTCCTCGTGAACATGCGAAGTAGCCTATCTTTACAGAACACAAGCACTCACTAGGTCATGAAGTAAAACAATGGGATTACATTGGGATGAAAGAGAACCATCAATGCTTAAGCTCATAGCCAATCAAATTGTTTCAAAAAGGGTTATATTATATCCCTAAAAAATGGAATGAAGACGTGTACGCATAGAGAACTATGAATAAAGAATTTACGCGAATAAGTTAGTGGTAACAAATTAAATCTTAAAATGTTTTAAACAAAAAATTATAACTTTAAAATTTTAGAATAATACGTTTTTTTAAAAAATATCGATTATTATTTCTGTTTGAACATAATTAGTTTCACACTTAAAAAAAAAAAAAAAAAAAAAAAACCTATTTTCACATTGGGTAAGAAACAACTGGAAATTGATTAACCATGATTCTGACGTGCCTTGATTTGCCATGGTGCCAATCAGATTCCAAAAATGCGTTGGTTGCCTCCAATGAAGAGTTCTACACATAGACTTGACTTTTATGGCTTATTAAAAAGGCAGTATATGAAGGAATTACGTAGATAGGTGGATCACAAATCAGATTTAATATCTTGCAGTATATTGTTTAGTGGATATTGATTGTTAAAGTTGCATGCATGCTTCCAAATGGCATTTGGTATTACTTTTCTGCATCAAAACCAACTTTCCAGGTTCCATTGGATTTGTTGCCAAACCTTTTTTTTATCCTTTTTAATGGAAATATGATTTTTATAAGCTGTCGTGGGTCTGGTTCCCTTTTGGTACTCAAAAGCTTTATATAGTTTAATATTTGATATGCCATTTCTTTACTAAAGGAATCTTTTGTATAATTAATTGAAAAAGTGAGCTCATTTCCAACTCATTTCTCAGTATTGTAATGTCTAGACAAAGGAGCATCAATTTGCTTTCCTTTATTGTAAAGAATGCACTTTTTCTTTGGGGTGCTTTGGAAGGATCTGTCTTTGATTTTAAAACTAAAGACGACATGGAATTTGCTTAATATACAGGCACTTCTCTTTTCGTTGAATGGGGCACTCAATTGTTATTTGCATGCGAACCAAAAGAGCTTACCATAGAATTTGTCAAAAAAGGCAAAAAACACAAGAAACCCTCAATTCTCTTGTTTTTCATTTTTCTTTTAGTATAAGAAAATGTAAATATCTCAGGGAAGGTGAAAAAGTAGATAACCAATATTGAATTCTTAACAAGAAATACTCTAATTTGATTTACAATTAGGGTATTCTATTACTTTTTAAGTATTCAAGTTTAGAAGGAGAGTAAACAAACTTTTATGCAGATCCCACCAGTAGTTTTAACTCTATATTTATCATTGGCAAACATGCTTATCTATTTATTATGCTCATAGGGGAAAGTAAAGATATATGAGAATATGGGAAATAGAAAAATATATATTAGGTTCATCTATCTTACAAAATTATTAAAATATCTTTCATCCTCTTTGGTTAATCTATTTATTTTAAAATGTGATAATTTTATACGTGGACATAATCCAAGCATGACTTAAAAGTATGCTTTAATTAGTCATTTACATGTTGACGAACCAATGATCAATTTAACTTGTGTATTTTCCCCTTATATATGTAGTAATATGCATCATATTGTTAAAGACTTAATTAAAGTCAAACACCTCATTCTACGTTTAAGTATTGATCAAAAGTTGAAAATCATTTTATTATATCATTGTAGATAAGGTATATGCTATATAAAACTTTATATGAAAAAAAACTAAAAACAGAAAGAAACAAATGCTTCATATATGATAGAGGATTTGCCGATTACTCCCTCTATTTGAATAAATATTAGTCTTGTATTTAAAAAAGTGTAACAATAATAAATGTGTAAACTAGAAAATATTTCATATATTGCAATATTTTTAATTATATCAAGATATCTCTTTTGTCACACCACTGAGTTGCCATACTAGATCTTAACCGTAAAGTGCCCTAATCAAATCCAATATTAAATAATGTTTAGAAAGCAGCATGTTACTTGCGACGGTGGGTTTTCAATTAATATCAACTCGTTACAATTAAATTAAGCAATTAAAAGTCTTCCTTTTCTCAGTATTTGTTCTTTTCTCCCTTTAATTTTTTCTTATCTTATCCTTTCTTTCATTAATTTATTGCTAATTGCTTTTGTTTTCTATATTTCAATTCTTGTGAGCTATATTTTCTTGCCACACGGTCTATGCAATTTGCAAACTTAGACTTCTTAGCCTATCCACAACTTGGAGTAATATATAGTATAAATTCCGATACAATTTGGCCTATTCTCCCTATAGAGATACCTTCTTTTTTTATTTGAGTCCCTAAGCTTTCTTAAACACCTTTTCAAAGGCCTTTTTATCTTTGGAAAAGTAAATAAATAGACGACAATAACAAGAAACAGCTGCGAAAAGGGAGAAAATATATTATATATAATAATAGTAAATTAGTAATAGGTGGATGGATGATGAAGACACCAAAAGGGTTGAGTAGAGAATGAGCTTTCAACCACTTGACATGCAATTATTATTAGTCAACCAAGTAATAACAAACACAAGCATTCTCAACCAATAGTGGTTTGTTCTTGGTGCTAAAAATAAATGTTACTTAAATATGTTAATTTAGGTTTGATTTTATGTATATATAAAATACATATTTAAAAGATTTTTGTCTCTATTTTAGTATTTAAATTAACTCGAGTTAAATTAATTATTATAAATTAAAAAACTTGATAATAAATTTAAACACCACAAATACTAATAATAAAGTAAAAAAATAAAATAAAGCATTCTTAAGATATATGGTAGAGATAATGCTCTTTGTTTTTTATTTTTTTATGTGAGAAGAGATGATATATATGTCGTATTTGAAGTAGATTCTGAAGTGTTTTAGGAACTCTGCAAATAGAAAGAAAAATTGAATTAGTGATATGAGAAGATAAGAAAGAACATTTGGCTTGTCTACATTATAAAATAATTAAAATACCTTTTAAGTTATATAGTTATTTGTTTATCTATTTATTTATTTTTGAGAAAATTCATTTTATTTATTTTTGCATATGATTACTCTATATTAAACAAAATAACTATAATCATGCAAATTTAAAGAGAAATAGGTCTACAAACCGTCATGCAAACGAAAATGCATTTTGCCATACAAAATCCAAATTCTGCTGTTAATTAAAGATTTTATTCTTAGGATTAATAGGGTATACATATCCTAATTTATTATATTTCTTGTCTCTAGTTGCAGTTGCCTATAAATAGGCTTTTCTTCTATTTATTTTTGAAACCATTTTTGCTGAATACTTAAAAAACGCTCTGTGTTTTATTTACTTTACTGTTTTACATCATTCCTTAAAATTGATTCTGCAATGTTCATTCATTCTATGGACTTCCCCTGTATAGAAGTTCTTCCACAACTAAATGTTACATAGTATACTTTCTTATTCATTCTCTAGAACATCGTATGATCCTTTAAGCACTCAGGTTTACATCACTCACGAGTGGACCTGTGTGAGGCATGGTATCAAGTGATTAATTTCCTTGCTGTTGGTTGGCAGGCTAACACATTCTTGAAAGATTTTTCTGCCGAACTCGAGCCCTCTTCTGTTCGAAATAGTTCTATATATGTCTCGTTTCTGCATAGACACAAGCATGCAACCTATTTTGCAGATGCATAACTGGCTTGATTTCATGATATGACCTTTTGATGAACAGAATAATTGACACTCTGATCTACATTCTCGTCTTTTTATTTTTGGTTTTGTATGAGTTTTCCTACCTTAAATTGGAAGTGAGATTAATCTAATTTAGGAACATAATTACAGTTACTTCTTTTTTTCAGTATGTGTTTTTTTTTTTTAACTCAAACCCCTAACATTACAAAGGTCACTCAACCACTGAGCTTAGTCTACTTATCAACTAAACCACACCAGGTTGGTTCCTTTTTTTATACACGGCAAGTTCACTGTGAGATTGTAACCAGACAAGGGGAGAAATTGGGCAGAAGCTAAAGGGCGAGAGGGACGTCACTCGACATGGCCTTCTGTAAGAATCAACATGATCATCAGAAAGTAAATAATCACCATGGAAGTTAATAGCTTCCTGTAAAAATTTCCTTCCTTTGATTCCAGCCTCATCACTCTTTTTCCCAGCCAAAGGACGAATTCTTGTATAATCTGATGCTTTTGTGTCGGGGGGAGTGCTCAATTAATTTACTCTTTGGTCTAAAATACTGAACAATTTCATATAATATGATATAATTAATCTAATATTGTACTCTGTTTAATTAAAATGATCAATGATTTTAGCATATTGTAAGATTTTTGCCCTTGAAACTTTTATTGGCTTTTAAGTTTTATGAATTCGTACCTTCATATTTTGTCTGCAAGCTTCCTCTCCAATCTTTACCAGCAAGTAAAACTGTTTTAAACCAAATTTGGAATACATTTTTATAAAGGTTTAGGCATTTTTCTATACAAAGATTGAACACCTGATGCATGTATCTTACATATTAGTATATGTTAATTTGGAACTTCTTTAAAGTAGAAAAATGAATTGAACTCATTTGAAAAGAAATATGCTAGAAAGGATTTATTAATAAATGAGTATAACACTAAAAAATTCAGTGTCCCAGGTAAGTTATGGTTGTAATATTGACAGCATATGTAGTTAATAATCTTGCTTCTTTGGGGAAAAATTGAAGAACATGAAAGTTATCGAATATAATTTTATGTTTAAAATGATTTTAAAAAGTCATAAACTTTCTATGACAAGAATATTGCCCAAAAATTTACTCCTTTTGAAGTGAGTAACGAAATATCATTTATTAGTTATAATAACATCATTTGCCTTCAAAGATAAGATATTTGGCTTTTTATTAAGTATAAAAAAAAAAAAAAAAAAGAAGATGGTTTCATATAAAAGAATTGTACATTAGGTATGTACACAAAATTGTTTCCATGTATGAAAACCTATGATGGAAGACATCGTGACAGCAATGATTTTAGAAATTTTCTTTGTTATACTGTTTTGACAAAAGGAACCTCATTGTCATCATTGTTTATGTTCGCACTGTTGCGAGATTGCAAGGTTCTCCCAGATCCTACTCCGACTGACCCATATTGTTGAACAACGAGAACTGAGGACCTTGAACCAAATGCATTTGATGCCAATATGTCTCCAACAGCTCCAAGTTCAGGATAATCACTCCATTCCAGCAAAGCTGATAGAGCTAGCAATTGCCTTCCCCTTCCTTGTCCAACAATGTATAAATCATACCCATTTTTGTCCAAATCAGTGAGAATAGTAGAAATCTCATCTCCACTATGTGCATCCTTCTCAAAATAAGTTATAGAATCCTCGTTGTTCACTGCCTTGAGCCTGAAGGAACTCACATATTCATCATCCAACTCTTTTTGTTTTTCAGCGTCCACTGTTGCAGATAATAGACCTGCACTTTCAGAAGGGTTGTAAGTATCCCTTTTTGCAGCATCATCATGCAAAAGGATCCTCACGACGGAAAGTCGAATTCCTTTATGCCCTGCCATTCTCCAAGCAATGGCCAGGGCTTCTTGATCATCAGCCCCACCAATGAACACCATCAGAATGTGCATTTTGTCTTTGGAGAATGACCCAAGACCGTGATCGACTAAGATTCCCACAGAACAAGGTGCACCATCCAAAACATTCATGTTGATGTCCCTAAATGCAGCATTGGTTGTCTCTAGGGTTCCTTCTTCAATTAAGTGTCTGTGAAAGGGGAGGAGAATTAAGGGTGCACGCTTCTCCTTTGCTATATTGTGTACATCCTGGTGAATGGTTGCGTAGGCTGAGAAAACACTTAGGGTTTCAACATTAACTGCTTCGTGTCCATCTACAAATGTCTCAAAGGAGTTGGCTATGGTTTCAAAGTCTTCTTGTGATTTGGTGAGGTTTTGTGCTCCAGAATGGGTAGAGGCGTCCCCCATTTGGGTAGCAACTAGGGCAGTGGCACGATCTGCAGTAACTTCAACAAGATGAAGTGCAAATACATATAAAGGGGAAACTCTGGTGGGATTCAAGGCTTCGCAAATGGCAATCATGCTCATGGCTTGGCGAGTATTATGGATACAAGCCACAATTCGAAGCTCCACATCAATTCTCAACTTCTGAATAGTCCTCAGTTTGTATTGTGCAAACATCTTCCTTGGCTTGTATACCACGTTAATGATAGGAGAGACTACCATGGTCATTAGAAGAATAGCAATGATCATGAGTGTATATGAGGAAGTATTCAAAATCTGTTGAACAAAGTTAAATTTGAGTCAATGTCACAAGATCTAGAAAGATTAATTTGCTTTAATTTAACTAACAAAAGAAACATTTGGCACTAGCAAAGTGTTTGTTTAGTAAAATAGATTGAGTTTTCAAAAATTTTAAATGAAAAATCTTAAATTTGAATATTAAGTAAAACTAGATTTCCTTCAACTAATATCTCATACAGTTATTAACATAATATGACATGAGATATTAAATGAATCAATGACTAACACAATTTTTTTTATCTTATAACTCATGTTGTGTCACATCACTAACTGCATGAGATTTGGTTGGAAAACATGCAAGTCCTCTTGGAACTACCCTTGTTGAATAAAAACTCACCAATTATCCCATCCTAAAGAAAAATATTTAATCTCATACCCCATTTAGGGAATACTCATGTATAAAACAAAAAAAAAAAAAGCAAAACATTGGCAAAATACAATGAAATTGATCATTAATCTATACCTTTCCATCCCAAGCAATATTAAGCAATACGATTGACAAGACACCCTTTGTGTTCATGAGCAATCCAAGACTCATACCATCTCGAGCAGACATACCAAAAAATGATGTAGCTAAGAATGTGCTGAAAATCTTCGAGGCACAAAGCAAGAGAATGATTCCCATCGACGCATACCAAGGTTCTTGCAATATAAGGACAGAAAAATTGGTCCTTATTCCACAACTTACAAAGAAGAGTGGTGCTATTATACTAGACACAAAATAATCTGTGCTCTCTATCACCATGTCTGCAAATCTCCCATGTGGCAGAATTAGCCCATAAACAAAAGCCCCAACAATGGTGTGGGTGCCAAGAGTATCTGTAATATGTGCACAAAGAAGAGCCCCCAAGACAACAAATAACAAGTGCTGAGGCTCCCATGTTTCCTGCTCAGTTTTTTCCTCAATTAACCTTACAAGGGGAGGACGCACCACATAGAAGCAAATAACAACAAAAACTGCAGTGCTCATAACAGAAAAGATACCATTATCACCATTGATAACAAATGGAATCAGTAACACAAACATGAACCAGTTGCAGATATCAGAGATTAAGGCTGCATTTAGAGCAACTCGCCCGAGCCCGGTGTAGAGGAGCTTGAGATCAATTAGGATGTGTACAAGGACAGGAAATCCTGTGACACTAAGTGCTAAACTCCATAACAGATAAGCTTTAAGTGTATTGTCATTATCAGGAGAATTTCCTATGAGAGCTACTTGATGTAGACCAAAGATACCGGCACTAAACATCATTGGGATTATAATTCCGGCAACGGCAACGTGTGTGGCCTTATTTGGGGCTCGCAACATGATATTAGGGTTCATTTCCATGGCTGTGAGGAAGATGTAGAAAGCCATGCCCATATTTGCTATGGTTTCACCAGGGAGAATTCCTCTTACAGGGAAAATCTTTTTGAACAACTCTGGTCCTAATAAGTTTGGGCTCAATAGAAAACCAGCCTGCATATAAATTTAGATAACCCATAATTTAGAATGCACCCAAGAAAGCATAAGATTAATTAGAATAAACCCCTAATGTAGTAATTGTAAGATATGTGTGTCATTCTAAACTTTTTCACACCAAAAAGAAATAACCTACTGAGTTATGGTTATTCTTAATTAGGGCTTCATAGATTTTGTTTTAAAACCTAAAGTCATAACCAAAATCCCAAAGAAGATAATGCATTATATGCTTAAACAAATTTGAACATGTGTGTGTTATACTTACAAGAATATCAGAAACGAGACGAGGTTGACGAAGGGGCCCAAGAATATAATACAAAAGGTGAGTGAGGAATATCACCAATGCAACTTGGCCCCCAATAATTGGAAGGACATTCATTAGGACAGAATCTGATCTCCAAATGTCATTATGCATGCTAACATCAATCGTATAACATGTCAATTCTGCCATATTTTGTCACTGCTATTTTGTTCCTTCTGCTACTGCGGTCTCTACCTTAGCCAAAATTAAACTCCTCTCTTCTGCAGAAGATCAAGCAATTAGCTTTGAAGCTAGCCAATAGACCTACTTTATTATAAACCCTTTGGACTGGAAATTAAATATAGAAAAAGTGGGAAAAAAATAGAATTAACAGCTTTCTGCTAGGGTTTTAGAGCCTTTTTCTGGGTTTGTATTGTGTTATGAATAGTTTGTAATTGCTTTTTGCTGGATCATGTTTCTATATATACCCTTTTTGACAGGAAAGCGAGGTGGCTATAAAATCACCGTAACTTATTCTAATATTTATTTATGGTACTATTGGCATTTTGGTTTATGAATGGCTGTAATTGCTATTGTTGGATTCTATACTTCTTTATCTTCTCCATTTCCACCGGAAGAAAGCTAGTTACAGAAGGGCCTTAATAATTTATAGGCATCCCTTTCACCAATTGTGATTATTAAAATAAATATTGGGTAATATAATATAATTGCTGATACAAGCTGTTCAAAATGATCTTGTTGGAAAATTTGTTGCCTTTTTTTGATTAATCTTATGAAATTTATTATAAATTAGTAGAAAATGAATAAAATTTTGTAAGAAAATAATAGAATGTATTATAATCTTTGGAAGCATAATGCGATAAAACATGGAATGTTTTTGTGTGTAGTTTACTTTTAGGATTTAATTTTACTACATGTGAATACGTAAACATCCTACATCATTTGTATAAATAGTTAGTAAAAATTTATAAAATCATACAATAAGTTAATAAGTTTATATTAATACAAATAGAAGGCTTATTAATATATCAATTAGTATTAAAAGTGATGTCAAATGTTATCAACTAAGTGTAGAGAAACATTTATACATACTTAACTAATACTTAATTGATAAAAATAACAATTAACACCATTTACTATTACTAGATTATCTTATGACTCATTTTTAGGTTACCATTTTTTACTCACATCTCTTTATACATCTATTGTATTATAATTATGTTACAAGAATAAAATTATAAATAAAAAATAAGAGAAATAAATAGAAGAAAAATATAAAAATATATATATGAAATAAATATAGATAAAAAGACTCAATTCTTTATAAAATCGAGCTAAAATTAATCTATGAAGAACTTGCAGTGAAATCAGGTTAGAATCATTGAAAGAAAATATCAGAAAATAGGTAAAAAAAAAAAAAAAGAAAGTTATGGGTAGAGACGAGTATTTTAGGAAGAAAAATTTTTTAAAATGAAAAAAAAAAATTAAAGAGTTTGGGTGCAGATATTAATTTTTGGGGTGCAAAGATTAATTCCTTTATATTTTCATGCCCAAGACAAAAGAAGCCCAATAAAAATAAGAAATAAATCTAATCTAATTAAAAAAGATAAAACTAAAAACATAAATAAGAAAGTTGAAGAAGTGAGATCAGCTTTTTATTATTTTTTTAAATTTTAATTTACCCTGTTCCTCTCTTCCTCGTTCCTCCACTTTCCCTTTGCCTCTGCACGCTGGCAGGAGTCTCATTCACAAGCCACCGTCGAAGAACGACAGCACACCACCGAGAGAAGAGAAGAACTGCACGTCTGCAGCACCGGCAGCCACAGATAACAATTGTATTTCAAGTTCCAATGGTAATACCAATTACGTTTATCGGTTTATGCTACTGTGCTTCTAGCAGACTAGTATAAAATTGAAAAAGACTTAACTTTTCTATCGCATCTTATCGTGTCTCTGAGCTAAAATTTTGTGATTTTGTTTATGGGCATTACGTAATTGGTAAAACGTGTATCACTGTGCGTGGTTAATTGATGGATATTGAGGAGCAGATACTGAATGCCTTCACGGTTTTAAGTTCCTCTTCTATCTTTTAACCTTGCACTTCGAAATTTGAATCTTGGTCAGTTGAATGATTCAACCGGTTAAAATCCTTTTGGGGTTGTGGAAACAGGGTATCAAAGCTTTCTTTCTTTTTGTTTTTTCCCTTCCTTTCCTATCGAGTTTGTATGGTTGATAACCCGTTTTTTGTTTGATGTGTATCTTTAGTTAAGCAGAGTTATGGGTTATTGTTGTTAGACTTAAAAAATTGGTTATCATGTGTGATAGCCTCCATTTTGGAATTTAAAATTGTTATTACAATTTCTCAAAATTAAGAATTCAATAGTTCATTTCATCCAAAGAATTCAGTAGTTCAATAAATGTTGCTTTGCATACTTTTAGCAGAACTGCACAAGATAGAAAGAAAGGGAGATGGTGTTTGGACAAGTAGTTATTGGGCCTCCTGGGTCTGGTAAAACAACTTACTGCAATGGGATGTCTCAGTTCCTCAAACTTATTGGGAGGTAATGGACTCTCTTTTTTCATGCTATTAAGGAATAAAAATTCATTATTTCTATTCTGATTTTGCATATATTGGCTTGTTTTTGTTTCTCAAGAAAAATAGGAAATTTAACTATATTGCTTACACTTGACAGTCAAAACATAAGTGACATACCACCTGTCTTCTCAGCACTTGAAATAGGATTAGTTGTAACATTAGTTGGATGGAAATTTGGATTTTCTGCTAATTTGGTTATTGTAATTCAGTGCATACATTTCCGTACTGCAGGAAGGTTGCTGTTGTCAATTTGGATCCTGCAAATGATTCATTGCCGTATCCTTCCCTTTAACTCTTTCGTAGTCTCTGTTGTCCTTCAAAGTGCCACTTATATATGCATTTGTTAATAATATGGTTTCCCTTACACATATTATAGCTATGAGTGTGCTGTCAACATTGAGGATCTTGTGAAACTAAGTGATGTGATGGCGGAACAGTCTCTTGGTCCAAATGGGGGTGAGCTTATTAATTTTATAGATAAAATATAATTCACGTTTTAGCACTGAAATTGTCTAAGTAATATGTGATCAATAGTATTGTCTGATGAATAATTATTAGTATTAACAGGTGCAATTTTATAATCATGAACAGCATGGGCTTATAGTTTTCTACCTTTGGCTTATAATACATGACTTTATGAGTTCTTCTTGTCTACCAAGGGTGTACTTTCTAAGGTTTTCTTTGGCTTTTAAATGCAGGTCTTGTTTATTGTATGGATTATTTGGAGAAAAATATCGACTGGTTGCAAGATAAGTTGAAGCCTCTTTTGAAAGGTCAATACATTATACCTTTGTTTATTGTATGTATCACTTTAAACTTTCTAAGGTTTTTATCTTAAAGAGACTATTCATTTTTCTCTTTGCTCAGTCAACATATTCTAGTGCCTGACAAGTCACAATAGTGATAATGTTTCAGATCATTATCTGCTCTTTGATTTTCCTGGCCAAGTGGAACTATTTTTCCTTCATTCCAATGCCAAGAAGGTCATCATGAAACTAATTAAGAAATTGAATCTACGGGTATGAATATGTTTTCTACGCTTTTGTGGTATCTAAGTGTTTGTATGATCAAGAACTTATTAGCTTGTTCATTTTATGCAGTTGACTGCCGTGCATTTAGTTGATGCTCACCTTTGTAGTGATCCTGGAAAGTATATTAGTGCACTGCTTCTGTCCTTATCTACGATGTTACATCTAGAACTCCCCCACGTCAATGTCTTGTCAAAAATTGATTTAATTGAGAGCTACGGAAAGCTAGGTGCTGCAGTTACTCACTTTTGGATATTAGAAGTGCTATCTACATTATTTTTTAAGCTGGTTAAAGATAACCAAGACTTATGCTATTTTTTTAATGGTTGCAGCCTTTAACCTTGATTTCTATACGGATGTGCAAGACTTGTCATATTTACAGCATCATCTTGATCAGGACCCTCGCTCTGCTAAGTACAGGTGTGATCTCTAGAAGACTTTCTATGCTAAATTGTCTGGACGGTCATTTACTTGCTAATCATCGTTTTAATTTTGACTGTAAAATATTTTTTGAACGTTTTTTAATTGTTATTTCCTTAGCATAGATCTAGATTCTGCGGTGTCTCTTGTTACTGTCTGCCTTGGGGCTTATACATGTATAATTTTGACTGTAAATCAAGAAATGTAGCCTACAATCTGCAGTGGACTAGATGTGGCGGAAATGCGGACAAAGATGGGTTTTAATTTGTTGGGTGGAAGTTTATTCTGTTAGTTTGCACTATGATTATGAATTTTCTCCAACAGCTTTTGTTGAGAAGAGACTGTTATTTTGGGTACACTTTTCAGCATTTCCTGATTGTCCAATGTTTCTGCAAGTTATCTGCAATAATTAAGCAAACTAATTAATGTTTGTTATGTGGCATTTGATGCTTTTATTTCCCACCTCCTTTTAAAAAATTCAGGTTAATATGTCCTTGCATCTTGTTTTCCAGCCACAAATAGCCCTTTGACTTTATTGATGTTAATTTTCTTTGTAGAAAGCTCACAAAGGAATTGTGTGAAGTTATAGAAAATTTTGGTCTTGTGAATTTTACAACCTTAGATATTCAGGTACAGCAACTTTGTCTCTAGATCTTTGATGAATTCCTTTCAAATGTTGAGAATTTTGTCATTAGTGAGAATCTCCTTTTCAGGACAAAGAAAGTGTAGGAAATTTAGTGAAGCTGATAGACAAAAGCAATGGCTACATATTTGCTGGCATAGAAGCAAGTGCAGTTGAATTCAGCAAGATCGCAGTTGGTCCCGTGGATTGGGATTATTATAGATATCCTTTTCATCTCTGGAAGCATTATAGGTCTATTGATGCAACTGGGCAACTTTTTATGCTTTCCCTTGCTTTGTGTTATGAAGGTATATGGAGGACATGATAAAAAATGCTAATGCTTTTTTTGTCAATGGACTGGCTTACTTATATGTGAATTTGAAATAGCTGAAGTTTTTAACTTTCTGCAATCTAGAGCTTCCCATCACAAATTATTGCATCTAGATGCACTTAAGTTTCCAAATTTTTGAACTTTAGGCTGTGATTCCACATTTCCTGAACATAGCTATGGTTAGAATATTGAGTTGTGAATTTCCCTTAACTCGGCAGTTTACAGTTGCAGCAGTTCAAGAGAAGTACATGAAGGATGATGAAGATCTGGACTAGAATTGTTGATGAGTAAACTGAGATCCATGTCAGTAAGAGAATGATATATTTTTTTCCTGAAATTGAGTGTAATGAAGTAGTTTTATCTCATTTCTTCTCCATTACTTAACTTACTCCTACACAACCAGGTGAAGAAAAGGGAACCCTAATGTTTTGAATAAAAGACATTTGGCTTGTCCGGTCTTAGGACAGCTTGCTTTTCTTATTGGTAGATGCATTAGTTTTCATTTATAAATTCTGTCACACATTGATGCGAAGAATACAAGAAAAACAAAATGTACGGTTGAATAATTTCACATCAAAAAAGACAACAGTTACTTAGTAAGCAAACTTCATACTTAGGCGGCATTTAGTAAGCATATTCTAGATTTTAAATTTTCATACATAGGAATCATAATTTTTATCATCTATTTAAATTCTATTTGGTTAAATTTATACATTCACAAGAAACACACTGAAAAATATTCTTATGAAGTGAGTAAATTAGAATTTAGGACAGCTTGCTTTTCTTATATGATTTTTTTTTTTTTTTAAAGAAGTTTTGTTAAAAAAGAATCATAAAAAACATATTTCTTGAAATTCTAATTTTTAAAGACTTTATTCTAAATAGAGAAAGCTAACAAACTTTACTTAAAAAATTAAATTTTACTCCAACTTCATAAGAGCTTGCTTGATAGATTGTATTGTGATTTTAGTTGATGTTCTATTTTTTGGAATAAGCATTTCTTTGTATAATAATTAAAAGAAATGCATAGAACAACCACTTTATTGCAAGCTTGATTCCATAGAATAATAGCATTCCCACCACTGTAATATTTCTTGAAACCAATCATCATTCCATGAGCTACCAAGTTCGAATGAAATAACCATTTCATTTCATTCTTGTTCCCATTCTCATCTCAATTCAACGATTTTCTGTGTACCTTGTCATTAGGTACTTCACCAAGAAAGTTGTGAATTCAAATCTCATTAAACCTAGTGTGATGAAATTTTAAGTCAAATTCCATTATTCAAAACCATTTTTCTTAAAACAAAGAATGCAACAAGCGTTAGTTAAACTACAGAAAAACTCAGTAAACAGATTAACAGAAGGAAAAAAAGGGCTTAAAAAAGCAACCTTGACAAATGAATTCTTCCAATTAGTCAATGACAAAGGCCATGGATTTGCAAATCTCTAGTCACAAACTCCCAAGTTCTAATACAACATCTTCAAGGCAAGCTATAATCTTTCTTTGAAAAAAGAAAAAAATAAATAAAAGAAAGAACGAAAAGAAAAGAAAACCACCAGAGACTACCCTTCTTGCTCATGAAACCCTAGCCAATGTTTGCTTCAGTTCACTGCAAAATACAGTTTTCTTAAGGAAAAACAGTAAAATCCCAAAGAATAGCAGCTAAGTCTGTAAATAACTTTTACTTACCTCTGCATTTTCACCTCCAGCAGCCTTGGCAGATTCCACCTTTTGTTCCTCAGCTGATAAAAGCAGGAGGAAGTTCAGTTAGAGATGAATGTGGAAATCAAACTGATAAAATAACCAAAACCCTTGTGCTTGGAGTTTGATTGTATGTTGAAATAAATAAGTGTCATATTTCTTTTACAGGCTAGAGGGTAATAATAAATATAGCACTAGAAAGAGAAACTCCCAACTAATTCAAAAATCTGTAATCTTTAATAAACACTAAATTAAAGAGAAACCATTAAACACCGATTCACCAAACCATAATTACTAAAACAAAACTATCTACAAAGCTCTAATTAAACTATAATCATAAGAAAGTTCCAATAATCAACTAGAAAATCTAGCCATCTTGAACATGCAGGTAATTTACTATTTCGCACCAAAATTTTTATAGACATACATTTTCACAATCATACCAGACTAAAATAGGGGCAAAATATACGAAAATAAGAAAGTATCTCATAAAACTATGAAATTTAATGGCTTTATTTACAAAGGGAATCACTTATTTCTCAGAATGAGCTTGGCATGGATCTGTTTAATTGGTTTCAGAGAATGGTTGTTCATATTACAAAGAGCAATGGACAAATAAAGTATCTCATAAAATGCAATGGCTTTAATGCTTTGATACATTCATAAATCACTAACAGCTTAATCTGATTTTGCAAATATTCTTCCTGCTGGAACATACAAAACCCAAACAAGGAACAGTCATATCACAATAGCCACAAAAAAACAACCACACCAACAGTAGATCTTGGAATTAGCAACTAAATCTCAAAAGAAAATATCTTTGTTAGACTAGAATAAAGCATCTCATACACAAATGGAAATTTAAGATTACCTCCATCTTCTGGTAGGTCGGAAGTCCACAGAGTGAGGTTGTCTCTCAAAAGCTGCATAATCAGTGTGCTGTCTTTGTAAGATTCCTCGCTCAGAGTATCCAACTCTGAGATTGCTAGATCAAAAGCCTGCTTAGCAAGGTGACAAGCCCTGTAGTACAAAGGATTGTGTTAAAACGTGGATTAACACTATATACAAGGAAAAGAGGGTGTCAGAAACTCCAACTGAGCAGAGATAATCTTTGGCATACCTTTCAGGAGAGTTCAAAATTTCATAATAAAAGACAGAGTAGTTCAAAGCCAAGCCCAGTCTGATGGGATGTGTGGGTGATAACTCAGCCTCAGCTGCGGTGGAAGCAGCCTGCAATCAGTTTCAGTTATGAATCAATGAGCTTGGGATGAGTTAGTCAAACAATACTTTTGGAAATTTACTAGAATTTTTGGTATCATATAACGTAATGATTACAGGTGATGTCTCCATCTAAAGTAACACCAGTACAAGCATCCAAAGACCCCATCTATTATCCATTTCTCTCTCATGAGTTTTAAAACAAATATAACCTGTAATTAATGTTGTACCAAAATAGCTCTAGCCTAAACAGAAAGAAAAATCAAGCCATATCCAAAAAGAAGGGGGGAAAAAAAAAACTAAACAAAAGTGATTCAACAAGGAAAAGGTAAAAATGGAAAACTGTAAACAGCTTTAGCTAGCCACATTATATAGGGTGTGCTTGGTAGGAAAAGTAAGAAACAAGGAAGAAAAAATCAAACAGATAAAAAAAAGTTTCAGATTCACTTGTTAATACTAACTAGAGAGGGTGAAAATAGGACGGATAGAATATTATTTTCATCCCTCTTTCTTGGTAGGAATGAAAGTAGAGGGGAACATAGATGAATCACGCTTATAATTAGCATATTATTCTCATTCAAAATACTTATAATCAAAGAACATATGGGTAAAGTAGTAAATATTTTCATCCAAATTATAAGATGAAAAACTGGTCAAGGATGGAATGCATATAGCAACCATCCCTTGTTTATTCTTCCTTTTCACTTCCCAAACAACCATATAGAATAGACCACCATCCTTACTACAACACTCTTGCCTTTTAATCCATGTCAAGTACATTCCTATTCCTCAGTAATCAGAACCATGACGATTTCTGGCTCAAAAGTTACCAAACGGTTGAGAAACTAACGACATAACATACAGAGCAAGATTGTTACAGTAACAATTTCAACCAAACAAATAGTTCGACATCAGGCTTCAGTCACCTGAGATAAGTCCAACTAACCATATCATATAGTTGACAAATTCATGAGCTACAAAGTATTACTGATAACCAATTTAAGATCTCTTCAACCACACACAACATATGACGGATGCAAGAAGTCTGAATATATGCACACCTCGTATGCTTTCTGGGATTGGTCAGCAGCCTCTTTTCTCTCCTCACCAGCCTTAAATTCTGCCAGATAACGATAATAGTCCCCTTTCCTGCAGCAAATAAACGTCAAATAAAGAAAAATCTAGAGACTTGCAAGGAGAAAAAAGACAGCATAAAGAATAAAAGCACTCACATTTTGTAGAAAAACACACTGGATTCTCCACCAGCACACGAGGGAATAAGATGCTCATCAATAACAGTCATAATATCACCGCAGATATTAGATAGCTCTGATTCCACTTTTTGCCGATACTCCTTTATCCGCTTCACACCTAGATCGTTCCCTTTTGCTTCCTCCTTCTGCTCAATTGAGGACAAAATCCTCCAAGAAGCCCTCCGAGCACCAACTACATTCTTGTACCCAACAGATAGAAGATTTCGCTCTTCGACTGTCAATTCAACATCGAGCTTCGCCACCTTCTTCATCGAATCCACCATTTCTATTAAAAAGAAAACATTTTTGCTTAATCAAAATCTAACGTCCAAATCCCCGATTTTCCGTTCTGGAAAACGAAATTTCCCAGAAGGAGAAAAACCCGACATGCTGATCTTCAAAACAAACATAAACTCAGAAGAGATTCCCAAAAAGAGGGAGAAAGGAGAGAAAAATTGAAACTTTGGGAAAATCGAGTAAGTTTATGAAATGGGATCGAGAGAAGAAGAGAGAGAAACAACACAGACCCTCATAGCGTTCGGCTTGTTCAGCGAGCTTGGCGATGTAGACGAAACTTTCACGTTCCTTGGTGCCGGACGCCATGGCTGATCTGCTTCCTCCTCTCTGTGTTTGCTTCCCTGAACTTGCTGGACTTTCTCGCTCTAGAAATGACAAAGTCTCTCTCTCTAACTGCCTATGCTGGGTGTGTATGACACTATTTACAAGGGTATTGGTTGGTGAATCGAATGACTGGTTGGGGTCTCACCGAAGCCGGGGACGCGGGGACACTTTGACACTCGGAGATAACCCAAGGCGGCCCGACTCGGTCGTGGGTTTTCACGATGCCCACGCGCATCGAAGAGGGTGATCGTCTGGTCCAACACGATGTCGTTTGGAGACGAGAGAGACGTGATATTCACAACACGGGGGAGCGAGTGAGGCTGTGGGGAGAGAAAATGATTATGTTTGGTGGGATTGAATTTGAAAATTGCTTCTTTTTTATTTTAATTCAATTATTCTAATTTACTTTTAATTTGGGGTCATGGTTGTTGTAGGACCCCAATGAAGAAGCATTGAAAAAGGTATAGACAAGTGTGTAAACTTAAAAAAGATGCTATGACCAATTTAATTGGTGTTTGACCCTACAGATTATGCAAAGATTAGTGATTAAGTCATTACTTGATTTACAATTCAACTTCATATGATTAGAGTTGAACAATAATTTCTTTTCTTTTTTTTTTGGATTTACATGTTTTTATATTGATTTGAATCTAACCTATGACCTACTTCCTAGCTACCAATTTGTACTTAGCTAAATTGGGTCATGGTGAAGAGAAAAAAAAACATTTATTAGAGTAAGTGCTTGCAAAAAAAATTATTAATTACTATTATTATTATTATATATTACTATTAACTACAGGTTTGTTGATTAGGATACGAAACTAGTAACTAGGGCTAAAGGAGTAATATTAAAGCTTTTGTTAAAGTAATCGATTATAATACGCAACCTTTCTGTTTTAGGTCGGGGGTCTCACGTGATGTTTGCCACTACTTTTTATTCAAGTAATTTATTCAGCAAATAGTGTGAAACTAGGGCTAATGGCTAATGCACACTCCCAAACATAGCAGTACAATTTGTCTCCTTTGCTGAGTTTTTATGGCTTAGTCTAACGGGTTAATTCAAATTTGGATTTCTGTTAAAATTGAAATTGTAACTTCTAATTCAACAACATTATGGATTTAGGTTTTTATTAAAGTTAAACGGTAAGTTCCAATTCAATAATATATTGTAAACTTAAGTTTTTATTAAAATTAAAATTATAACTTCTGATTCAACAATACATTGTCAATTTGAGTTTTAAGTATTCAATAATATGCCTTGAATTTGAGGTAGTTTTTGTTGAAGTTTAAATTGTAACTTCTAATTTAATAACACTTCGTGAATTTAAGATTTATTAAAGTTAAAACTGTAACTTCTTATTCAACAATACACTATGAATTTGGGTATTTAACTTATAATTCAATAACACCACTTCCTAAATTTAAATCTAGTACTCTTAAGTTATAATTTCATCTAACAACTGTAGTATAATCGACTGTACTAAATCAAGATCTCCTGCTTTCTAGTATTATTGGAGTAACTTAATAATATTTTTGTTCACCAAACAAAAATAAAGTATATGAAATCATCCCATATAGGGTTGATCATTTCAAAAATTTGTAGTATGTTGAGTTTTAAGACTTTCTCAACCAAAGGTCATGAGTTCGAAACATTGCAGTCACACTTGGTTACTACTCTGGTTATAATGAGATTAATCTCCTGCTCAAAGAGGAGGAGGATAACAACACCTAAACCGCCCCAAAAAATTGTACTTATTCAGTTCAAGTAGTGAACATTCAAATAAAAGAATGATTATTTCCATCATGTGTTCTGCAGTTAATCATATTTCAGGAAAAGTGAAATTACACGAACTAGTTACAAGGTAGCAGTCAAAATTGATGATGATTCTTGCTGTTTTAAGCTGTCTGCAACATGAGCAATTACTCCAACGCCAGCATTGTGAAGCCATTCATTTTTCACCTGAAATAAGAGGAACAGTGAAATCAAAAACTCACTCGTCATATCCATGACAGGAAAATTAAGTGAATGCAGTACATGAATGTTGTTATGAGCGAAGAAAGGCCAGAAAGCCGAGTGAAAGCTGACATCCACTTTTTTCCATCCCAATTGCTGTAATCCCTGTATCATCTCCTCTGTAAAAAAGATAAGAGTGGATTAGTAATAGTAACTCCACTGGCCGTTTATGCAACTTCAGTAATTCTTTGCAGTATTAATATCTAACACACCCCTGTACATAGAGCCCCTTGGGCTTGAAGTGAAAACAAAGCACAAGCCGCTCATATTGTGTGCTGAAATACCAATTTTTTTATTTTTTGGGTAGATAAAGTTTAGATGACTTAGGTTGGCCGATCAACTAACTCTTAGATGAAGGTCCAAAAGATAGTGTTATATATTATATCTAAAATCTAACAGTTACCTTCCATAATTTCATGATATTCAATAGTATTCTCTGCGTTGGGTGTGTTTTGAGCTGCCTCTTTTGCTTTTGCTGCCTTGGGAGGAAAATGAGCGCCATCAGAGGGAACCGGGGGGCAGTATTCCACATCCACAACATGCTTGTATCCATCCAAGGATCGTTGAGGAGGCTGTATTCAAATTTGAAAAATGTTAGTACTTTACAAACAGCATATGAACATTCTTCATCCTTATATTCCAAGATTTTCACTTTGTCAACTTCTTTGGTGAGTACGATGGGGTAGCAGTAGCACTACCCCTTACCAAATTGGGTGGGTATGCATGGGACCTCCCCAGTTATCCTAGTGTCATTGCGAAGTTCTTGAAAAACTGAGTCACCCTACCCAATGGGGACAACATTCTCTATCTTATTACCGATTTCAAATTCTATCTCATGGGCTTGAAATTGGTCAAAAACTAATAAAATAAATACTGCAAATTGGATTTTCAACTAATCCCAATCCATGGGACAGGTAATGGAACAAAAAATATTGTCCCCCACCCAACTAGGTTTCTTCTTTGGGTGGGGGAGGTGGCATTATCCCCCAAACTTTCCTAATGTAGCTTAGCATATAACTAGAATGCCAATACCAATACCATTCAAACATTGTAGTTACGAGTCTCATAATGACTTCCATCACATAAATCTACTAATTCATATTAGTCTAGCAACAGATTTGCACCTCTGCTGTGAAAAACACACTTTGAACTCCTAATGCCACTGGCATTTAGAGAAAAAAATAAGATACTAATGAACTAAGTTCACAAATAATTATAAAAGTACTTGAGAATTAGAGGCTAAGGCCCTAATCCACTGTTGATTGTTAAAGTTCAAAAAGTGAAATTTTCAATATGCAATCTAGTTGTATATTACAGGATATAGAGAAATAAGACCCATATCAATACATGAATACGCTTGATAAATGCCAATAATAGAATGCAATCATTTTTCATTGCTGCCTGCATCACTTCCAAATTCAAGTCTAAGACTCACATTCAGGTTTTCAGCCATTGAGAAAGAAGTACTTCCGAGAATCTTATCAGTTGTTTATTTTATCTTAATCTAAATATTTAATACTAAACTTTCATAAACATACAAGTCATGCACATTGACATAAAATGAAAAGTCCAAGAAGAGAAATTAACATATTCACCTTACCGAGTTCGGTTTCCCTCCTTATAGAGGATGTGCGCCACCCAACCATATCTTTACAAGTTAAAGAAATCAACAGATGGAAGATGACAGAGCTAATAATTTTTATCAATATGCCTAAATGGTTGTAATATTGGAGAGAGATACTGAGAGGATACGATCATATGATACATTAGCATAAACTATACGGCATTTGAATGCTCCAAGTGCAGAACTGCAAAAAAAAAAAAAAAAAATCTTATAAGAACTAGATACTTGATTGAAGCCAAGAAGTTCTCAAGTAAGTATAAAGATTCTTCAACTTACAAGAATTTTCCATCATCACAATCAGAAGCCATTCTCAAAAGAAGGGGAGGTTTGTTGGATTTACCATCCGTGAGGAACAGCTGACTACCAGTCCTTCCAACAAAAAATGGAGCAATGGGTGGAGCAAGCTTTTCAAGGATAGGAACACCCAACAGAAAAGGAAGCTGAAAAATAAGTGCAGCAAAACCGTCAAAACTCTCTATAGCGTGCATACTTTACATAAGATTTATGATAGGATAACAAGTGGTAGATTCTAGAAACGATGTGGCTTTGTTTGAGTAGAGGTATAAATAAATAACATTGTTTTGAGCCAACTTTGCTTATAATTGCAAGGTCAAGAATTCTCTACTCAAATTTAGGATTTCCATGGGTATGCCAAAAGATGAAAGGTGCTATTGTAAGTTCCATTAAGATGGAACTAATATTGAACAGAGATTTTATATTTATATAAAGACAACTGTGCAGGACCATATACTGTCCACTCTTTAGCTGTTAGGCCAAAAATTATGTACGTAGCAGCTTAAACAATTTCCATGCTATTGCCAGGCACAGAAACCTGGGCCATACAGCATTGTCGTAAATGTTAAGTATCAGGCGGAAGCGGTAACCTAAAAGCACCAGTTGCTACACTGCCTAAAGCTCTAGGAACCAAAAGGTTTTCTCCTAAGTGAAGTAAGGCATCAAAGAGGCAATAAATGAGCAGTGGTTATCATATGTGAAACATGGCATAAGCTGCATAACATCAGTGTAAAGGATCAAACAACTATTGTGTTCCAAAGAAAAAACAGAAGGAACCAACAAATAAAGGTTCAATAGCATGGTTCAGAAGGAACTGCTTCATATACTAAAATAATTAGCACCATAATATATATATATATATATATATCCAACAACTGACCTGCTTTCTTCCCTTCACTCCAAGATGTGGAGTAGCTAAGGTAATAAAATTGATTGGCTCCAGACCAGCAATCGTTACTCCTTTTGAAGGGCTTTTTCTCTCTGAATTTTCAATAACATTGGATGGATCACCAGGTTGGTCACCATTGTAGGTATTAGGTGAATAAAGGACAGCAATTGCATATCTAGCAAATAAGCCACCAAGAGAATGGGCTAGAAAAGATATCCTTTTCAGGCCGTCTGTCTTTTTTACAACTTGCATGACCTGTCATAATGAAACATAATGAGTACACTGCATGAATAATTCAAGAGATACCCTCAACTTCAAAAAGCAAAACAGGATGTTGAAAATTTAGATATATAAGATTGTAGATGTTTCAGGACTCACTTCATCGGCTAGTCGTTTTCCAGCTCCATCAATCCCAGTAAACGTCTTAGTGTAAGTGTTACATGAGCTTGCTGCAGACATCAAAATAATTTGACACTTCTGCTTAACCATTAAATTCATATCCTCATAGATGAGCCGCTCAAGAAGGAAAATTTTATACACCATAAGACAACAGTTATTATAGTATACAGGTTTAGGCCTACTGCTGTCCTACCAAATATATACCTTTCACATGTTATACATAAAAAAAAAAAAAAAAAAAGCTCTTAAATTGACAGCATTCTTCCCATGGCCAAAGCAATAATGATATATACACACACACAGCACCTATAAATCACATGATAAATCAAGGGTTTTCTCAATCATTCTCTTACTTGACCATGACAACTTCCTTATGCAAGGGATACAAGGACAATGTCTCACACCTTCAACTCATCAGTGTATACAAACAATATTTTCCACAATCAAGCATATCTATAAAATAATAATTAATCTACAGAAACTAACAAAAACTAGGACTCCAACAAAATATGATGTACAGAACCACTAGTAAAAAAGAAGTACATACCATAAATTAAAAACTTTTTTCCAAGACGCCTTTTCAACTCAGCTTCTGCATAAGTCCAGTCACTTGGGCTGCATGGTTGAGAAGTCAGTTAACTTAATAAAGACTCAATTCAAGAGCAACAGCTAACAGCAAGAAAATCCATGAAGATAATAGACAAAACCTGCCCCAAATTTTTCACTAGAAACAAAAGATAAGACTATAAATGAATGAAAATTCCAATATGGAACTTACAATACCGCTGTACCAAAACGGAAGATCATGCATTAGAATAATTCATGCAACTTTGTATTTCTTTTATATATATCATACATAAGTAATACCTAGCCAAGATACCATGTACAAGCACAAGGAGATGATCAGGGTCGTTTTTCAAATTTCTGGCTATGGACATTCCCTGACTGGTACTACTCATAGCTTGAGCTCTAAGGCCCTGGTGTCTCTGTCCACTGTTTGAACCTGCAAACGTTCAACCTATCAACCTCAATGTAAAGGAATTGAAATTTTTGGAAAGGAAAATAATAGTTGTTACCAATATAATATGTTCGCCTTTTCCGTGGAAAATTAGAAAACAAAGTGACTGAGAGAAAAAGTAGACAGCAAGCAAGGGAGGGAATATCTATGCCACATAAAAATATAGACACTGAAAATATCAAAATTTTACAGATCACTGTCATGCAAGGCACTGAAATTTACATACCCAATTATGGGAACATAAGTATTTCAATACTGTTAGGCAACCAAAATTGCATGTCTTTATCATGGATAATGAATTAGAGAATATGAATTGCATGACTAATATGAGTAATATGAGATATCTGAATTAGAGTGATAAACTAAGAACCTTTAGCACCAATTTTGCAGCAATGAGTTCAATTAAAAGACAGAATAAAATGAAACCTACTCCTTTCTTCCTCTTAACTAAATCAAGGTCACAACTGAATTCAGACCAACTGGCCTCTTTCTAATTCATCAAGTCTAAGCTGCCATCAGTGAATCTTGACAACAATCAAAAACTGAAACGGGAAAACCATCTTGATCACGCGTGCTGCAAATGTCACCTTGCCCAAACCTGACAATTGGTGATGCTAGTGGAATTTAGAAGTTTGACAGGTGTGACAATTTGGTTCATCATATCCCTTTCTTATGATTAAACACCAGCTTCCCATTATTGATATAAACTTGAAAAATTAAATTTCAGAGAATTTGTCACCAGCCCATAAATAAATCCAATTGCTAAAATTCGTTACTGAACCAATCAAAGCTTCAAAAATTAGAACCAAAAAAAGGAAAAGAAAAAAGCAAATGGAATTACCAGAAGAGAAACTCAAACCCGAGCTAGAGGTCGAAGATGAAGAACAAGAAGACGAAGAAGACAAAGACGACCCTACGGTTCCTTGGGTGCCATTTTTGTGATCAGAAGCAATCCTAGGCGAGTAACAACACGGCGCGTGAATCCACGGAGCCGTAGCCATATATGCAACTATTTTTTTTTTTCTATATATGTGCACTCACGGATAACACAATCCTTATTTCTCTCTTTTCAAGGCAAAGTCATAACTTTTGTTATATTTTGAACCATACCACGCCATACCCAAAAATCATTTCTCTTTTTCTCTCTTTTTCCACCTTGAGCAGCTCTGTGTGGTGCAATGCAATTAGATTTCAATTTCTATTCCCTATTTTGGGAAGAAGACTTTTGACAAGTGACACTGCAGTGAACGACAATGCCAGCATGAATTGATGGTTGTGGAAGCGGAAGAAAAATATGGGTCTGCGAGAAAGGGACAAAGATATGATTTTTCTTCTGATGAATTCGAAACAGGGCGTGCGTGATTTTCGAAGGGAGGAGGGTTGGGTCAACGACAATCGAGATTCGGTTATTGTGGATAAGGAGCAGGGAGAGTTTCGTCGTTTCAGTTTATTGACCAATCAGGTTGTGTCAAGGTGTGGGAAATGTTTGTAATGTGGATCATGAGGATGTCGTTTTTAGTGTGTGTGTATAACAGATATTCAGTGTCCGATGTCGTTTCGCTTAGGTGGCGCGAAAATTTGGTACTAATTATTTGTAGGGTGACGTGGCCCTAGATCGAGCAATCATGGGAATCATGTTCAGCGAAATTTCCTTGGAAGTCGTTTTCTATTTTAAATTCTTTATTTTTTTTTTCCATTTTATTGATAGGACTCCTTTTTATTTATTTATTTTTTTTGAAAACTCTTGTTTATATTTATTACTTATTATTTATTAGTAGGAAGAAAAAAGAAAATTTTTTGCTTTGCACTTTTTGAGTTGAACTATTCAAATGCTCAACCATTAGAATAATTCTTAAGAGATGGAAGCACGTGTGGGAATAATCAATCATATATAGTAACAAAGTTTTTTTAAAATGACCATTAATGATATAGATCCTCTACTAAAAAGATTCCCCTTCAAAAGTCTAACAGACATCACCAAAACTTTCTCCACTTAGCACTGAAGTTTAGGTGAGTTAGGGTCTTAGAACTTCACCAGATTAAAATTTGTCTTTCAGCTCATAAAGCGTTTACATAAGTTCTTACCAATTACTTACCAATAAGATCCTCACTTTGACAGTAGAACTTGAACCCATGTCTTTTTATGATATGGATCCTATCCGTGCCAATAAACAATGCAACTATACAGGTTAAATCTCACCAAGATCTGACAAGCAAAAATCATTTAACTCAAACAAATTCTTAGCTTCGATGACTTCAAGTGTTCTTACTCAGACAACAAACGTTTAGATGCTTATAATTATGGATCTTGTCTATGGCAGCAGAAAGTAAAGTTACTGAATCTGTATGGAACATAAAACATATTGGAAAGCAACCATTTTAAAATGTGCAACAAAGCATACAGGCAAGTGGAGTCTATTCAACGGTGTTGCACCAGTTTGCATTACCAAGAGATTACAAGAAAAGGGACCAATCACTCTAGAAATCACCAGAATAATAATCAACCATAATTTAAGGACATTAACCTTATCCGGCATTAGGTCAAAGGTTATAAATATGAGAGAAACATACTTGGTCTAACCTAAGCAATCTCATTTTTACATCCTAGGCAGCAAGCTCCCTATAATTTTATAAATTGAAGGATAAGATCTACAAACCTGCATTCATTTGGCCTGCCACTTTGTTCTTTAATGTTCACACTACAGATCAACTGCATAGTGAGATCAAAGCAAGAGCACCAAAGTCAGTTTATACAACACTGAAGCTTCCTTAAAGAGCACTCACAAAGATAGAAAAATTAAGTTGTATGTTATGGTTGTAGCTTTACAAACAATTTCTCTAGGAAGAGAATTCCACAGTTGCCGTCCTCTCCACATGACCACAAACTCAATAGCAAATAGTTAAGGAAACATGCATCTATAGAAGTAATTTGAACAGAAATCTCTAGAAAGCAGCATCAAAAGAATTGGTAAGCATGATCATATAAATGCCAATATGTGGATACAAAGTGTAAATCAAGTTGCATAGATTTTCCAAAAGAAAAAGGTACAAAAATCCCAAAAACAAAAAAGAAAAACCGTCTATGTGGTTATGAACAATAAACCGGATTCTTCTGTGGCTGTAGGGATTTGACAAAACTTGAAATAATGTCTTTTTAACAGGTGCCAATTATAATGCCTGAAAATTCAAAACCTCAAACAATGCCAGAGTTGAACACATGTAGATCCATTAATGTGTTATAATGCCCCTTTTCAATTTCCTCTTCCTTCACCTGATGAAGAAGGAGGGTCTCAATAATTAAGTCTTCCCAATCAACATCATCAACCGTTGCTCCTTTTCTCTTCTTCCACTTCCCACGATGACTCACATCTGTAACAGAGAGATTGGCACTATCACCTAGATCGGTATGTAATGGATGCATAATTCTATTAATGCGTTGCTTGGCAGCATTGATCTTCTCTCTTCTCCTCTTACATTTCAAGCAACCAGTAGTAAAAGATGGTGGTGCAACATCTAGTCCTACATCCTTCTCTAACAATTGCTGAAGTAAAAGCTTTTTGCTCAGTTCTGATTTCCCACTCCACCATTCACTGCAATCCTCAAAATCAAATTGTAATCTTTTTCTTTTTGGGGCTCTATTCCCCCTTGAGGTGTTTGCATGATCTGCCTGACTTAAAAATTTATCATACACCATGGATAAACATTCAGGTGAAATCCGCAGCCTGTCCACATTCTCAGTGCTTGATCTCGCATATCCATTGCCTTCTGGAAGAAGATACTGGGAATTGTTCCTGGAGCTAATTACATCAGTTCCATCCCCATAGTGATCATCTCGTCTCAAACACTCACTAACCACATCTGCCAAATTAACCTCAAGCTGACCTAAATTCTTCCTCTTCTCATCAGATTTTGACATAGACTTCCTCTCCATATACTGCATAATAAATGGTGCATTCTTAACTATGTTTTTAACATTGATATCCTTTCCCCAAGGCAATGCTTGAGCAACTTTTACAAGTGCCTCCAGAAGCTCCTTGTACCGTGTTCTACAAGTTGAAATCACAGCATGGACTTCATTCGCCAAGTCCTCAATCCGAACTTCAACTTGATTCAATTCTGCAACAAAAACCAAAACTGCAACCACCAAAGGGAGTGGCCTACGCCCAGTACTCAAAAACCACTTCACAGCACACTGTATCAAAAAAATCCCCTGCTTTCTAATTATATCCATTTTACTCCGTTCAATATCATAAAAACTAGGAGAATTCTTAAGGGTCCGTTCCAATGAATTCACAATATCAAACTCAGGAAATTCAGGTTTTTTTAAATCCAAAAAATCAGTAACACGCTGAATCATCTTACCCAGCTCGAAAACATCACACCCAACCGCAGAAACCACTTCTGCCATGGGCAGTGAGCAATTAACTTGTCGCATAACAACGTAAGAACACGCACCAATCAAGACTTGGAACCAATCCCCTTGTCCAAATTCACCCTTTGTGATGTCAGAAATCATGGCCTTAACATCACCATTTTTGTCAGGTATACCTAACACGGTGGTGAACTCGTTGATCAACCTATGGGCTTCAAGAACTTTTCTTTCTTTGTAAGTGTAAAAGGAACCTGTACCTGCGGTTCCCACGCGAACAAACGTGCCTGTTGGACCGGTGAGGCCGCCGATTTGAGCTTCGAATTGGTCGTATGGTTGAAGGACGCCGCATGATGAGCATATTAAATCGCCGCTCACATCGTCCCGGAAAAGAGACGTATTCCGGCAACTGATGCAGGACTGAGAGCCTGCCATGGCGGAGCTCGAATGCCGAGCGTGGTTTTGCTTGGCAAGAAAATCGGCTACTGTGGGAAAAAAAAAAAAAAAAAATTTGGAACAAATTGAGCTGGGAAATTCGGATCTAAAACCCACATAAAACCTTACCTGGGACTCTGTCTGCAACGCGTCGTTTTATGGGGCATATAGACTGATTTATAATTAGTATTTATAATTATAATTTCTAATATATATAATTACTATATTACACTATTGTCGTATAATTTTTTAAATATATAAGAATATTTTAATAATTTTAAATTTGGTGAATTCTTCAGAGACGAGAGGCGTAGTGCCCTTGTCTCTGTCTCTAAAATCTAGTTTAAATAATCCGATAAACCAATACTAAGATTATTCCTTAGACCAGATATTATATATCATTGCATTTTATTAATTTGTATTTTTGCTTATTTATTTTCTCTTTATTTTGATTTAATTCTATTACAAACAAACCCCTTTTTCTTATTTTATCTAGTTGATTTTAAAAGAAATAAACTCTATCAATCCATGTGAATTTAACCGATCTCAATCCCACCCACCATTATACATAACTAAATTTGTGTAGCTTAAATTTGTTAATTTTAGAGCAATAGACAAGAAATAGTGTCTTTTTTCTCCATAAGTGAAACACTCAACAACCTCGTTTAGCAATGCAAATGTTTGATCCAATGGGCAATTCAGCTCAATTTGATAATATTTGGTTTAGTTTTCTGAATCTCTCAAACCTTTGTTTGAGCCAATTCATTCATAGAGATGTTTGCACTAGGAATATTTTAAATTGTGATCATTTTAGGACTTAGATTCTTTACGTTCGACTGTATTGTAACCATTAGATAAGACACATTAATTAATTACACTGCAGTTATAGTCTCGTTCAACGGTAGCCAACCGTGACTGGATAGCATAAGAATTCACCATTCTGGTGCCTTTTATATATACCATGCTTTGTTATGCAATACAGTCTAAGTTCGTTAGGAAGTCAAAACAGTAATGCTTTCTACAAGGGCATATTATGCCTTTCAGGTACCACAGAATTGTCCTTAGTAACCATAGATGTCAACCTCACAAACTAAGATACCATAACTTGCATGCATCAAAAAACAGACACAAATTTTCCAATCCTCTTGTCCAGTTCTGGGAATGGTGGAAAGAACAAGCTGCAGGTGATTAGCTCATATGTTACACTCATCTAAACGACTCTTATGCAGCTGAAACGCAGGATTGACCCAGGCTCCGCAGCTACACTGCATACCTGCCCAGTTGAAGTAACCTAAACGGGCGTTGCAACCTATACATAGCAGTTTCTCTTCCACATGACCTTCTTCTACTGGCAAGTTCAATGAATATATGGATATGGTGTTAGAATGAATGCAATCCAGCAGCACCAGAACAATGTCTAGTGAGAATTTACAGTTACCTGTTTGCATCCACTTCATGGGCTCAACAAATATCGAGGTGCAATCGATTTGTTGCTTTTCTGTTTCCCAGGAATCACCACTTCTCTTATTCCACTTGAAGCTTAATTCTCCTTTTCCACGCTCGTGTGAAACTATATTCTCCTCAGAAGCAACAATTCTCCGGCATTTCTTACACCGGTATATAACTGGAGCTTTTGCTGTGGTTTTAGATTCAGAGCTACCAGCTTGAGCCATTTTCACTTACTCAGGCAATGAATTATGCCGAATGCACTGCCAGAACAACAAGTCATATGCAGATCTCAACAGATGACAACAATTCATTATTCAGACAGAAGCCAATAATTAGACATTATGTAAGAATCCGAGTTAATAGATGAATAGGAAAAGAGTTGAATTGACTAATCAGTAGCTTAGAATATTTGTGCTAATTGTATGAGAAAGGTAATTCCTCCATTTTCAGAACTTATCGGCAAGATCTGCCTGCATGCATCTCCATGATAAAGTTAAGCCCTATTTCTAGTTCCAGATTAACCCATACACTAAAATGTAATAGCACTTCTCTACGCATAGAAGGTCCAAACTGTGCTTTGAAACTGCAGGTAACAAAGCAACGGACTACTGGCAACCGATGTAATTGTAAATCACAATCAAAACAGTCACAGCGAGTTAAGAAAAGAGTAAATATTCATTTTGATCCTTCACACTTAAAACTTTAATAAATTTAGTCCCTCAGACTTTAAGTTTATTAATTTGGTCTCTTACATTTAAAATCCTAATAAATTTCGTCACTCTCACTTTAAATTTATCAATTTAGTTCTTTACTCTTCAAATTTCTCATCAAATTTGTCCCTTAAACTTATTAATATTTTTAAAATATAAGAGATTAAATTGATAAGTTTAATAGGTTTAAGGGACTAAATTGATTAAGATTTTAAGTATAATGGACCAAAATAAGTATTTACTCTTAAAAAAAAAAGAAGATAAAGAAAGAAAGTGACTTCTAGCTCAATATAATATATTATGATAATCCATATTTACAATCTGCAAAAGAAATCTGACAATTGAGGAAAACTTGATACATTCTTGTATGAAATTCTCAGAAGTTTCAACATTACCAATACACATGAAATGCTTGGAAGAAATATCTAAAACAAGAAAAACACTACAATGCAATCCAACTCCCACTATGAAATGCTTTTTCTTCAGTTTCCCTGTCTCTATAAACACAGACATGTATGCATCAAACACCTAGAAGACAGAAAAACCAATACATATAAAGTGGTTAGCAGAACTATAGAATAGGAAAGAACCCACGATGCCATTTAGGAACCGGAGGATGTATGCAATCCAACTTCCAGAATGAACCTTTTGTGAGTCTCCCTATCTCTCTGGACACAGACACATGTATGCACAAAACTCCCAAAAGATTGATAGAATCAGTACATAGTAATTGCTCAGAAGAAAAAGCACTGAGATTTAGTAGCTCAGACATATTCAATCCAACCCCAGAAAAAAAAAATTAACTGGAAGAGAGCTTCGTACAACCTTAGCGGTGGCGCCGGCGGAACCTTGTATATGCTGTTGGCGACGCGGTCTTCTCCTCCCTGCCGTTCTTCTCACTCAGTATCTTAATGGAGACCTATCGTTCTCCTCCGCTCTGCTCTGGTACTCCCTGTAATTTTTTTTTTGAAGAAAAATCTTTTAGCCGGCGGAATGGATCCGAAAATTTTTAGCCCACTTTCTTTATCTGGATTATTGGAGCAAAGCCCACATTGCTTCCAAAAATTTGGGAGGAAAATTTTGAAAGAGTTTACCCAATTAATTATAAATTTGGATTAATACAATTGGATAAAGGGAATGGGAAATTGGCTTTGTTTTCCTTCCATAATATTTTGGTTTTGTTTTTCTTACGAGATAAAATTATTTTACTTAATCCAGTAATAAATTTAACCTTTTTTTAATAAAAATTTAACTGTTTTTTACTGTCTTGTAAAAGAATTTTTTTTTTAAGGGATATGTAAAAAAATAATAACTTTAAAAATGAAATTGATTAAGGTTAAAATGTGTAAAGAGATGATAACAATATCTATTTTTTTTTAAAAAAAAATTCCTTATTCTTTTTATTGCATTATGCAATATCTACAACTACAACTGGGCTGCATGGCCAGGCTTGAAAACCCCGTTCCTTTGTCCAGCAACCCGTTTCTATGATAGGGTTTTTACCTTTGGGCTCCTTTAAAATCAGATTGACCCCAGAGATTGATTTCCGGGTGCATCATATTCATACCTAGGAGCCACAGCAGCAGCGAAAGAGATATACTCCATTGCCGGTGAAGAGCCATGGTGCACGTTTCTTTCTACCGCAACTGTATGCTTCCATGATCTTCTCGAAAGTGAAGTTTACATTTTTATGTTTTTAAGTTTCTGATAATCTGCATGATCTAGCTTTCAGATGTTCATTGAATTAATCTATTTCTACGTTGTTATTTTGCTATATGGAAAGTTTCAGATTTCTCATGTTCATTGTGGCTTTAGTAATGCTAGTGTATTTTCCATAAGAGATTTCACTTAATTAAAACTTTACTATGTGAACCCCAGCTATTACTTGCATTGGAAGGTGAGCTCAAAACAGAGAGAATTGCTATCAGTTGCTTAAATGATATGAGTGTAAATGACCTTTTGTTGTTATCATTTTTTTTTTTTTTTAAATGCAAAAGCAGCAACTTTTGTAAACTTATTTTTGTTCTGGGCACAGATTATGATAATTTTACTTGTAAATTTAACTTTCCTCTTGGTTGGAGTGGAGGATCTCTTTGTATCTTCATTGAATAGAGGATTAAAGGGTTGAACGGTCTGTGATCATGAATGCATATGTTTATGTTTTGAATGATTAATAGATGGGAAAACTTTTAAGAAGCCCCGTCGTCCCTATGAGAAGGAGCGATTGGATGCTGAGCTGAAACTTGTGGGAGAGTATGGGCTTCGATGTAAGAGGGAGCTGTGGAGGGTTCAGTATGCCCTGAGCCGTATCCGTAACAATGCAAGGATGCTTTTGACCCTTGATGAGAAGAACCCACGTCGGATCTTTGAAGGTGAGGCTCTTCTTCGGAGGATGTTCAGATATGGGCTTTTGGATGAAAGCCAGAACAAGCTTGATTATGTCTTGGCTCTGACTGTGGAGAATTTTCTTGAGCGTCGCCTGCAAACACTTGTGTTCAAGTCAGGAATGGCAAAGTCAATCCACCATGCCAGGGTGCTCATCAGACAGAGGCATATCAGGTTTCTAATTTTTATTTGTTTTACCTTTCTGCTTCTGTGAATGGTGCTATTGTTTTGAAATAAATGCCCACAATTTCAATGGTGTTAATTAATATTAATGTAAGAGGTTTATCATTAAGGATAGGAGATACCTATCATTAAGCATTTTTCCTATGTGGGATATGTGCAGGATATGCGTACTAGAAATTCATTGTGTAAATGGATGAGAGAAAAAGGATACCTAGTAATCAGTGGATTAGAAGTTTATCTCCTTTCGGATGGTAGTTTCCCTTAACAGGGATGAAAATTGAATGTTAATATGAGTGCATGAGTACTGTACAGTTATGTCAACATTCTAAAAGTTTAGTGCTGCTTTTATTCTTATTGTGAGGTCATATAGGCATAGTATGTAAATCTCTCGTCGGTATTAAAGATGGCTAAATATAAAGATAATATGGCATCCATCCTTTCTTAAATCTGATACTGTTCTTAATATCTATTGTTGAATCACAACCTTAGTGGTTCATGTAGACAACTCTTTTTTGTATTTTCTTCTACCAATTGTTCTATTACCCCTTCAATTATATCTCCACTGATGCTGTAACTTTACGGCCCCTCCTTGATTTGTCAGATGAGATACTGTTTTTGGTTTCAGATGTCTTTTGGACTGCGTTTCTTCTTTTCATTTCCTTAAGCTTTTTACTCAATTGTTTCCAAGTATTAAAATTTAGAAGCTATTTTGTATTTTGGTCCTTCCTTCTCAAATGATCTAGTGTATCTAAAATGAACTTGTTTTAACTCTGTTCTTGAATTGCCTTTTGGCAGTTTGGGCCACCGTTGCAAAAAGCTTTCTATTTGAGTTAATTAGATTAGATAAAAATGACTTCTAAGTACTTTTAGATGGAGAGATTCAGTAACATTTACTTGTGCTATTTGGAGAAAATAAATCTAAAAGGTTGTTATCCCATTCTTTGATTCTGGAAACTGTTTCTTATTTCTTCTCACGTGGGTGCTTGGCAGGGTCGGAAGACAGGTGGTGAACATCCCATCTTTCATGGTAAGGGTTGATTCACAGAAGCACATCGATTTTTCACTTACTAGCCCACTTGGTGGCGGACGCCCTGGAAGAGTGAAGAGAAAGAACCTCAGGGCTGCCGCTAAGAAGGCTTCTGGTGGCGATGGAGATGAGGAGGATGAGGAATAAATTTCAGATGTATGAGTTCTGCCATTACTCTTAGATTTGGAGTTATCACTTTTCACTGCTTTTTAAAGCAGTTGTGTTTCTTGCCTACTATATTATAGCTCATATTCTTGAATCTGGTTTGAGAGATTTATCTCAGGCCTGGATTTTTGTTGAGCTGTTGAAGTTTTGTTCTATTCAAGAGCATGAATACATTTGACTTTGCACTTAGTGTCATTTATTCCCATTTCAACTTCAACTTGGATGATCTGAATTCAAGTTCCCCTATTCCAAAAGAGCCAACGACCCTGCTCGTGATAAGATTGTGTTCAGTCCATTAATACCCCTTTTGTAATGTAATTAATAACATGTCAACAATGGTTCTTACAGTACGGATGTTTTTTCTCTTAGCACATGAAATTCCACAAGGATTTACAATTAAGAAATTCTGACCTTTATCCGAAATCTTAAAAATGTTCTGTTGGTGGTATACAGCAGGGTCTCATTGTGGATGCTAGTATCTTACAAATGCACAGGTTGTGCGTTCAATGTAGGTGGAAATGACACGAAAGAAAATGAAAAATTTTAAGGTAAACCAACAAACAAGAAAACATCATTATCTTTCCATGGCATTTGTTGCCAATCGTCTAAATCCTATGTTCATCTTAATAAAAACATCATATTGGAGGCAAGAGCCATTTTTACTTTTAGCTGGTCCCCTGGTGTCGCACTTCGCACCCGGTCCAAGACTATAGTAATCCAAAATTGTGGTCGCATTAGGGAAAACAAATGCAGGCATTGATTCCGCGTTTTGAGAAGTCCACGCTAGATAGTTGATTATGATATCTTCTCATGTTTCCTTCTTCTATCATTTCTTATGATTTATGAGATGTAAAAATAATATTAGCTTTGTTTTAGTTCTGGAGAACTAGGCTCAATCTCGAATTAAAAATCTTAAGCTAAGTTGTAAGGCCTGTAAATGTTGGAGCATTAATGTTTGGAGGATTTAGGATTATTGTTTCTATCATGCTCAGATCTTAAGAAAAATTAATATTACACTTGAATGATGTGGAAATATTAGAGTGTCAAGTGAAAACAATACTACTCAATCTGTCTTGTGTAATAATTTTTAGTTAGGTTCTTATTTGTTAGGGAGAGTTTTACTATATTTATAGTCTTGTCTAGACATCTAAAATTTTTTAAGTTTTTGCTTTTTTTAATAAGATTTAGTCATCAACACTAGAGAGAATCTCACTTTAAATCCCTCTCACCTTTTAGATTTTATTATCTAGTTTTTCAGAACTACCTCTATGTTGCTGGTAATCTTCCTTCTTCCATATCTTTCCCTGGGTTATGGCTTTCCATATCTTCTTATCGTATATTTCCTTGTTGGGTTAAACCACAACATGGCCTATGGACAAGGAGACGGGTTAAACACCAACAAGGTCTATGGACATGGAGAATTTACCTTGTTAAGACCCAACAAGACATACAACTATGAACAAGGAGAATGTTGTGGAATCAGATTTGATAAACCACATGGCCGGTTGTTGGGGGATGGCAGCTGTGCTGATCCTAGTTACAAACTGGTCTGTGAGGGCAACAAAATAGTGTTATACTTATACTACGGCAGGCACCGAGTACAAGTTATTTCTGTCAATAATTCTTCATCCCTCCGGTCAGTCAGTGCCGGAGTTGACCACGATAACTGCTCCACGATTGCTGTTAACCCTATATCTTACAACAATTTCACAGATGCTTCTCTAGAGAAACTAAAGAAAAACGTCCAATACGACCCCTATTATACTCAGGATTCAATAGCATTTCTCAGTTGTAAAAATCCTGTTAGTTCGCTCTTGGAGGGCTCTGCAGCAACTTGTACTCGTTGGTACGATTCTTCAACAAGGAATTATACTTATGTGCTGTTTCGTGATGCAAAGGTTTCAGAATACGAAGATGTTTGTAGCATAGACATGATAGTGAATCTGTGGTTGTCAGCGCTCATGACATGTAACGAGAATTGTTCTAATCCAGAGGTTTGGAGTGAGCAGTTGAAATGGCTTGAACTCAGATTCATACCTATCCCCTGTGGACACTGGGATGAAGGGAACTTTCAAAACTGCAAATTGAAGAGTGACACAAATTTGGTGCTTTGTCTGCCATTGCAAGGTAACTAGATTATTCGTGCAGATACTATCTATTATGAGTGACACAAATTTGGTGCTTTGTCTGCCATTGCAAGGTAACTAGATTATTCGTGCAGATACTATCTATTATGAGTGGTGTAGCTTCCAACACTTCTATCGGGCACTTAGTAATTTTAATATTCGTATACACTACCAAAAATAGGTGGTGTAGCATAGTATTCATTCAGATTAAATTACTTTTATATCAAAGATTAAAAACTAAAGATATGTTCTATGGGGCTTAGCAGTCCTGTTTTAAAATGGAAATAAATCCATACTATTTCTGAACTCAAAACATAGTCTTTTTTACTACAAACTTGTTGTGTTTTAGAGAATTTGTTTTTAGTTAATAACTTAAGTTTTTGGGTAAAATTGTTTTTAGATATGTTATCATAACTTTATGACTACACATTTAGGATATTGAATCCTTACGCTTGTACTTTTTGCATGTTAGGCTGACTAGTTCTTTGATATATGGTTTCAAGAAGTATCTGCCGGTATATTTCTTAAGAAGCTATATCTCCCTTGTTTATAGTCCTATTTTAACTTTATCAGCAGGATTTGGATTGCAAGACACGGTGAAGCATCAAAACCCATATAACTGTTTTCTGTCTTTGCATTTTCTACTGAAGAGTTCTTAATTTTGTTGTTGCTGCTAGAAATTTCCTGATCAATTTTCTTTTGTTACACCCTTAACAGGAATCACTTTTGCTAAAGAAATGTTTGCAGTTATTTGTAAGTCAATCTCTGGCTCATTATTTTGGCTTATGTTTTCAGTGTCTGTGTGCTCAAACTAAGTTTGTCAGACCTGCATTATTAGACTTGTGTTAACTTGTCTTTTTAAATTTCGAGAGAGGGAAAAAATTAAGGTGCAAAAGTTGTAACGAAATCTTCATGCTTGAATCTTGTGCACAGTTTTCTGCTCCTGGTTTGCTGTACTCGGATCCCCATTTATGGTTGCTTTCTTGATAAAGAAAAGGAGAAAGAGGCATTTATCTGTGTATATTGCTATTGAGGATTTCCTCCAAAATCACAATAACCTTATGCCCATCAAGTTTTCCTATTCAGACATCAAGAAAATGACAAGAGGTTTCAAGAACAAGCTAGGTGAAGGTGGTTATGGTTCAGTTTATAAAGGAAATCTTCAAAGCAAACATGATGTAGCTGTAAAGTTGTTGGGGAGATCCAAAAACAATGGACAAGACTTCATTAATGAAGTCTCGACCATTGGAAGGGTACATCATGTTAATGTTGTCCAACTTATTGGCTTCTGTGTAGAGAGATCAAAGATAGCTATCGTGTATGAGTACATGCCTAATGGATCTCTTGATAAGCATATACTTTCACAAGAAGGAAATTTATCAATTAGTTATGAAAAAATATATGATATTTCTCTTGGAGTGGCTTATGGAATTGATTACCTACATCGGGGTTGTGAGATGCAGATTTTACACTTCGATATTAAACCTCATAATATTCTTCTTGATGAAAATTTTAATCCAAAAATTTTAGATTTTGGATTAGCAAAGTTGTATCCAGCAAATGACAACTCTGTAACACTAACAGCAACAAGAGGAACAATGGGATACATGGCTCCTGAGCTCTTCTATAGAAACATTGGAAGCGTCACATACAAAGCTGATATTTATAGTTTTGGAATGCTACTGATGGAAATGGCATGCAGAAGAAAGAACTTAAATGTTATGGAGCATTCTCAGCAGACCTATTTTGCTGAATGGGTGTATGACCAATTTAGGGAAACAATTTTGCAAAGCAATGCCTCGGAAGAGAAAAAGAAGATAGCCCAGAAGATGATTGCGGTAGCTCTAAATTGTATACAGATTAATCCCAGTGATCGACCCTCAATGAGCAAAGTAATAGAGATGCTTGAATGTGTTGAAATCCCAAAGCTTCCTCCATCTGAACCTCTTCTTGCTTGGCAATGAAGGCCAGCGCTTAAGTTGATGCTAGTGGATATTTCAAATTCTTGGGCCCCTCTACCTGAACTATGTCTGAATCAGCTACTTGTTTTATTTTATAAGCTATTTTCTAACATGGATTTATTGCCCCTTTGTATTTTGTTAAGTCCTACGTACAAACAAATATGTAAGTGGGAAGTTCAAATGCATTCCATAAAACGAAAGAATAGAAGTAAATTATGTTTCAAACTTCAATATTCATGCTATCTAAGAGATATTCAATCTAACATGTTTCATTTTAAGGGCATTACTGCCTATTATTTTACTTTTTTATTTCACTTCCTGTCTTATTTTTTCTATGTTTTTCGACCAATCCACTGTAGTAGGATAATATATAAAATATTATGAAACAACAGAGTTAGTCTCTTATTATACATCACATATACATAGACAGCTATCTGTTTACCAGGGTTTGAAGGGCTCAAGTGGCACGTTTAGACTGGTCCCATCAGTTAGGGTAGTGTCATTTTTACTTGTCTGTTACAAGTATTTCCATAAAAGACCAAGGAAAGAAGGCCTAGGATGTGCTGAAAAGTCAAGCAAAAGAAAAAATGACAAGCTGCAAATTTCATGGTCCTCATATATATTACCAACGTAGTTTTCAATGAGCCGTGTCAATAGGATTAACATATAATTTTGAGTCTTTGATCCATTCTTTGTCTCACATATACTAAATTATTAAAAATAATTTTTTGACCAATAAAAAATAATATAAAATAGAAAATGTGATATGAGTAAAACATATGTAGACTCTTATTGATATCAATTTTCCTAAGCTTCAGTCATTCAACAATTTATTGTGTACTTTTCAAGTTTTGGAAAAATCAGTGCATATTCATCCATGTCTATTACGGATACGTATTACTGAGGTATTACCGACATAATTTTCCTTAAGCTATGTCTATATCAAGTAACTTCAAAGAAACTACTAAAGCTGTCTAGGTTGTAATTTCTTTTTCTCTGCTTTATCATTGTGTACTTATCGAGCGTTGGAGAAAAGACAATTCCACTGCGTAGTGTTATTATCATAACTTGTGTTTCAGTCTTGTTTTTACCAAAACTTGTTATACATCCAAATTTAAAATCCAAAGGAAATAACATACAAAGAATTATAAAGCATCTGGCGTGAGAACCTCAGTTAAAATACAAATGATGGGTTTTTTGTTGCAAGATGACAAATACATATATAAATCTACGAAAGCATGCAGTTTTGTCCACGAAGAATCTTGCACTGCATCAATTCAACTTCTGAGATTTCAGCTTCTTCCATTTGTATACAATTTAAAACTACCACAATCATTTTCTGAGCTATCTTCTTTTCCTCATCTGTGATATTGCTTTCGTGTATTGTTTTTTTTTTAAATTGGTCATAAACCCATTCAGCAAAATAAGTTTGTGTAGAATGCTTTACAATACCTAAGCTCTTTCTTCTACCTTCCATTTCCATTAATAGATCCGATAATTATAAATATCAACTTTATATGATATGCCCTCTATATTTCTATAAAACAAAAGTCCATGATTTCAAATTCTCATTCATAATTTGCATTTTTGAACCTTAAATAGGTTTAGGATGTCATGTTTCTAAGGTTTAATGATCATGAGTTTTTTGCTCAATTCTTATCAAGTATTATAAATTAGAAGTTATTTTGTATTTTGATTATTTTCAAATGATATTCTGTCTCTAAATAAAATTTTTTTAGCTCTATTTTTTAAATTGTCACTTGTTGGGGTACGTCACAAAAAGATTACGGTATGAGATAATTTGATAAAGATGACTTATAAATTCTTTTAGATAGAGTGATTGAGTAACATTTGTTTATGCTATTTAGAGAAAATACCTCTATAATGTTCCATTCTTTGATATCTAATTCTGGAGACTGTATGACTTTCTACCTACCCTTAGATTTGGAGAATCTCATTTCACTGCCTTTTATAGAAGTTTTCTTTCATTTCTACCGTATTATATCATTCTTGAATCTGGTTTGAGAGATTTATTTCAAGCCCCCTTGTTTTGTAACTTGAATTTTGTTTGGTTGTTTAAATTTTGTTCCATTATGAGCATGAAAATATTGGACTTAGTAAGCCCTGGCTTCATCAATACTTTATTGCTTCAGTGCCATTTATTCTCACTTCAACTTGGATCATCTGAATTCACGTCCCCCAATTCCAAAATAGTCGACATTCTTGTTGGTGATAAGATTGTATGTAGACCCTTTAATGTGATAATGTAATTAACATCTCAACAATGGTTCGGACAATACAGATGCTTTTTCTCTTAGTACCTGAATTTCTATAAAGATTTACAGTTAAGAAATTCTGACCTTTTAAAAATGTTCTGTTGGTGGTATGTCTCAGGTCTCATTGTGGATGTTAGTAAATTACAGATTCACAGGTTGTGCGTTCAATGTTGGTGGAAATGGCACAAAAAATTAAAAAATAAATTGTAAAGTTAAACAAATGAATACAAAAATGTAATTGTCTACAATGACATTTGTTGCCAATTGTCTATGATGTGCACCAACATAAAAAAAGAGACATTCGAAGAAATTATAAAATGACTACTCACAAAATAGTAAGTATTTTCTGTTGAATTCTGAGCCGTATTAAACCAATTACCCAATATATTAACTTACGGGTCCGAAGATTTTTATCCAATTTCCACCCTTTCTCTTAATTCCAGAATGCGCGTTATGTCACCCAACCAGACCTTGACTATAACCCAGTCTCTGATATTGTTTACAACAGTCTAAATCCTATGTTCAACTTGATAAAAACCTCATCAGAGGCTAGAGCCAACATTTGCGAATAATGTTATGCTGCCCTGTCTTTACTTTTAGCTGGTGTCCCACTTCGTACCCAGTCCATTGTAAATGTTTCCTTTATAATTTCATCGATGATGAGTAAAAGACACGCTTGATAGCTTTCAATGGTTTGTCCAAAAAAATGCAGGCGTTGACTCCGCGTTTTGAGAAAGTCCATTCTAGATAGTTGATTATGTGATGTAAAAAAAGTATTAGCTTTGTTTTAATTCCAGAGAATTAGCTTAAGTCTCAAGTTAAAAATTTTAGTAGGCTAGGTTGTAAGGCTTGTAAATGTTAAAATTATTATTGTTGAAAAGATTTAAGATTATTCTTTTTATTTTCGTTCTTTCTTTGTTAGGAAGATTTAATCATCAAAACTCTTACTTTGAATCTCTCTCACCTTTTAGATTTTATTAGTTTTTCAGATCTACCTCTATGTTGCTGGTAATCCCCCTTCTTCCATATCTTTCCTTGGGTTATGCCTTTCCATATCTTCTCATATATTTCCTCGTTGGGTTAGACCCCAACATGGCCTATGAACAAGGAGAAGGGTTAAACCCCTACAACGCCCATCGACAAGGAGAATTTACCTTGTTAAAACACAAGAGGACCTATGACTACGAACAAGGAGAGAGTTGTGGGATCATATTTAATAAATCATATAGCAGGATCAAGGGGGATGGAGGCTGTGCTGATCCTAGTTATGAACTGGTTTGTGAGGGAAACAAAACACTGTTAAATTTATACTATGGCAGGCACCGAATACAGGCCATTACTTTCTCTAATTCCTCCACACTCCGTTCAGTCAGCGCGGGAGTTGACCACAATAACTGCTCCACCAATGCTGTTAACTACATATCATACAACAATTTCACAGATGTTTTTCTAGAGAAACTAAAGAAAAACATCCAATACAGTCCCTATTATTCTCAGGATTCAATAGCCTTCCTCACTTGTAAAAATCCCAAAAGTTATCTCTTGGAGAGCTCTGCAGCAACTTGTTCTCGTGGGTACGGTTCTTCAACGAGAAATTATACTTATGTTCTGTTTCGTGATGCAGATGTTTCAAAATATGAAGATTCATGTAGCATTGATTTGATAGTGAGTATGTGGTTGTCAGCACCTATGGCATGTAATGAGACTTGTTCTAATCCAAAGGTTCGGATTGAGCTGGTGAATTGGCTTGAACTCAGATGGCTACCAATCCCCTGTGGACACTGGGACGATGAGAGGTACAAAAAACAATGCGAGTTGGACAATAATTCAAATTTGGTGCTCTGTCTGCCAGGTAATTAGATTATCAACTCCTAGTTAAGCAACTCACGGTGAGTTTCACCATTAAAATTCCTATTAGCATTAAACTTGAAAATTATAAATTTGATGTATTTTAATAGATTAAGCTTTTGACTTATATATTCTTGAATATGATATTAAAGCTTTTTGATTAAGTGTTCCAAGAGATTAAATCTTTTCGCTTGTGCTTTGTGTGGCTAGGCTAACCACATTAGATGATTAAATGTGGTTTCAAGATGTAACTTTGGTATATTTCTTTAAAAGCTATCTGCAGTTGTAATTATCCTATATTCCTATTTCAACTTTATTAGCAAGTTTTGAATTGCAAAACACGGTGAAGCATCAAAACCCATATTACAATTTTCAATCTTTGCATTTTTTGCTGATGAATTCTTAATAAATTTTCTTTTAGCTGCTAGAAAATTTCCTAATGAATTTTCTTTTGTTACACTCTCACCAGATAATTATTACTCTGATGCGGCAGTAATATTTACTTTTACTTGTAAGTCAACTTCTTGTTTACTATTTTTGGTTTTAATCATCGGTATCTGTGGGACATAGACTTATTACTAAGTCCCTCAACTCATAATTAATTTAGTTCGAACTAATTGAAGGATCTAAATAAGAGCAGAGCTCTCCTAAAAACATTTTTTGCCTCTTGCTCATTATTTTGCTCATATGTTTCCATTTCTGTGTGCCCGAACTAACATTGTCTAACTTGCATAAATAGACTGTATCTTTTTATGTTTGGATAGAGGGAAGGAATTATGATGCAAAAGTTGTAACAAAACCTTCATGCTTTAATCTTGTGCGCAGTATTAGTTTCCTTCTGGTTTGCAGCACTTGGATTCCCACTTGTGCTTGCGTACTTGATAAAGAAGTGGAGAAACAGGCATTTATTATCTCAGCACGACGCTGTTGAAGATTTCTTACAAAATCACAATAATCTTATGCCCATCAAGTTTTCCTACTCTGACATCAAGAAAATGACAAGAGGTTTCAAGAAGAAACTAGGCGAAGGAGGTTACGGTTCAGTTTATAAAGGAAATCTTCACAACAAACGTGATGTAGCTGTAAAGCTGTTGGGGAAATCCCAAAACAATGGACAAGACTTCATTAATGAAGTTACAACAATTGGAAGGATTCGCCATGCTAATGTTGTCCAACTGATTGGCTTTTGTGTTGAGAGAACAAAGATAGCTCTTGTTTATGAGTGCATGCCTAATGGATCTCTTGACAGGTACATACTTTCACAAGGAGAAATTTCATCAATTAGTTATGACAAACTCCATGATATTTCTCTCGGGGTGGCTCGCGGAATTGACTATCTACATCAAGGTTGTGAGATGCAAATCTTACACTTTGATATCAAACCACACAATATTCTTCTTGATGAAAAATTTAATCCAAAAGTTTCAGATTTTGGACTAGCAAAGTGGTGCCCAGCAAATGATAACACTGTAATTCTAACAACAGCAAGAGGAACAATGGGATACATGGCTCCCGAATTGTTTTACAGAAATATCGGAAGCATCTCATACAAAGCAGATGTTTATAGTTTTGGAATGCTATTAATGGAAATGGCAGGCAGAAAAAAGAACTCAAATATTATGGAGCATTCTGACCAGTCATACTTTGCTGAATGGGTGTATGGCCAATTTCAGGAAACAATATTAGAAAGCAACGCCACAGATGAGGAAAAAAAGATAGCTCAGAAGATGCTTGTGGTTGCTCTAAATTGTATTCAGATGAATCCTAGTGATCGTCCCTCAATGAACAAAGTCATAGAGATGCTTGAATGCGATGAAATCACACAGCTTCCTGCATCTGAACCTCTTCTAGCACGGCAACCGAGGCCAACAGCTGAAGTTGGTGCTGGTGGATAGTTCGAATTCATGAGCGGATCGACCCGAACTAGTCTGAATCTTTAGTCAGTAAATTTGTTGAATTAATGCAGTACAAGTTATTTATGGACATAAAAATTGCATGTTTTCTAAATGTTTGATTATAGTCTTAGTTTCCACAGTTATAGATAAAATTTAAAAAGGTATCCATAATTTAAAATGTTAAAAATTAATTCTTATAGTTTACAAATATTTATAAATTAGTTATTATATTTTTAAAATTTTAAAATATTAAGAATCAGTTCCTATAATTTACAAATGTTTATTTATCAAAATAATCTATTATTCCAAACTGTCACAAAACCTGTTCTAAATTGTTATAAGTAGTAAATGCATATTACTTTATCATTGTCTTAGTCAATGAGAAGCTTTAAAATAGGCTATGAGATATAATTTGGGACAACAAACTTTGTCTCTTACTATGAAGTAGAGTATGGGCCAGGAAGATTGAAATTTCCATTGGCATGGAGCAGAATAAGAGATACTAAAGGATGTGGTTTTGGTTTTCTTGCTTCCCTGTTTGCTTCTTTTCTTGTTGCTTTTTTCTAGCGTTGTCAAAGTTCTGCATCCACACTCAAAAATTGTTTTTCCATCCACGTGATGAAGTGGGTCATAGGAAAGGCACCTATCCTAATAATGCTACTTGCAAGTCTATTTCTCAATAATGCATATCAATGCTGCTTTCAAGTTTGATATATACCTATTTGTTGACCCAAAGTCAATTTTAGAAACAAATTGTGGTTTACAAGTCAAGTTTTGGTGTTAAAAGACATAAGCTATATCAACACATTGTTTTTTTCCTTTCATAAAAAATAGAGAAATTGCAAGGATGATGATACTTAAAAATTAGCCATCCATGCAAGCAGGCAGAGAAGACCTAGTCATTGCAATAACAGGTGACTTGTAGAATAATTAATCCCTTTCAATCTTTTCACCTTTATGCATTGCATTGCAGTCTAAAACCCAATATTTGTTAGGAAAAATGAAGTTTATAGTTTTGTTTTTCAGTTTCTAATAACATGTACGATTTAGTTTTTTATTGAATAAGGCTATTTTTTATTATGATATTTGGCACATAAAAAGTTACTGGTTTCATCATAGTCACTGTTAGTAATGTTAAAGAATTTTTCTTTAAAGATATTTCACTTGATTAAAAATTGAATATATAAATTTCAACTTTGTATTTCTTTCATTTGATTAAAGAATTGATTATAAAATTTGAACGATTTAGAATCATGATCATGCATATATATTGTTAATGATGAATTGATGGGAAAGCTTTTAAGAAGCCTCCGTCATCTCTATCAACAGTACAAACTTGTCCTTTTATAAAAGTAATAATTGCTTCATAGAAAGGGAAAATATTTCGTGTTGATTCATTCATAAACAATTTAACACATGCCTAAGCTACTTCACCTTCTCTCTAGTAAACCACTTAAGCCTCGCCCTATGGGCTTGGAATTACCCTTGATGCTAATTAATTACACTATCTACCATCTAATATTCTTCCTGGGAAATACAAATTTAAATATTATTCTGAAAATAAAATAAATTGCAACTGCAACTGCGATAGCGATGATAAGCAAGTCTAAATATTTTGTTATACCAATGTGACGCCCCACAACAGACATGGAAAAGAAAAAACCAAACACAAAATACAGAAGTGGAAAGATGAGCAGCAGTGTCATGAATTCCCCGACAGGTGGTAGTAGAATATAGATTGCCAAAGCTGATGCTAAAAGGGCCATAGTATTGTAAGTCCAGAAGACTTGGAAACTGAAATAGCTCATAACCGATTTCCCAGGACCCTTTATCTCCCATGCCTTACTTGAATTATCATTCAAGTTGGATGCGTCAGACTGATAAACTCCGCCGGGAGGACTAAGTGCTGCTTGATTAGTACTTGTTGCAACAAGAACAGCAACTACCAATAGAATGTTGCGAGTCTCATCAGTTATACTCTCTCTAAAACGACGTAGTCTAATCTTTGTTTTGTTCATAATAAAGTTCTTGGACATGACTTCTTTTACTATTGTTTCTGCAAGGGTTGGAACAGCAGGAATTGAACGAGCACTTCTAGCTTTAGCACCAAGTAATACATTTTTAATTCTTACAATGTTGGCATCATCTTGGTTTTGACCATTCACAATGTCCAAGGCTGTCAATCCCGCAGAATTCTTGGCATTTAAATTGATCTCTCCTTGTATCATCAATTCAACCATCTATGCAAGAATAAGGCAATTAATACATAAAATAGCTATGGAAAAATAAGTTCAAAGCCACATGGAAATGTAAAATATTTGATGGAATGTTCATTTCCACATTGTTTAATTTAAGCCTAACCTGTGGGCTTGTGCCGTTTTGACCCACTAAAATGTGCAAAATTGTATTGCCATCCTCATCCTTCCAGTTCAAAACCAAGTTATGTACATCTGAAGCATGTTTCTTGCAATTACTCATAAGCCAACAAAGTAAAACCTTGAGAGCCCCAAACTGTCTATGTTTCAAAGCAACATGTAAAGCTGTCTCGCTTTGAACTGTCACATCCACAATTGATTCTGGGCAAGCTGCTAGGAATTCAGCTAAAAGCTCAACTCTTCCATCTCTACTCACTGAGTGCAAAGGCGTAAGGTCATTTTTGCCTTTAACTCGAATAAGATCTTTATGTATGTAAACAAAGCGATGCACTATAGAAAGTTCAGAGTTTTCTATGGCTAGGTGCAAGGGGCTTAAGCCATGCCCATTTAGCTTCCAAGCAAATGACGGTTTTAATTTGATAACCTCACTTGCAAATCTGGTATTCCCAGCAGCAGCAGCAACATGCAAAGGAGTGTGAATAAAAGGTATGGCATCGATGCGTTCCAAAGCAAATGGATCTGCCTGTATATGTGTATAAAGCAAGTCTATGCTATCTGCTTCAGCAGCTGCTTTCAAGTTTTCATTCATCATATGATCAAAAGGGAGAGAAGGACGCTGAAGCATGCTGGTTTGAGTTGGATCTTCAAATTTGAAAGGATAAAGAAAGGTACCTGGAATATGGAATAAGCTTCTCCCTTGTTCTCCACTTCTCTCTTTTCCCCTTCTAGTCCATCCTGAAATTCACAAAGGCACTCATGATTTTTGTTTTGTTCTATTTTGTTTGTATATTTCTCTCTTGTTTAAGCTAAGACAAAATCTTAGATTTTGTCTTAAGACTTTGAAACAGAGAATTTTGTCCCAAGTAAACTCACCCATATAATAAAAAATAATCAACAATGTCATAACATACTCTTTGGGGGTAAAAACGCTAATGAAATAACTTTTAATTTTTTTTTTTTTTAAAAAGTTATTTTGGAGTTGCCACTAATTGTTTAAGAATTAAGGTACAATTGAAAACCCTATTTATTTTTTTTAAAAAAATTTATTATTGGAAAAACGTTAGAATACGAACCAGAGATGAGTTCGGGAGTCGGTTATGCGTGAGGAAGGTGTTAGGCACCCCACAGCATCCGTCGAAAACGGTTACCCAAATCAATTATGCAAAATAGCAATATGACCCAAAATTGTATTTTATTTAGTGCTGAAATAACATTACAATTTTTGATAAAATAATGGAAAAATAAACATGTATGCATGAGTTCTCTAAATGAACATAAAGTCCTTTCATCTTTCGAGACAGATAAACTGTCCCTCCGGATAGTGCTTATCCTCACCTAGGTCTGATAGTGCAAGCTCAGCCTTATAAAAGACAGGACCACCTACCCTTCCATGATAAATGAGGGGCCTTGGGACCCTAAAGATACAAATGAGCCTTAATATGTATGCATGCTAATTACAATTTAAAAATTTGAGAGCGGGATATATAAAAAATAATTGCAAGGGGAACAAAGGGAAATAAAAGGCAATCACTACTTGATTTCTTCTCTTCTTTTTTTTTTACATTGGTAAGCAATGCAATAAATAACAAAAAAGACATAAATGAAAACAAAACATAAGCCTAGACAAAGACATGCTATTTTTTCTCCTTTTTTTTTTTTTCTTTTTTGTTTTTTAAAAAATATAGTCCATGGAAGTAGATGGAATAATCATGATAACAAAAGGTGAAAATGAAATAAAAAGGAACAAGAAGTGCCTTTGGGCTTATAGTGCAATACTAATATAAAACTCTCTCTTCTTTTTTTTTTTTTTTAATTTTTTCCAAGGTAGCTGTTTGGTGCACATGACAAAAACTCACTAAATATGCATAAACTGAAACAAACCCATGAAGAAACTTAAACGAAGTGGCTCATGGGAAAACATAACACCAAAATGAGAATGACGCTTCATAAAGCATAAACCAACACCAATCAAAGGTTAACCAAGTCTGACTTTATTAACCACACATAATAGCCCAGTCATTCACACTGTCAGATATAGGATTATAAAGCTAAAACCTCCATTATTCAAGGAAAAACCTACTGAAAGTGAAAGTGTTGTTGGATCACTCAAATTAAAAACTAATGCACCGTAGAATTAAGAGACTAAATCACCATAAAATTCATGCAAACTCCACAACCACCAGTATTAAAAACCAAGTTGCCCCATGATTAATGTAGAAAATTCAAGTATATGTCCAAATCAATCCCAAGGCAGCACCAATCTCAGCAGTGGATCAAGCAAGAATAAAATCAATATGTAGAAGCCAAGAATCACACGTAAAGGAAGCTCAACACAAAGTTTATCCAATATCCTGGCTAAGTATCAAACACAGAAAAATTCAACCAAATCATTTACAAAACTCACATCTCCAATTAATAATCTAAAAGATCAATACTAGAAAAGAACAAAGACATCACAATACCCAAGATTAATTTAGTCTCCATCACAAAACAGTATTATCACACCCCACCTAAAATAATTTTTTTTTTCTTTTTTTTTTTAAGGATGAAATAGGTAACAACTAAAATAAAATAAAGCAAATAAACAAAACACACTTAACCGGTTCATCATATCTACCACTAAATATTAAACCTTTTCTTTTCTCACCCCATCAATTCCTATTCAAGCCTGGCCCATACTGTTATTTTCTTCTCACACCCCACCTTTCCTTTTTAACACCCGCCAGCCAATTAGCGCTCCGCCGGCTCTATTATCCTTTTCTGTTCTCAACCCCATCATTTCTTTTCATACCCATCTGGCCTGAACCGAATTCCTAAGTTCCAAGACAGAATTCAACCACAAAGTTCCTTTCACTGAATCAAACTCTGATCCAAAAAGATGACTCTACATATAAGTTGAAAAGACACACTGCTTCCATAAACCAAATACTCAACAAATTGCAGAAAACAGTGAAATCTTACTGAAAAAATGAAACCAATAGGATAGTATACAATCACAAAGTCTCAACAAGCAGATTGGGACAAAAAAAGAGCTTTAACAGTTGCAAAACGTTCCCATACAAGGTCGATGAGCCATTGATCAAAATTCATCAAAAGGTTCAACAAATAAATCATGAATTCTAGAAACAGCTTTAACATCAATGAACGGTTAACGATGAGTCACATGGAGAAACAAATAACCACAATAAGACAAAAATCTCACCCATATATGAATCACTTCCCTAGCAAGATGTGTATAAAATTTTCACAAAGAACCCAAACAAATCCCTTTCACAAATTCCACCAAGCATTAAGTGAACCAAATGAGAATAAGCATTGACCAAATAATTCTCACAAGTTAGATACAAGATACCAATTAAACAAATACTCTCATGCACTTAAAAGATTCTTAAATGATCACCAAGAGAAAACCTGACTTAGAATATGGAAAACCCCCAGCAAAGCAAGAATATTAACCCAAATTTCAATAGATAAAACCTCTAATGTATGCCTTCTGCAAGATAATTTCAAATTCAAGGACAAATATGAACATAACAGATTGGACACTTCTTAAAAGAGCAGGCAACCTAAACATGAAGAAACATAACAACCAATACTCATTATTTTGGAGAAAGTCAGTGACACTTCATGCTAATCCAAGCCTATTCATACTTCAAAAACATAGGGCAAATGTCAACTTTCTAATTATTCATTTATGCTCTTAGACCCAGAGAATTACATAAGACCCAAATATCCATTCATCACGTAGGACATGGAGTCTCAAAATATAGAACAAGATTCCAAAGCCTATTGACTCCAAGCACTACCAATATGAATAGTAAGTCTACCACCACAAGCATAGTCATAGTTCACAAATGGGCCAGAAATACTAAAATATTAGAATACCTAAACTGCATTTGAAACATGGGAGTAGGAAAAAAGAATTTCAAAACTATTTTCATCTTTATGAACAAAAGACAACAATCGAAGAATCAACTATCAGAGGAACCCCAGCAATTACCAATTACCAATTACCTTACATAGTGATCCTCAGCATATAACAAACCTGAATACAAACTAATCAATATGAACAAACAAGAATTGAGTAGTATGTGAAACTCCATCCACTAATCAAAGATTAAAACCACAGAGAAATCTTTAAGGGATTCAAACCAGATCACCAGAAATATATAAATCTGTCATTAAAACGCACTTTCACTAACTTAACATGAACAGAAATCTAGATCAAATGCCTCAAGAACTCACATGCATTCCAACAATAATCCAAGATCCAAATATCAATTCAAGGACGATAAAAGAGAAACCGAGACATATTTACCTCGGCACAGTAATTTGTTGCAGAGCACAAGCCCTTCCTTCTCAATTTTGAGCTTCTACTGCTACTTCTTTCCTTTCCTTCTCTCTATTTTTCCCTTCAGTTTTCTCTTAATTCTCAGAACTTAGAGATAAAGAATAGCTTCATATTTCTTTCTCTCTTTTAATCGCACTCAATTTCTTTCTCTCTGTTTCTGTTTTCCTCCGATTCTTCCCTATTCTCCTCTCTAATTTCTTATTTTTGCTCTCGCCCTTTTTCGCACTCTCCGTTCTCTGAACCCTTGCTCATTCTCTCAAGCTCTTTCCCTCGATCACTTCCCAGCCTTCAGGCTGATTTTTCTTCTCCTCACACCCCAGGAATTTTTATTTTTATTTTTTCTTTCTTCTTTCTTTTCCGCACGCCGTTTCTTTTTCTTTCTTTCTTTTTTCTTTCTTTTTTTCCTAATCTTGTTTCCTTCTTTGCTTTCCTTTTTTTTTTTTTTTAAAATATATATATATATATATATATATATATATATATATATATATAAATATTATTATTATTAAAATAAAAAAATAAAAAAAATTAACTAAATAAATAAATTAAAAAAATAATATAATAAAATAAACCTTTAGACAAAATATAGTCTTTACAAACAATGTAGGTTAGTCATTAAATCAAGCTTGAGCTGTTATAGGCATACTCTAAATGTGTTTCCTATAACTGTGCTATAGCCGCACTATAAGACCACAAAGATTTAACATTTGTGTTTTTGGTATATTTGCGTATGTGTATGAACAATCTTCGAGGATAGAACAACTATCCAAATAAAATTTAGTTATACGAAGGATTTGACATGGATGAACAGCATATGACATAAATCGTAAATCTGCAAATGTTGAATTTCCATGTGTATGAACAATAAGAAAGAAGTGGCATAGGATTTAATGTATTCAAATAAAACTTTATGATCATTGACCAAAGACTAGAAATGGGAATTTATCATATTCACGTGTTATTAGCTTGTATTCACCCGTTCTACGCACGAGCACGGTTGACATTTTTTATTCAAGTGGAAAGTTATGGAAAATTGACCATACATGTAGGTATAGTCATTTATATTAAAGTAGTCTTAAAAATGACATAGAAAAGTGTATTGTGCTATTCACCAGAATAATTGAGCAGTTTTGAGGGAGGAGAGTAACATTTGTAATATTTATCACGCCTTTCAAACAGTAATATATATTCAGAGTCTAAGTATATTATTAAATAATAGCATATTTACTGTTTATTGATTTTCGAGGTTAGGCTGGGTTAGTTTGGATCTCATGTCAGTATAAGTTTTAAGTTTTTTATCAATAAAAAAGAGTTAGGTTGAATTTTACACTTCTAACACTTAAGTTAGTATCGACTCCGAAATAAGATAAAATTTTTAAAAAATGTATAAAATTACTTATCTCATTTAATAATAATGTGACCTTTTTATCACAATTTAACAAAAAGAATCGTTTCATAATAACGTATATGGAATGCAAGTATATATACATCAGCAAGGTTATTGGTCGATTCATCTAATAATGTCACCATGCAACTGACGGGGATTGATCTGCACTGATTTAATTTTTCCACGTCTAACACTCGAAAAGTACGTGCATGACAAAAAATTGGATTAGAAAGGCAAGTAAGATTTGATACCTCGATAACACGTCTCATTGAAATTGACTTGGTAAAGACACGGTTTAAAGAAAATCATGTTTCTAATTGGGGACCATTAAATGTCCAACTTGTCCTTCTTTCTGGACTTTTCTGCATTTTATGTGACACATTTTGTAAACCTCATACAAGAATGAGGGTTCAAGGAAATTAAGTGCGCTCTTCGTTATCACTTAGGTTTATCACATGTTGTTCCCTTTTTTTTTTAATTTTTTTTTCACATTTCTGTGCATATTAGAGAGCTAATAGGACCAAAGAGCTGCAATTCAATTCTCCTACAAAAGTTAATTAGGAAACAAAAGATTACAATATACCTTATACCTTACTGGATGTGTGTAACTAATATCGCACGTTTTCTTTTACAAGAGATGTATTTGTTATAGCTTCAACTATGTTATTACTTATTTCAGAATGTGATGATTGTTAATAGACTTGCAACATGTTTGTGCCCTTTAAAAAATTGAAGATATTTAAATAAACAATTTTGCTATTCATTATTTATTACCTACAAAAGGAAAATTCAAGAGCAAGCTCACTGCTTGGGAAGGAAACGTAGTGGTATACTATAGAAGTAGAGTATGGGCTGGGAAGATGAAAATTTCCATTGGCATGGAGCAGAATATGAGATAATTAAAGATGTGGCTTTGGTTTTCTTGCTTCTCTGTTTGCTCCTTTTCTTGTTACTTTTTTCTAGCGTTGTCAAAGTTCTGCATCCACACTCAAAAATTGTTTTTCCATCCATGTGATGAAGTGGGTCATAGGAAACTCACCCTATCCTAATAATGCTACTTGCAAGTCTATTTCTCAATAATGCATATCAACGCTGCTTACAAATTTGATATATACCTATGTGTTGACCGAAAGTCAATTTTAGAAAAGTCTCCAAATTGTGGTTTACAGCTCAAGTTTTGGTGTTAAAAGACTTAAGCTATATCAACACATTGTCTTTTTCCTTTCATTAAAAATAGAGGAATTGCAAGGATGATGATACATAGAAATTAGCCAGCCATGCAACGAGGCAGAGAAGACCTGGTCATGGCAATAAAAGGTAACTTGTATAATAATTAATTAAAAAGTTTGAGCCCCCTTTTCCTTAATCTTTTACTGAAATGTTTGTGAGTAACTGCGTTCCAACGTTGGAGGAAGATGGGGGCAAGTTAGACATATTATACCACTTCTAACTTCAGCTTACCTTGCATACACATACTTGAAACTTTTGAACCCCTTCTATAAGTAGTGTATTTCATGGATGTTAGCCAGGGTTTTTCCCTTATAAGTAGATTAACAGCGTTCTTGGCATGCATGAGACATGTTAGAATGAATATCCCTCCCATAACATTCGAAAAATAAGCTTGAAACGTATTCTACTTCAATTCTTTGGTTTCATGTCCTTCATTTAGAATAATGCACTTGGTGTGCTAGAACTTCTTTGGTTCGTATTTGTAGGACTTAATTAACAAAATGTAAATGAGTACTATATCTACATTAGAAAGCAGTTGACTGAAGTTAAAATGAAAATGATGAGTCTTATATTTAAGAGATGAAAGATACATTACAGTAAATTTGAGGAAACATGCATTAAGTAACTTGTATACAATCCAACGTCTTCACTGATTAAAGATTCAGTTATAGTTCAGGTGGAGAAATATTTATGCAAAGTTCATGAATTTGAATTGTCACCAGCATCAACTTCAGCTGTTGGCCTCTGTTGCCAAGGTAGAAGAGGGTCAGATGGAAGAATGTCAAGGATTTCAACACTTTCAAGCATCTCTATAACCTTGCTCATTGAGGGACGGTCACTGGGCTTCATCTGTATACAACTTAGAGCTACCAGAATCATCTTATGAGCTATCTTCTTTTCCTCATCTGTGGCATTACTTTCGTGTATTGTTTCCCGAAATTGGTCATAAACCCATTCAGCCAAGTAGGTCTGCCCAGAATGTTCAAAAATATCTAAGTTCTTTCTTCTCCCTGCCATTTCCATTAATAACATTCCATAACTATAAACATCAGCTTTGTATGAAATTCCCCCAATGTTTCTATAAAACAATTCAGGAGCCATGTAGCCCAGAGTTCCTCTTATTCCTGTGAGATCTACAATGCTATCTTCTTTTAAATATAGTTTTGCTAGACCAAAGTCTGAAATTTTTGGAGTGAAATTCTCGTTAAGAAGAATGTTATAAGGTTTGATATCAAAATGTAGAATTTGCATTTCACAACCTCTGTGTAGGTATTCAATTCCATGAGCCACTCTAAGAGAAATTTTGTAGATTTCTTCGTAGCTTATGGATGAATTCCCTTCCTCTTGTGAAAGTATGAATTTGTCAAGAGACCCATTAGACATGAATTCATAAACTAGAGCTCTCTTTGTTCTTTTAGCACAAAATCCAATTAGTCGCACAACATTGGCATGACGAATCATTCCAATAGTGGCAACTTCATTAATGAAATCTTGTCCGTTGGTTTTAGACTTACCGAGTAACTTCACAGCCACATCAATTCTGCTTCGAAGTTTTCCTTTATAAACTGAACCATAGCCTCCTTCTCCTAACTTGTGCTTGAAATTGTTGGTGATTTTTTTGATCTCAGAGTAAGAATACTTGATAGGCATCAGGGTATTGTGACTTTGAAGAAAATGTTCGACGGTGTCATATCCAGATAAATTCCTCTTTTTCCATTTATAAACCAAGAAGGCAACCACAAATGGTGTCCCAAGTACAGATTTTGCAACAAGCCATAGTATTACTACGAAAGAAATGAAAAATACATAATAACTCAGATATTACAGTTGCATACTCACCAGTATTTGCAGAAAATTTTGTATTTGAACACAGTCATCGCCTCTGTCTACTAAAATTGTTTCTTGATTTGTAATTGGCTTCACTAACAAAAATTAATTAGTTTTGAAAAATTCATTATCTCATTTCGGTATTTACTACTTAAACCAATTAAATGTAGGTGTTATTTGAAAATACAAGAACATAAATTAACTCTACCTTTTTTTTTAAAATAATTTCTTTTGCCATTAGAATTTGAAGTATTGTTACACCGGTTTGCTGTTCTGTCACTTTCATTATTCTCGCTTATTATATATGTTGTTAACTATAGATTATTAGATAACTCCTGTTGCTATTATATTTATCCAGAATCCACTATTAACTGCATAACATTTTAGAGAGAGAGATCAACTCTTACCAGTAAAACTTGCGTAATACAGTGGTGTAACTCCTGTTAAACAAAAATTAAGCTAATTAGAAATTGAGAAATAAATTAAAATTTTTGTTTCTTATGTAAAATATTATTGTCCATGGGGGGATTTTTTGAAAGATGACATGTTCGATCCATTCAAGTTTAGATTTCTACAAATGTAAGAGTTTTCAGGAAAATGAAACTTTTGGGTTAAAGAAGAAGAAATCGTTTTAAGGATGAAATGGGCTACTCAAACTACTTCAAAGGGAAACTTGAGTTAAAAGAGGGATGAGGCTTCATATTGCAATATCTCAAAAAAGATGAATATAATTAATTTACTCTAATAAATAACTAAAAGTGTCAAAGAAAAATGATACCGCTCCCCCTTCGTTACCACATAAAGCCACGAGTACAAGTAGATCTGCATTGCCCAAGTAATTAACAATATTGTTTCAGCATAGAGATAATTGTATAGTAAAATTCAAAGAATGTGCAAAAATGCATCGTGGGTAGGATAAAATATAATTAACAAAATCTTCAAAGAAATTATGCTGTCCTCTTTTTTCTTTTAACCGGATGAACCAACAAACACCTGATATTAATGGTAAATAATTGAGTTTTTTAATATCCAAAACCAGGATGTTTTAATTACTCACATACTTATTATTAATAAGACATTAAAATGGTTAATAATTCACATATTAAGAACATCTTTGGAGTGACATATACTATTTTCGTCCATAATTTTGCTAGGTTTTGCACTCAAAATGCAAACATTTCAATATCCAATATGGAAGCACTGATTTACACTTAATTTGTCAATTTATAATTGTTTTTTACATTTGAAAAAGAAGACTCAATCTTAATATAAATTTATAGATTTATTGACACTATTGTTTATATTATATACTGCATAGAGTCTCTACAACTCACTAACTTAATGCATAAGCCCATAACTATCATTTCCTACCGTATTACCTCTTAAATGAAAACTTAATAAAGTTCTCCAGAAGTAATTCCTTATTAAAGTATTCTAAAACAAGTTATTCAATTTACAAAATAAAAAAAAAAAAAACCCAATATTGCTAAATTGAGATTGTTATTCTAATTAACAAGTTGATGAGATTTCCCTATGCCAAAGTGTCATCACAAAACGAAATTTTCTTTAAATGGTCTAGACAAAAATAATCTTCCAGAGCCATCAAAACAAACAAGATTTGTGAGTGTATTTTTCTTTTCTACCAAAATCTTGGGACTTACTCCAGTACGATGGGTCGCAAACAACCAAATCGGTGGAATTATCCAACCGGCATGGTCCTCGTCCTTTCCAGTCTCCGCAGCGAATTGGTCGCCAACGAAGCTCAATCCCCTTTGCATGCTCAACCTCAACGTCTCTATACAAACAACTCTCATTACATGTCCTGGCTCTCCAATTACTCATTATACTTATCCCCAAGTCTATGCTGCAAAAGTCTGCAAGGTCTGAAACAGATCGACTGTAATCTCGTAGAAGAAGGTAATAATAATGCCCTTTCCTTGTCTTAGTTTCTGAAAATTGTGTCCACCGCCACAAGATTTAGCAATGTCCACATAAAGAGGAGAATTGACTGGACTTTCGCAGCTCACTAACATTAGCCCAAAATATATGTAACTGGTATTGTCATATGACATGGTTTCTCTTGTAATGACAGAGCAATTGTTGTTGTCAACACTGCCATTGACAAATTGGATGTCACCTGAATTGCTAGCAGAAAAGGCGTACACCTCGTGCCGACCATAGTTGAGATACAACGTTGGTTTGTTGTTCTCACAGAAGAGTTGGTAGACGGGATCGTCGCAGCTAGAAGATACGTTGAATATATCTCCACAGTAGGAGGATTCTCCGTCTTCATCAAACTTTAAGAAGAAAACATGAAGAAATAGTAGAAGGAAAATTACTAGGGCAAGGAAGTGAAGAAACCATGCCTTGAACATAGAGAGAGAAGTATTTTTGTTCATCTAACAGCAAGGTTTAGAGTACATCAACGTTTTCAACTCCGGCAACGACTTGAGCTTCTTATCATGACTTGAGTACCATTTTGGTTTTCTTCTCATATACGTTATTATTTGTTCTAAATATGGACTATTTGGCAAACAAATGTTTACAGTGAGGGGAACTACTTTATTATAAGGCTAGCGCATGTTATATGCACCTCAACAACCATATATAATGATATTTATAAATTGCTTATCAGCTGAGCCAATCCATTTTATCTAAACCATATAAACTTAATCTCATTCTATGTAATTAATTTGTGTGGTTGATTCCAATTTTCAACTTGGGCAAAGAAATTGGACTAAGTGATTGAATTTGCTACACAAATTGGACTGCGTAGCTAACAAGGCATTTATGATTTAACATGTTTTCGATCTTTGAAAATGACATATGTAGGAACCAAATGGTCCATATCCTACACACCTTCACCTTCTCTCATATGTGGTAACCAAATGGTCCAAGTCTTTTTTTATTTATTATTTTTTTTTTTATTACACTAGAATTCATTAGAGAAACAAAACAAAGAAAGTCAAGAGGTCCAAGTCTTTGTTGAATAGTCTCCAGTTGTGGTTTGCAACTGAAGTGATTCTTTGATATTCAATTCTAGAAACTGGTTCTCACTTTGAATTCCTCTCTCACCTTTTAGATTTTGTCTAATTCTTTAGATCTATCTCTATGTTGCTGGTAATCTCCCTTTTTCCATATCTTTCCTTGGGTTATGCCTTTCCACATCTTCTCGTTTATTTGCTTGTTGCGTTACCCAACAAGGCCTACGGACAAAAAGAATTTCCCTCGTTAAAACCCAACAACAAGACCTACGACTACAAACAAGGAGAAAGTTGCGGAATCATCTTTGGTAAATCACAACCCCGGTTCTTGGAGCATGGCGGCTGTGCTGATCCTAGTTACGAACTAGTTTGTGAGGGCAACAAAACAGTGTTAAACTTATATTATGGCAGGCACCGAGTACAGGCTATTACTGTCACTTATTCTTCCACCCTCCGTTCGGTCAGTGCCGGAGTTGACCACGATAACTGCTCCACCACTGCTGTTAACTCCATATCATACAACAATTTCACCGATGTTTTTCTAGAGAAACTAACGAAAAACATCCAATACAAGCCCTATTATTCTCAGAATTCAATAATAGGGCTAATTTAAAGATCTTTATTACAAGAAAAACACCAACTCTGGATTGTTCTAGTCTAGATAGATGGATTCGTGGCCAGTAAGAGTCCACAACCACCCATTGACAAAAAGAAAGACGATTCAAACTGGTGTGGACGTCGTTATCCGGTGTGCCGCCCCACACGTGATTGTTGGTTTCTTCTACACTTTGAAGTTGAAGTTGAAGACGAAGAGAAAATGTGCCGTTAGCGGACCCCAGCAAACAGTGAAGTGAACATAACATGATGGCTGTGGATCCACGCAATGGTTTTTCACCGACTGCATCATGTGGTCTTCATACGCGTATCACGTCTACGTCTACGAATGAGAAGGAGAAAACTTGTACTGTATGGCCCTCGCCCACTCTAAAAGCACGTGATGAATTTTGGATTCTGAATCCTTGAGCCTTGTGCCCAGTTGTATTTTTATTTCTGCACGATTGAGTTGAGCTATTGATCAATCTTAAACGACGTAGTATCATCACTTCACTATTTAATTATAGACCATAAGACGAGGACCATTCCCCGAGTCTCTGAAGGTCCTTTTTGAAGGGGGTACGTGACATTCATTCGGTGTCTTGCATTTATAACTGCAAATTGCAAATAGACAACCTAGCTAGGCACATGTTATTTTAATCTCTTCTCTGTGGAACTAGTGTTTGTTTGTTTGTTTATGAGACAGACCCAATGTCTGGCATGGAATCCGACAGGATTGTTCTCACAAAGAACATGGGTGTCCGTAGCAAGAGTCGCTTTGTCAATTCCCTCGGATTCATGCCAAAGCAAGTCACTAACGACCAATGTAAGATCGTTGTTGCTGAGTTAGCGGAGAATGACAAAAAGGATGACTGACCCGACCCATCCCGATGGACCTCCTCCGAGGACAAGGCTGCTATACTCTTCTTAAATTCAACCACCTAATTTAATATAATTATTGTATTTTGTATTACCCACTTTGCCCTCTATCAATAAAATATAATACTCATTTCTCTTAATTCTGCCAGCCATTAATAATATATACATATATATATATATATATATATATATATATATATATATATATATACATATATATACACAGCTTATGCATTTCTAAATCTCTATCTAAACTATAAATTCTTTTTAGTGCAACTTTAAATTTTGAAATCAACAATATTTGACTTGAGTATAAGCTTTTCTCTATAAAATTTTTAAGAGTGATGTAGTGATGCAAAATTTAAGTGGCTTTTAAGAGAATTTGGAGAAGCTACTTAAGCTGTATCAACACATTGTCTTTTTCCTTTCATTAAAAATAGAGGAATTGCAAGGATGATGATACATAGAAATTAGCCAGCCATGCAACGAGGCAGAGAAGACCTGGTCATGGCAATAAAAGGTAACTTGTATAATAATTAATTAAAAAGTTTGAGCCCCCTTTTCCTTAATCTTTCACTGAAATGTTTGTGAGTAACTGCGTTCAAACGTTGGAGGAAGATGGGGGCAAGTTAGACATATTATACCACTTTTAACTTAAGCTTACCTTGCATATACATACTTGAAACTTTTGAACCCCTTCTATAAGTAGTGTATTTCATGCATGTTAGCCAGGGTTTTTCGCTTTTAGGAGTGTTATAAGTGGATTAACAGCGTTCTTGGCATGCATAAGACATGTTAGAATGAATATCCCTCCCATAACATTCGACAAATAAGCTTGAAACGAATTTTACTTCAATTCTTTGGTTTCATGTCCTCCATTTAGAATAATGCACTTGGTGTGCTAGAACTTCTTTGGTTCGTATTTGTAGGACTTAATTAACAAAATGTAAATGAGTACTATATCTACATTAGAAAGCAGTTGACTGAAGTTAAAATGAAGAAAGCAGTTGACTGAAGTTAAAATGAAAATGATGAGTCTTATATTTAAGAGATGAAAGATAAATTTATAGTACATTTGAGAAAATATGCATTAAGTAACTTGTATACAATCCAACGTATTCACTGATTGAAGATTCAGATATAGTTCAGGTGGAGAAATATTTATGCAAAGTTCATGAATTTGAATTGTCACCGGCATCAACTTCAGCTTTTGGCCTCCGTTGCGAAGTTAGAAGACGGTCAGATGGAAGAATGTCAAGGATTTCAACACTTTCAAGCATCTCTATAACCTTGCTCATTGAGGGACGGTCACTAGGCTTCATCTGTATACAGCTTAGAGCTACCAGAATCATCTTATGGGCTATCTTCTTTTCCTCATCTGTGGCATTACTTTCGATTATTGTTTCCCGAAATTGGTCATAAACCCATTCAGCCAAGTAGGTCTGCCCAGAATGCTCAAAAACATCTAAGTTCTTTCTTCTACCTGCCATTTCCATTAACAACATTCCATAACTATAAACATCAGCTTTATATGAGATTCCCCCAATGTTTCTATAAAACAATTCAGGAGCCATGTAGCCTAGGGTTCCTCTTATTCCCGTGAGATCTACAATGCTATCTTCCCTTAGATATAGCTTTGCTAGACCGAAGTCCGAAATTTTTGGAGTGAAATTTTCGTCAAGAAGAATGTTATGAGGTTTGATATCGAAATGTAGAATTTGCATTTCACAACCTCTGTGTAGGTATTCGATTCCATGAGCTACTCTAAGAGAAATTTTGTAGATTTCTTCGTAGCTTATGGATGAATTCCTTTCCTCTTGTGAAAGTATGAATTTATCAAGAGACCCATTAGACATGAATTCATAAACTAGAGCTCTCTTTGTTCTTTTAGCACAAAATCCAATTAGTCGCACAACATTGGCATGACGAATCCTTCCAATAGTGGCAACTTCATTAATGAAATCTTGTCCGTTGGTTTTAGACTTACCGAGTAACTTCACAGCCACATCAATTCTGCTTCGAAGTTTTCCTTTATAAACTGAACCATAGCCTCCTTCTCCTAACTTGTGCTTGAAATTGTTGGTGATTTTTTTGATCTCAGAGTAAGAATACTTGATAGGCATCAGGGTATTGTGACTTTGGAGAAAATGTTCGACGGTGTCATATCCAGATAAATTCCTCTTTTTCCATTTATAAATCAAGAAGGCAACCACAAATGGTGTCCCAAGTACAGATTTTGCAGCAAGCCATGGTGTTACTACGAAAGAAATGAAAAATACATTATAACTCAGATAGATATTACCGTTGCATGCTCAACAGTTTTTGCAGAAAAAATTGTATATTAACAGAGTCATCGCCTGTCTACTAAAATTGTTTTTGGATTCGTAATTGGCTTCACTAACAAAAATTAATTAGATTTGAAAAATTCATTATCTCATTTCAGTATTTACTACATAAACCATTTAGTGTTATTTGAAAATACAAGAACATAAATTAACTCTATTTTTTTTTTAATTTCCTTTGCCATTATAATTTGAAGTATTGTTACACCGGTTTGCTGTTCTGTCACTTTCATTGTTCTCGCTTATTATATATGTTGTTAACTATAGATTATGAGATAACTCCTGTTGCTATTATATCTATCCAGAATCCACTATTAACTGCATAACATTTTCGAGAGAGATCAACTCTTACCAATAGAACCTGCGCAATACATTGCTGCAACTCCTGTTAAACAAAAATTAAGTTAATTAGAAATTGAGAAATAAATTAAAATTTTTGAAGTGTTTCTTATGTAAAATCTTATTGTCCATGGGGGGATTTTTTGAAATTTGACATGTTCGATTCATTCAAGCTTAGATTTCTACAAATGTAGGAGTTTCGGGAAACGAAACTTTTGGGTTAAAAAGAAGAAATCGTTTTAAGGATGAAATGGGCTACTCAAACGACTTCAAACGGAAACTTGAGTTAAAAAAGGGATGAGGTTTCATATCGCAATATCTCAAAGAAGATGAATATAATTAATTTACTCTAATAAATAACTGAAAGTGTCAAAATAAAATGATACCGCTCCCCCTTGCTTACCACAATAAGCCACCACGAGTTCAAGTAGATCTGCATTGCCCAAGTAAATAACAATATTATTTCAGCTTAGAGATAATTGTATAGTAAAATTAAAAGAATGTGCAAAAATGTATCGAGGGTAGGATTAGATATAATTAACAAAATCTTCGAAGAAATTTTGCTGTCCTCTTTTTTCTTTTAATCGGATGAACCAACAAACACTTGATATTAATGGTAAATATTTGAGTTTTTTACATCCAAAACCAGGATGTTTTAATTACTCCTATACTTATTATTAATTGGTTAATAATTCACATATTAAGAACATGTCGGAGTGACACATACTATTTTTGTCCATAATTTTGATAGCGTTTGCACACAAAATACAACCATTTCAATATCCAATACGGAGACACTCATTCACACTCAATTTGTCAATTTGTAATTGTTTTTTACATTTGAGAAAGAAGACTCAATCTTAATATAAATGTGTATATTTATTGACGCTATTGTTTATATTATATATTGCATAGAGCCTTTATAACTTACTAACTTAATGCATAAGCCCATAACTATCATTACCGTATTACCTCTTAAATGGGAACTTAATAAAGTTCTCCAGAAATAATTCCTTATTAAAGTATTCTAAAACAAGTTATTCAATTTACAAAATTTAAAAAATCCCAATATTGCTAAATTGAGATTGTTATTCTAATTAACAAGTTGAAGGGATTTCCCTATGCCAAAGTTTCATCACAAAACGAAATTTCTTTAAATGGTCTAAACAAAAATAATCTTCCAGAGCTATCAAACAAACAAGATTTGTGAGCGTATTTTTCTTTTCTAACAAAATCTTTGGACTTACTCGTGTACGATGGGTCGCAAATAACCAAATCGGTGGCATTATCCAACCGGCATGGTCCTCGTCCTTTCCAGTCTCCGCAGCGAATTGGTCTCCAACGAAGCTCAATCCCCTTTGCATGCTCAACCTCAACGTCTCTATACAAACAATTCTCATTACATGTCCTGGCTCTCCAATTACTCATTATTGTTATCCTCAAGTCTATGCTGCAAAAGTCTGCAAGGTCTGAAACAGTTGTACTGTGTTGTGGTAGAAGAAGGTAATAATAATGCCCTTTCCTTGTCTTAGTTTCTGAAAAATTGCGTCCACCGCCACAAGATTCAGCAATGTCCACATAAAGAGGAGAATTGACTGGACTTTCGCAGCTTACAAACATTATTATGTGCCCATAATATATGTAACTGGTATTGTCATATGACATGGTTTCTCTTGTAATGACAGAGCAATTGTTGTTGGCAACACTGCCATTGACAAATTGGATGTCACCTGAATTGCTGGCAGAAAAGGCGTGCACCTCGTGCCGACCATAGTTGAGATACAACGTTGGCTTGTTGTTCTCACAGAAGAGTTGGTAGACGGGATCGTCGCAGCTAGAAGATACGTTGAATATATCCCCACAGTAGGAGGATTCTCCGTCTTCATCAAACTTTACGAAGAAAACGAGAAGAAATAGTAGAAGGAAAATTACAAGAGCAAGAGAGTGAAGAAGCCATGCCTTGAACATAGAGAGAGAAGTATTTTTGTTCATCTAACAGCAAGGTTTAGAGTACATCAACGTTTTCAACTCCGGCAACGACTTGAGCTTCTTATCATGACTTGAGTACCATTTTGGTTTTCTTCTCATATACGTTATTATTTGTTCTAAATATGGACTATTTGGCAAACAAATGTTTACAGTGAGGGGAACTACTTTATTATAAGGCTAGCGCATGTTATATGCTATGCACCTCAACAACCATATATAATGATATTTATAAATTGCTTATCAGCTGAGCCAATCCATTTTATCTAAACCATACAAACTTAATCTCACTCTGTGTAATTAATTTGTTTGGTTGATTCCAATTTTCAACTTGGGCAAAGAAATTGGACTAAGTGATTGAATTTGCTACACAAATTGGACTGCGTAGCTAACAAGGCATTTATGATTTAACATGTTTTCGATCTTTGAAAATGACATATGTAGGAACCAAATGGTCCATAAGTTAGTGTATCCTACACACCTTCACCTTCTCTCATATGCAGTAACCAAATGATCCAAGTCTTTTTTTATTTATTATTTATTATTTTAATTTTTTATTTTTTATTAAACTAGAATTCATTAGAGAAACAAAACAAAGAAAGTCAAGAGGTCCAAGTCTTTGTTGAATAGTCTCCAGTTGTGGTTTGCAACTGAAGTGATTCTTTGATATTCAATTCTAGAAACTGGTTCTCACTTTGAATTCCTCTCTCACCTTTTAGATTTTGTCTAATTCTTTAGATCTATCTCTATGTTGCTGGTAATCTCCCTTTTTCCATATCTTTCCTTGGGTTATGCCTTTCCACATCTTCTCGTTTATTTGCTTGTTGCGTTACCCAACAAGGCCTACGGACAAAAAGAATTTCCCTCGTTAAAACCCAACAACAAGACCTACGACTACAAACAAGGAGAAAGTTGCGGAATCATCTTTGGTAAATCACAACCCCGGTTCTTGGAGCATGGCGGCTGTGCTGATCCTAGTTACGAACTAGTTTGTGAGGGCAACAAAACAGTGTTAAACTTATATTATGGCAGGCACCGAGTACAGGCTATTACTGTCACTTATTCTTCCACCCTCCGTTCGGTCAGTGCCGGAGTTGACCACGATAACTGCTCCACCACTGCTGTTAACTCCATATCATACAACAATTTCACAGATGTTTTTCTAGAGAAACTAACGAAAAACATCCAATACAAGCCCTATTATTCTCAGAATTCAATAGCATTCCTCACTTGTAAAAATCCCGTAACTTCTATCACGGAGGGCTCTGCAGCAACTTGTACTCGTCAGTATGATTCATCGACAAGGAATTATACATATGTTTTGTTTCGTGATGCGGAGGTTTCAGAATTTGATGATTCATGTAGTATTGATTTGATAGTGAATATTTGGTTGTCGGCGCCTATGACATGTAATGAGAATTGTTCTAATCCAGAGGTTCGGATTGAGCAGGTGAATTGGCTTGAACTCAGATGGCTACCAATCCCTTGTGGACATTGGGACAATGAGCCGTACAAAAGTCAGTGCAGGTTGGACAAGAACTCAAATTTGGTGCTTTGTAGGCCAGGTAATTGGATTATGAAATCTTTACTCATTGAATTGGGCAAGTGGTATTTTTGTCGGAGAAAAATACTATTTTTATTACGACACTGTCTAATATTAATAAATTTATCTTTTATATTTTTAAATTAATAAAATTGTCACTCAATTTATATTTTAAATTATTAATAAATATATTCATGTTAACTTCCACTAATAACATCTAACAAACTTGTTTGCATGTCACATTTCTTGAGGTGACATGTAAACAAGTTTCGTTAGAATTTTAGATAAAAAATATATTGGTTGATGGTTTGAAGGGGTAAGCACGAAGACTTTGTTAATATAAAATTATCAATAATGAATTTATTAATAGTAGATAATGTTAGAGATAAAAATAATATTTTTTTATTTTTATTTATTACTATCATTGAATCTTTTTGCTTATGCTTTGTCCACTGTAGCTTAACTACATTAGATGATTAGATGTGGTTTCAAGAAGTAACTGCAGGTATATTTCTTAAGAAGCCATCTGCAGTGCTATTTATCCTATTTAACTTCATTAGCAGGTTATGGATTGCAAAACCATCAAAACCCATATTACAATTTTCAATCTTTTCATTTTTCTCGCTGATGAGTTCTTAATCAATTTTCTTTTTGCTGGTAGAAAATTTCCTGATTAATTTTCTTTTGTTACACCCTCAACAGATGACTCCTACGTGGCAGTAATGTTAATATCTTCAAGTAAGTCAACCTCTCGCTATATTGCGCATATGTTTCCCATATCTGTGTTCCCAAACTAACTTTGTCGAACCTGCACAAATAGACTTTTCTCTTCTTAAGTTTGGAGAGAGGGAAGAAATTATGATGCAAAAGTTGTAACAAAATCTTCTTGCTTTAATCTTGTGCGCAGTCTTCCTTTCCTTCTGGTTGACAGCAATTGGACTCTCTGTTGTGCTTGTGAACTTGATAAAGAAATGGAGAAAAAGGCATTTATTATCTGTGTATGATGCTGTTGAAGATTTCCTCCAAAATCACAATAATCTTATGCCCATCAAGTTTTCCTACTCCGACATCAAGAAAATGACAAGTGGTTTCAAGTACAAGATTGGAGAAGGAGGTTACGGTTCAGTTTATAAAGGAAATCTTCACAGCAAACGTGATGTAGCTGTAAAGCTGTTGGGGAAATCCAATAACGGACAAGACTTCATTAACGAAGTTACAACAATTGGAAGGATTCGCCATGTTAATGTTGTCCAACTGATTGGCTTTTGTGTTGAGAGATCAAAGATAGCTCTTGTGTATGAGTGTATGCCTAATGGATCTCTTGATAAGTATATATTTTCACAAGAAAAAGGAAATTCACCAATTAGTTATGAAAAAATATACAACATTTCTCTTGGAGTGGCTCGTGGAATTGATTACCTACATCGGGGTTGTGAGATGCAGATATTACACTTTGATATCAAACCTCATAACATTCTTCTTGATGAAAATTTTAATCAAAAAATTTCAGATTTTGGACTAGCAAAATTATATCCAGCAAATGGTAGCTCTGTGCCATTAACAGCAGCAAGAGGAACAATGGGATACATGGCTCCTGAGCTATTTTATAGAAATATTGGGAGCATTTCTTATAAAGTTGATGTCTATAGTTTTGGAATGTTATTAATGGAAATAGCAGGCCGAAGAAAGAACTTAAATACTATGGAACATTCTGAACAGACCTACTTTGCTGAATGGGTGTATGGCCAATTTAAAGAGACAATAACCCAAAGCAATGCCCCAAACACGGAAAAGAAGATAGCCCAGAAGATGATTGTGGTAGCTCTAAATTGTATACGGATGAATCCTAGTGATCGTCCCTCAATGAGCAAAGTGATAGAGATGCTTGAAGGTGTAGAGATCTCACAGCTTCCACCATCTGAACCTCTCCTGGCTTGGCAACGGAAGCCAGCAGCTGAAGCTGGTGTTGGTGGATAATTGAAATTCATGAGCCCCTTGAACCTAGTTCTGAAATTCGTCAATTATTTTATGAATCATGAATTGATTTGCCTGTACCAATTCATGATATCAGGATACTTTGATTTGTCTAGATTCACGTACCAATTAGCCAAAACAAGCAAATTGAATATGAAGAAAGAAAATAGTTTTCAAATTTTATTTTTCTTCAACCCTTTTTAATTTTATATAGATTTATACTTAAATTTATACCAGGTTTTTATTTTCCTAAAGAACTATTACTAAAAAAAAAAAATTAAGAAATGAGAAAGGAGATAAGTGAGAGTTTTCATAAAACTAATAAAAGATAACATGACTTATAACATATTTTAATTTACCAATATCCTAACATATCGAAGAAGATTATCCCTAAATGAATCTTATTTTTTTAAGTCATGAATTACGTACTTATTCTCTTACTGTGTACTGAAACGTAACTCAAATATAGTAACTCAAATATAAATTAACTATTCCTTGAATTATTTTTGATTCAACTACTTATTTTAATTTTCAGCTTATATGTAACATGGATATAACACCAATTTACATTTTGTTAAGTCCTACAAATATGAAAGGGGGAAGTTCCAACACCAAATGCATTCTATAAGCTTCATTCATGAATGCTATCAAGAGATATCCAATTCCAATCTAACATGTTTCATTCCAAGGATACTAGCTGCTATCAACATATTACCCTTATATTTTATCAGAGATAAGAGCTTCTTAATAACGAAAACCCAAACTACTATATATGCATAAGATAGATACATCTACTTAATTACCTGGGTTCAAAGATTTCAGACAGTTTCACTGTAGAGCTAAAAGGTTCAAGAGGCATCACAGTTTGTGTGAAGTCGTGTGATTTTTCTAGTGTTAAAAGTATTTCCCCTAATGAATAAGGAAAAGAGGCGTGTGTATATATATATATAGAAAATTCGAGAAGATATGACAAGCTGCAAAGTTTATGGTCAATAGAATATACATTTTTTTTTTTTGCTGCATTTCTTCCCTCATTTTAGGTTTTTTTTTTTATTAGTTAAAAATTATAAAATAATAATAAGCACAGTTAAGTTTTTGAATATAATTTTTTTAAAATCATAAAGTATAAAATAGAAAATAAGGCATAGCAGAGAAAAGAAGACGTGAACTCATGTGAATATCAAGTCAACTTCAAAGAAAGATGCTAATGCTACTATCGGCTTATCAATTTTCCTCTTCTTTTCTAAGACCATCTTTAGTTGTGTAGTTTGGTGTTGCATATCACTATGCAACAAAGAAAATGATATTACCACAAGAGAATGATAAAATGAAAGAGAGAAGAAAGGGTAAATTGTTTGTTTAAGTAATGAGTAATTAAAAAAAAAATGAAATCTATTTATATTTTATAATATAAAAATAAAAAATTTTAAAAAAATATTATAAAATAAATTGATTAGAAATAAAAATATAAAATAATTTATAAAACTCATTTATTTTTTTTAAAGTTGTATAAATAGAGAAAAAATTATATAAATTATATTAAATGATGTATTATCGTAAAACTCATAAAAATAATATAAATAATTAAAATATGAAACCCTTTTAAGTACCATAATTAAAGATGTCCTAAGTGATTCAATTTATTCTTGTATACTTTTTGTTAGACTTGAAAATTTTTGCATATTCATACGTGTTACAACATACAATGCTACTACGAAGAATAAAATAACTTTTATTTTTAAAAAAAATTAAATTATAAAATCGTTACAAATTATTTAAAAATTAAAGTACAATTAAAAATTTTATTATTTTAAAATTTTTTATTATTAAAAATACGTCATAATACAAACCAGAGATGAGTTCGGAAGTCGATTATACATGAGGAAAAGGTTAGGCACCTCACAACATCCATAAAAAATGGTTACCCAAATCAATTATGAAAAATAATAATATGACCCAAAATTATATTTTATTTAGTGTTGAAATAACATTACAATTTTTGATAAAATAACAAGAAAATAAATATGTATGCACGAGTTCTCTAAATAAATCTAGAGTCGTTACATCTTTTGAGACAAATAAACCGTCCTTCTGGATAGTGCTTATCTTCACCTAGGTCGAGTAACACCCATCCTCACCTAGGTCGAATAGTGCAAGCTCAGTCTTATAAAAGACCGAACTACCTTAAGTGAGGAGCTTCAGAACCTTAAAAATCTAATTGCGCCCTAATGTGCATGCATAATAATTACCATTTAAAAATTTTGATATATCAAAATTACATAAGAGAAGTGGCATTAAATAAGAATTACAATTTTTCATTTCTTTTTTCTACACACCCGTAAACTCATTGCTATTTCCTTTTCACACCCCATCTTTTCTATTTAGCTCTTGTATATTTCCTTATCACACCCCTCTCTTCTTTTCTTTCCGTAGCATCCCACGGTTCATTTACCCATCCTTAACTTCATTTTTCTGTTCTCACCCCATCATTTCTTTTTTTGCACCCCCTTCTCACAGAGAAAGATACAGCATGAAGCAACAACCTTGAGATCACAAACCAGAACTTACCCATTGTGATTTTTAGTAGAACAGCAGATTAAATTGAGACAACCCAAGGTTACCACAATTCCTACCATTTAATGGATCAAGTGATCAAACTTAAAGGCAAAGAAATCAACAGTTGGACAATTCAAATCCTTTTTATACTCAAATCATACACATATTCAGGCTATAAATCCTTAACAGCAGAAAATTAGTTTCTTGGATGAGTTAACACAAGTTCAAATGTATAAACAAAACCACAAGCAAAAAAAAAAAATCCAAAAGCATGTCAAGGATTCACTTGAATCTTTCATTAACCACAACCTAGAACCATAACTAGGAACAAGATGAATAAAACATCAAGGCAGCCACCAATATCAATTAAATCAGTTCATAAAGAAAGAGATGAAACCAACATCGGGACATTATTTCACTTTATGCCATCATGCAAAGACTCAATACATGAAGGAGAACTAATTCATCAAAAGAAAGCACAACTCATGATCAAGGGAAAATCATTGTGATTATCGCAAGGACTATTGACAGAAGTGCACTTCTATCAAATAAGAACAAAAAAGATAGGTTCCAGAGAAAAGTTCTAACACTAGCAAGACATATCCATAGATTAGCCATCGGTCAAAATCCATCAAAAGTTCAGCAAGTAAATCACCTATTCTAGAAACGGCTTCAACATCAATCGAAGGCTAACCATGGGTCACAAGGAGAAGGCAAATGATCACCATAATACAGAAGTCTCACCTATAGCCAGACTACAAAAACTTACAATTCAAAGACCAAAGTACCAGATTTCTATTCCTTCCAAACTGACCACTATCACATTTGCAAATGGCAAAATTTAATTAACATCATAGCCGTATTATCAATGAAGAAAGGCAAGAAAAATTCAAGACCCAACTCAACATAGAAGCACCACCAAGAAAGTCTAACCCCTTGTCTACATGAAGTTTATTCAATGCCAAATTTGCAGCAATTTCCCAAACCAAACAGCAGTAAGATAACAAGAATTCCCAAGCAGAAACACATCAGACAGCAAACGTTCACCAAGGTAATCCAAAACACAGGAAACATGCTCCAGCAATTAACACTAAAGAATTTACACCAATAACCATTCAATCAACACATTCACCTTAGTTAAATTTAAAAAGAGACTATCACAGATCTTCTACAACAGATTTGCAGAGTAACCAAGACTCAACCAATTAATTTAAATCACAACAACCCAAAGTAAAATAATCCATTGATTCTCGGTTCACCAATTAGACATAACCAATGAAAATGTGCCAGCCAACATCGTCATGAGAATGAGGCTTGAATGGCTAAGCACAAGGCCCAGAGATCATGCATAAAATCAGCATATGCAAGAATCATAGAAACTCATACATTTCCAACATGTTCTAAACCAAAGAAGATGCACAAACAAGAGGATGCACTAGGAATTTCTTTTTTCTTTTCCAAAAATATTTATTTGCAGAACAGCAATGGCATCCAAGAACTCAGGGATTTAGAACCAAGAATAGAAATAGAGTTGCAAGATTTAATGCCTAGTCAATTGCTTAACAAGTGTGTGCAATATGTCCAATGATGGCAAGGTACAACCATGCAAATGAAAACCAAAGCTACGCAAATGACAATGAAACAAAGCACGCAAGCTCTAAGTCTATTAATCCCAAAATTTCTCTCTTTTTTTTTTTTTGGCAGTAAAGTATCCCTTGGTTAGCTCAATTTGATATGTTATAATCAAAATGCAAAATCAAGACAGAGAAACTACCCTAAGAAAGCAGCTAAAAAGATCTGATGTAAGGCCAAAAATAAACAGCACAGAACTGGATATAACCAAATGGTCTTTGAACTCGAGTTTGGACAGATCGGAGCTTAAAATGATTCAAAATGTAATGCTAATCCAGAATCAAAACTCTAAATGGCTAGAAAGCACGCAAACCTAAGCGGTGAGAACCACAGCAAGCAAACACACAGCAAAGTCATCCAAGAACTCAAAAACAGAAGGCAAGAAAGCTGCAAATAGAAGACGTAATGCCTGATCAAAAAGGTTAATCAATGCAGCTAGGGGATTAGCACCATACAAACCAATTTATTTAGAGAGAAATTAACATGAAATTCCCTAAATAATACAAAAACCTTTGCAAAAATTTTCTGGCATAAGGGAGACGAAAAACAGCCAAAAGGATACCAGAACTTGCGTGCTTAAACTATTTTCCCATTAAAATGCCAAACATGCTCTTACTCAGTAAATGCAGAACCAATCAGGCAATAGATGAGGATTCCAAGCAGAAATGGCAGTTGGAATGAGAACAAGGCAGTGATGAAGTCACAAAGGGTAGGTGGCTATTTGAAAATCAAAATAAAGAACGATAAAGACATTAATAAATCAAAGAACAAAGTTGCAGCCACACATGCAGATCTCCAGCAACAAAGACATTATTTCAAGCAAGTTTTCCGTGCAAATGGCATAAGGAGATGGTGCATTAACAGGCAACGCATCAAACTACAAGCCTCATACTTATGGTATATGGGTGATGCTCTAGAATGCACACAAACAATGAATACGTATAAGCCAATGACCCAAAACAATGATGCAGTAAGAATGAGAAAACCAAAATCACACAAATGATAATAGACTATACCTAATCCCTCAACAGAAAACTTGGGAACCAGCATATATTGACAAACTCAAAAACCTTCAAATTATATCAGATAGATAATCAACAAACCAGAACAAACCTGTTTCCATTCAAAACTTCATTATTGCTTAGAAGGCAGAATGGTGGCGGGCAAACTAACTTCTCACATCACAAGGGAATAAAAAGCAGACAAGGAATTCAAGAGTATCGTAGACAAACTTAAGGACAAACTCAGCATTCAAACCGTATGGAATCCAAACCACAGCTATTACAGAAGGAAAAACTACAAACTCATAATTTCTGAAACCAAAAACCTATCATCATAACATCAGAATAAACAAATTGAAGGCTTAGTTCACAAATTCCTCAAAGTCATACCTGAGAAGTAGAGTTCTGAACTCCCAGAGAACCCGAAATCAAGCCCTCCTTCTTTCAATCGCTCTCTGCCTTCGCTCTCCAATTTCTTGTTTGCTCTCTCGCCCTTTTGTTCTCTGTTCGCGCTCTAGCTTTCTCCGTTCTACCGCTTCGCCATTCTGCTTCACGATCTTTCGATTTTCTTCCCTATTCTCGCTCTCTCCTTCTCCAAAACCCTCTGTTTTCCTTCAATTCTTCTCTATTCTCGCTCTCTAGCTCTCTCTGTTCCCCCGCTCGCGCTCTCTATTCTCTCACGCTCGTTCTCTCCTTCGATTCCTCTCGCTTCTCCCTCAATTCCCTCTTCTTCTCTATATATTTGAGAAATCTTCACGAATTTTTCCTTTGTTCCACGAATTACGTCACCCACTACACCACTCCGTATCTGCAATCTCGGCTTCTGTTCCGCTGCTACTCCCACCTGCCTTCCACTGCCACTGGTTGAGACGGGTTGGTGCGTTTTCCCTCTGCCCCGCCGCTGTTCCCACCTGCCTTCAACTATCTTCACGCCTTTCCCGTTCTTCTCTTTTTCCTTTTTTTTCTTTTTTCTTTTCTTACTTTCTTTTTTCTTCGTTTTTTCTTTTTTTTTAAAACATATATATATATATATATATATATATATATATATATATATATATATATAAAAAGATGAAATAAAATAAAATAAAAATAAGATAAATAAATAAATAAAATAAAATAAAAAATAAAAAAAAATTTGAGATAAAATATAATATCTACCATCCGTGTCAGTTGCGTGCACGTGTGATTGAGATATTATCGACGTGATTTTCCTTGAGCTATGTTGATGTTAAATCAACATCAAAGAAACTAGTATGCTATTGAGGACTTAGTTTTTCTCTGCTTTATTATTATTCTGGTCTTACCTTCTGTCTTCCCCAACTTTAACATCCGCCCCTCTTTTAATATTTTTTTTTAAATGTCAAAAATGCCCTTTAATTGGCATTTACATGGCGCCCTCCCTCCCAACCTTCACACAAAAACCCTAACCCTAACCCTCCCATCCCTTCCCGCCGCATTTCCTCTCATTTCTCATCATTGGATTGCACTCCATTGGAGAATTTTCACACATTCAAGGTATGAGTTATCATTTTTTATGTTTTCCTTCTCATAGTTACTGTTTTGTTAAGTAGAAATTTGAGTGGAAATGGTGGAAAAAGAGAAGGGAAGGTTTCGGCCATGTCACCTTGAAAATGGATCTCCACATCTATTTCAGGTACAAAATGGATCTAGAGATCTATTTTTCACCTGAAATGAATGTGGAGATCTGTTTTTAAGTGAATGGAAATTATGAAAAAATGGAAGGAAAGGTTTCGGCCATGTCACATTGAAAATGGATCTCCACATCCATTTCAAATGCAAAATAGATCTGCAGACCTATTTTGCACCTAAAATGGATGTGGAGATCTATTTTCAACTGAGTATAAGTGGTGGAAAAATTGAAGGGAAGGACCCCCGTTATTGATGATAATGTGTATAATGTGGAGATTCTGGCATGTTATTTATTAGCTATTTGAATGATAATGTGTATAATCACGGTTTTATTTATTTTTTTTTTTTGTATGGTTTAAGTAAGGGCGTTTAAGGGCAATTGATGGATACGTCTAGACAATCTTCGACCGTAGATTAGCACATGAGCATTCCGACCTTGGCCGATTGTTACATCTAATTCATGTGGAGACACGTTGTGGGTCGGACGTTGCTAATCAGAGTCGGAGTGGTCATCATTATAGTCATGGTGCTGGCCCATCTAGGGGTCAACATTATTAGTTAGGATTAACATTGTTTTAGGATTTTGTGTGTATTACTTTCATTTTTGTACTAGTACTTGTAAACTTATCTTGTTTATACAAATGAACTTGCTCTATTTGCTTATTTCATGTGAATTTGCCATTAAATGAAGTAATTATGAACTTGTTAATTTGCTTATTTCCAACCCAAACTGCTACTCACACACACACGCAGACCTATCAAACGGGGGTCCTGTTGCAGTTGGGACCAACAATTAATTTGTTAGGAATTAAATACAATTTATAATATGTTAAGTATATATTACATAGATGAATGAATAATAACGTGTATTGGTACATTACATAGATGAATGAATAGTCTAAACATTAATAACGGGGGTCCTTCCCTTCCATTTTTCCACCATTTCTACTCACTTGAAAACAGATCCATTTCAGGTGCAAAATGGATCTGCAGATCCGTTTTGCATCTAAAATGGATGTGGAGATCCATTTTCAATGTGACATGGCCGAAACCTTCCCTTCCATTTTTTCATAATTTCCACTCACTTAAAAACAGATCTCCACATCCATTTCAGGTGAAAAATGGATCTCTAGATCCATTTTGTACCTGAAATGGATGTGGAGATCCATTTTTAAGGTAACATGGCCGAAACCTTCCCTTCCATTTCTCCACCATTTCCACTCAAATTCCTACTCAACAAAACTGTAACTATGCGAAGGAAAACATAAAAAAGGAGAATCCATACCTTGAATGTGTGAAAATTCTCTAATGGAGTGCAATCCAACGATGAGAAATGAGAGGAAATGCGGTGGGAAGGGATGGGAGGGTTAGGGTTTCGTGTGAAGGTTGGGAGGGAGGGCGCCGTGTAAATGCCAATTAAAGGACATTTTTGGCATTTTAAAAAAAAATTAAAAGGGGGGATGTTAAAGTTGGGGAGGCAGAAGGTAAGACCCTTATTATTCTCAACTTTTCCAACCTTACAATTGAAAAAAATAGTATGTATCAATCATTACGCAGTGTCCTATCATGACCTCTGCCATAGCCAACTTCTAAGTTACATTTTCCTTGCAATTTCTTTATTCATTATAAAAGGGCAAAAAAATTGTTGAAAGCTTCAAATTTTTTACCCCAGAATTTCATATATTTCTGTATTTTTATTCATTAGAAAGGAGGATGCAGAAAGTGATACCATTTAACAATTTTTAGAAGTTATTGGTAGTGTACAATTTGGAAAATGGACCTTTCTTTAAAGCCTTCTCTTTAATGAAAATGAGAATAATATAATCTAATTGTCTGCTATTAATTTTAAGCCAAGTGACATTACTAGAGAAATCAAATAACGAATTTGTATTTCACTCTTGCTTTTGTCCTAACTTGTTGTACATAAAATTTAAGATCTGAAGGAAATAACATAAAACGAGTTACAACCTAAATCTTGAGATACTTAGTTAAAATATAGATCACAATTTTTATTATATATATATATATATATATAGGTTATGTAAAGACAAATATGTATTATAAATATGAGAAAACATGCAGTTTTGTCCACCAAGAATCTTGTACTGCATCAATTCAACTTTCTTATTGATTGAAGATGACCAAGTGGAGGAACCTATGGGATTTCAGCTTCTCTTTCAAGCATCTCAATAACTTTGCTCATTGAGGGACGGTCATCAGGTTTCATTTGTGTACAATTTAAAGCTACCACAATCATTGTTTGGGTTATCTTCTTTTCTTCATCCGTGGCATTGCTTTCATGTATTGTTTCTTGAAATTGGGCATAAACCCAATCAGCAAAGTAAGTCTGCCCTGAATGCTCCATATTGTCCAAATTCTTTCTTCTTCCTACCATTTCCATTAATAGCATTCCATAACTATAAACGTTAGCTTTGTGTGAGATGCCCTCAATGTTTCTATAGAGTAATTCAGGAGCCATGTATCCTATTGTTCCTCTTATTCTCGTTAGAGACACAATGCTATCTTCAATTTGATACAACTTTGCTAACCCGAAGTCTGAAATCTTAGGAGTAAAATTTTCATCAAGAAGAATATTGTGAAGTTTTATATCGAAGTGTAAGATTTTTATATCACAACCTCAATGGAGGTATTCTAGTCCATGAGCTACCCCTAAAGATATTTCATAAATTTTCTCATAACTTATAGATGGATTATTCTCTTCTTTTGACAATACATACCTATCAAGAGAACCATTAAGCATGAATTCATAAATAAGAGCTCTCTTTGTTCTTTCGGCACAAAATCCAATTAATTGCACCACATTGAGATGACGAATTCTTCCAATTGTTGCAACTTCATTTATGAAGTCTTGTCCACTGGTGTTGGACTTTCCAAGTACCTTGACAGCTACATCTTGTTTGCTTCGAAGTGTGCCTTTATAAACCGAACCATAACCTCCGCCTAATTTTTGCTTATACCTTTAGTCATTTTTTTGATGTCAGAGTAAGAGTACTTAATGGGCACCATATTGCTGTGATTTTGGAGGAAATCTTCAATGTCGTCGTATTCAGATAAATGTCTCTTTCTCCATTTACATATCAAGAATGCAAACACAAAAGGCGGCGCAAGGACAAACCTTATAGCAAACAAAATGCCTGTGGAGAAATATTCAGGAAGAAAATTTATTTCTTGTAAATGTTAAATAATTATGTGCCCATCGATGGTGTATTATATAAAGAGGGAAATCATATATGGATATAGAAAAGCAAGCAAAGTTCAGAACGCCAAAGCAAATCCCTGTGGAAGGTACAATAATACATTTGTTTCTGTAAATGGGAACTAAATACAAATTTTTAATATATAAATAGCTAGTCCACATGATTCAAAATGAATGTGTCATATTCATTTGTACAAGTAAAAATAAACTACATTTCCTTATATCTTGATATTGAGTTTTATATTGGTCATATACATGTGGTTTAGTAGTGCTATTCTTCCTAGCATTAAGGTATTGACTTTTTCACTTTTCAAGTTAAAACCCAACCCCTTTCCAATTCACATAAAATATGTTCTCCTCTTGTCTAATGTAATGGGATGAACACATGACTCAGAAACTTATGAAGACAAATGTGAAAACCAAATAAGCATCAATCGCTATAAATCCACTCTAATTTTGCATGATTGTTGTCTTGAGGCACAATAGTCTCATTGGAAGTAATGCTGCCAATTTACCAAATTATAATTAATGATCAATTGAGTACCATAATCTTTCCCCTAAATTTCCTCTTTCATCCTTTTGCAATTTTCGTTCTTATTCACTATCTATGTCCCACTGAGCACATTAACATTGAAACATACATGCACAGAAAGGAAGCAAAAGGTCTTACTCCAAATCATTGGCGAGTCAATTGCTTTAAAACTAGTAAAACCAATTTCAGCTAGTGTCATCCCAACTGCCCCTGTAAAAGGTATAATAACAAAAGAAAAATGCTCAGGAAAATAAGAAGTAAAATATGTAAGATAAAGTTGCTATCTCTTTCCTTCCTCAAGTAAAAAGTAGGCCTTAGATGGTATTGTGACAAAATAATTTTTCTTAGATAGATAGTTGTAAAATGATACTTCTTAGATTTAAATGATAACAAAATGGTTCTTTTATCATAACATAATGGAGAAATTACTTACATGACTTTATGTTTTTACATGAGTTATTACACAATGAAATGCACTATAAATTTTAATAATGTGAATTAATTAGTGAATGTGCACAATATGTCCTCAGTTTATCATTTAAACATATGTGCACTGAAATGAGAGAAAATATGTTGTTCCACTTTGATATTTCATCTTATGCTTTATTTTTTGTGATTGGCTAAAAGAAAATTATAAACAATAAGTGATGTCACTCATTTAGATTAATCTTAAGAAGAGAAATAAAGAATAGAATATCAAATAGACAACTAATTTTCAAGAGAAAGCCAGGGGTCATACCTGTAGTTAGTAGCGGGTAACTTGACGTCCCAAGACCTGTAAAAGATCGAATAATAGTAAAAGGAAAAAGGTAAGGAGAATAACACGAAAATGTAAATTTTTTTCCCAGATAACAAAAGGCATTGGCATATACATAAGTCACTTCTCTTTGAAGAAAACAACTTTAAAAATTTCATCACCATAAACGGATCATTTTGTCAATTTAGATTTTTGAAAACTCACCATTTATAATATAAGAGAACTTTGAAAGCGGAGGACAAAGCATTGTGTTTGTAGTGTTGTCCAAGAAGCATCTTTCCCCCTGTTTTTGCCAGTCAACACAACGATTTGATTGCCATCTCAACTCAATTCCATTGACCATCTCACTCCGGTTTTCGGGATATGAACAATTTTCATTACATGTACTGGGCAACCCCGAAGACCACACATTCACCATCATATCTACGCTGCAATAATCTGCAACTTCTGAAACCTCAGCATACTGAAACAGAACATAAGTATATTTCCTTGTTGAAGAATTGTAGCCAGCAGTACAAGGTTGTGCAATGCCCACCAACGCTGGATTTTTGCAACTCACAAATGTTATTGCATCAGGAGAATAGAAGAAAGTATCGTTTCTCAGTTTATCCAAAAAATCATCTGTAAAATTAGTATAAGATATAGAGTTAGAAGCAATATTAGGGCAGCCATTATTTTCAACTCCAGCACTTACGGATCTAAGGGTGGAAGAATTAGTGGGAGTAATGACGTGTACTTTGTGCCTGCCATAGTATAAGTATAATACTGTTGTGTTGCCCTCACAGACCAGTGAGTAACTTGGATCGTCACAGCTTTCAGATATGTTATATATATTTCCACAAGAATTCATGCGTTCTATGGTAACGCCTGGTGGAGAAAAAAATCTAACATAGTAAATAAGATCAAACAGAAACAAGACCCCATAAAAGAGGGACAAGAATATTATCAAGCAGCTTAACATTGAGAGAGATATGGAACTGAAGCAAGAGTCTACAACAATTTTGGTGGAATGGAAGCACTTTTGGTAAAGCTAAGGGTGCAGAATGTTATGAGATTTTTATGGAGAATCGTATATGAAATTTTAGATTATAGGGTTTCGTATAGAAAACACCTGTTTGACGATCATTACAGCTCCATTTATAAAATGTTGACAAGTTTGGTATTAGGGTTTACATGATGAATTCTCCTTTTTTTTATGGATCATGACTGTTCTTGTGTGTAACAGAAAATATCATCATGGTTACTGCACTTTTTCGTTCTCCTGAAATTATCGGGAACAATTTAGCTAGTTCTTCATAGGTGTGAGTAGATAGTGACTATTGGGCATACTTTATTTATTTATTTATGACATATTTTATTTCTCTTGCTCTATTAGTTTCTTATTCAACTCATTTTGACAACATATTTTTTTATATTTTTATTTTTTTCAAAACCCTATTTTTTAAATGTTATGAAATTTATTTTATCTATATGAGATTGATAATATTATGAACTGAAAGGCAAAAATAATTTTGGAGGATACTGAAATTTAAAAGAAAGGTTTGAAGACTTTTTATCATTGACGAATGATTAACACGCATGACAACGATGGTATGGTATTGATGATTTTATGTTATTTTGGGAAATCCATGCTAGAATCTTGTAACGGCTAGCAGGGTAATGGTCTTGTCGCACCTTGTATGATTCCCGGAGGAGAGGGTTGTCCATAGATGGAGTTTCCTGAAAGGAGATGGCTATTAACGAGATGAAGCATTTACATGGGTGCAACGTTTTTATGGATAAGGACAGTTCTTGTGTGTAACAAAGAAAATATCATCATGGTTGGTGCCAACGTAGAGCTAAAAGGCTTATTAGGCATCACAGTTTTTGTAAAGTCGTGATTTATACTAGTGTGTAACATGTATTTCTAAATGAATATGGAAAAAGAGGCACAAATGCTGAAAATTAGAGAAAAAAGGACAAGCTAGAAACTTTATGGTCAACCTATATATTAGCCATCGGAGTTTTCCCTAATCCGTGTCAATTTCATGCCACATTTTATGTTTCCATTTTTTAATAGTCAAAAATTATAAAATAATGATAAGCACTCTAAAGTTTTTGAATATAATTGTTTTGATGAATTGAAAGAATATAAGATAGAAAATAAGAGATAGAGTAGAATGAAAAATGTACACTTAGGTTTATATCAAGTGAACATCAGAGAAACATGCTAATATGCTACCATTCGCTTATCAATTTTTCCCCGCTTTTCTAAGTCATCCAAATTTTTCTTGTGTACTTTTCAAGTGTTAGACTTGGAAAAATCAATGCATATTCATCTTCACTATGTCAAAATAGTTTTAAATTACGAATAAATTTTATTTTTTACAACACTTCTAAGCGTCGTTTATTTGAACACTTTACTAAATTTGTTATTTTCGACAAGGATCACCGAAGCACTATCTTCGGTAGATAACAATTTTTCTATACATGCTTTTTTTTTTTTTTTTTAATCCTTCGTGTACAATTATAGACAACAAATGTTTATTTAATTGTTGTCTTTGACTAAGCATAGGTAGTGGTTCTACATATAACTATGGTCTAAGATGATTATTTTGCATTTTAACCAGCAGTTTAATAATATTAATGCAGTCTATGCTTTTATTTATATATATATATATATATATATGTACACACACACACACCAATAACACTAAGAATAAAAGTTCATTTGATAGTCTTGAGACCATAGAAGTTCATTAAACTAGACATTTTCTCTACATACATCATAATCATCGTTTTTCCAATATGCTAGTAGAGGTGTACATAGTTTTGTCTATCCTCTTCATGAAATATGGATGACTGATAAATATTTTTTAGTATTTATCTATGTATTCTTATACTTACTTCTAGTATTTTTAATTTGTATTTAATTGTTTAATTAACATCTATTTTTATTATTGAGGCTTGATTAGAATTTATTGTATTTCATATTAATTTTACTATTTTAAGTCTAATTTCACTTGTTAGAAATTTTTAATTTCAAAATTGGACCTAGGAGGCCTCTGGATTTTTGTCCGAGCTTGGGATTGAAGCAATAATTTTTATTAATTTATGAAGCAAGGCGCAAAGGATGTTTTCTCAACTCAAAAAGGGTGAAATAGGCTTTTAGCAACATAAGGAGGGCTATTTTTGTAATTTAAGCTTCATTAATGGCAATTATGTAATTTAGGTTTAATTAATGGCAAACTTATAATTTTCTTGCACTAGACCTAGGTCAAATTCGGTTAGCACTCTCCTTCACCCATTCTTAACCGCCGCTTCACTTCTTCCTCTAGCTTTCTTCATTTTTTCCTTCTCCCATGGTCGCCTCCATGAAAATGGAAGGCTAGGTGTGTCTGTAGTAAACTTGGGACAACTAGAAGGCTGTTGGTTTAATTCTTGAGACCTGTATTGTGTTTATTTTGAATTTAATGATAGTTATGTTTCTCTACTCATTTCTTTCTTTGTGATTGTGTATGATGACTTTTATGCATGATTGTTGGATGGGTTTGTGAGATTTCTAGGCTTGATCACGTTAAGAGTAATTCCCACAGGATAGAACTAGGTTTGGTTGGATAAAAATTTAGAATTTAAATCTTGGATGCTCTAATCTCTTGCTGCGATATTAGTTAAGGTTGGGTTTGGTTCCAATGACCATAACCTATGTGATTGTGTTGTAGGAATTGCAGAACTAGGTACAAGGATACCGGCTTAGTTAGGGTTCAACCATATTAATTAATTAAGTAGGTTAATCTTGAGATTTCAGGATTAATCTAATCAATTAGCATAACTGGAGTTAAATTTATCTTTAGGTCGAGAATAGAATCATCGTTGTCTGATAATTCCCTAAGTTGATTATATTTCCATCATTTATTCCTTTCTATTTTATTGTTTATTGTGTTTATTTACTGTTGAATTACTGAAAATTTCCCATTTTATCCTAATTGACTAAAACGTACTAGTGGTTCTTTGAGAACACGACCTTAGGTTGAAACTTGAACTTGTAATTTTTAATTTGACTGTAACCTATAGTAGCAACGCTATAGGATGCGCATCAATGACCAACAAGAATATTACCAAGCAGCTTAACATTGAGAAAGATATAGAACTGAAGCAGAGTCCACAACAATTTTGGTGGAATGGAGGTACTTTTGGTGAGGCTAGAGTTACAAACGTATTTATAAAATGTTGAAAAGTTTGCCATTTGAAATAAAACGTTTGTGCTCTATTTTTATGATATAGCCTTTTCTTCAGAGTAACAAACAAAATATCATCATGGTAGGTGGTGAATATGATTAAGGCTTTATCAAGTAAATTATTCTCAGAAGTCATGATGGAATTGAATGAAATGTTTCCGTGGCGCATGCTAACTTAGCACTAACTTTGTGTCATGACTTTAGAGCTTCACCGAAGACTGAATTTCCAAGAAAACTCCAATAACCTCACTAAATAGAGAATATATATATATATACACATTTCCCTCCAAAAATTTTCTCCTTTTTGTGTATGTAGTGTATCTGGAATTTGATTCCACGAATCATGATTGTTTTGATCAGAGAGAACATCCTATTCTTGTGCTGCTGTCTCTTAACTATCTAAGCAGAAGCTAGTTCCATTGATGACCACTACTCAGAAACGAGTTGTGGAACACACGGACCTGCCATTCGTTTCCCCTTCTGAATAAAAGGAAAACAACCAGAGAGGTGTGGCTATCATTATGGGCTTGATCTATTCTGTAATCATACAAACCAGACCGTGCTTGAACTGCCATCATCTGTCAAGGTCTTTGCGAAGAGCATTGACTACAAAGCACAGGTCATAACCCTATCAGACCCTCAGAATTGCTTTCCCTAACATGTTACAAAACTTGATTTATCTGAATCTCTTTTTCAGTTCAATGATTACAAAACTTCATTTGTAATATTCAAATGTCCAGGAAAGTCTCATAGAAATGGAGAAAGAATATACTTCACTCCATATGCCACCAACTTCTATCGTCTCGATGAACCTGGCTTCCAAGTTATTGCAATTCCATCTTTTATTATAATCATGAATGCCCCATTACTATCTTGCACCCGAATGAATAGCACTTCACCTGCACCGTATCCTGTATTTTATGAGAACACAGATACTATTAGTCTGAGAACACAATGGAAAATGTAAATTGAAGTAAAGCATATCTGGACTCCAACCAGATTGTGAGGGTATGATATCATCTTCATATTCTGTTCGTTCAATTACAATGTTTTCCTTTCTGTTTTCTCTTTCATCTCTGTTGTAATTTTCACATTTTCCTGTCGCAGGCTTACCAAAAAGAAATAGACTTGTAGATAAAGTTTTATTGTCCATACTTAGTTTGTGATCCAGAGTTAAAATGCCTACTATTGATGTCGAATATTGCGTATATATGTGTGTTTGTGCAGGTAGAATCCTAATCTCACTTCTGCTCTTATTTGTTGGGGGCGGAGTCCTTGGTTTCTATGTGTCAACCTTGGAATGACAGAGTTAAAAAAGGGATCAAACAGATTTTAAAGGACTATGATGCTCTTCAACTAGCAAGATATAAATATGCAGATATTAAGAGAATTACAAATCTGTTCAAGGATGAATTAGGCCAAGGAGCTTATGGAACTGTCTACAAGGGAAGTTATCCAGTAAAATTCAAGTTTCTGTTATGGTCCTTAATAATTTAACAGGAAATGGTGAAGAATTCATTAAAGAAATTGGAACAATGTGTCAAATCTACCATGTCAATGTAGTTCGCTTGGTTGGCAACTGTGCTGATGGATTCAGAAAGGCTTTAGTATATGAATTTTTACCAAATGGTTCGTTACAGAAGTTTATAACTTCAGCGGATGACAAGGATTGCTTTCTTGGTTGGGAAAAGCTTCAACATATTACTCTTGGAATTGTGAAAGGTATTGAGTATCTTCACCAAGTTTGTGACAAAAAAATTCTTCATTTTGACATCAAACCGCTAACATTTTGCTGGACCACAACTTAACAGTAACAATTTTTTATTTCGGCTTAGCAAAGCTTTGTGCTAAGGACCAAAGCATTGTATCAATGACCACTGTTAAAGGGACGAAGGACTACATGGCACCAGAAGTATATTCTAGGAACTTCATAAATGTATTCTATAAAATAGATGTTTATAGTTTTGAAATATTGCTACTTGAAATAGTTGGAGGAAGGAAGATAACAAATGTCATGGGACTACCAGTGAGATTTACTACCCTCAATGGATACATAATCTTCTTGAAAACAATGATGACGTTGAAATCCATATAGAAGGGGAGGGAGATGCTACAATTGCAAAGAAGCTATTAATAGTGGGGCTTTGGTGCATACAGTGGCATCCAGCAAATCGTCCAACCATGAAAACTGTGGTTCAAATGTTGGAGGATGATGGAGGCAACTTAACCATTCCTGCTAATCCTTTTGCCTCTACAACTCCAAATAAACCAACTAGTGCTAGTGTACATCTGAAACAAGAGTTTTCCCTTATCTATGAAATGGAGCGAGTGTCATTATTGTGGAACTCCCTTGTTATTCTAGTCTCTTAAGTCTCTCATAAACAAATATATATAGTTTATATGCAACTTGTCCCTCATTTTTCTCAGCTTTCAAATTATTGATGTAATAACGCTAAAGTCGTTGTAGATTCCTCTTGTAAATCCTCGCAATTTGAAGTTTAAATGGGATGCTTAATATATGCATTCCCAAGTCAATTCATTGAGTGAAGAGTCAATATATATAGAGCAAAGATTCTAACTTCTTCACATTTTCGGATTCGAGCCCAGCCACTCCCTTCCCAGATACTTGAGTTAGTAATTAATCAAAAAGCTCAGTGTCCCTAAACTCTAGGGTATTATATGTAGCCTTAATTAGCAAGTAGGATAATTAAAATTCTGTTGTGCAGGTAACCATATGATAAAATTATAAGGTTCCTTAACAGAAAAAGAAAGAAAAGGAACCACAAAACACGTGATTAACCTATGTGCTAATGAAGAATACACATAATTTCCTTGAACCTTCATTTTTATTGAAGGTTTACTAGTGTGTTGCAAGTATTTCTCTGAATGAATAAGGAAAATAGGCATGAAATGCAGAATAGTTAAGAAAAAATGACAAAGTACACAGCCTATGGTCTCCATATATATTACGAACAGAATTTTCTTCAATTCTTAGGTATATCAATTTTCCTCAACTTTTCTGATTCATTCAACGTTTTATGGTGTACATTTGAGTGTTAGAAAAATTAATCAGTACATATCAATTCTTGTCAAATAGATGAATTTTACTTTATTCAACAATACTCAATAGTGAATACTTAACAAAGAGATGAATTTTCCCGTTGTGGACGGCAAGCCTTGCTCCTGACACAACCCAGTACCCTGGTGTATCTTCTCCTCCTCTGATCATCTCGGTTGTGTCAACAAAACTTCGAAACTCAGGTGTTTTCACCGGTTCTGGCCGGTCAATGGAATAAGAAGTGGAGCCTATAGTTCTTTCACCTGGCTTTGGATGATTCCTCATTTCCATATGGTTGGGAAAACAAGCTAAAATCCCTTTAGGTTTGCTGTGGAATTGATCAAAACGGATCGAACCATCCCATTCAGGTACTTTCTGAAGGGTAGCACCATTAACTTTTGAGAAGCGTAGCCGAAGAAAGAGACACTTGTTTTCCACTTGCAATTGGCATCCAGTGACAATGCAGGCAGGATCTTCTGTTTCAACAGGTGCTGTACAAACATATGAACGGCAATTCCATTTAACTTTTTTATGGAAGTTGCAGTTATTGGATTCACAGGCTAAATAAATGTTTGAGCTGTCTGTAAGTGGGAAAGATTTTGGTAAGGAAGGGAGGTGCTGCAAGTGAATGGTCAAGCAGTTGCTTTCTCTTCCTTGCAACTTGAATCTGAGTCCAGTTACTGGTCTATTGCCCACATCAACCTGCATTGATGTAATAAAAGATCTATTAAAATTTTGTATGGAATACCTTTAGTTAAAACGCAGTATTTTATAGTTCTCCCATATCTAATTTTGGGCAGCATTCTGTAGTACTATTATCCAAGGAGAAGCCAAGACCTTCATTTAGCAGCTACAAATGTTTGGGGCTTTAGGACTTATTTATGGGAGGGTTGAAATTTAGGCTTTGGACTAAAAGGGAAAGGCTGATTCTTATGAATGGACTACCAACATTACGGGAGAGTAGAGAATTTGGATTAATCACAGTTAAATAAAAACACAACCAATGACTTAATACAACATGAGTTTTTAGATGCAGTGAAAAGTGCAAAGTTCTGTAGTAATAAATTCATTCAAAGACTCATATTGTGTCATGTTATTTATATGATGACTATGTCTTTATTTGACTTTGAAAATGGGACGTGTAACGACGGGTATTAAACTATTGGGAATGAAACTCGTGAGGAAAAAGAAGTACGGTGATATATATTTTAGAACTTTTCTTCAATAAAAAATATCTATAATGGAATTATGTGGTAGAATCTAAGTTGGATATGCAAAGGATTTAAGTTGTTGCTAGTTGAATTCATATTCTACATAGAATGCAATTGAAGGATTTTATGCTAGATGTTTTGGTATCATGTCATAAGTATGTATTGATGCTCTTTTCATTCATATGACAAACATGAAAAAAAGAGGTGAAATTCTTCGCCATTTTCAAAGGCTCTGAAAAAATTTCATCTTTCACAAAATGAAGAACAAAGAAAACCAAGATGGATGGATAGCTTACTGGAGCTGTGTTTATGTAAAGCTTACGACCAAATACACCAAATTGTAGCCAGGTATTGTCTTGGTGCCTCAAACGAAAGCTATGGCGTAACTCATTAACAGGAGCCCATTGCTTTCGAAGCTGAAACTCGAAATATTGACAGAGATCCTCAATTGGAGGTTTGTCTGTTTCAGTAGTCATCAGCTGAATCATTAGCTTACTGTTTTGTCAAAACTTGTCTTAGAAATAAACAAGTTAAAATCACTGCTTACCATGAAGATAAAGAGTTAAGGCATGTGATATGAAGCCATTTACAGGGATACTTTTGACAAGAGATGTTAGAGGGAGAAAATGCATTGAAATCACATCTGGTTCCAAGTCTACAGTATCTAGCCACTCTCTATGATTCAGATTTATATCATTGCTTCCTCCCTTTCTACTGTAGGTGACAGCAATAATCTGCCATGGAAAGAGATAGATCAGTTTTTTTTTTTTTTTAAAAAATTATTTAAAGCGAGGTCAAAGAAAAATTCCCACCGCTTACATAGTAGCAACATATATAAAAATTGTAAATAATGAATCCCAAACTTATAAGTGTTATAAATTTTTTTATTATAATATTTTGTGAGTCTTAATTTAATATATATATATATATATATATATTTTTTTTTTTTTTTTCATTTTATGCAACTTTAAGCAATATTTATTTTTAATGATACAACTCCCCATAAGTGTATACATAGGCTCCACCTATAAAAAAAAATTCCCCTGCTTCACCCAACCCCAATTTCTTCCCCACTTGCTAACACTCTTTTTCAGCTCTTCTCTCCTCAATCCATCTTTTTTCTACAAAATTTCACTTTCCACCTCCAATCTGTACAATTGGGACCACAATTTCTGGCTGTACAGCGGTTCTTCAACCAGAGAACCCGTTTTTCTATCTCCCATCCAGCTCATTCCATTAGGTATGTGCAACTCTTAAAAATCTACCACTAAAGATGCTCTAAGTAACTATATTTTGAGATGTATAATTCATGCTTGTCAAATCTCTATCATTTCATATACTCCGGTTCAATTTACACTTTTAGAGATTTAGTTGGGTTTACTCAACTTAAGTTTTTCCTAAATAACTTAGGATATTGAGATTACAGTATAGAATGATAAAGACCAGGGTATATAGTAACATTACTCAATTTGAACTGAAGTTATATAGAAGATATCTTTTGCTAATTTCTATCATATTTATTACTAACACAGATTTCTTGTAATAAGAAACATGTGTTTGCTGATGCAATGTAAAATGAATTGTTGAATAAATTGCACAATGTACCAATCGATCCATCCAACAATTCATGTTTCGAATCAATGAATGTGTTGAATGCATATTTTTTTTTTTTTTCCTTTTTTTGACAGCAAAAAAATTTGAGTTCATGGAATATGGAAAGCAAAGTATGAATTTTCCAAGAAAAATTTCATAAGTACTCTATATGTGAAAGGTTAAAATGTGTAAATAAAGATAGTGGAGATGCAACATACTTCTTCCTTGACTCTGTAAGGTGCGATATTGTTTTCTGTATCTGCAAACCTCATATCAGCTATATCGTTCAAAAGTTTCTGTAAGTTAGTAGGATGAAGGGATGATTGATGCTCTTGTCTCATGTACACCACATTCTTCCCTCCCATGCTCACTGCAACCACAACATGAGTTCCGAACTCCTTTATAAACCTTGCATGGGGAATAAGTAGAAACGATCTTATCAGTGTTAAGCCACATTTTATAGCAGTACAACACTTTCATATCAAATCAAGCTCAAATAAATGCTTAAGAAGAACTTGTATTAAACTTTATTTACTCTACTCAATCAGTCCATTGATAAGAGTTCAAAAAATGAGTAGAAATGGAAATAGTGATGGAAATGGACTACAATATAGTAGCTTAAATAGAGAAATTTTCTGAGATAAATCCTAGTTTTGAAGGGTTTCGCTATAAAGTGTTTATTTACTCAAGTGCTGAACTTAAGAAGAGTATTGATTAAAATTCTCTATTCAATATAACCATTCACATGTTCATGGTGAGTTCTTTTTAGTTCAATGAAACGTTAATTTTAAACTCTGGCTGTTTGCAATCCACCAAAGGAAAGAATTACCAATCCATAGAAACAACGTACATAGTTTCTTATTTAGCCCCAAAAGAGTGTTTATCTCAAATGAAAAACAGAGCAAATTTATTTCATATAAAGATATAAATTCTGCCAAAAGTTCTTACCTTGTGAAAGCCTTCGGGTCCCACGATGATGGAACTGCTTCTTTGACATGATCATGGAGTTGAGCTGCATCATACTCATCTAAAGCAATGATAAACTTCTTGATAAACCACCCATCATAAGCCAGAGACTTAGTGATGGCATGATCTTTAGCTTGGTGACCAGATAACCCAAATGATTTACAGAAATACCCAGATGAAATATTCCTATCCAAACACATATCTATATTGAACTGTTCTGACATCTGACATGAAAATTAAGAAACAACATAAATCAACCACTTTTTGCTGTTACAGTTGTCTCATAGTAACAGGTTCAATGTAATAAAACAAACATACCTGTTGCAGTGTCAGAACATCAGATTGGATTCTCAGAGATTCTCCTCTGAAACATTTTATAGATTTGGGAACATCAGGAACTGTAACTCCTGATATCTGCAGATTACGGCGTTCTTCTTGATTTATTATGATCAAAGGAGAACCAGTCTTGCAAATCTTGAAGTCGATATCTTGGTTGATATCATATCCCAATCCAATTGAGCCAATGGCTAGCTCAGCAGCTTGTAAACGCGAATCCCTTGCTGCCATGTTTTCCCCTTTGGAGGAAAACAGAGAGATGATATAAGAAAAACCAGTTCAGGGACATTCTAGGAAATTTCTTACAAAATTTAAGGAAATTGAGGACCACAAGTTAGTGCTTATTCTTCAATTTCTTTGGGCTGGAGAGCAAGGAAGCTAGACTTCAATTCAGTACACTTTGAATGAATGGTTATTGGCTGGTATAATCCACGTGGGACCTAGGTTTTGGTATCGCTGCAATCTTTAGAAATAAAGTTTTGTATTTCCATATTCGGAGTTCAAACTCACATCCTTTGAATGGAAACTTCTGAGTTGCCTTTCCACCTTTTTAAAAAAGTATCATTTACCAACGACTTACGAAGTCACAGACAACTAAAGGCTGATTTCAGTCATCACCAACTTAGTCGCGCGTGTCAACTTTTCTTTGTCCCACAACTAAGTTGCAAACCAGAATGGGCGCCATCTCTTAAATTGAAATTCACCGCGTCAATGGAGATGCATAATAACTTATTAAGTACGGTAAAGCATAGGAATAAAATTTACGGGTGAACATTTTAGAACCTTCCAAGTCTTTGTTCCAATTAACAACAGGAATAAAATGGTGGCATTTTTAAAGATCAAAAGCTTGTTAGATGCCTTGATAGCCATGCAGTCAAATTTATGTAGCTAATATAAACTTACACCATAAATATAGGCGGCGACCACAATTCTCTGATTTTGCTACTTTGTTTAAAATGGCCCTTTCAATGGTTAATTTGACAATGTTGTTACTTCGACTTCAATATTTAGCCTAGACTGGGCCTTGGATTGTCAATAAATTGTTGGCCCAAATAGGCTCAGGTCGAAAATTATGAATGAGTCCAGTTCAAATATTGGAACGTAGGTGACAGTGAACCAATATTGTGTGAAATAGAGACTAAAATTTGTTACTTTGTCCAAACTTGTACACTCAAAGCTTGTGTCCCCTTATTTTCGCTCTTCTTTTTGTTTTCTGTTAAACCTATGTCGTACTAAATTTAGATTTTCTTTTGTTAATTACACGATGCAATTAATTGTTAACCATCTAATCAACCTTGCACAACCAACGGCATGATGTAGTAAGCCAATTCGAATGGCTGGTGATAAGGCTTAGTTTTTTGATTAGTTGTTGATAAACCTTGTATTTGTTGTATTTGATAAGGATCAGAGTTATCATTATCTCTAACTACTTATCTTTATCTCTCCATTCTTTAATTCTTTTGTAAACTCCTATATATGTATCGTTCCATTATTGATCAATATACTTTTAGCTTCACATTTTATACATCTTCTACATGGTATCAAGAGAGTTCTGCTAAATAGCTTGAATATCCATGGCCCCAACCGATTCCACTTTTTCAGCTTCAACCGATTCGTCCTCCTCTACCGAATCCAATAATCATATTCTTGTTTCACAAAATGAGAATACGACCAATACACTTCTGGTTTTGTTCACCTCATCTCATATTCCTATCAAATTAAACCAAGATAATTGTTCGACTTGGAAAACCCTAATTGATGCCTTGTTTAAAAGCCATGACTTGATGTATTTTGTTGATGGCTCTAAGCCCTCCCCTCCCACTACTATTACCGCTAACAATATCATTGTTCCCCTCCCTTCCCTTGGCTTGGAATAACATTGGTGATCCATGAAAGTCCAATTAATTCTTCTCTTTATGTGGACATTGCGAAATCTTTTCTTGGTAACTAAGACAAGGAAAGGGCATTATTCTTACCTTCTGCCAGATGCCAGGGCAACTGTTTCAGCCCTTGCAAAGTTTTGCAGCATAGACTTGAGGAAAATAATACTAGATTATTTTAGAATTATTTGTAGGAGATAAAATTATTATAAACAAAAAATTAAAAATAATAACAAGTAAGAGAGATATAAAAAATAAAGAAAAATGCCAAAAGTGAATATACACAAATAGGTATTGTCATATAGCCCCACCTTTTTTTAGCAAAGACGTACATATGATGATATTTGTACAGGGACTGTTGCATTGAACTGAGTCTCCACCATGACCCTTTCAAAGAGATTTTCAGTCTGCATTATATGGATACTTGTGCATTCACACAAATCTGTAGGGTCCAAAAGACAGTGAAGGCTCTGTAGATAGAACCAAAATAATACCCTTACCCTTATCATCTTCGAAGTAATCTGGACCATCAATAATAAGCTAAAGAGAAATGAGAGATAACTCGAATATTTCTCAAAGAAGTATCCAAAACTTTACGAAAAATATATTTCGTATGCTGAAATCTTTGGCTATATATCTATATCGTGTCATTTAAGGCTACGCATGTATTATTGGAATAATAAAGTATACCCTAGCTACTTCATCACAGTTTGAGATGGTTAGTCCAAAAATTCAATAGTATTTTCATCATTCAATGATTGGGAATTCATATACCAAGCATCCCATGTGAACATGAAATCTTGAGGAATCTACAAAGAACTTTAGCATTATTGCATAAATAATAATTTGAAAGCTGAGAACAATGATGGACAAGCATTATTGAGCGAATAGAAATACAGGGGAGTTATACTATAAACTCTTAGATCACTCCGTTTCATAGGTTGTATAAATTCATGTATATATACTCTTATTAATTGGCCAAACTAACAGAATAATAATCAATTGAGAAGAACATAAACACTAAATCAAATAAAATCTAATATATATATATATATATATATATATATATATATATATATATATATATATATATATATATAGATATATATATCAATTTATGACTACCTCGATAACAAGAAAATAAAAGAAATAAGGAGGGAGACAATTGAAGCTTCCGTAGTCCCCAATTGCCTTCGTGTCTCCCCATGAAAGCTTTCCTAGTAGGATTAAGATTCCAACTTTTCTAAAATATGTAAGAAAGTAATCATAAGGTTATTCTCCTTAATTGGAAAGATTTTTCTGATCTTAAGATTTTTAGTTATCGCTATATTATAAATTACAATCAACACCAAAATAGGATGCTAGGCTAGGCTATGAACTGTTAAATAAAGATTATAAAGTATTAAAAATTAGACAAGTTGACCAAACTGCTTATTCCTTGTTGATCAAGAATGTTTCTTAAAGAATTAGAAACCATATGCTTGCCATTTTCTTAATGATGTATCATTTTCCTCCTTCTTAGCGCTGAGTTGTCTTCTTTTCATAGGACACATCCCCTCAATTATCTTCTTGCACTCAAGATTTAGGCTCTTTACAAGCTCAAAGCATGTCTCCTTTCTAAGGCGAATCCGGAATCAAAAACCAAAAAATAAAGATTTTGCTAGGAAAATCTTCTTTATCTCTCCTATGATGTCTCTACAAGACAAGAAACATAAAATATAATATATAGTATAATAAACAAGCTCAATAAACACAATTTACCTTCCTAAAACCCCAAAATTAAGTTGTAAAATGTAAGAATATTATGGCATATCATTTCCCACCAATGGTTAGAACCGCAGTCAGTGTGTGAAGTGTCCAACTGTGTCACATGCTTCCGTTTCCCTATAATATAAGACAAAGAAAAGTGGCATAGGATGCTGAAAATGTCAAGAAAATTGACAAGGCTCACACTTTCTTGCTCCCAAATTACTAACATCTAAGTCTCGTCGATATGAATTCAAGTCATAGTAACTTGCTAATGCTTTTGATGTGTCAATTTGCTTGGATACGTTTTTCTGTCTCCCACTTTTCATCGTAAACTTTATGAGTCCAGGAACAGAAAAATCAGTATGTATCAATCCTTATTATCGTGGAGTTTATCTCTTGTCTCACTCTCTTTTATTAGTCAAAAAAAAAAAAGAGTTAAAATATTGGTTTTTTGATTTCTTTAGATAAAATTCGGTTTTTCATATTCCCTTGAACCTTCAATTTTATAGAAGGCTTGTCAGACTTGAGTGTTCTTTCTCCCAATATTAATTGTGTCATCAATTCATAGATAATAATAATAAACAGAAACTATCTATTTCTTTTGTGCAGCTTGAGATGGTTATTCCTAAATTCAATAGAACACTTCTCCTAAATGACTTGAGTTGGGAATTCAATAACTAATAAGCATCTCATATTCGCATGTGAACTTCAAACCAAAAGGGTTTACTAGAGAATCTCCAAAGACTTTGGACGTTATTTTTAACAAGAATTTGAAAGCTGAAAACAATGATATTGGACTGGTAGCATATAAATTATTTCTTTCCAAAGAGTCTAAGAGGCTAGAATTACAAGGGAGTTCTACTAATGACGCTCACTCAATTTCAAAGATAGTGGATAACTCTTTTTTCCGATGTACACCGGCACTAGTTGATTTATCTGGTGTTGTAGAGGCAAAAGGATTAGGAGGAATGGCTAAGTTACCTCCATCACCCTCCAACATTTGAACCACAGCTTTCATGTTTGGACGATTTGCTGGATGCCACTGTATGCACCAAAGTCCCACAATGGATAGCTTCTTAGCAATTGTAGCATCTCCCTCCCCTTCTATATGGATTTCAACGTCATCATTGTTTTCAAGAAGATTATATATCCATTGCGGGTAGTAAATCTCACTGGTAGTTGCTCCTGTGACATTTGTGATCTTCCTTCCTCCAACCATTTCTAGTAGCAACATCCCAAAACTATAAACATCTGATTTATAAGACACGTTTCCAAAATTCCTTGAATATACTTCTGGAGCCATGTAACCTCTAGTCCCCTTGACTGTGGTCATTGATACAATGCTTTGGTCCTTAGCACAAAGCTTGGCTAAACCAAAATCAGAAATTTTTACCATAAAGTTATTGTCCAACAAAATATTATGTGGTTTAATGTCAAAATGAAGAATTTGTTTGTCACAGCCTTGATGAAGATACTCAATTCCTTTTGCAATGCCAAGAGCAATATGTTGAAGTTTTTCCCATCCAAGAAAGTGATCCTTATCGTCTGCTGAAGTTATGAACTTCTGTAATGAACCATTTGGTAAAAATTCATATACTAAAGCCTTTCTGAATCCATCTGCACAGTAACCAACCAAGCGAACTACGTTGACATGGTAGATTTGGCACATAGTTTCCATTTCTTTAATGAATTCTTCACCATTTCCAGTTGAATTGTTGAGAACCTTAACAGCAACCTGAATTTTATTGGATAGTTTCCCCTTGTAGACAGTTCCATATGCTCCTTGGCCTATTTCATCCTTGAACAGATTTGTAATTCTCTTTATATCTGCGTACTTATATCTTGCTGGTTTAAGAGCTTCATAGTCCTCCAAAAACTGTTTGATCCTTTTATAACTCTGTCTCTCTATATTTGAGACATAAAAACCAAGGACTCCGCCCCCAGCAAATATGAGCAGAAGAGAGATTAGGATTGCAACTGCACATATATATGCAATATGAGACATCAATTATAACAATTTTAATTACTCTAATAAAAAGCAAATGAAGAATGGCCAATAAAACTTTACCTACACGCCTATTTTGTATTGGTAATCCTGCAAGATGGAAAATGTGAAAAATAAAACAGAGATGTTAACGAAAAAAAAAATGGAAAACTTAATAAATCAACGAAGATAAAATGTTGATGATATTATACCCTCGCAATCAGGTTGGAGTCCAGATATGCTTTCCTTCAATTTACATTTTCCATTGTTTGCTTCGCACTTTCTGCAATCAGGATGGTTCCAACTCAGACTAATAGTATCTATGTTCTCATAAAATACAGCATGTGGCACTGGTGAAGTGCTATACATTCGGGTGCAAGATAGTAATGGGGCTTCCATGATTCGAGTGTCAGAGGGAAACGCAATAACTTGGATGCCAGCTTCATCAAGACAAGAAAAGTTGCTATATGAAGTTAAGTATCTGCTGTCTGCATTTCTATGATGCTTTCCTGGACATTTGAATACTACAAATGATTGAGATGGATCACTGAACTGAAAAGGAGATTCGGATAAATTAAGTTCTGTAATTTGTTTGGGAAAGCAATTCTGAGGATCTGATACTGTTATGACCTGTGCTTTGTAGTTAATGCTCTTCACAGAGACATTGACGGATGATGGTAGTTGAAGCACAGTCTTGTTAGTATCAGTACAGAATAGATCAAACCCAGATTGATAGCCACACCGCTCTGGTTGTTTGTGTTTTAATCGAAAGGGGAAATGAATGGAAGGTCCATGGGTTCCACATCTCGTTTCTAAGCATTGATCTATGGAGCTAGTTTCTGCTAAGATAGTTATGAAATAGCAGCACAAGAATAGGATGTTCTTTCTGGACCAAAGAACCGTGATTCGAGCTATCAAATTCATGATACACGAGATACACAGAAGAAGATAAAATTTTGGAGATTATCTGTATTTTCTTTTTTCTCTTGTTAGAAAAAACCATTTACATTGGACTCTTCTTGGAAATTCAGTCTTGATGATGCTCTAGAATCATGACAAAAAGTTACAGCTAAGTTAGCAGATGCTTCACGGCAACATTTCAGTCTATTCCATCTTGACTTCTGAAAAGCACCGACTTAAACGTTCGCTTTGCTCGTCTTGGCTTTAGAAAAATCTTTTGGCCTCAGTCGTGTTCACATTGAAAGAGGCTACCCTACCATGTTGATATTTTTCCAAGTGGACATTTAATTTTAAACAGAAAAAAAAAAAGAGATAAAAAATAAGAAAAAATAAATAAATATATATATATATATATATATATATATAAAATAAGTGTACATACAAGACTCTTTTCTTTATTACTCACAAGAATAGATCCATATGCGCCGCGAAAGTACCACTGCCTGCGAGGCAAGGAAAACAGCCAAGTCAAAATCAATTATTCATATTATGTGGGAAGATTTTCAAAACAAAGAAATATTTCTTTTAAGGAGTTATATCTTGGCATCTAAGAATCATATAAAAAGATATTATACATATTTAAAGGATAGAACACAAAAAGTTACTAAAGTTAGTTGATTAAGTCAAAAGACGTAAAGATGATTATAACATCTTTATGAAAGATTATTAATGAAACATTGTGTTGATTCATGAAAATACCAAATAATTAAAAGTTATAACTATTCAAGGAATAGCCATTGGTAGTAAGAAGTTGTGTTGGTTGGTAAAGTCTTTGCATTTGAAAGGTTATATCTCTTTAATGGAGAGTCATGTCACAGAAAAATATATGATCTTCATGAAACAACATAACTTTTCTCTTTATAAAAGAGTTGTATTCATTCGTGAAACATCTCTTTATGTTTATAAATAGATAATTCCCACTAACATTCAAATAATTTTTTCAAAGAAATTTTTCTAGAATCAAGATTCATCAAGTATTTACAAATTCACTTATCTTTACTTTGAATGTGTATAAGATAAACAAACAAACTATTACTTTGTAAAAGTCATTGTTGTCTTAGCTTGAGTTTTGGAAGTGCAGATCATACTCAATGGTTTTTATTGTATACTTTATAAAGTTTCATGACAGTAAAGACGATTGAACCTCTAACCTGTTGAATAATACTCAATTACCTCCCCACTACAGTACGCCTAGTGGCTTAGTATACTCAATCAAGTTTCAATAGAGAGGGGAGGGGAGGTAAAGGCAGGCCAATAGAGCGAATCATAGAATTATGCTTAAATCGGAGGAGACTACGATGCTAAGGGTTTAGGCCCTTTATCTGCATGCTAATGAGGAAAAGGTTCAAATGCCCTGCCCCTCAAAGAACAAACAGTCATCGAAATTGAACTTTAGAGAAAAGTAAGAGAGACGAGATTGGAGAATGAAGAAGAGGATGGGACTGCAATGGCTGGAAGCTACACTTCCTCTGGGAATCACTACAGCAATACTTTGTGTGTTATGGGTTGTTACTGTTTGTTGTTGTTACGCAAGCGTGTGTTCATTTACACATAGTCATGTTTGTGTACGTGTTTAACCTACTCTCTCCATTTCATTTTGATTGTGGTTTAAGTAAAGTTTTTTATTCTACTTTGATTGTCATTTTACAATACCAATCCATTATTAAATGTTCTTTTCTTTTTTAATTTTATCCTTAAAAATTAATTAATACTTGACTTTTGAATACTTAAAAGAGAATAGTAGAAGCATTTATTACAAAAGATAATTTAATAAAATTATATAATTTATTAAATTATTTATTATTTTTTTTAATTTTTACGTCAAAACCCTAAATAACAAGTAAATTGGAACAGAGGGAGTAGTTAGTTTGTGCTAATGATACACACTCATGTTCTTAGTTGTGTGCCTATTAATTAGGGCTGAATAGAATTTAATCAACCAACTGACCGAATTAAAAACAACCGAGATATTTGATTGAAGATTCGAATTATATTATGTTATTAATATTAATATTTTTAGATTTAAAGCCGATGTCATAAGCTGTCCATCCAATTTTAATCTCTTGAGAAGATCTTTTTGCAGTTTAAATTGATCTGTATATACTGGCTAAGTATTCTTACACTATATTCCTTGAATAGTTGTTCTATTGTGGTAACTGCTATGATAAAATTATAATGTAAGGATACTTCATCTGAGAAAAAAAAAAAAGGAAAGGAACAAGAAAACACGTGAGTAGACTACGTGCTGATCAAGAGTGCACACAATTTCCTTGAACCTTCATGTGTATAGAAGGATTACATACGATAATGTTTCAAGTATTCCTTTGAAGCGATGAGGAAAAGAGGTTTTGGGTTCATGTTCTAGAAATGCAATGTGTTAAACTTAGCTGGGGAAGTTTTGCCACTAATATAGTCATATCTAATTCAAATTCAAATTAACCGGTGTCTTATGTGATACTGAATATTGAATACGTTTTATCAAAAGGAAAAGAGGCAGAGAATGCAGAAAGTTCAGGAAGAAATGGCAAGGCATGCACTAACGATGAAGTGAAGATCTAGTCTCATTACCACCCGAAGAATTAAACCATGGTAAAAGGCGAAGCCATGTCGCTAGTTTCCTTTGCAGTTCAAGGGACTTAACTTGTACCAAGTGAGATACCTCTTGGTATACCACCAATATAAGACATCCCACCATTAAGATATAAGCATAGACGGTTTTCAGGTTAACAATGCGGACGGTGAGGAACCTGAAGCTCCAATGCACCTTTAGGGAAGGAAATGAAGTGGTGTATTGCTTGGCCAAAAATGGTCTTAAAAATGACGAGAGACTAGCTATCTTTAATTATGTTCCTGCTTTTCTCAATTTTTTGTTATTAGCTGACTGTAATGGGAGCTATACTCCCAGACTTTATATCTCCAAAGTTTGTACTTGGTTTCGTTTATTTAATGAATTCCCGTTTCAACAAAAAAAAAATAAAAATGCATCGACCATCAAAGTATGATGAGCATGGACAATTAGACTTGAAAACGAGTCTAGTCAAACTCGGGAAGAATGAAATAAAAATGATGAGTCCAAAATGCAACCATGGAGGACCCAATAAGACCAGTCCAAGAACAAGAGGAGATATTTAGACAGAATTTTCTAGTTATGCCTTGGGAATGGTAGAACCTCAATTAACATCAATAAGCTTGCTCAGAGAGATCCACGAGGGTAGATATTTTGGGGAGTATTTAGGACAAAAACACCCATGCAAACAAGTCTACATACCCCATTTCAGTTCTACTCTTGCTCATCCATGAATTGAGAATTATTAATGTGTCACAATTAATAGATAAAAAAGTTGAGGCCTAAGGCATCTCAGCTGCTTCCACGAATATATAAGGAAGAGGTAGAGAATGCACAACGTACTCATTTTATGGTCCCCATTACTAACATTGTTTTCTTTAGAGTGTCAATATCAAGTAAACTCCAAAGAAAGATGTTAATGATAATGATGCCAATTTTCCTCGGTTTTTCTAAACCATCCAACTTTTTATTGTGTAATTTTGTAGTCTTGGAAAAAATAAATCAGTACGTGTTGTTAACGTCGGCAAGTAGTCTTATCTGTTTCCAGCTATAGTCAATGATCTCTATGATACATTATCCTTGCAATTTCTTCATTCTTTATATATGTAGGAAAAAGACAATGTGGACTTTTGTGCACTCATTAACTGCAAATTTGTGTATTGATATAAATCGGCGGGACCAAAGGAAAAGATACCCTTATCGTTATCATCTTCAAAGTCACCGGGGCAATCTAACCACCAGCAATCAGAACCCAAACAACTCAGAAGCAATAAAAACCACATGATTATGAGCATATCTGCTGACATGTAAAAAAACTCTATCCCATCTTTACTTCTGAAATAAACGATTTGCTCCTGAATTGTCCTTAAAAAATCTTAAGCCTTATAAGTCCTATTCACATTGAAAGATGCCAGCTTATCATGAAGATATTTTCTTTGTTACACTGAAGAAACACATGGGCTATGAAGCACGGACACTTCTCTTAACTCTTCATACTAATGCCACATAAGTGTTGAATACGCCTCCAACATGTGTCTAACACTTAACAGATCTGTCAAAAAAAATAAAATTTTGGACACAACACGATACTCCTCTGACATATTTAAAAAGTGTTTTGACACTTCTCGGACATACCTTGAAAGTAATTGTTTTAATTCATTTGAAATTGAAGATATTGTAGTTGTTGAAGTTGCTAATTTATCTCTGAATAAATTAGATATAGAGGTCGTACTTTTTACTAATAAAGAGAAATGAATGGTATTATTATCATTTGTTCGTGTTTTTTTATAGATTAAACTTTATAGCTAATTTTTTACTTGTTTTTGCGTTAGCTTTTATTATATTTATAATACTTGTTATTACTTTATAATACAATGTTATTTATATTATAATTTTTATTACCGTGTCCAGTTGTATACGTGTCTTCAATTTTTATAAAATTACCGTGTCACTGTGTTGGCGTCCTACTGTACCCGTGTCCGTGTCGATGCTTCTTATCACGTGGGTAGCACTTCTTGTGAGTCAGGGTCATCAGCAAGTATGAGAAATTGTAATATATTTGAACGGTAGTATTCTGATATTGAAACCGTTCCCTCTATCACATTACTCTTACCAAAATTTTCTCCCTCAAACTTTGTTAGTGTTGCTTCGCATGATCTCTCTCAATGTTAAGCCACAGATGAGGAAAAGAAGACAGCCCAAAAGATGATTGTGGTAGCTCTAAAATGTATACAGATGAACCCCAGTGACCGTCCCTCAATGAAAAAAGTTATAGAGATGCTTGAAGGAGATGTTGAAATCCCATAGGTTCCTCCACTTGATCATCTTCAATATGTAAGTTGAATTGATGCAGTACAAGATTCTTAATGGAGAAAACTGCATGTTTCCTCCGATTAATAATTATGTATCTATCATCTCATAACATTAAATTCATCATTTCTATTTTAACTTCGCATCTGACCATATTTGCTTCATAAAGGTAGATATAACATTAATTTACAGGGAATTAATTAGAAAACCTCCATTTTTAATTAAATCACTTTTATTTTTAAAATACTCTTTTATAGAACAGCTCTAAAAAGCTATTTAACAAAAAAAAATTTACAAAAAATACTCTAAAAAATCATATGAATCAAAAACGGCTTTTGTGGTATAAATAGTTTTTTAGAGTCGTTTTGTGATTCAAATGGCTCTTTAGAGCTGTTTTTGGATCTTCTTGTTGCTTTCCAAGTGGTACTATCACAGCAAAGTATGCCCCAGAAGATATCTCATTAACCAGAGACTAATGAGCAGAGAGCACATGAACGCGCGCAAGAAATGAGTGATCGGAGAGCTAACTGGGTAAAGAAGAGAGGAACTTGTGATACAATAAATATTGCTTTGGAATATTAATGCAAGTTGATATTTTGAGCTTTGGGTGGGAGAAGTTGTTGTTAACTATAATGGCTGTGGCAAAGAACACTGCTTTTTTCAATTTTAATATATGTCGTACTTGAAGCTTCTGAAGCAAGCAAATCAAGTTTAGCTTTATATGGTGTAAGAAGGAGAAAGTTTAGCAAAAATTGGAGGGGAAAAGGGCCAAACTTTTGTGCTTTGGGTTTTGGATTTTGTGTGACAGGAACACTTGTAAAGCAACAAGAGAGATCTAAAAATGGCTCTTAAAGCAATTTTATGAAAAGGTATTTTGAGAATAGGAGATGGCTTAATTAAAAACGAGGTGTTTTAATTAATTCCATACAATATCCCATGTTTATTACAATATTATCGAGGGATATAAGAAATAAATTCAAGAAAAACATGTTCCAAGTTCATGCGTGCAATCTATCCAATAGAGATTCAATCTAGCACGTTTCTTGCTACTACCCTGAAATATTTTTAACTGAGATGAAGAATACATAACCAAAGTCCCGGCTTATAATTTAATCCGTTTTGAAGAGGCTGACTCCTGTAACTGGTTTTTAAACTTTTCTCTTAGAGCAAAGAAGTGTTCGGTAAAAAAAAAAAAAAAAATTGAATTTTGGAATTATAATTTAAGATTTTTATTTCTTGCGTTAGATATGAATTTTTTTAAAAATAAAATCTCAAAAAATATGTTTTTTAAGATTTTTTAATATAAATTTTATTAAAAAGATCCCGTAAGAAGAAATGGATTTTAATTTCTTAATCTTTTAAGACTATTTTAAAAAATCATGAATATTTTAAACTAAACAAAGCACTATTTAAGGATTTCATGATTCATAAATCACATGATTTATGTTTCTCATGATTATAAATTCTAATATTCAAATATGGATCAGTCTACTAAACACTTGAAAATGTAACAAAATGAACTTTAATTTATTGAAAACTAGCATTTTAGCACATACTCAAGCCATTTGAAGAATCTATCGGCATAATATGCATTGTCGTAACAACAATAATAAAATTATGATGTAAGGTTACATCAACAGAAAAAGAATAAAAGGAATAACAAAACATATGATTAACCTAAGTGCTAATGAAGAGTACACATAATTTTTCCTTGGACCTTCATTTTCATAGATGGTTTACTTATGTGTCACAAGTAATTATCTAAAGGAATAAGGAACAAAGAGGCATAAAATGTAGAAAAGTCAAGAAAAAAAAAATGACAAGATATATTCTTTTTCCCATATATATAATGTGTAGTTTTCAAGTATCAGACTTGAAAAATCAGAGCATACCAATCCGCGTCAATTACGGGTACATGTTATTATCATTAGCGAGTCTTCTCTGCCTCCTGCCATGGCCAATTTCTAAGTCACATTATCCTCGCGATTTCTTTATTCTTTATGGAGGAAAAAGTGTTGATAGCCTGAGATTTTGATATTCCAAAACATCCCAAAATTCACTTTGGGTCAAAGGGTAAGTACATATTTAGTGCAAAGCAAAGGAAACACTTATCTGTAATTGCACTCCATAAATTGTCACTTAAGTTGTACAAATGAGCAGGCATAGTACCACGTATTTGGATTCAAAAGTTTTCACATTTCTATCATTAAAATACTCACACTTCGAATTTTATTTGAACAAATTACTTCAAAATTTGTGTTACCCAAAAAGTAACTTGAACCTTCATTTTCATAGAAGGCTTGTTTATCTTGAGTTTTCATTTATGTCTTGTCCATTTCAACGAATTCATTGCATTATTTTCTATCCTTTTGGAAAAATTGGTATTGATAAATTAATGTCTACGCCGTGTCATTTAAGGCTATGTATTATTGGAGTAATTAAGTCTAACCTACTCATGGTAAAAGAAAAAAGTCTATACTACTTTTCGTTATGTGCTTTCCGAGTATCCTACCGTGCCATTTACGACAACCTGTTGCTGTCATGACCAAGTCTTTTTTACCCATGCATCGTACCATTCTTATTTAAATCTTAATTGAAAGTATTAATTATATTTTGTTACATAGAAATGCATACTTAGGAATTAGGATAGAGAAACTGACAAACAAAACAAAACAAAATTCTTGTGTTCCTTCTAAAGAGTTTATGGAAAAGAGGGAAGAGCAACGGAAGAACCTTGTTCCCTTTTCATTTCCCTTACACATGTCAAGTTCCAACCCAAATCAATATGGCTCAATTGGTCCATCTCATGTTCGATCATACCATGAATTAAAACTTGAAAGCAGCAGCTGAAGCAGTTAGAACAGACTCGGAACGCTTACAGATTCAAGCAGATCCACATGCTCGGAACGCTTTACGCCTTAATGTTTTAAATGTTAAGGATCTAGTCTCGTAGCATTTGTTTGCCCAAACCACAAAGTTATTACCATCATTGAAGGAACAATTCAAAAAATATATAAAGAAGAAGAGCTCGATCAGAATCAGCATGAATTCCATGGACCACCAGTTTTGGAAAGAAATCACCCCTGTTGATCGAGGTGAATTTATCAAAAAATGGTTGCACATAGACCTATAAAAAGAATTATGATTGAACCATGGAGGACCGAATCAGACCAGTCCAAGAAAAAGAGGAGATATATAGACAGATTTTTGCAGACCCAGATATGCTGCAATTCTTGCACTGCAATAATAACCACCAGCAATCAGAACCCAAACAACTCAGAAGCAATAAAAACCACATGATTATCAGCATATCTGCTGATATGTATTGATAACCCATATACGTTTACCAAAATCTTTGTTTCATAAGTTTTGTAGGAGAACTGAATATTGCAGCTCTTGGCAGATATTATGTCATTGATACCAATATACATGGAATGTAACATTTGCGGATTTGAGTTTTAAGTCTCGCTCATCAATTTTTAATCTGCATATTCACTTGTTACATTTCTTTTATTTTTGTATCTCTTTTAATTTTTTATTAATAATTTTATTTATGTAACATAATTAAAATTAAATTGGTACAAAGAAATGTGTAAAAGTGAGTATACAACTACTACTTCCCTAAACGAAAATAGCAATATTACCAAACACTTGACACACAAGTTTGGTAGCAACTTCGATGGAGAAGTCTATGCCAGTCATGGAAAGTGAAGGAAGACTTGGACCAAATTAAAGCCTTGCATAATAATACAACCACCAAATCCTTACCATTGACTTCAAAGTCACTTACGGCAGGCCATCAATATTGACTTTTTATCCCAATTAAGGTCCACCAAAATAATTCAGCACAAGAAAAAGATAGTACATCCACCAAAATTGTTGCAGACTTAGTTCAGGTCCATGAGTCATCACTTCCAACTTTGTTACTGTTGTTTCCTCATATCTCAATGTTAAGCCACCTGATAGACTTTTTGTTCATCCTTCCTGCGTTCATGTTTCTGTATCTTCTTATTATCGATGTTAAAAATCCTGCTCCGCCAGTTATCAAAGAATATAGTGATTCTTGTGGAAACATATATAACTTACCTGAAAGCTGCGGCGATCCCAGTTACTCAGTGTTGTGTGAGGGCAACACAACAGTGCTGTACTTATATTATGGCAGGCACCTCGTGCAGGCCATTACTCCCACTAATTCTTCAACCCTTAAATCCACAAGTGCCGGAGTTGGCAGCAATAGTTGCTTGACCGTTTCTTCTAACTTTATAACATACAACAATTTTGAAGATGATTTTTTGGAGAAGCTCACATACTTAAATGACTACAACCATTATTATCCCGATGCTATAACATTCATCAGTTGTGAAAATCCCATGTTGAAGGGCATTGCAGCCCCTTGTACTGGCTACAATTCTTGGACAAGGAAGTATATTTATGTTCTGCCTCACTCTGCTGAAGTTTGGGAAGTTGCAAACTCTTGCAGCATAGAAATAATGGTTAATGTTTGGTCTTCGGGGCCCACGACATGTAATGAAAATTGTTCATATCCAGAAATTCTAACTGAAGAGTTGAACGGGACTGTACTGAGATGGCAGCCAAATCACTGTGGAGAGTGGCAAAAACATGGGGAAAATTGCAGGTTCCACAACGATTCAAACTTGGTGCTTTGTGCCAAGAAATTTGCTGCTTACCGTTCTAGTGCTACCGAGCGTCCACTATTCTTTGCCGAATACATGCTGAGAGGCAAAAGAGAGCTGGATTCTTACATTGAATTACTTCCACATGGTATGATGTTCATATTTTCCTTTCAGTTTTTTTATTCTTTGTAATTTTTGTTCAAAGCAGTTTAATTAATCTGAAGTTTATTTTGTCCTATTTATTTGTTCATAGTCCTTCCATAGTTTCTGTAAAACTCGAGATTTTTACAATCTTTTTTCATGATTAATGATAGTTATCCGAGAGAGATCAATATTAAAGACAAATTAGAACTCAAGTAGTTGATGCACATATAAGGTAACAGAGAACTTTCTTTAATGGGATTAACACAAATTTTTAGGTCATACTTTTAGCTCTCAAAAAATTTGGACTATTGTTTATGTCGGTAGAAAGAATCTTTAGTATCCCACTACATGATCAAAAACAATTTTGGCATTGTTTTCACATCTGTCAGATGGATTTTATGTAATTTTTCTACTTCATAACAAGGCCAATTAAGATTATATATGGTTTAGCAGTCATAAAATTTTCTCATTTAAACCACCATATTGTAGATGATGTTCGATCAATCAAAATAAAATTCAATCCTCTTTCGTTAAATTGAATTATTCATGTTGCATAAGTAGTCAAGTGTTCAATGAATGGGAGATACTCCAAGAGTGTTTGCGAGTTAATTTTTAGAGTGAAAAGAAAGAAAAAATGCTTATCAACATTCCCCTTGTTTGTGAGTTTTAGTTTAGGTAGTTAAGGATTTTAATTTGATAATTTTTTATAGTTCTCCTAAAATTCTCTTAAAAATTAATTTTATAGTTACCAAAATAAGATAATTTTATGCTTCTAAACAAAAGGAGAATAAATCTCTCATTCTCCTCTCCGCCCATCTCTCCTTTTCCTTAATTCCGTTTCCTTCCTCTCCCTCCAAATTCGCAAACATAGCCTAAGAGAAACTTTGAAGTTTTGTAAGTTATGTGTGCTCTTATATTTTTACTTGTCAGTTACCTGACTATGCTCCACCTGTTATACTTTCAACAGAGCTATTCAAGGCGCTTGTACTTTCCAGTAAGACCTCTGCCTCACCTTCCTATGTGCTTAAATATGATCAACTGTGTTCTTGTCTTCTTTTACTTCTTGTTGCCTCAACATTTTCCTTTTCTTGTACCTTCAACAGGTATTTGTAATGGAATTCTGAGTAAGACTCTGCTTCTCTTTCTATGCATCTTTGATTTTCCTAGTTATATATATATATATACCATCAGCATATTTGTATGACATTTACTAGTGTACGAATATGAAACGAATTTTCTTCCCAAATCTTCTCTACAGGTGTATTATTAGCTATAAAGTTTGTACTTGGGCCACCTTTTGTGTTTGCATTCTTGATATATAAATGGAGAAAGAGACATTCATCTGTGTATGATGCCATCGAAGATTTCCTCCAAAATCACAACAATATGGTGCCCATCAAGTACTCTTTTTCTGACATCAAAAAAATGACTAAAGGTTTCAAGCATAAGTTAGGCGAAGGAGGTTATGGTTCTGTTTATAAAGGCATACTTCAAAGTAAACGTGAAGTAGCTGTCAAGCTACTAGAAGAGGCCAACACCAGTGGACAAGACTTCATAAACGAAGTTGCAACCATTGGAAGGATTCGTCATCTCAATGTGGTACAATTAATTGGATTTTGTGTTGAAAGAACAAAGAGAGCTCTTGTTTATGAATTTATGTCTAATGGCTCTCTTGATAGGTATGTACTTTCTAAAGAAGAGAAGAATATATTTATGAGTTACGAGAAAATCTTTGAAATATCTTTAGGTATTGCTAGTGGAATAGAATACCTGCATCAAGGTTGTGATATAAAAATCTTACATTTTGATATCAAACCTCACAATATTCTTCTTGATGAGAATTTTATTCCAAAAATTTCAGACTTTGGACTAGCAAAGTTGTATCCAGTAGAAGATAGTATTGTTGCTCTAACAAGAATACGAGGAACAAAAGGGTACATGGCTCCTGAAATGTTTTACGGGAACTTAGGACCCATCTCGTTCAAGGCTGACGTTTTTAGTTATGGGATGCTATTAATGGAAATGGCAGGTAGAAGAAAGAACTTTGATTTTGTGGAGCATTCAGGGCAGACTTACTTTGCTGAATGGGTTTATGACCAATTTAAGGAAACAATACAAGAAAGCAGTGCCACAGACGAGGAAAAGAAGACAGCCCAAAAGATGATTGTGGTAGCTCTAAAATGTATACAGATGAACCCCAGTGATCGTCCCTCAATGAACAAAGTCATAGAGATGCTTGAAGGAGATGTTGAAATCCCATAGGTTCCTCCACTTGATCATATTCAATATATAAGTTGAATTGATGCAGTACAAGATTCTTAATGGAGAAAACTGCATGTTTCCTCAGATTAATAATTACGTATCTATCATCTCATACATTAAATTCATTTCTATTTTAACTTCGTATCTGTCCATAGTTGCTTCATAAAGGTAGATATAGTATTAATTTACAGTACTGGGAATTAATTAGAACACCTCCATTTTTTATTAAGTTACTCTTATTTTTAAAATACTCTTTTATAAAACAGCTCTATAAAGTTATTTAACAAAAAAAATTTTACCAAAAAACTCTAAAAAATCATTTGGATCAAAACCCGCTTTTGTGGTCGTTTTCGGATCTTTCTCGTTGCTTTCCAAGTGGTACTATCACAGCAAAGTGGGCCCAAGAAGATACCTCATTAACCAGAGACTAATATGCAAAGAACACATGAACGAGTGATGAGAGAGTTATCTGGGTAAAGAGGAGAGGAACTTGTGATGCAATAAATATTGGTTTGGAATATTAATGGAAGTTTGATATTTTGAGCTTTGGGTGGGAGAAGTTGTTGGCAACTATAATGGCTGTGGCAAAGAATACTGCTTTTTTCAATTTTAATATATGTGGTACTTGAAGCTTCTGAAGCAAGCAAATCAAGTTTAGCTTTATATGGCGTAAGAAGGAGAAAGTTTAGCCAAAATTAGAGGGGAAAAGAGCCAACCTTTTGTGCTTTGGGTTTTGGATTTTGTGTAACAGGAAAACTTGTAAAGCAACAAGAGAGATCTAAAAATAGCTTTCTAAAACCGTTTTATAAAAAGGTATTTTGAGAATAAGAGATGGCTTAATTAAAAACGAGGTGTTTTAATTAATTCCATACAATATCACATGTTTATTATAATGTTATCGAGGGACATAAGAAATAATTCAAGAAAAACATGTTCCAAGTTCATGCGTGCAATCTATTCAATAGAGATTCAATCTAGCATGTTTCTTGCTACTACCCTGAAATATTTTTAATTGAGATGAAGAATACATAACCAAAGTCCCGGCTTATAGTTTAATCCGTTTTGAAGAGGCTGACTCCTGTAACTGGTTTTTAAACTTTTCTCTTAGAGCAAAGGGAACTCTTAGAGAAAGGAGTGTTTGGTAAAAAACAAAAAAATTAATATTTAGAATTATAATTTAGGATTTTTGTTTCTTGTGTTAGATATGAATTTTTTTAAATATAAAATCCCAAAAAACATGTTTTTCAATTTTTTAATATAAATTTTATTAAAAAAATCTCGTGGGAAGAAGCGGGATTTTAATTTCTCAATCTTCTAAGAACATTCTAAAAAAAATCATGAATATTTTAGGTTAACCAAAACACATTTTAAGGATTTCATGATTTATAAATCACATGATTAATGTTTCTCATGATTATTAATCCTAATATGCAAATATTGATCAGTCTACCAAACACTTGAAAATGTAACAAATGAACTTTAATTTATTGAAAACTAGCATCTTAGCACATACTCAAGCCATTTGAAGAATCTATGGGCATAAAATGCATCGTGGTAACAACAATAATAAAATTATGATGTAAGGTTACATCAACAGAAAAAGAAGAAAAGGAACAGCAAAACATATGATTAACCAAGTGCTAATGAAGATTGAAGAGTACACATAATTTTTCCTTGGACCTTCATTTTCATATATGGTTTACTTATGTGTCACAAGTAATTATCTAAAGGAATAAGGAACAGAGAGCCATAAAATGTAGAAAAGTCAAGAAAAAAAAAATGACAGGATATAGACTTTTCCCCATATATATAATGTGTAGTTTTCAAGTATCAGACTTGAAAAATCCGAGCATACCAATCCTTGTCAATTACGGGTACATGTTATTATCATTAGCAAGTCTTCTCTGCCTCCTGCCATAGCCAATTTCTAAGTCACATTATCCTTGTAATTTCTTTATTCTCTATGGAGGAAAAAGTGTTGATAGCCTGAGATTTTGATATTCCAAAACATCACAAAGTTGACTTTTGGTCAAAGGGTAAGTATATATTTAGTGCAATCAAGCAGAGTAAACACTTATCTGTAATTGCACTCCATAAATTGTCACTTAAGTTGTGCAAATGAGCAGGCATAATACCATGTATTTGGATTCAAAAGTTTTCATATTTCTATCATTAAATTACTCACGCTTCGAATTTTATTTGAACAAATTACTTCAAAATTTTTGTTACCCAAAAAGTAACTTGAACCTTCATTTTCATAGAAGGCGTGTTTATCTTGAGTTTTCATTTATGTCTTGTCCATTTCAACGAATTCGTTGCATTATTTTCTATCCTTTTGGAAAAATTGGTATTGATAAGTTAATGTCTATGCCGTGTCATTTAAGGCTATATGTATTATTGGAGTAATTAAGTCTACCCTACTCATGGGTAAAAGAAAAAAAGTCTATGCTACTTTTCGCTGTGTGCTTTCCGAGTATCCTACCGTGCCATTTACGAAAATGCATTACTCACAATTTAACGTACAATTGACTATAAATTTTTAATTTATTTATTATTATATTTAATTATATTAATTATATAATAATAAATAAATCGAACGATTTACAATAAATTATACAGTGTAATCGGATAATTCGAGTTGGCCATTTATGAGAACCTTTTGCTGTCATGACCAGGTCTCTTTTTTTTTTCCATGCATTGTACCATTATTATATAATCTTTCACCCCTGTTGATCGAGGTGAATTTATCAAAAAATGCTTGCACATAATTGAACCATGGGGGACCCAATCAGACCAGTCCAAGAACAAGAGGAGATATATGGACAGATTTTTCCAGACCCAAATGCTTGCACATAGACCCATAAAAAGAATTATGATTGAACCATGGGGGACCCAATTAGAACAGTCCAAGAACAAGAGGAGATATATAGACAGATTTTTCCAGACCCAAATATGCTGCAATTCTTGCATTACAATAGTAATTTCTTAACGACCGAGAAACTCTACTGCAATAGACCCAAATTCTTTTTCTAGCTTTGTCTTGGAAATGATAGAACCTCAATTAACATCAATAAGCTTGCTCAAAGAGATCCACTAGAGTAGATACTTTTGGAAATACCTAGGACAAAAACAACCATGTAACAATTATATATACCCCATTTGAGTTGTACTCTTGCTCATCCATAAATTGAGAATAATTAATGCATCACAAATCAATAAAAATGTTGAGTCGCGCGTAAGGCAATAGTGGGGCCCAAGTCAACTATTTCAGTTGCTTCCACGAATACACAATGAAGAAATGGCAAGGTACACAATTTACGGTCCCCACTACGAACATAGTTTTCTTTGAAGTGTCGATGTCAAGTAAACTTCCAAAAAAGATGTTAATGATAAGGGCATTACTTTAAGCGCCCTGAAGCCAGCCCCCTATTCAATATTTTGTCACTATTTTCCAAAAATGTCCTTGCGTGTTCAATGCATCACCCAACCACCCCGCTGTGCTGAAACATATCTATACATATGTTTTTTTAGCAAAAACGGCTTTATACAGCCGTTTGACGCTTAAAACATCCATTTAATGCCGTCTGAGTCAGTAAATTTCATATGTGTATGATTATTATACAGGGATGAACAACCATAAAATAATTCAAACGGCTTCTCAAAGCCGTTTAATATTTATCACAGATATTTAAGGCCGTTTAAATTAATTTGAGTGTTTTATTCCTTGTAGATAATATAATAAAATGCACATCCTAACACAAAAATAAATATGAGTGTACAACCATGTAAAAAAAAATTACACAAGCATGAAAAAAACAGGTGCAGACAAATCAAAACATCTCTACATAGTCGTTTCACCTTCCCAACATCTATCCAGAACCGTTTGCTTTTTTTTTTGGCCGTGACACACAATTAAACCGCTCTTGATAGATGTTGAAAAGGTGAAACGACTATATAGAGATGTTTTAATTTGTCTGTACTTATTTTTTTTATGCTTGTACAATTTTTTTTTTATGTAGTTATACACTCATATTTATTTTTGTGTTAGGATGTGCATTTTGTTATATTATCTGTAAAGAATAAAACACTCAAATTAATTGAAACGGCCTTAAACAGCCGTGATAAATTTTAAACGGCCTTGAGAAGCCGTTTAAATTATTTTACGGTTGTTCACCTCTGTATAATAATCATACACATCCGAATCACTGGCTCAGACGGCTTTAAATGGATGTTTTAAGCGTCAAACGGCTGTATAAAGCCATTTTTGCTAAAAATCATCTATATAGATATGTTTCAGCAAAAGGGGGTGGCTGGGTGATGCATTGAACACGCAGGGACATTTTTGAAAGATGGTGGCAAAATGTTGGATGGGGGTGGTTTCAGTAAAGTTGGGGGCCGCTTAAAGTAATGCCCTAATGATAATGGTATCAATGTCCTTCCATTTTTCTAAACAATCCAACTTTTTACTGTATAATTCTGTAGTCTTGGAAAAATTTAAATCAGTACGGGTTATTTCCGTAGCCAAGTCTTATCTCAACAAGCAAAATATGTGATGTGACCTCTTATTAAAAGCCACGTATTATTGGAGGAATCAAGTGTATCCTACTCATGGCTTAAAAAAAATAAATAAATGAATGATCGATGATTTGAAAGATATGCGATCTTATCATGAAGATATTTTCTTTGTTACTCTGAAGAAACACGTGGGTACCACTGCATGTGAGTTAGGGTCATCAGGGAGGAATTGTAATATATTTGAATGGTAGTATTCTGATACTGAACCGTTCCCTTTATCACATTACTCTTACCAGAATATCCTCCCTCAAACTTTGTTAGTGTTGCTTCGCATGATCTCTCTCAATGTTAAGCCAATTGATATTCATCTTCTTCGTCCTCCTTGCCCTATTGACGTTGTATCTTAATATAGTGTGGAGAATAGCTGTACACCAATTCCAAGGATTGAGTTTCTCTTTTGGAAATACCTTTGGCTCATGTGAAGCTGCGGTGATCCCGGCTACAAAGTGGTGTGAGGGCAACAAAACAGTACTGCACTTATATTATGGCAGGCACAAAGTGCAGGCTATTACAGCTATTAACTCTTCCACCCTTAGATCCATAAGTGCCGGCGTTGACAACAATAACTGCTCAGTAATTGCTGCCAACTCTGTATCTTACAGCAATTTCACAGATGAATTTTTGGGGAAACTAAGATACAACAACGATCCCCTCTATCAATCTCACAATACAATAATGTTCATGAGTTGCCAAAATCCTGTGATGACAGACATTGCAGCAACTTGTCCTGCTGACTATCAGTCTTCAACAAGGAATTATACTTATGTTCAGTCAATTGATAGGGTTTCGGAAGTTGGATATCCATGCAGCAGACTTAATCGTCAATGTGTCATTGTCGGGGCCTATAATATGTAATAAAAGCTGTTCATATCCACATCCAGAGATTTGGACTGAGGAGGTGAAGGGAATTGAGCTTAGATGGCAACCAAATCAATGTGGAGTGTGGCAAAAACAAGGGGACGGATGCAGCTTCGACAAGGCTACAAATATGGTGGTTTGTTGGGGTGAATTTTTTGCTTTTTTAATGGGTGAGTTCGCAAAAATTTATGTGGAAAAAAAAATTGTCCATACATGTTTTGGCAATTGTTTGCTTCAAAGAGAAGGGACGCATCTCTTCTGGGTTTCTCTCTTTTCTGTTGACTTATTGTTCAAACCATGTTTGATTAATTTAACATTCATTTTTTACAAAAAATGAATAGTTCTTATTCCAAACATTTCGTACGAAGTCGTTTTTTTAATGAAATAGTAACTACATTATGTAAACACGATAGAGTTTATTTTTACTTGTGAATTTAAAATTTTATTTGATCAAAGATATTTTCATCCTAGGAAGAAAAGAGATGGGAACTTTGTATTTTTGTACCATATATGAGTTCTTCAATTTTTAATCTTTTTTCTTGTCATTTACCTCACCTTGATTCTTTTGTTTTATCTTTTACAGAGGTTTCGTGGGCTACAAGAATGAGTAAGATCTCTTGCTTCCTTTCTTTGCATGTAGATATGTTTCATGTTAATGTGTCTAACAGGGGAACATTTTGAATTTTCCATAAATTACATAATTTTATTGCATATGCATACATTAATGCGCTTCAACTTCTTTCTCTTTTGATTTAGGACAAAGGAATTAGAAAGACATTATGAAAAATAAATAAATAAATGAAAGAGCATACTCTAATATTATTTATGAGATAAACCAAATTTAAATCTACATCATTAAGTTTGGTCTAAGTGGTTACGAATTTAAGTTTTATATAAAAAGTTTGAGCTTTAATTCTATTTATGTAACCCAAAAAAAAAATTTAAGTCCTACTCTAAAAAGAAATATACAGATAAAAATAAATGAACAGAATTAAAAAAACAAAAACAAAAACAAAAAGACAACCTTAAAATTAACTGTGTGTAATATTTTAAAACTCAATGCTTTGCTTGTCTTTGTTTTATCAATTGCAAGTCTCTGCATTTAAATTTAAATCAGCATCCAAGCTAGCTAGCAATGACAAATTTCTAGTCATTTTTTTTATGTCTTAGTGACTTTATTATCGTCTTTTCTTATATAATTGTTTTCTTCCAGACAAAATCAAAGACAATATATATGTTATAGAAATTAAAGCAAAAGATATACAGTGAGAAATTAATAGCAACAATACATATCTCATTAATTTTTTGAAACCTATTCACCTTCTTGAATACTTGTATACGACCAATGTTTAAACTCAAGATGTCAGAAAATTTAGTTTATTTTGACTTATGCAAATGAATATAACACGTCTTCTCCAATCGTGTGCACAGTCATGTTGATAGCTATAAAGTTTCTACTTGGGCTGCTTTTTATCATTCCATTCTTCTTCTTCATATATAAATGGAGAAAGAGACAATTATCAAGGTATGATCCCATTCAAGATTTCCTCCAAAATCATAACAATTTGGCGCCCATCAAGTACTCTTACTCTGACATCAAAAAAATAACCAAAGGTTTCAAGCACAAGTTAGGTGAAGGAGGTTATAGTTTTATTTATAAAGGCACACTTCGAAGCAAACGTGATGTAGCTGTCAAGGTATTGACGAAGTCCAACACCAGTGGACAAGACTTCATAAATGAAGTTGCAACCATTGGAAGCATTCGTCATCGCAATATTGTACAATTAATTGGATTTTGTGCTGAAAGAACAAGGAGAGCTCTTGTTTATGAATTTATGCTTAATGGGTCTCTTGATGGATATATACTTTCACAAGAAGAGAAGAATATTGCTATAACCTATGAGAAAATCTATGAAATTTCTCTAGGGGTGGCTCATGGAATGGAATACCTCCATCAAGGTTGTGATATGAAAATCCTACACTTTGATATAAAGCCTCACAGCATTCTTCTAGATGAGAATTTTATTCTAAAAGTTTCAGACTTTAAACTAGTTAAGTTATATCAAACAAAAGATAGCACTGTATCTTTAACAGACATTAGAGGAACTACGGGATACATCGCTCCTGAATTGTTCTATAGAAACATTGGGGGCATCTCACACAAAACTGATGTCTATAGCTATGGGATGTTACTAATGGAAATGGCAGGTAGAAAAAAGAACTTAGATGTTGTGGAGAATTCTGGGCAGACCTACTTTGCTGAGTGGGTTTATGGCCAATTTCGGGAAACAATACAAGAAAGTAATGCCACAGCTGAGGAAAAGAAGATAGCCAATAAGATGATTTTGATAGCTCTAAATTGTATACAGATGAAGCCTAGTGACCATCCCTCAATGAGCGAAGTTATAAAGATGCTTGAAGGTGTTGAAGTCCTTGATGTCCCTCCATCTGAACCTCTTCTACCTTGGCAACAAAGAATAACAGATGAAGTTGGTGCCGGAGACAATTCAAATTCATGAACCCTAGATATTTCTCCACCTAAACTATGTCTGAATCTTCAATTGGTGAAGATGTTGGATTGATGCAGTATATCTTACTTCAAGGACATTAAAAAAGATAATGCACGTTTTCTTAAATTTGCGGTATGTATCTTTTATCTCTTAATGTAAGATTCTTCATTTATATTTTAACATCAGTCAACTGCTCTGTAAGGTAGATATAGCTCAGTCTCATGATCAGAAGGTGAATAAAAATCATAGACGATCACCCTAGTTTTGAACCACTATGTTCCTAATTAAGGGATAAGTTTCCAGTGAGTTCTATAGACCACCACTATGTTCCTCCAACGTTTGAACAGCAGTTAGTCTGTGAAGTTTACTAGAGTGTCACAAATTAGCCACAACTTCAAAAACTGTCTTTCATCCCAAACTTTTGAAAAAATTACCATATCACCCAATTCGTCCATAAACTTAAAATTCCACCCCTAAAATCATTTGCCAAACTACAAAATCACTCCTAAACTAACAAATTAAATTTTTGCCCTTGTAACCTTAAAATAACACCCAGGACCCTTTTGCCCTATCAAAATGTACATCCCTCCACACCCTTTTATACCAAAAACTTACACAATGTCAAACCAAGTGCAAGAGATACTTGAAATAAAAAAAGAACCAATTTTATAAGCCCTATAGTAGTATATTCTATATGGCAAAATTATTTTTCTTGTATATAGATGTCTAAAGTTATCACCACTGGCAAATGATCTAAAATACTCACCACTAATTCATATTTAATATCTTATAATAACCAAAATATTCAAAATCAATGAATTGATACTTCACTCAATAGAAAAAATAACCAGATTACATTAATTGGTAATGAATAAATAACAAGAAGCTAATAAAAGAATGTCCTTTCTATTTTCTCAATGAAATGAAGTGCATATAATCTTCTTTCTATTAAAGCTTCTGTCGCTAGAAATTTATCTTTGCTGTAACTTTGAAAACGTTCAGTTATATGCTACTGCCTCCCCTAGTGATCTGGCATTGTGATTCCTAAGCTTCTTTCTTAGGGAAAGAATTTGAGCTAACCTGCATAACAAATGAACAAACAGATTTTCTATCATTTCTCGCAACTTTTGTAATCAATAAGAAATTGCCACAAAATTATTCACAAAGAAATAAATAGAAACAATTAAGGACCTAGAGTTGCTCCATTCCCTCACCTTGTGAGAGCCTGTTCATTTGTCCACTCATTATTGTACATTGGCTCAAGTTCACCAGTATCCACATTCACCCTCGAAACTGGTTTCTTTAGTAGTCCCTCTGCTACGTTGACAAGATTCTTCAAATTGTCTTCAGTAGAAATATCTAAAGAAGACTCGGATTCCCTTAACTTATCATCCTACATTACATAAAACCATTGATATACGTCAAATTTTTTAACATTTTTAATTTTAATTAGATGTATCAGAGATTTTTTGACCAAATAATCTATCGTTTTATCTTTTGCACATTTTAAGATGTATATATACCTGAATTCGAAGGTAATTGTTCTCAGATTCATGGGCTTGGAAAAAATTGGAGAGATGAATATCAACCATGTCTGCTCCAGATTGCATGAAAACGTCTATAATAGGATTGGAATCACCATCTGTCAGCCATCCTAAAGCACCCCACTTAGCTACTTTGGGTGCATCATGTTTTCCCTCTTCTTTTGGTGATCCAGTTCCTAAGGATATAACCATGAATTTGCTATAGTCAATTGGCTTCACGGAAACACCTTGATTTCTCTGGATCACATCTTTGACGACCTCACCAATAGCTATCAATGCCTAAAATAGATTAATAAAACATAATTATATCCAAATAGTTGAGAAAATATTTTTCACATTACTCGTATTATTTTACTCGAAAGCTTAAGTTATTAGGTAAAAATCAATCAACTATTCTATATTTAACATGCCTACGAGATTTCGTAAGCTTAAATTGAAATATGCAGCCATAAAGTTTACTTGATTTTACCGGATTATTGGCAGCAATAGAACCATCAATCAGATTAAAATGCTCCAATGGCGTCTTTCTTTTGATCTGGTGGGCTGGAAAAAATGTTGGAGCAGCTGATGTTCCTATACATAGATCTGAGAGCAATACATCCCAACTGGGATCTCTTTTGACCTACATATATAGTAAACCAGCTCATATTTCAGCAAGATTAAAATTTCAAAACCCAACAAAATCATCATCTTTTGATCAGCATATTTGGATCATAACATCATCAATTTCATTCTTATTTAAAGGAGTGATGAACTAGCTATCCCCCATTGTGTCACCTTGGCTAAATCAAAAACAACATTAGTTAAATATATTCGTGAATACCTTAAAGCTTGAAAATATCGTAGGTTGAAGCCTCCTGACGTCAAAAGTTGGAACTACAACATTAGTTACGGTTTGGTGCAGCCGTGTATCTCCCAACTTTTCCATTAATATCCGATGCAAGTATTTACCATCATATTTGGGTCCCGAGAAAAATCTCAGAGCATTTTTGAGACATCTTAATGGAAAGCTGAGTAAAAGAAAATAAGATATTTCTTAAAACAAAATAAAACGAGAAACACACATGGAAAATCAAGTTAGGACAGCAAAATTAAGGCAGAATTCGTGCACAATCTAGGTTTGCTGCAGCTGAAAAAAGCACAGTTGCTAAATTAGCATAACATAAGCTATTAAATAAGTCAATCAATATACTGTTCAATCTATTTAATAGTTCATATTGCCTAACATTAATGACTACATATTTTCTAACTGCAGCAACTCCACTCTCTTGTGTGTGCATTAGATGATGCTTTCATGGGAATTGAAGAATGACGGATACCTATCTCGAGGGAATATCTTAGGGGAATGTTCAAGATAGAAGTCCTTGATTTCACTGGCAACGAACAAAGGGCGATTGTTTTCATTTGGGGCAGTTAGCATCGCAGTCACAAGCCCACCAGTGCTCGTCCCAGCAATCACATCAAAGTAATCCGCTATTCTTGCATCATCACCATCTAGCCTCTGCATCATGCAAAATTGTTCAATTTGCATATAATTTTTTTTAATTTAGTTGAAATTAAAACTTTGCATTATTAGAAATCAAAATATGAAAAATAATGAACATAAAAAAAAAAAGGAAAAATTTATAGGCATATAACCTACCTGAAGTTCAGACTCTAAGAAGCCAATAATAGTTCCAGGGATGATCCCTCTAACTCCACCCCCATCAATGCTAAGAATAGTGATTAGGTTCTCACAATCAGATGGGGAAATTTGCAAGGACGAGCAAGGTTTCAAAGTTTGCTTGCTATATTGGCAATGACTGCGTTGTAGTTGTGGCATTTGTGAACAAACACAGAAGGAAGTGACTGATTTAGACCTCACTTGCAATGGCGATTTCCATCGGATACCACAATTCAAAGCCATGGAGGTTATGGTTAGCCCTTGCATTTAATCAAATGATAGATGATAGAATAGAGAAAGCTTGATTAAATATTGAAGACAAAGTGGATAGAAAGAGACATGAATATATATACATATATATATATATGATGGTAACTTGCATATTGCAATATGCATGATTATGGACAAAAAAGACAGCGAAGAATGGATTCATGCACCAAATGTTTGACGGCACAGCAACCTATTTTGAACACTGATAATGAATTTTTTTATGAATATTATCATTACAAGAAAGGATATCTTCTATATATGTTAAAACTTTTGTCAAGAAAAATATATAAATATTACTAAAAGATTTTTTTAATATATATATTCAGAAGAGGAGCCTAATAAGTGAAATTGCCTCCCTAGATTTTTACTCCCACTTGGTCCTAATGAAATTTGAATATATATATATATATATATATATATATATATATATATATATATATATATATATATATATATATATATATATATATATTAAAAACATTTTTCTTTTCTTAAAGAATCAGGAATTTATTGGCTCGGAAAATAACAAAAAGGAACAAACAAGAGATCTCAACATTACAAAAAATGGAAAAGTATCATTAGAATATTAAAATAGCGGACGAGTAAAAACAAAATTGACGAGAAAACAACATTAACGACGACTTTGATTTAATCAATGCGTAGAGAAATAGTATACATGGAACATGACAAGAAGCTACTTAAGGGAAGACTTGGGAGACAAGAGTATTAAAATGGCGAGTTCGCACTTTGATTACACTTTCTTTCTTTTTTTTCATTCTGCAATTTTTTATTTTTTAACTTTTTTATTTATAATTTTATCCTTAAAAAAATAAATAATAAATAAATAAATAAATAAATAAATATAAAAAATAAGTGTTCACAAGTGAATACAACAAGCATTTCCCATATATTTAAGCACCACTCTCTTACTTCAAACATCCCTCGCACTCAAAGAACTATACTTCCACTAATAATATAAGAAAAAATGTATTTTACTCTTTTACATTATCATTAATTTTAAAAAAATTATATTTTAAATTAAATATAATAAATTTTTATATTTTAAGTTAAGAATAAAAATAAATTTATTAAAATATTTTTATATATACAAAAAATCTACTTTTATTCTTAATTTAAAATTTAATATTTATTTTATACAATTTGAAACATGAGATTATTTTTTTTTAATAAACGAGTGTGACAAAATAAAATGAGAATTTTTTAATAATATAATAATCAATAATATAGTGTTTGGTAGCAAGTTTTGAAGGAAAGACAAAGGAGGAATGGGTTCAACAGCACGTTCTCTTGTTAGTTCAAACCTCAATCAACAGAGTTTGTGTTGAATGAGAGTGAGAGCAAAGGTGCGAGTTTAAAAATTTTAGGCACATAAACCGCACTTACTCGTTTACGAGCTGTTTATAAGTTTAAGAATTATATATATATATATATATATATATATATATATATATATATATATATATATATATATATATATATATATATTAAGCTTCTGAAATAAGAGGATTCAAGTTGTGAATTTTTCTTTTTTTATTTTAACAAAAATATTAAAGGGTAAAACAAATTTTTACTCTTTACTATAATATAGTATAATTTGACCATATTATAATTTAGTAAAGTTGAAAATGGTGTCAATCACAACCTATAAAAAGCAAGGAAATAGATTATGTGAGATGTTTTGAACCCATTCAAATGTTTAAGTGGATGATTCAATTAAAAATTGAGAATGAGAATAAAACATACACCTATTCAATTGCTAACCTGGAGGAGGAAAAGGACTCGAACTCGAGTACCCGCTGCCATTTTTAGGTTGAAAGAAGAATGAAACCGTAAACCAAGGGATCCTATATGTAGTTCGATAGCAACATTCCTGCAAGAGGACAAATGAAGGTGTATTTTCATGACCCAAAGTCAAGCTCCATATAGCAACCAATTTTGAACTTTCAAATACTAAAATACTTTTTTTTTGGTGTAATTAATAAAATATATCCACAAACTAATACCTGTCTATAGATAAGGCTGATAGCTAGCAAATCAATTTGAATTCAACCAATCAAATTTACAATATATATATTTTATATGATTTATATAATATTTGTCTATAAAATTAAATTTTCAAATTTTTTTTATTGAGACGCATTGACTTAATTTAATTTAAACCGAGAAATCAAAGGAAGCCTGTGGGTACAAACCGGTGCAATGAATCCAACCCGACTTTATCTCAACTTAGGGAAACTCATGGGCCCAACATAGAGCAGTGTAAGGCCCAATTTAGTGGAAAACTCTAAATTTTCACAACTAAATTTGTAGGGTACGCCTGGCCCTTGCTTTAGTGCGAGGCCGAGGAGACGCGTGAGAACCCCAGTAGCAAGCTACTGTATTGGGCCCTTCCCTATAAAAAATTAATTTAATATCATGTGGACCAATAGCCCACGTATCAGATATTAAACTGATAAGAACAGATACTACACTTGATCTTAGCCAAAAGGCCGAGAAAGGTTTGAGTCTTCTCTTCCTCTCCCACTTCCTTTTATAGCTTCCCTTTCTCTCCGCTTGCGCCGTTAAATGATGTGGGACTTTTATACATCTCACTAACAATTTTAAGTTAGAGTTGGTGTAAGGGATTATACTTCTCGCCTTCGCCCTCACCCTCGCCTTTGTCTTTGTCTGTTTTCTTCTCTTACTTTTTGAAGGAAAGCTACATCCTTAATTTGAGAGAAAATAATACTATGAGATATTAAAATTTACTTTACTTTAAAACTATCAAACAGTACAAATGGAAGAAAGTAAAAGTTATTCTTTTTCTTTCATTTTTCTTTTCTTTTTACCGTATTAAATGGACCCTTAAATTTCCCTTCATGCATTGACTCTTTTCATGTGTGTGAGAGAGAGTTAATCCAAACACATGTTTCAATCAATTAAGTTCATGCCTCATGCTTAAAGATACATGCTTCTATCCTAATGCCTTGTCCTAATCTACATGAGCAAAGAAGTTGTTAAATTAATGGATTAATTAGTTTGGGTATCCTAATCAAACCTAACATGTTCATTTGTGCTAAGGCCTTAACCTCGTTTTTCTCGCTTTATAAATATCATTTGAATAAGAGTAAAAAATGAACTAGAGATGATAGATATTGACTTACACCTCAGAAATAAATAAAGGAATAGATAGATGTGGATGCCCATGACTATTCTTTTAAGTTAATTATATGATAACAACCAAACCATTAACACGAGAAAAAGTTAGCAATTAACAACAAAGAGAACAGTTGAGACATGAGTTGAGTATTCTACTACAACTTCTCTTCTTCTTCCTCTTAACCAGCACAGGCAAGCTTCATGCTTGAGTTTCCCACATATGCTTTCTATGTCTTCCTTCCTGGAACATTCCACCATTAGAATATTCAAGCTTTAAGGAATGCATGTCTCTAGCATCTTCCTGCAAATTAATGCTTTCATATGTGACAGATGATAGTGACTGAACTTTAAGCGTTGTGGGCATCTTTTAATCAACAAAATGAATTAAAAAAAAAATGTTAGTACACACTTCTTTTTTATTAGTTATTTGTAAGAATAAAATTATAAACATAAAATTAAAGAAGATATAGAAAAAAAAATATTAAATAAATAAATAAATATATATATATATATATATATATATATATATATATATATATATATATATATATATATATATATATATATATATATATATATATAAATAGATGTACAAATAATATGATTAAAAAAATGAGGGAAGTGTTTAGAAAGAATATGGTAAGTTTGGTAGATTGATTAATTAACCTTATAATATTATTGTTCTTTGCAGTCTTAAAAGTAAACCTAAAAAATTAGACACAACCACATGCATGAACTTGTTAGAATAAGCACGACGTGAACACAACTCAATTTAGCTTGTCACTCATTTTAGCCATGTGTGAAACTACAAGTCAAGATTTTAAAAACCTAAAATTTCTACTTGGGTAGATCCTTCTTTAGCATTGTTATGATGCTACTTACATAGTGTGGACAAAGGAGACTCAGTAGAAAAAGCCTTATCATCTTGTCATTTTATTTGATTCATAATTGATTAATCGATATCTAATATGATACTGAATATATAAAAGTGAGAGTGAGACAACAACCAACTTGAGATGTGAGTTGAGATTAAAAAAAGTGTCTCAATTCATAGCTATGCTACTTAAAATGGTAAAGTTGATAATTTCGTTATATGTTATATAAAATTATTTATAATTTTTTTAATAATTTAAATTTTTAAATTGAATTAATTTTTAATATAATATCAAAACTTTTTTAACATCATGGTCAAAAAATTAAATTTTTACCACCACTTTCTTAATAAATCAACATTAATATTTTAACATGTGGTAAAGATAAACTTATATTTCAACAATTCTTAAAAAAGTTGTATTATAACTTCAACATTTTAAGCTTATGACATTAATGTAGAACACTTAAGTGTTAATTCACTATTATTGTACCAAGGTTTGAATTATGATGAGCTTTAGAAATTGGAATATCATTTTGGTATCACTAAGTTACGTATGCAATATTAATTAGTCCTTGGTTGGACAAGTGGAATTGTTTTCATAGTTTGTTAGCACTGTTTTCCCCGTCACTCCTCCCCTGCTTTCGAGGGATGTTTTTATTTCAATAACATCTTGATTTTTGGCCATTGACGTATGCTGCAGTGGCAGAAGAGATGATTTGAGAATTTTAAATTACTAGGGTTTAAGTTTCAACCTAAAATATAAATGTCAAATACAAAGGTTTTGGTGAGACGTCCAAATCAATGCTGATTATAGTTTTGGTTATAAAAATAAAATAAAATTTTAGGATTAATTAGGAGAGTTCAAAATTGGTTTATATTAAAGTTTTGACTATACCTTTAAAATCACTTACCAAGAAAAGGTATTAGCAAAAAAGAATTGACTCTTAAACTCATACAAACAAAATATTTTGACGTTTACAAACTGACAAGATGCAGAGAAAGTAATTTAGTATGATAGTATAATTTTAAAATTAAAGTTTTAACACTCATATATTTCAAAATAAAAATTAATCTCTTTTTTAAACATTTAAATTAATATTTAAAAAACATATTAAAATATGAATTTTGTTCTTGTACACTAAATTAATCTTTGTTAAAATGAATATATATTATATTTTTATAATTTATATTTAAGAAATCGACTACTATAGACTAAAATTTTTATTTGGAATAATAAAAAAACAATAATTGATTTAAAAGTGAATCTTCAAGGTTTTAAACTTGATTGCCTTTTAAATGGAAGGTCTTGAATTCGACCAACTTGCCACTGAACAATCAATCACCTTGTCAATTCAATACACATTAATTACTTGAAGGATAATGGAAAGGAACATTTCTGAAAGGTCAAAAAGGCCTTAGTTCTATGAACTTGGACTTTTTAAAAGCCAGAGAGACACTTGGCTCCAGAATGAACTAAAAGGGAAAATTGATAAAGTATGATGAGGAAATTGGAGATTATACTCCTTACCCCTTACATGTTTCCAAGTTTATCACAATATAATATTGTCAGAACTATTAGTTTACAAAATTCTTTGGTACTTTTCAAACTTCACATGCCCATGAATTCAAGGTAACTCCTTATTTTTTATAACAAATGCAAATGGAAAATATTGAGGCAAATTGACCAGGAAAAAAAATACAACCAAAAAGATTCATAAAATGAGTACTTTTTAATAAAATATTTAGACAGAAGACAGTTTCTATCAAATTATTATTTAACAAATTGAAAAGGTAAACATGCCAAATGGACAAGAAATAAGCTATAAGTAATATATTATTAATTAAATTCATCTATCTCTTTTACCATCAAAAAGAAAATCATCTATCTTTTTCAATTTCCTCATCAACCACAAAATTATCCCTCATTTACACAAAAAGATTATATATATATTAGACAAGCAAATACCATGTTCTCATTATATTATTTGGTGTTATTTCCATTTGGAGGGCTATTAGCTAGGGAATGAGGGCAGACACTGCAAATTTCTCAACTAATTAGACAATAATATACTCAAACTGAAAGATCAAGAGAGGGACATTTGCAATTAATCACAATAATAAATTGGGAGCAAAAGTATATATAATTAATTTATTCTTGTATGATTGTACCTACTAGTTGCCGCATATATAGCTTTTTTATAAAAAAAAAATCAAAAATAATAAAATACTACTTAGATGGTAAATAAACTATGTTTGATTATTGAAAGGTTCTATTTTGATTAGTTCAAAAAAACTTATATTAATAATAAGATAATTATAATTACTTTACTCTCTAAATATTATTATTTTTATTTCTAAAGTGGGATGAGAATACTCGAACATAAAAAAATAAATAAATAAAACACTGAATTTGTCAACCTAAATGCAAGTTAACTTGAAAACATAAATGTATACTTCAGCCATGATATCATGATAGTACAATCATACATTATATTAACATAAGATAGTAAATTATGAACATTGAAGTTATTATTTGACATCTAAGAAAGGTTAAAAGCAGGAAATTTCCATACCATTAAACCACTGAAATAACCCCAAGAGTTCAAAAGTGACATATATATAATCCATTAGCAAAATCATTAAACTATTCCACCATAAGGTGTATCTAGACACCATGTACGTCTAAAGTCTTCATAAGGCAATTAAAATAAGGAAGGGCCACTTTAGAAGAGTTTACATCTTTTTTCCCACTATGTTTTGTTTCATTTTTACTTTTTATTAATTAAAAAAATTATTCTTAATATTTTAATAATACTTAATAACATTATTCTAAATTTTTATAATCAATAAAAAGTAAATTAAGATAGTTAATAGGACGATAAGTGAAATAAAATATGTAGATCCACTTTGAAATGCCCATATAATAAAATCAAGACCTGTCATGACCTATTAGTGGTAAGTCATTCGGACAAATGAGTAGGCACTTGTTGGAGCAATGTTTTCTTCTTTCCTAGTCATTAGAGACTTAGAATCCTAAATTATCACACAACTACTTTGAATTTTTAAATTAAATTAAATTTTAGTTGAATATTCTAGAATTTCAATGTAAAGTAGTTAAATATTATCAAGTGGTATATAGATATTGTGAAATAACAAATATATTTATGTATCAATAGTATATAGGTCTAATGACTTTATTTTACATAAATTAAGGTGTTTTATGTAAATGTTATATTTTTTATTATTTAAATAAAGGTCTTGAGTTTAAACCTTAGATAGAATTTAATAGAAAAATTTTATTATATTTATAATTTTACTTAATTTAAATTTGGGTTAATCACAAATATTTTTTTTAAAAAAACTTTGCAATTATTTAATGTAATATAGCATCACCAATTGTGTTTAACAGCTCAAGTCTCATAAATCTCTCTTATCATTAAGTATGTTACTGAATATTGACTGGAATCTTGATCAGCAGCACTAAGTAGTCGACCAAGACTTCTAAAAAATTATATATTTTGAAACGGTGGCTTAGTTTAGATATCCTATTTTGAAAAGGTGGCTCCTAGAAAATTAGGCATGTGCAAATATTGTAAAGAAATTTTTTTTTTTATAATTTTTTTTATTAAATTTTAATACAACTGTATTTTTAAAACCTCAAATTTATGATTAAATTAGAATAATTATGTGCTAATTGATTTTAGTGCTTAGTAATATTTTAAGTATCTCATTAACATGTCTTATTCAATAATATAAAATAAATTATCTTTAAATACTATCATTAATTTAATAAAAATATACATTACTTTGGGTTCCATTCATCTTAGTAATCATTTTTTTAAAACTTATAAGTGGAGTGATAATATGTATGTGGTTTGAAAATCATAAAGGAACAATTTTATTCACATATCATTCAATATTAAAATTTTTGTTCTATCAAAAGAAAAATATAATTTTCTTACTAAACAATTAATACTTTTTACTAAAATAATAGTATTTCCTTCCTACCAAATCTTTTCCTATTTTAGATTTTTTTTTTCTAAAACAATTACATTTGCTTCAATAAAAATTATTTTTTATATTTATATTTATTTAATTAAATGTAATTTATTTATTTTATCTGTTTAGCTCAACAGAGTGATTCCTTACCAAACTAAACTGCTTATGGTGTAATCGTGCAGATAAAGAAACAACAAAAAGAAAATAATAAAAGAAACCAAACTCGGCAAGCAATGCAAGAATTTCAAAGCTAACTTAATCCAATAATAATTTATTTTTAATGAATAATCAAATAACTTAATCTATTTTCAAACCTCATAGTAATCAAACTGATCATTAATTGTTCAAGCCTTGCACGTCTTAACCACCCAATTAATAAGAATTTATAAATAAAATATTTTACACAGTGTGGAGAATTGAGACTTAATTACATAAATATTGTTCATTAATTCACATATTGCTTCTGGGACATGATAAAACAAATATAAAAATAAAAAAATATTTCTATACAAATTATTCATGTGTTAGAAACATTGCTCGAACAAAATTTGTCGCTAGAAATATTAATTTGTGTGGGACTTACCATTATTATTATTATTATTATTGTTTCACCTTACAACTATATTTGATTTTAAGAAAATACTAAGAGATTTTGATCTGGTCATGTAACATTACTTCATGTATAAGGTTCATATTTAATTATTAAAAATACATTAAATATATTCTCTAATATTTTCATTTTAAAAAAATTCTCTAATACACAGTAATGGTATTTTTTGGGGTTGTCATTTTTTTAATACTTGATTTAAGTCACACACTCCCCTTAGAGAGGGTAGCTTAAGTAATACTTATTTTTAAAAAAACATTAAAATATTTTAAAATTTAATCTGATTTATCTATTAATTGACATCGTATTAGTCTGAAGCTTTTCGTTAGGATTTATTTAGTGATTTTGGTGTTATTGGATATTTTTAAAAATTAAGTTATCAAATATATGACAAAAAGTACATTTTTAAAAAAAATAAAATCCAAATAAGAAATCGTGCCAAGTTCTATTTTTTCAAAGTTATTTTATAGCATATCTTTTTATTTCGTGTTATTTTTATTTTATAAAAAACTTTTATTAATGCCCCAAAAAATTATCTATTATTTATTAAGTAATTTAATTCTTAACATCTTTATAATGATATTCTATACCAAAAAAGAAAATAACTTCAATGTCCTGCCAAAAAAATCCCTCATCATGAAAGCAGCGATATTATATTTTTTATGAGACTTGTATTACCTTATATTATATATCATATATTATACCTATACAACAAAAAATTAGTATTAGCATTATACTTATAAAAAAATTAGTATTAGCATTATACTTATAAAAAAATTAGCATTAGCATTATACTTAAAAAAAAAAATAGCATTATAAATTGAGTTAACACTACACCAGTTTTCCTCGTCCGTAACAGCTCAACAATAGTGTTATAGGTGATTGGTGGTCATTATCTCCTTCCTTCGTTTACACTCCACAGTTTGCCTCTTTCTGAATCCTCTCTGCGATTTCCCTTTCATGACTTTTAAGTCTCTTCCCTTCTCTTACCGAATCATCTTTCGTAGAAATCCAAGACAGTAGAGTCTCCAATAATCTCCCAAAAACTCTCGCTTCCCAAAGTCTCACCCTTTTCCCACCTAGAAATGCTGGAATTCAAAAACATCAAGAAGAAAATGTGGATGTTCGCTCTCTGATCGGCCCCTGCAAATCTCCCAACCTTGTCTTCTTGCGTAATGGAAGTTATGTCCATTCCTGCAAACACCATCAACAAAATAAACAAAATAGCTGGTTCCCTAAATTTCCCTCTCCAAAAGCTCTCTTTCTGGTTCGCCCCCACTTCTCGCCCACCTGGTTCTCGCTTTCTGTTTCTGAAGTAGCTTCGATTAGAGCCTTAAAGCTATGGTTTTCTGCTCCTATAACTCCAATTTTTCATCTGGGTCTGAAATTTCTACGCTGCTGAATCCGAATTCGGAGACCCTTTATGCTGCAAATGGGGTTTTGCGAGATGGGTCTCCATCGTCGCAATCGTTGGTTTTGGATGGTGAAAAGGGGGAGCTGGTGAAGTCTCCGGCAAAAATTGGGAAGAAAGAAGTGTCCAAGGAAAAAGCTTTGGCTGCTTTGAAGAGCCATAGTGAAGCAGAGAGGAGGAGAAGGGAGAGAATCAATGGCCATCTTGATACCCTTCGTCGTCTTGTGCCCTGCACAGAAAAGGTATGTTTTTCCTCAACTAAGATTCATTATAAACATTAATTTGAATTACTATGACATTAATCAGTATATAAATCTTCTAATGACCTTTATAATTTCATCTAGATATATTATGTAATTGCTTTAGCATGATCCTCACTATGTTCTGACAAGATTATGACCAATATGGATTTACTGAAATAGCATTTGTATAGTTTGTAAGTTATATCATTAGAAACACTTCAGGTGTATGTCAAAAGGCAAATACCAAGTTGGTGATAAGAAAAGTTGAGAAAGCATTAAATTGAAAGTGAGTGACGCAAAGCTGAGAATAGAAGAGTTTTGCTTGCTATATTATTCAGCTCCTTGAAATAATAGAAAATCATATGATAAGCTTGTCGGTTAGGGGAGAGCGGATGACAGATTATAAAGATTCTTGTTTTTTAATTCAGTTTTCAAGCCTCGTGCACATTTTTCTTTAAATAAATTCCATGCTGACTGGGCTCCAAGATTCCTTTTTTTTTGGTTGCTAAGACATGATTCTATTTTAAGAATTCTGAAAATTGTGTCTCATTCCAAAGAATGTGTATTGCCCTTCAACATGGTATGATGGCTTTGTTTATGTCATTTTTGAAAGAAAATTGGAGCTCAAAGCCTGTATCAAGCTGTAGGCACTCATCCTTCTCTATTTGAAACAAACAATTGAAATTAAATTAGGGGTTTTAAAATGAACCATTGGTGTCCTTAAATGGACAACTTGACAAGGGAGTTGCTAAAGTCAACTCCTATTTGTATCAGTTTGTGTAATTTAGAATTCATCAATTATGACAGGCAGTTTTATATATTATAACTCGTGGTGATTCTTTTTTGGGTTATTTAAACCTTCTATTATCCCAAACTAGAAATCTTTTATTATTTATCAATATCTTAAATATACACCAAGTGTTTCCCTTTTTAATTCCCTTCTAATAATTGGCTGAATTCTTATGATCCTGAATGAGTGAGATTTTGGGTGTACGCTTACTGCTCAATTCATTTGCCCAAGCTTGCTTGCTCAATGCTTAATGGGTGTTTGTTGATTTAGTTCCAGAAAATGCGGTTGATTACGTACCCTTGTCATGTGGCTTGAATATTTTTTTCCGGATATAGTCAAATAAACTAATTAAAAACACTGAACACTCTTTGACGTCAATTTTAACAGGATTTTTCAATATGATGGTCATTATCTTCTTAGTTAAGAAATTATGAAGTCTCTTTACTGCAATTTAGATTAAGATATCTGCTAAAAAGTCTTACAGTTTATGTGGACCATATATGTTGGCAAGTAGTTATTATCTGATGAAGACTTGCTGCTGACGGAATAATGCCAGCTGTTTTATGGGTGCAATTGACTGAATTCATTTGATAAGTTTGGTATGTGGTTTGCATGTTTTGTTTCTGTTTGTCGGCTAACTGATAAGGGTGAGGAGAAGGAAGGCAATTATATATTGAAGTTTCGAGCATTAGGTAACTGAATTTGGTTAGACCTTAATTTTCTTTTCCATGTGTTGTCTTATTCTTCTTTGTCTCATGGTATAATTGACTGTGTCAAAAGCTTGATCTCACCAACAGGCATTGGTCCTAGTAGTAAAAAGTTAGGGCCGCTTAAATATGTTGGCCCAAATTCAAATCCATATGTATACCGAAAACATCTTCGGGAGAGCTCCAATCCCTGTTTGGGTCTTTCACTTAGCTTGAGCCAAATTAGTTGTGAGTTAAGGACTTGGTATAGGTTCATGCCTCAGTAGTCAAAACCTCAACCAAGAAAAGCTTGATCTCAATTGTGGAATTGATTATTTGCTGTCATGGAGTTTTTAATTTGATAGAAGTCATCACTCTTCAAGTATTAAGCAGCTTAAGTAGTTGCCATGTCTGGCTTCTGTTTAAAACTTTAAATAAGAAATGAATGCTGAATGAGGCACAAGTAATTTATTAGGATTATCTCCTCTATTCTTTAGAAAATGGTTTGACTTTGTTTTGGTGGCTTAATTGTTCTATAGATGGATAAAGCCACATTACTTGCTGAAGTAATCAGTCAAGTGAAGGAACTGAAGAAGAATGCAATGGAAGCAAGCAAAGGTTTTCTAATCCCAATGGACGTTGATGAAGTAAAAGTCGAACCGTACAAAGATGCAGGAGATGGATCATTGTCTTATATGGCATCTGTCTGCTGCGATTACCGGCCGGAGCTTCTATCTGATCTAAGACAAGCTCTTGATGCTCTTCCACTACAATTGGTGAGGGCAGAAATATCAACTCTGGGAGGCAGAGTGAAGAACGTGTTCGTTTTCAGTTGCTGCAAAAGGGAGAATGTTCATGTCGAATCATGCCAGCTTCTTGCAGATACTGTTCACAAGGCATTAAGTTCTGTGCTGGACAACGCTGCTAGATCACTGGAATACTCTCTGAGAATGTCATTTCCAAACAAACGCCGACGGCTTTGTTTCGTGGAAACGTCTGCTTCTGCTTCATGCAACATAGATCTTCTTGTTCATGCTGATGATGGCAGCCTTCTGTTGTGATGTGTATATATATATATACACACACGATGTTTCTGGCCTTGAAGGATCCTGATATCATGTTGAAGGGTTCTGCATTTGCTCGTATGATCTGTTGATTTGATCTCTCTGGTTGTGTAAGTGTTTGTATGTAAATGTAATGCAATTAAATGCAATGGTTGTGTGTAAGACCTCCATTGAATGTTGGGTTTGTTTTATCTTGGACTCGAAATGGAGTCAGAATAATCCTGTTGATCTTGAGACTCAACAGCTATTGGGAGAATCTCTTGTATCATAATAATTACAAGCATAGTTCTGTTTATGTAATGGAGATTGCCTGAATATTATATGACTTAGGAACTGCTTCATGTATTTTAAGCTTCTCAACCTCCTTTAAATTTAAGACCATCATGCATATTACTTTAGTACCGTAATAGTTTATGAAGATGCAATGAATCATTGTATCAAATAACTGAGAAATTACTACTGTACTGCAATAACTGTAACACATTCAAATCTAAAATCTTATTATATCAACAATGAAATATCAATGATATCAACTAGATGCTCTCTCGTAATAGTTTCAAAATAGACATATGTTCTTAACAAGTTAAGAAAGAAGATGCGTTAAAGATGGACTAAGAAGTTGCTCCTACGATTTCAACGTCAAAGTGGTTGAAATGCCACAAATTGAATGCACACTTGTACATGTCAAGGTTATGACCCAACTAGAGTAATGGAGCGTAACATGCTCATTTAGTGGTAACATGGTCGGTAGGACAGACATTTTATATGGTAGCTTGGTAGGTCGAACACATTTTCTACTTACATGTATAGATCACTATATGTGTTACTGGTTTTTATTAGTTTTTTTTTTATCAATTAATCAACACACCAAGCAAATTTAGACCCAATTTGATTTAGCGCCTGTTTGTTTGGATTGGATTGATTTTTATTAACATTCTTTTAGTTTTAATTTTAAAAAAAAATACTTTATATAAAAATTTACTGCTTAATTAACCTTTTTAAAAAAAAAAAAAAAGAAAAGCATTTTCAAAAACTAAAATTTTGTCTATAAGTGCACTTAAATTTCTCCATGATCCAAAATTTGTTAGACCTTTACATCAAACCATTTCTTTCAAATTTAATTAGCCATTTGGTCCATGCAAATTAAGGGGAGATGGGCAGTTGAAAACCTTAAATGCTTGTGGGCGAAAACTCAAATAATAGAAGGTCGACATATCAATGAATGGACTTATCATTTATTGCAGTATCATACAAAATAATTCTTTGTTAAAATTGTCCTTGAGATATTTCAATAGCTAAAATTGGTAAATAAATAGTATACAAAGAGCGTTGTTAAGAGGGCAATATATATTTTTTGGATATAAAATAATTCTTAGATATGCATATCAATTGAAGAATTGATTTAAGTCATTTAACCTAAAAATTTATATAATTTTATATCATTTAATAACATAATTTAAAATGCACTTTATATTTATGAGTAAGTTAAGCAGAATAAGCGCAGAAAGTATAATTTTTATCTCTAACTTTGACAAGAAATTCATCTCTGGTTCTTCTTCGTGTCTTCACCCAATGTCAAGAAAAAATGGCTTTCACAGGGAATCATGAATATGAGAGTTTTTTTTTTTTTAATTAAACTATTTTCAGACAAAATACCAATATTTTGATTAAGCCATGCAAGTTTATTATCTATAATTATAAAAATACTCATGTTGTTGTTGTTGTTATTATTATGTTATGTGATAATCAACAAATTAAGCCCCATTATTGGAAATGGAATAATCACATTATGGATAATCATAACTAGTTGACGTGTGCTTCCATCATTATATGGTTAGCAAGCTCTATTAAATGTGCATTGCATAATAATTTAATACTAAATCTCAAAATAGTTATATGTCTTAGTTGTGAATGTGATGATCCCATCACAAAGTTTGTAGATGTTTTAAGTTATATGTCTTTTCCAGATTAACTCCTAAATTATTTTTTAAATGTCATTTTAGCTTTTATTTTTTGGATAGTTTTTAGTTATATGTCTTTTCTGGACTAACTCCTGAATTATTAATGTCATTTTAGTTTTTAATCTATTAGACTAAGGGAGTTCAATATCATTTTCAACACAAAAATTTTAAAATATTAAGTTAATAAGTATTTTTTATTTATAAATCTTTCGTATATCTTATAATTTTTGTAATATAAAATTTCTTTAATTATATTCTAATTTACAATTGTATGTCTAATATTTTATTTTTTAAAAATTATTTTCTAGAGAAATAAATCATTTAAGTGTTAATTTCTTATACTTATGAAGAAGAATAATAAATACTTGTAAAAAAAAAAATGTATGAAAAATGATAACACACAAATAAGTATACACATGAATAGCACCACTCAATTCAGTAGGAGAGTGATTATTTGAGAACTGAAATAACAGAAAAAAGAAAAAAGAAATCAAAGACTGAAGTGACGTTGAAAAAACAACTTTTCTATTTCTTATATATACTGAAACTTCTGGATGATAAAGAAGAATGGGCCCATTTCCAGCTACATATAGTTGATTAGTTGAACTGATCAATCAAGAGATATAATAAATACTTGTCGCAGAGAGAAGTGGAGGTGCTCAGATTCTGTGCACCATGAATTCCTCCATAGCTCTGGAGAGAGAAGTAGAGGAACTGAGAGAGTATTATGAGAGTGGAAAAACAAAGGAGGCATCTTGGAGAGAAACTCAGCTTAGAGGGTTGCGTAGTTTCCTGCAAGAAAAGGAGGAAGAAATCTTCAAAGCCCTCGAGAAAGATTTACGCAAACATCACATTGAGGCTTTCAGAGATGAGGTGTGTGTTGTCTTCTGATGTGTGTGTGTATATGTATATATGTCAGAAGAGAATGTTGTGTTCTTTGCTTATGGATTCTTGTGTTGTTTGTAGGTGGGAACGTTGATAAAGTCCTTAAACTTGGCATTGAGTTCTTTGAAACAATGGATGTCAGGCAAGAAGGTAAGATCTGGGCAGCTATTTTTGAAGAAAATACGAATTTTTTACCGGCAAGAGAAATAGTGTAGTCAATATAATTGTTGATATATTACACACTGAGTTGCTGGATGATGTAGAGTCTATCTCTGCACTCATGTCAATAAATTACATACTATTTTTAATTGCATAAATATTTAAAATGGATCTTTTAACTTTTACGTCCGTTTGATTTGCTTTAAAATGATGGAATGGACTGAACTGGACTGAACAAAAATTTTTGTACTTTATTTGATTTTAAAAAAACAATGGTACTGGACAAAAATATTATGAGGCACTGGATAAATTTTTGATTTTTTGTCCCTCAGAAAATCAAGGGACAAAAATTTTGTCCACGATACAAAAATTTAAAAAGACAAATTTAACCTCACTTTTTTTATTTAAGCTTTTCAACAAGTCAATCTTTCCAACTAGTAAAATCAATTAAAGCATCTTTTACTATTTACACACTAATACTTTTTTTTTTCTACAAAATGATAAAAAAAGACTTACAGTATCAAATTTTAATGAATATAGTTCAAAAAATGCAAGCAAACATTTCTTCAAGAATTTAATAATTTTCAGAGTATCAGATTTTAAAAATTCAAGATTGAATGTTTTTTTTTGTGCAAAATGAACTTATGTAATATATATATTTTTTTACAATTCTAATTTTGTAAAATCTAAAAATAAAAATTTTTTATATGTCAAAATTTTGTCTAGTACATTTTTTTTTTAAATAATAAATATTGTATAACACAGGATATTATAATAAATTTTATAATATTTTGTTCAGTACTTATGTTAATCAAACAGTACATAATTTTTTGTCTTGTGAATTAACTAACAAACAATAAACAGGACTATAAGTTATTCTGTAACTTAGCTTGTGCTGTACTGTTTTATTTATACTGTGTATCAAACGCACTCTCAATGTCAACTGATGTTGGTAAAAAAGGAAAAGAGGGTAGGGAGAGAAAATTAGGTTTATCCACTTTTTTGAATAAATTTAAATGACTTGGAGTCAATTGTTAGTTATTAGATGAAGCTTTAATTGCATCAATTATGCAGTTGTAATTTTATCTAATTACTGACATTCGACTGAACATACCCTCAGGTCATTTAAGACTTTCTTTGAATACCCTTTTTCCTTCTCTCTCCAAAGTTATGACTTTGAAAGTAAGAGAATTCAAACTTCGGTAAACTGATTTCATTTTGAAGAAGGAAAAGATCTTTAATGCACTATTAACTAGCTAGTGATTGCAATAGTGTTTTGATATGGGTTTGGCAGGCAAAATTGCCAAATATAGCACTGCTTAGTAGTGCAGAAATTGTTCCTGAGCCTCTGGGTGTCGTCCTTATCATCTCATCTTGGAATTTCCCTATTGGTGAGTTACAAAAACATGAAAGCATAATCAAGTTCAATGCTTTTAATTAAAATAAGTCTTTCATCTTCTTTTATCCTCCAGGCAAGCAGGACTTTCCCTGGAACCGTTATTAGGTGCTGTGGCAGCCGGAAACACCGCAGTTTTAAAGCCATCGGAGTTGGCTCCGGCGTGTTCTGCTCTACTAGCCTCCGGCCTCCTCAGTTACTTGGACAAGAAAGCCATTAAGGTCATCCAAGGAGACCCAGAAGTGGTAAAGCAACTGCTTGAGCAAAGATGGGATAAAATCTTCTTTACAGGTATTCCGAAAGTTCAACCTTTTTTATTTTTTGTCAACAAAAGTTTAAAATGCTCATTTGAGTCCTAATCCAATGTTAGTTCAAATCAAATTAACGGATCCAGATGACTTGCAATCATCCTCTGCAGTCGTCTATTTAACGGTTGTGATCAGTCTTCAACCACTCATTTCATTGCAGCCGTCGAATTTGTTTAATGAGCGCAACCGTCAGATTGTTGAGGATTGATCGCAGCCGTTGGATGGGCGATTGCAGAGGGTGACTGCAGAAGAAGACTGTAAATCATCCGGAGATCCTAAATTAATACCGTCAGTGAAAAAAAATTTCGAAATGAGAAAAGCTATTACTCATCCCAAACGGATCTTTGGAACTCACCTAAAATCTTAGGGATAGTGACTGCTCCTAGTAGAGCTGTGACGATGGATCAACCTAGCATGCCATGCCCCTGCGTCATCCACCATAACTCACCCTGCCCCCTTTGTGCGCCGTGGTTAAGTGATTAAAATTTATTGTATTATTTTCCTATCTCATTAATGTGTTTTCATGATTTTATGAACAAATCTAAGATAATACTGTAATTATTATCAAAATTATTTAAAACATTTTATTTTAAGTTTTTTAATGAATTAAGAATGAGATATTAGAATAGTATATCAAATTTTATCCTGAGTTGAGTAGGCCAGACTAAAAAATAGGAAGAAAAGATAATCATCCTTACATTTAATTATTCAACAATGGGAAAATATTATTATGAGATTCTTTTTATAATTTTTTAGTATTTTTTAAAATTTTATTTTGTATTTTCTCTTGAGACCGAAGACAAGTAGATCCACTCTCCACATTGATGCTTCTAATGTCTTTTTTAATACATGATCAAACTACCTTAACTAATTTTATGTCATCTCAGTGCTATTTTAATTTATTCTCTTATGCATTCATTTTATATTTTATTCTTTTTTGTGTTATATATCTATCTTAACATTTGAAATTTTTAGTAGTAAAATTGTAATAAAAAATTAAAAGAGAGATACTACTACTTTGATTATCATAGCATGCATTGTTTTTATGAAATACAAATAACAGGAAGTCCAAGGGTGGGACGGATTGTCATGTCTTCAGCTGTGAAGTACTTGACACCTGTGACTTTGGAGTTGGGTGGAAAATGCCCCGCAGTGATTGATTCCCTTTCTTCTTCTTTTGACAGAGAGGTAATCTTTTTTATTTAATCATCAATAATTCTCTGTTTGATTATATATTATATTATTGCATTTCATTTAACAATTAACGAACACTTTTCTTCTTGGCAAACCACAATTAAGGTGGCTGTTAAAAGAATATTAGTAGGGAAATTTGGCACCTGTGCTGGTCAAGCATGCATATCAGTAGATTATATCCTTGTAGAAAAGAGCTTCACTTCTGTACTGGTACCATTTTCTAACCCTATTATCTTACCTTCTCAATTTCCATGCTTTGTGTTTATTTGATCTTGAGGTATATGTATTTGTGTATATATCTTCACTCTTGGTTTTTTTAGTTGGATTTGATGAAGGTTTGGATGAAGAAAATGTTTGGAGAAAACCCAAGAGAATTGAAAACTGTTGCCAGGATTGTCAATAAACAACATTTCTTGAGGCTGAAGAATCTTCTTGCAGATCAAAGGGTCCAAGAGTCTCTGGTTTATGGTGGATCAATGGATGAGGATAACTTGTAATTAATTAATTATTTCTTCTTCACTTTCATTTGCACTAGTTGCTAGCATCAGAATTTCTAAGTATGGCATATGAATTCACTGCATTAATGCAGGTTTATTGAGCCAACAATCATGGTGAATCCCCCACTTGAAGCAGCAATCATGACAGAAGAAATATTTGGCCCATTGCTTCCAATCATTACTGTAAGATAGCTAAATGCATATGAAATCAGATTTCTTGTAATTGAAAAATTATATTTGTCAATTATTGACATAGCATATCACGAGTCATTAGATGAATTGATTATTACACAGTCTTGCACCATCCAATGTCTCATGAGGCATTATGTCATTGACAAAATTGGCTACACTAGTTTTTGATTACATGAGATCTAAGTCCACGTGCGTATATATGAAATCAGATTTCCTGTAGTTGAAAAGCTATAGTCAGTCAATTGTTGACAATGACATGGCATACCGTAAACTATTAAATAAACAAATTACCGCACAAATGTCTCGTGAGACACTATGTCATTGACTACAATAACTACATTTGATTACTTGAGATATGAGCCCTCATTCATATATATCAAAAAAAAAAAAAAAATTAACTTGACTTTGAAATATACTTTATAATTAGTGGTCCAAGATATTCAAAGGCTTGCATTTTGACACCTTAGCTTAGCTTAAATGATCAGGTGATTAAGTGGGCATAAAAACTGGGGTTAGAGATCTGAAATTGCCAGCCTTAGCTTTATGTGCATGCAGTTTTGTTATTCTTTCCTGCTTTCATTTTGCAGGTGGAGAAGATTGAAGATAGTATTAAGTTCATAAACTCAAGGCCTAAACCTCTGGCTCTTTATGTCTTCACCAAAAACCAGTCACTTCAAAGAAGAATGATATCAGAAACATCATCTGGAAGTGTGACGTTCAATGATACAATTATCCAAGTATTATACTCATCTCAATCTATATAATCTAATTCTCTATCCAATTCTTCTAATAATTTTGGTTATCCTTGGGTTCCTCTACGAGATAAATTTAAAAATAATAATATAATGCACATATTTTTATTTACATTTATTTTTTTTTTATCTCATTTACTTTTCGTGTATAATTTTATCTCTCACAAATATTAAGACACACTAAATCTACAAGCTGAGTATACACCTATAAATGTGCAAATAACATTTTCCTAAACTTATATTTTGACCATGGTGTGCACTTGTGGTATGCAGCTGATACCTTGTATTGCAATACAAATAACTACTACACACTAAATCTACAAATTGGGTGTACACCCATAAATGAGCAAATAGCGTTTTTCTAAACTTATTTTGACTATGGTGTGCACTTGCAGTATGCAGCTGATAGCTTGCCATTTGGAGGAGTTGGTGAAAGTGGGTTTGGCAATTACCATGGCAAGTTCTCCTTTGACACATTCAGCCATGAGAAGGCTATCCTCAGAAGAAGCTTCCTCACTGAGTTTTGGTTTAGGTTTCCTCCATGGACTGTTAACAAGCATCAACTACTTGAGGTTGCTTACAATTATGACTATCTTGGTTTGCTCCTTGTCCTGCTTGGCCTTAGGAGATTCAAAGGCAGAGGCTCTTCTGTGTAATGCCAATGCTTAATTGTGCTTATTATGTTTTGTAGTTGCCTTCATTTTTCACTAGACAGCAGCCAAATAAAAATAAGTCCAATTAGACAATTATAGTTAAGTATGAATTATTGTAAACAATATTTCTTTGTGATTAACAATAATTGCCACAATAAAGTATCCCTAATTATTATATATGTTTATGCAATTGTATTCTCTAGTTTGATTGTTCTTGTATGTATATTGAAAAAAAATCAAGATAAAGAATTATATCTTTCATCATGCTTTTTATTTCATTATTGGTTAAAGAATATAAAATAATATATTTACAAGTATTATTATTATCATAAAAAAGTAAGACATAAGATGTTATTTTGTGATCAATCAAAAAATTTAAAATTTACTTGTCTTATATGTTATTTATTAAAGTTTTGACTTTTGTATTTGTTAACTCAATTCAAAATATGTAATTTTTTTAAAAATTAATATATTTTTTTTGTCTCAAATCAAAATATAACTACAGTATATTTTTATACAAGGATATAAATTAATAAAATAATTTAAAAAACAATAGAACAAATGTCATCTTAAGCTAAAATAGACGTGATTCAATATAAGTATGTTGCATACATTTTGAATTGTCACCAGCATTAATATTATCTATATCAATTTAAGTTTTGTTACAAGTACAACAAACTCAGCTGTCACAGTTGAATTGAATGGCTATTTTTTAATATTTTCTTTCATTAATTGATGCTAATAGGCGATAATTTGATGAAAAAATAAATTATTCGACTCTTCAAATGATATAAGAACTCTAGTTCAACGAAGACTTGTGAATTATACCTCTGTGCTTGGTTTGTATTTCTTTAATTGCAAATGCAATTACTGTTTATAATATTAAGAAAATATCAAAAGAGAAATAAAATATATATTAAATATATTAAAGTAAGAGTTGACCTATAATTCCTTAAAAGAAAAGGATGAAATTAAAATTTGAGAGGAAGTTAAAAAAAAAAATTAGATAAAAAAATAGTTTAGCCTAATAAGAATAATCAGCTAACGCTAACGGGACCCAACCCCACCAAGGTATCTGGTATCGTCTTTCTCCCTTTGAAGTTTTCACTTGTCAGAACTTCAATTAAAACTCCGCCTTCAAGTTTCAGTTTCAAGTTTCAACCATAGTTTTTATCGAAATTCCAATCATTTAAGAAAGAAGAAGAAGGAGAAGGAATCCCATGGCGGAGCACGAACCAAAGGGATCTTTACTGCAATTCGCACCTATGCAGAGCTCAGTCGACGAAGGTTTCTGGCACAGATTGTCTTCTTTGAAGCTCAACAAACTTGGCATTGACGATTCTCCAATACCCATCACGGGTTCTCCTCTTTGACTTTTTACCTTTTTCTCTTCTTTTAAACTTGTTTTAGGGAACTCGTTTGATGTTAATTTCATTATTTAATCCTTGCAAGCTCATAGTTTATAGTCTTAATCAGCCAGGTTCTTGCTTGATGAGAAAAGGTTGACTCAAAAACATTAGAAAGATGAAAACTTTGATGATTGTTTTGTTTTGTTGCTGTTCTAATCGTAAACAAAATTGAGAGCATTCAGGACTAATTTATGACAAAATTGAAAATTTCCCCTCGTTAAGGACAAGGGAATTGCAAATTCTGAATCTTAAAACATAAGACATCGACTCCAATTTTTTCAATTTTTAATTTTGTTTCTGTTGCTTTTTTCTTTCCTATATTATGAATCCAAACTGGGATATGGTTTGATTTAATCATTATTATCTTTTCTATTTGGTCACTGTGGATTTTGTTTGTTTATTTATTTGAAAGTTACGAAACTGGACTAGTGAGTTTCCTCTGAAAATGATTTGACCCGATTGCAGGTTTTTATGCACCTTGTTCACATTCTCAAGTATCAAATCATTTAACTCTTTTAGCTGAATCTTTGCCCTCTGAATCAAGTGAGGCGTCATTGGCACCCGAACCAAGCCGTGGCAACAGGAACAGGTGTTCTGTCCCAGGCATACTTTACAACACCAATACTGTCGAAAGCTTCCACGCACTTGACAAGCATAATTTATTGAAGGAAGAAGCAAGAAAGGTAATCCATTCATTATACCAAGCTCACAAGGTGAAATAATTCAACATGAAAAGTTCTGATTGAAGTCTTAAAATTCTTATGTAATTATTGCTTTTTGTCAACAAATTAGATCTGGGATGACATTCAAACTGGAAAAGCTGTGGAGGACAGTGCAGTACTTTCAAGGTTCCTTCTTATTTCTTTTGCAGACCTGAAGAAATGGAACTTCCACTACTGGTTTGCTTTCCCTGCTCTAATGCTTGATCCTCCCGCAAATGTGGTTAATTTAAAGCCAGCTTCTCAGTGGTTGAGTTTAGAAGAGGTGGTTTCAATTTCATCTATTCATTATTCAACACATGTTGGTTGCTTAGACCATCACTTATTTGATATTAGAACCATTTTCTTCTGTAATGCAGGCAGAATCCCTCTCTACAGCTTGTAATGAGTGGCGTAGCTCCAGATCAACAGCAGGTACATAAATCTTAAAATCTTTAGCAAAATCTGGCTGCAAGCCATATTTTTCTCCTGTTTCTTATTTAAACTTGGCAAGATTTACCTAATGGTAGAAGTATGTACCAGATGTCCCATTCTTTTTAGTGAGTATAGACTCAAACTCTCGTGCTACTGTTAGGCATTTGAAGGACTGGGAAGCTTGTCAGAGTGATGCTCAAAAGGTCTCTCACTCTAACTCAATAATCGAATGCAGTTGTAAAGTTGCTTCTTACCAGCGGGACAATTTCCCTGGATGTATAACTCTAAACGTCACTTTTTGCAGATCCTTTTTGGTTTTTATGACCCATGTCATCTTCCAAATAATCCTGGGTGGCCCCTACGCAACTTCTTAGCACTTATTTCTGCAAGGTGGAATCTAAAGACAGTTCAATTTTTCTGCTATAGAGAGAACCGTGGTTTTGCAGATATGGGGTTGTCCATTATTGGTGAAGCATTGATTACAGTTCCACAAGGTAGGAATGAATAAATATAATTTCTTTATACTTATACACTCAATTTAGTATAGCTTTCTAACCTAAAATGAATACCTATTTAGGGTGGAGAGACAATATTCCCAATGCTGTTGGATGGGAACTCAACAAGGGGAGAAAAATATCTAGGTGTATTAGGCTTGCTCAGTCTATGGATCCAACTAGGTTTGTTCACTTTGTTCATTCTCACTAGTCTATGTTTAGTTCTGACTCACTTATTTCATTAGATTTTTTTTCCTCAGTTTGTGTGATCTTTCTTATGTGTTTCTGCAGGTTAGCTGTATCGGCTGCAGATTTGAACTTAAAGCTTATGAGATGGCGTGCCTTGCCATCTCTCAACTTAAGCATCTTATCTTCTGTCAAGTGTCTTCTCCTTGGAGCAGGTACACTTGGATGCCAGGTTGCCCGCATGCTTATGGTAAGTGGTGGCAAAGCACCAAAGCCTTGATTTTATTTCAAATTCTTCACCAGATGGTTACTGATAAGGATTGCAGGCATGGGGTGTCAGAAAAATTACTCTACTTGACAATGGCAGAGTGGCTATGTCTAACCCACTGAGGCAGTCCCTTTATACTTTGGATGACTGTCTTAATGGTGGTAATTTTAAAGCTACAGCAGCAGTTGAAAGTTTGAAACGGATTTTTCCAGCAGTGGTAAATTATTGAGACATTTGCCTTTGCCTGGTGTTCATCCTGACAATGACATTTTCCTAATACGCGATTACCTTTTTCCCCCCTTTTTCAGGAAGCAGAAGGTGTTGTTATGGCTATACCAATGCCTGGGCATCCAGTAACTAGCCAAGAAAAGGATGCCGTGCTGGAAGATTGTAGACACCTCCGCGATTTGATTGATGCTCATGATGCAGTTTTCTTATTAACAGATACTAGGGAAAGTAGATGGCTCCCCTCACTTCTTTGTGCCAATACTAACAAGGTTAGTTTGCTAATCTTCCAAATGGTATATATGTTGTTATAACTCACTCCACATCCCTGCATCTCATAATTGGATTTAAAAAGAAGAACCTGCAATGCCTTTATGTTTGTGCTCTCTATCTATTTACAGATTACAATCACTGCAGCTCTAGGATTTGATAGTTTTTTAGTTATGCGGCACGGAGCTGGTCCTTTTAGCCACATCCATGACAACAATGTTGAAACTGCAAATGCTTTATCTGCTGATATGCACAACCTTTGCGTAAATGATGCAAATGGAAAGCAGAGATTAGGCTGCTATTTCTGCAATGACGTAGTTGCACCAACTGATGTAAGTTCCTTCTAGAATTTTGCGTATTCTTGAACGCGCACATTATGTAGTTTAATTCTTATGGTTTTGTTGCAGTCGACCTCCAACCGCACTTTGGACCAGCAATGCACCGTCACCCGGCCGGGGCTTGCTCCTATTGCTTCATCTCTTGCAGTTGAACTTTTAGTAGGGATTTTGCATCATCCCGAAGGGTAACCCAACAGATATCCTTTAGATGATTTTCTTTGAAAAAGTTGAGTCATAGCAAACAGCGAAATTAGAAATTTATCAGCTTTGCTGGATTTATCCAGCCTGAAATTCACACCTTGACTGCACTTGTTCAGGATATTAGCTGAAGGTGAGATTAACTCCAGTGTCATTGGATCTTCCGATCAACCTCTGGGTATTTTACCTCATCAGATTCGCGGTTCCCTTTCTCTGTTTTCTCAAATGACCCTTGTAGGTCACTCATCCTCCAGCTGCACAGCCTGTAGCCACAAGGTAATTTTTGGTTGTTGAATACCATTTAAGGCCTATTCAATTGTTACCATTGGCTCTGCTGGTACCCTTGAGCTGAGTTTGTAGAAAATGTATGCATTTAGGACCCATTTAACTCAAGATTTCTGGTTTTCTGATGGATAGAGAGGAAATCATTGTTGCGATTTTGCTTAATCTCCTTGCTTCTTTGTTGCAAATTCGCAACTGATTCAGATTGTATCGGAATATCGGGAGAGAGGAGAGGAATTCATACTCCAAGCAATTAATCATCCAACCTACCTAGAGGATCTCACTGGATTGACAGAGTTGATGAAATCAGCTACGTCATTTTCACTGGACTGGGACAAAGAGATAGATGATGATGATGATGATTGTGTTGAAATCTAATAAACAATGAGCATTACTAGATTGTAACTGTTACCACAATACCTTGCCAATTGTACAAAAACTAATTTCTGTGTAAAATAAGTTTATTTCTCACGTTAACAATGTTCTTGGTCATTTGTATTTTGTACAAGACTAGGAATTGATATTCTTCATCAATGTTAAACTTTGAACTTGAACAAGAATTGGCTTTGGACGTAAACCATGAAATTAGCAAATTGTTCCAAGGCCTTTTCTTTTCTTACTCCCTTTTTCTTTTAACACTCCACTTCGTTGGTTAAGGCTGTTGAAACAAATCACCTTGTTTCAAAAGTTACTTGTTTTAGGTCATATAACTAAAAGTACACGCATTTTGTCCTCCTGTTAAATAATGTATTGATAATTAATTTTGTTGGTACTAAATCAACAACAGGGCACCAGTGGTCTAGTGGTAGAATAGTACCCTGCCACGGTACAGACCCGGGTTCGATTCCCGGCTGGTGCATGATTTAATTTATTTTATATTACAAATATTTTTCTATTCTGCTCTTATTTTCTTCTCCGGACGTCGTATTATTATCTTGTCCACGTGTTTTTCAGCACAAATCACATATATAGGCACTCTGATACGGTCTTATTTGACAGTTATGCATTCCGGTAGTAAACCACCAACAAAACAAATCTCTAAAGATAGTGCAGAATATTAGGCACAAAAGTTGGCAGCAGCCAAATATACATACAAAATGAGAAGGCAGAAGGACGCTTCCGCTATTTCTTCCATGACCCGCGTCAAATTTTGACCCACTGCTTTCAACCATCTAAGCCTACATGAAAAAGCAAACTCCTAACTATATATTCACAAGATTTAGTGTATTTCATGCAACACACGTGACTTAGATACTGTATATGCTAATAAGTTCTCGTAAACTAATAAACTTAAATTTAAATTTTTATTAAAAAAGACATTGACATTTAGTATCTGACAGCATCTCAAATATAATTATTTTACTTTTAAATGAGATTAATAAATAAGAGATATGTCTCGTATAAAAAACGAAGGAAGCTTCGTAAACCAAATTAAGTTCACAAGCCAAGGAAAAAGTACCAAATGATGGTATTTTAGGATTTTGCTACCAAAAGGAGATATGTAAACCAGTGCCTTGGTGGGAATTTTACACTTTTCTTCATCTGTTAGTCTCAAAATCCATCATTGGCTGAAAATGCAACCAACCGTATATATGTCACAAGCCTAATAGCCTATCATCTTCTTTATCCCTTTCTTAGTGTCCATTGTGGAAGTTGACCCTTTGGCGACTAACATAACATAATACCAAGTTTTACCAATGAAATTAAAATTCACAAGTGGAATGCCCATTACATTTTGAGTTTCCATACCTATCTTCTATATCACGTGTCATCACAAATCACTCTTCACGGTTTGCTATGGCTCTATAATGGAACAAGATAGGTCAATAATGGCCAACAAGCTTGTCATCCATTCTTAACTTTATGAGTTATGTGCAAGTGTTTTGTTAGCCAATGAAATGATTTCTAGTAATAGATAGAGTGAAGATAATAAAATAGGAACAAAAAATTTTATCACATTTTTTCTTAAACTTTGTTATTTGATTTTATGATTGTTCAATATATAATAAAATAATATTATAAATTATATTAATTAAATATTTTGATCAACTATGTAATCATAAGACAAAGTTTTAAATATAATATTTTGTTTCTATAAAATAAACTTAAATATCAACCTTTTATTTCTTACGAGAGAAAATAATGACCATTCTCAATATTATTTCAATTTTGGTCTCATGAGATTATAAATTAATGTAATTAAATCAATTATTATCTTATAAAATATGATTTAGCATAGTTCGGAATAAAAGATTTTGTCCGAAGAAATGGCTTATTTCTCTTTCCTTTAATGAATTATTTTGTCTGTACTGTCCTTTTCATGTCTTTTAACTATTCAGCATGGGGGTTTTACACTGAATGAACAGCTAGCCTTGGATGGATACATGATGATATATAAAGGTGATGCTGCTTTGTTTGTTTCGTAAATTTATTAATTAATATTCTTGAGAAACAATATTCATGCCCTCAAACAAAATGTTAGTCTATCAAATTTATAAGAATTTCTTCGTCCAATTTATAATATTATTTTTTTGTATTTTAATTAATTATGAAATAAAGTATGAGATAATACCTAACTATGAGATTTTGTCCTATACGTACTTAGAAACACATTAAAAGTTTAGAAGAGAATATTCATGCCCTACAACAAAAGGCATATATATATATATATATATATATATATATATATATATATATAGCACACCCTTGTAACTCTGTTAGGGCGTATAAGCCCTAAGAGTGGCACAGGTCACATTAGCACCCAACATTTCTCTGCCACATCCCACACGTGAGGAAATTGAGAACCTAGAGAAGAGCACAATGTCTATGGTGGAGTCCTACATGGAAGTTCCAATTCTCAAATAAATATATATTTCCAAATGGAACTCCACCAGAAGTCGTTAGCCAGCCATGGCTAATGGGTCAAATTACTTATTTGAATGCTAGTGGTGCACTAAGTTATAATATTTCACTTTTCCAAGAAAATTCTTGTCAAAATCTGAATTCACTGCTTCTTCACTCACAATGTTCATAATTTAAATTTACTATACATCTTTGATCTCTCTTGTTTTATACAAGCCCTTGCCCAAAAAATTTAGGGTTTTAGCACTGTAATTATTAACATAATAATTTAATAATTATTAAATAAATTGATTAAAGCATTATACAAATTCATCTAATTATTATATCAATTGCAATGTAATCAACTAACATATCAATCTAATAGCCCAATGCATCTTACAATTTCTTTTAATGATTATTCGATTGTCACATTAACAACTATAATACAATTAATTATAAATAATTTAGATTGATTTTTTTTTTTATTATTGGAGAGTTCTCTATATTAATTAAGTCCTATAGTTATACACCACACTTTTCATTCTTAATTTATAACATAAAAAATCTAATGCCCACGTGCAGTTGAAATAAGATTTCCCTGAATGATTCTCTAATGTAATACTGTTGACTCTCTGTGTTTAGGTGCAGATAGCCTGTGAAATTCCAGCACATCCACAAACTCTTAAGCTCAAATCTCTATAACACATCTATAAAATGCTATGTTTTAAATGCATTTTAATTACCATAGAAATTGATGGTCCATATTTAACATGGTTTATTAAAATAAGCCTAATCATAAAGTAATAATCAATGAATACTATTAACAGATACTTTATCTCATATACAAATTTTCTGTTGGGCTGTTTTTTTTTAGGACAATAAATAAAAAATTTAAATTCATTTAAAAAATATATTAAATAATATAGTAACTAATAAATAAAAATAAATCACTAAAATATATTTAATAGAATCTCAATCCAATAGAAAAGCGAAACATCTCTGGCCCACCCCTTGATGCATGTGAGGCTATCACAGTCACTGGTTCAAATCAGATTTTGCTGCCAAAATGAAGGGATCACCAATTAGGGATAATATAATAGTACTATGCCATACTGATGACACGTGTGCACTGCCCAGAGATCTATGGTTGCATGGGGGAACATAGACGCTGGGGTCCTTCCTGAGTCTCACATGCAATAGATCTGGGTTACATCAAAACCAAAAAGCTTTAATGAAGTTGGTTGTTTCCCTTGGAACGAAGAAAATGGCAAGGGATATGCACACTTCATTTAATGGCATAGTTAATGAAAATTTAACCAAGATAGTAGGATGATAACCAGATCACTTGTAGTTAATTGTACTATACATTTGATTATAAACGTTAATTAGAATTACGAATATAAAATTAATATAGTTGAGGCTTTATTTAATAGTTAATTGTAATTGATTTAAATAAGAATTTGTATTAATACTTATAAATTCTCTCTCTCTCTCTATATATACATATAAACGATTTACAACAAGATTCTAACTTAAACATTATAATTGAAGTAATTCGATTCTTATTGAATAAATTAAGACTAGTTCGTAATACATGAGTATGTATGAGTAAGTATTTGTATTTGTATGATTTGTTTGGCTTTTTGGTTTGATTTGTTATTCGTATGATATTTGATTTTGATCATCTAAATATTATATAATTAACATTTAACAATAACTAATTTAAACAGCACAATTTTGATATCCACCTAATAAAGTCCCCAATAAGAGAGTTAGTGAAAACAGATCTGTAGGTCCCATAATTTCAACCCACTAATCTACAGACTAATCACTCTCAAATTGTGTTCCACGGGCAAACTTACATACTCAACTTAGTGATATTGTGCCTAATGGGCATTTTCCAAAACAAAAAAAAAAAAAAGAAGAGAAAATTGAAAAATAAATGACTAATACATAATCTGAGATCTCAGTCCTTAAATATGTGCCATGAATGAAATAAAATTTAAAATGGGACAACACTGTTCCTCTGCATGTGCCTTTCAGCTTCCTCTGTTTTTTAAGCAAACTTATTCTCTAACCATAATCTCATTGATCTTCTCTCTCTACAAAGTCAGAAAATAAGAAGAAAATTATATAAAGGATCAAAAACCCAATACAAATTTTCAATATAGTGTCTCCCCCAACCAAACCAAACCAAACCAAACATGTCCTCCTCCTCTTCTTCTTCTTCCTCCCCGAAGTCCATTTGGGTATTATCCTACATAAAGCTTCAATTTTTCACCAGAATCAGACGGTTCCTCCACTCCAAAGCAACCAGAAAGCGTTGTGAGCAGTCTGATCAATTCCATATACCCAAAAACTTAGCTGAAGCTAGTGACGAGGTTGAGATAAACATGGTTCAAGTTATGCAGAAACAGAGTGGCCAAGAAGAAGAGTCTGTGGCAAAACTGGTTCAGAGGTCTGTCAAGAATCTTCACTTTGGGAGCTGGGAAGAGAAGGAGATGGCAGCAGAGGAGATTGAAAAGTTAGCTAAAGATGATGTGAAGGTCAGAAAGTTGATGATGGAGCTTGGGGTGGTGCCGGTGTTGGTGTCTTTGGCAGCGTCCACGGTGGCGAGCCAGCGGCGGGCAGGGATCAAGGCTCTGATTCAGCTTGCTAATGGAACCTACACGTAAGTTCTTGCAATTCTTCATCTTTATCACCTATGATTACACTCTGTTTCAATTGCTTCATCGCGTAGCTGCTTCTTGATTTTCACAAAATGAATAAATTTTAAATACACTAGTTTAGATTTTGGATTAACGGGCAATCGTGAGTTCAATGAATTTCAAGTCCTTGTGGTTGATTATCCATTCAATTTGACATAGTGTAGATAATAAAGGAAGAACATATTTCGTACTATATACTATTTTATTTTATTTTACATCTAAATCAAAATAGAAAATGAGATAAAAAATATTATTTTAACTTAAAATTTGTAATGACATAAATGTTAGAAATTGTAGATAGGTGCATGAAACCTAAGAAATATTGTGGAAGAGATTAGAGTTTGATATTCTATTTGGGTTAGGCATAACTGCAAATTGATTCTTCTAAAGATAATGCACAAGGTGCATGATTTCAACTCATTTTTTTTTTCCCTGAAATAGTTTGATGTAGACAAATATGGGGCATGACGAGATGACACTAAATTATATAAGAACTTGGTGAGAGTGGAGCCCTTATGGGCACCCGCACTCTTTGACAATAAGGGGGCAAGGACAAGATTGTTCAACATAAAGTGGCGGTTGGGGTCGGCGGGTATGGTTTAACAAAAACAAAGGGCTCTATTCCCATGTGAAATAAGATATTAACATTTCATTTGCTATTCTTCCTTACGGGCCAGCCAGTACCCTCGAAGCTAAACCTTTTACCTTACATTTCATTTTTTAGAAAAAAAATTAAATTTTTCTCTCAATTTTTAAAAAATCTTTACATATTAAGTTAAATAAATTAAATTATTATATTTTAAGTTAAGAATAAAAATAAATTTTATTAAAATATTTATTTGGTTTATATAATTTTTTTTTATTCTCATCTTAGAATTTAAGGATTTAATTTGTTCAGTTAAAATGTAATTTTTTTTTTGAATTGAATAGTGTGAAAAAATAAACTTTTCTCTTTTTAATTATAGAGATAAATCTCAAAATTACTTAAACCTCTTATAATTGAAACTAAATTAGATGCAGTTAAAATTTAGTATAATTAATGCAATAGTTAATATCACACAACATTAATTATTAAATAGATCAATTAATACTCATATTAAATCATATAAGCAACTATATTAATTGCATCAAATCCGGGTCTAATTCCCACAAAAGAATTTGACATTAATGTTCCTCGCGCCAAGAGTCGAGTCTCTCGTTACAGGCTGTAGGATTATAAAACTTAGCAAAGTAATTAACTTTTAAATCTATAAGAACAGAATTTAACCAATGTTTTTGCATCAAACGTGCTCGAATCCCATTGTCGCCTTACTATAATGTGCATATTAGTTGTTGGAAACATTGTAATTAAGAGACCAAGATTTGCGCTTGATTGTTGCTGGATTAGGTTGTAGGATGAACTATAGGGCGACAAAGCTTTTATTGAAGAAACATTTTTGTCTTGAGAAATTATAAATTACAGATTATAAAATATTTGCCCAGTTGATCAGATTCCTTTATGATCTTCAGCTAGTTTTTAATATTCCTCTTGTTGACCTACTACACACATTTCCAACATATAAACTTCATATTCCCGTTGACTTCAAATCTGCTAAAAATCACATAGTTTATTGGCTGGCTTTCTTCTTTTCTGGTTGTTTTGTATTCAAATTTCACCATTTCCATCGTAAAGAAATTGTGATTCCAATGATGGAGTTTGGATTTATGCGACTGTGACCAAGATTAAAAGCATATAATAAAATTTAAGAGTTACAGCTAATTAGTTGAAAAAGTTGTTTAGAGTATAGTGGCACAATTTTTAAAATTAGAAATAAGGATGTAACACTTTTATACTTTAAAATTAAATATAACTTTCTTTTTATATACTTGAGATATTTAAAAACTTCCGTTTATGTCCAAAACTTGAGAACCATGGCATTGAGGAAGCTTGAATGCAATTGGAGGGTGGATTAGTTGACTTGTTGATGTTGACTTTTAGACATTCTTATCAATTCTTTATTTGTTCTTAACCTAACTTTGACTGAGTTGAAGCATTTTTTTCTCTTCTTTTTCTCTGATGTTTCTCGTCTTTCTTCAGGATCAAGGCTTTGATAGTGGAGGCAGGAATACTCTCCAAGCTGCCAAAGAAAATTGAGCATGTAGATGAATCAACAAGAACTGAGATTGCAGAGTTGCTTCTCTCATTGTCTTCTTTGGCCAACACCCAAATCCCACTTTCTTCATTGGACATTCTCCCAATTCTCAAAGACATTCTTGAATCAAGCTCAAGTTTTGAAGCCAAAGAATCAAGCTTGGGTGCCCTATACAACCTCTCAACTGTGTTAGACAATGCAGGGCCCTTAGTTTCAAGTGGGATAGTTCATGTTCTCATGGAGGTTTCCTCCATTAAGGGTATTTCAGAGAAAGCACTTGCCACTTTGGGAAACTTGGTGGTAACCCTAATGGGGAAAAAGGCAATAGAGAATAGCCCAATGGTGCCAGAGAGCTTGATAGAGATTCTCTCATGGGAAGATAAGCAGAAATGCCAAGAGTACTCAGCTTATATTTTGATGATTCTAGCTCACCAAAGCTCATCACAGAGAGAAAAAATGGCTAAGGCAGGGATTGTTCATGTGCTTCTTGAAGTGGCCCTGTTGGGAAGTGCCTTGGCTCAGAAGAGAGCATTGAAGTTATTGCAATGGTTTAAGGATGAAAGGCAAGTGAGGATGGGCCCACACTCTGGCCCACAAACACCAAGAATTGCAATGGGATCACCATTAAATCAAAAAGACGCAAAAGAAGGGAAAAAGTTGATGAAGAATTTGGTGAAGCAGAGTTTACATAGGAATATGGAAACTATAACACAGAGAGCCAATGCAACAGGAGAGTCTTCTAAGTTGAAGTCATTGGTTATGAGTACAAGTTCCAAGAGTTTGCCATACTAATTTTTTCTTTTTTTTTTTGGGTTAACCCATTTTCCCCAATTTGGACTTTCTTGATGTCTGCTATCCTTTGGCAGCAGCAGTCCATGATGGTATCATTTTTCATGGGAAAGAATGTAAAAAATTCATCTTGGCAAAGAAGAAAAAAAAAATTCACATTTCATGGTACAATGTTTGTATATGTTGACCAATATAAATTGGAAAAAAAAAAAAGGGTTCAAAGTGAGGGAATTGTGTAGCTTTAGGGATACATAGAATGATAAAAAAACTTGCTAATCATCTAAAGAATCATAAGCTTATTGTCTTCCTTTCTTCAATTGTTAAAATAAAGAAACATGACTATCATATTTTGATGTATTATATTAAAAAATTTTAAACTGACAAACGATTTAGATATAAATATAATTATCATATTTTAATTTGAACATAAATAATTTCATTTTTTTTTCCGAAGAATACACCTTGCCATTTTTTCCCTTTTATTTTTTGTCACATCATGTCGTCCATTTCGTAATTCAGTTAGCTGTTTAAAATGTTTTCTTCCATTTGATAATTGATGGAACATGCAGTGTATAAAAAAGTTTTATCAACTAAAAGATTGCATTATCATAAGAAAAAATGTTAATACATAATGAAGGATGATTTTAAATTTCTGGTTGGATGAACGTCATTTATATGCTTTTTATAATCTTATGCAGCCGAGTCACTACATCAACACCCATTTCGTGCATGGTGAAATTCCAGTTGATATTGACCGTTTGGCTGCCCATGGAATATTTGATGTGGTAAGTTTAACTATTTGTTTTTCAAGGCAAAATAATAGCCAGTGAACAAAACTATCCTGTTTGTCATGATCAAGATGTTTCATAAAAATGAAAGATATAAAACAACATGGCTTCTCTTAAAAAGCCTCTGGATAAGTTTACCAAATTCTGTTTGAGGTTCTCATACATGATATGCTTAGCCACTGAATTAACATTGGAAACTGATTTTCTTAGGATTTGTACGGAATGATTTTAAGTTTTATGTTTGTAGTTTTCAAATACAACAAAAATGAAGTATTTTTAAATTTAAAAAATAGAGCTGTTTTTTTTTTTACTAATTTTTAAAACCATTTAATTTGATTTTTCTAAACAAAAAAATTAGATTTAATTTTTAGTTTTAAGTTGCAAGAACTTATTGAAAATTAGTATATTATTGAAAAGGAAAATAATTCTCATGATTCTTTTTTCTAAATATGCAGCTTGAATTTAAAATTTAAAACTTTAAATTGACTATTAAACCGAACAAAACCCTAGTGTTGGGTCTACTTTTAGAGCTATCATACAAAGTTGCCTTGTATTTCATCAACCTTCAAGTCTTAGGTTTGCAGGTAGTTGTTGAGTCCATACGTGATCCGAAAGTGGGTATAATGTATGATCCAAAGTCATTGAAACAAGCTCTTGCCAACCTAATTGGAAGACAAGGAAATCCAAGGTTAATGGATCAGCTTAGTTGATACCAGATGATGGGAAAAATATGCTATGCGACTGCTGAATTCTCCATTGAAGAAGATCTTCTTTTGCAACCAAGTTTCAGTTCATTCCCTGGATCCAAATACAGAGACTGGTAATAGCACTCAAATGTTGTTCTCTCAATGTGCCATCTAGGATCGATGCCGAAATAAAGGATGGAAATCCGGTTTGAACGTATTGAAATTGCATTATGGTGGTCTCAGGTTGCGTATTCAAATCCCACTTTGTCTAACTCCAGTGGACCTAAAAGTCTGGCTTGTTAAAATACGGACGTCCATGTGTGTCATTTCTTCTGGCACACCCTATCGGTTTTTCTAAGACACAACCTATGAGTCTAAACACACATGGGTGTGTGCCCAAAAAAAGGGTGTGCAAGAAGAAATGATGCGTCCTTCGTCTTTAGTATTTACCCAGCCCAACGGACTGATCCCACCTACGAGATAGGAATATGGCTTACTTAGAAATGGCAATGGGGTGGAGACGGAGAGTCAGGTTGCTATCTCCCGGAATCCCCACTGGAGAAAAATGTTCTCCTATTTTCTGTCCAGTGGAAATGGGAATGGAAATTTTCGCCGCTGTTTGAACTTCTAATCACTTTTTTATTTTTAATTTTTAAAATAATGTATACATACAATTACTAAAATATTTTTCTTATATATAATATTTTATTTCAATAATAAAGATTTTTTTTTGTAATTTCTTAAATCAAATATCTCCATTTTTGCCCCCAAACCCATTCGGTGAAAATTTCTTTTTTATCCCCTATACTCGATGGGGATCCACCCAAGCTGCGCAAGTTGTCATTCTTTATAAAAGTGCTATTTGCACAATTGTTCATGTAACATAGGCTATACATTTACTGTATTTTAATTATTTGTATGGATAAAATTCTAAATAAAAAGTGAAAGAGATAAAAAGTAAACAATACAAAAGAAAAAAATGTATAAAACTGGTGTAGATTAAAGAATAATATGCATTACATTACTTAATGTTACATAACCATCAAACATGATAATATTTTTTATTTTATTTTCTATACATTGTATTTTAATTAGTTAAAAAATTAAAAATAATATATATATATATATATATATATATATATATATATATATATATATATATATATATATATATATATATATATATATATATATATATATATATATATATATATATATATATATTGATTTAGAAAAGATCATACAGTAATATTTAAAGTATTACTAAATGTGAAAAATAAATTTCTTCAATGAAAATATAGTAGAATAGAAAATGAGACCAGAAATGAAATAGAAATTGTTTCCCAAAATACGGTGACTTGAAGACTTTGCATGTCAAAATGTAAAATAGTGGTTTGAACTTTGAAGAGTTAAAAATTTTAAGGACTGATTTCACATCAAACATTTTATCTATGCATTTGAAAATTTGAAAGTGGGTGCTGCACTCTTAAAATTGTTCTGAAAAATTTTCTGCTGGCCGATTATCTGATGACATTCCACAAGATTGATTCATTTAATTGTACATTATTGCTTAATTAGCTGGACAAACTTCTATTGATTTTTATTCTTTGATCACGTTAACTTCACCACTTCTGATCACATATAGACACACACAACACATTAATTTTATATGATTTTTTTGTAATTATTTTTCAAAGCATTCAACCCAACTCTTTATTTCAGAATCGTTGTCTTTATTTTCTGAATGCCAAAGGAAATTAATGATAAGAAAAATGAAATGTAGATATTTTCATCAATTTTAGCCATTTGTGTATCAAAATTACATGTATCAAACAAAACTTACACCACTTTAACTCTATAATCACTGAAATAAAAACATGCATGCATATTGAAAACCAATTGAGATATCCCCCAACTTTAAACATATATCTCTATTTCTAAGTCAATCTTAAATGATCAGTGGCGTGCTGGAGATTTGATTTCAAAGCACACCAGGATGGGTTATAGTTAGAGTGTTCAGAGATTTTATATATACCTGAAATCTGTGCTTGCCTCTTCACACCAAAACAATCACTAAAAGCCATTTTCAAAGAAAAACCTATTCTATAGATTCCTGCTGTTACTGTGGAAATGAAGCATCTCATTGCTATTTGCATCTTCTTCTTCAGTGCATGTGCATTACCAGCCATGTCTCGCACTTTGCATGAAGCTTCTGTTGCTAACAAGTGAGCAATGGATGGTGCAGTACAGACGCTCCTATGCAGATGACACTGAGAAGGAGAAACGTTTCAAGATATTCATGGAGAATTTGGAGTACATAGAGAATTTCAACAAAGCTGAAAATAAGAGTTACAAGATGGGCTTGAATCAGTTTTCAGATTTGACAACAGAAGAGTTCATTGCTTCATACGCGGGGCTCATGATTTCGAGCATTCCAAGATCTTCCAAAAACGAATCGTTTAAACAACTTATATTGGATGATATTCCAGCCAGCCTGGATTGGAGAGATAAAGGAGCAGTTACCCCAGTCAAGGCACAAGGCCTGTGTGGTAACCAACTTAATCTTATACGCTCAATGTAGCTAAATTTTGTAAACCAGTATGTTTTGCTATATGTACAGTCCCGTACTACTTTCTCCTTCTTTGTGTCCAATACAAGGTGCCTATCATATAAATGAACTTAAATTTGATGCAATCAATATACAATCTGACGGGATGCAACATGAGCTGTTGATGGTTTTGTCTTGTGCAACTCAACACAATTCAACTGTCTATATGTCTCGCACGTTAGTAATTACATTAATTACACCGATCTTTTACTGCATCAAATCTATCTTTTACATTAATACTTAACTAGCTTTTAGGGCTTGAAATAAGGAATTAAATTGATTTGTGGCTATAATTTTATCATCATCAATTTCTTTTGCAGGAAGTTGTTGGGCATTTGCAGCTGTAGGAGCAGTAGAAGGCATTGTCCAAATCAAAACGGGCAATTTGACCTCATTGTCAGAACAACAACTGATAGATTGTGCTACGAATGGAAGTAACGATGGCTGTGGTGGTGGTTGGATGGATAATGCTTTTCAATATATCATAAATAACTATGGTATAGCGAGCGAGGCTGAATACTCATACAAGGCAATAGAAGGATCCTGTGACAATGCCAGTGCAGCCTTAATAGCAGCCCAGATCAGTGGATATGAAGGTGTAGCTGCCAATAGTGAGGAACAATTGCTACAAGCTGTGATCAACCAACCAGTATCAGTTACTATATCGGTTAATGATAACTTTCGGCAATATGCAGGAGGGGTATTCACAGGACCATGTGATACGACACTCAACCATGGAGTCACTTTAATTGGTTATGGGACTAGTGATGATGGAACCAAGTACTGGTTAGTGAAGAATTCATGGGGTGAGAATTGGGGTGAAGGTGGATACATGAAGTTGCTGAGGGATAGCGGTAACCCTGAGGGTCTCTCTGGCATTGCCATGAGAGCTTCCTATCCAACAAAATAGGCAGTTTGAAATTAAGCACTTCGAATAAAGGCTTTACGTTGCAATCCCACAATAACTACCAGATCACTGCAACATTATGAACTCTTCAAGTGCAATTTAACCTTGAGCTTTCTTACGATTTTCTTTTTTCTTTTTTTTTGAAAAGTTGTAATTGTTTGAAATTTCTTGTATTGATCCTCAAAGTAGCACGAAAAATAATCAATTGTGATGTTTTTATAAAGGTATTACATTGAATTTCATTTCAAACTGAATAAAGAGTAAAAATTAGGTAAAGTGTAGGCTCATGCTTAAACTTACAATTGTTAAGAGTGGGTGTTTACTTATATCATAAATGAGCTTAGGGTGGTTTTGTGTGAGGATAAAGATTGAGAAATTTTAATGGTGGGGAATTAGATTCTAGTCCATGGAAAAATTATCTCAAAGAGGTTATAAATATCTAATTAAATTATACTTTCATCCTCACCGTGTGTAATTAAATATCATGAAATATTTTTTTTATTAATATGATAATAAAAAAAATTTGAACCTTTAATTTTTCACTACCAGACCATTCCTAGTAGATTAATTATTACAAATTTTCTGTCATGTAAAGCAACCTTTCATTGAAATAAATGATGGACATATTTTTAATACAAAAGAAAATATGTCCTTTTCCCTTTGAATTATCGGCAAGTTTAAATAACGTTTTATTGCTATAAAAATGTTTTTTTTTTCTTAGTAATCACTTCTCCTTTTCCAACATAATGGGAGATGACTTGCTGATATGATATAGAGAAATAGGATTAAGACCACTTTATAAAGAGGGTGTAGAAAAATATAAGTAACAAAAAAAAAATAAAATTAGGCGTGTTTCAGTTTCTTATATTAAAGCATTATTGGAGATCTAAAAAAAAAATTGAATTGTTATTATTGGTACAATTTCTTTTAAAGAAAGTGTAAAAGTTTTTGTACTAATATAATCAATATAAGTTTAGACTACAATATTATGATATATATATATATATATATCCAGAGAGAGAGAGAGAGAGAGAGAGACACGTTTTCTTGAGGTTTTGTTCTTTTACCATGGACAAGCTGTTCAAGTCAAGTCCCAAAATTTTTATGATAAATATTTTATAAAAATTAACATATATATGAAATGTTTCAATTTTTTTAAAGAATATTTGCATGGCCCAGCTTAAGCCAAGAAAGCGATCCTGGTCCCTCCTCTTCCATTTTGCCATAATTCAGGGATGTCTATACTTGTGGCAATCGATTCAAATTTTGTATTTGACTGTACAAATTACAATATCATGTGTATAATTGATTTTTGAAAAGTATTATTCTTAAAAGAAAAAGATAGGTGGTCCAATGTTTTTTGACTAGTTCAACGAAATAGACTAATACGATATGACAACTTGAAAAAAATTAATTACCATATGACAAAGTGAAACATCATAATTAATTGCATGAAAGAAAAATAAAGTGATATATCACATAGTGTATGTTATTTGAAATTAACACAAACAAAAAGAGAAGTCATCTTTAGACCAAAAAATGAGCTCATGATTTAACACTTTTAACCCACTTTGGTGTAGAAAAGCCCGTAGGATAAAGAGAGGTCAGACTCTTCCATCTGAAAACTCAATATGAAACTCAAATCAAAGATGCTTAATGCACGATGGGGAGAGGTATTTATATTTGTTTTATATGAGCAAATTTGTCCTAAAATTATAAAAATATCTACCAACGAAATGAAAGCTCATTAGTAGTAAGTGTGGCTCTCGCATTCCCAAGACAACTCTAGGGAATCTCCTATAAATATCTTCCTCCATTATTATCAAGGTCTGGCTTGAGCTTCTTGGGCTGAATATTTGGACTAGGTTTGAGCTTTATTTCCCGAAAAATGTACAGTATTACAAGTATAATTGGCGTTGGAAAAAGTAATATTTTTATGTTATATGCACAATTATTTATACACATATTTTTAAATTTTTTAATATTTCTCTTGTTTTTTCTTTAAAATTTTATCTTTACAAAATAATTAAAACATAGACGTGTAACAATATATGTATAAAAGTAAATGTTCAGCAGCATTTTCCCTTTCAAAAATACCGACGATGCTACCTTGGACTTGTTCAATGATACGAATAATGACTGTGGAATCTTTAGCATATAGACATAGACATCACAAATAATGGAAGGATACAAACGAAGTCATCGTAATTGTCTTAAGAGCTTAACTGATCTTATTGGCAACCTCTGAATGTTATTGGCTGGTTATACTACAAAACAGGTGAAAACCCTAGCGATGAAGCAAGAATCTTCTTCTTCCACCACACATCAATTGAAGCTTTCAGAAATAAATTGTCTCTTTCCTTTCATAATGAATGGAGGAATTGTAGGAAAAGTAAGAAATTGGCAATGAAAGAGGTAATGATAGTAACACTACGTGTAAAATTATTTTAAATGGTATATTTTTGTTAGGTTGTATAACTTATTTTAATAATTTTTAATAAGTCTTATTATGTTACATAATTTTTCTATAACTTTACTCGATATTCATAATTTTTTATTTCAACGATGTGATTTTATCAAAAATAATTTAAATAGACTCTATAAATTATCTCTTTTTTTCATAATAAATGGAAAAAGTCTAGGAAAAATAAGAAATTGGCAATGAAAGAGGTAATGATAGTAACACTATGTGTAAAATTATTTTAAACGATACAATTTTTGTTATGTTGTATATATTTATTTTATTAATTTTTTTAATAAATTCTATCATGTCGTATCATTCTTTCATTACTTTATGCGATACTCATGACTTTTTACTCTAATTATATAATTTTACAAAAAAAAAAAATTAAATAGACTCTATATTTTATCTCACAACTATACAAAATTAATTGTAAGTAAAGATTTTTGGCCCACCTAAAAAATTAAGAAACCCTTTTTTGGATTGCTCTCATGTGCTGAATTGAATTTTTATAGTTTACACTCTAATGGTTTTAATCTATTCTTTTGGGTTGAATATGCTGTGCAATTCATGTTGAAGATAGTTTGATTGATACATACTGATTTTTCCAACTCAAAGCTCCAAAAGACATAGGAAAGCAAATAAAATTCTCTCTAATATGGAGACAAATAAAGTGTTTACCAAGTTTTTTTTCTTGACTTTTCTGCAAAATCTTGTCCACACTAAAATTTTTATCAGGAAGAGTTCTCTGAACTTCTATATATACAAGAAATCTATGGTTACTTCTTCACAAGTAAACAACCAGTAAAAGCCTGTATTCTCAGCAAAAGGAGAAGAAAAAGAAAATGGCTGTTAACATGGATACAAAGCACCTGATTGTTTTCTGCTTTGCCTTCTGGGCTTGTGCATTTCCAGTAATGTCTCGTACTCTAAATGAAGACTCTGTTGCTGCCACACATGAGCAATGGATGGCTAAGTATGGACGCACCTATGCCGATGAAGTGGAGAAAGCGAAACGTTTGAAGATATTCAAAGAGAACCTGTTATACATGGAGAATTTCAATAATGCCGGGAATCAAAGTTACAAGTTGGGCTTGAATAAGTTTTCTGATTTAACCAATGAAGAATTTCTTGCTTTCTATACAGGATCGTTCAAAGTTTCAGGCCAGACAAACCCTTCCAAGATGGCATCATTTCAGCAACTCAACATTTCTGATATTCCAAACAGTGTGGATTGGAGAGACAAAGGAGCTGTCACCCAAATAAGAGACCAAGGAAGATGCGGTAATCATCCATATATATATATATTCTTATCATTATTTACTCATTTAGTTTTGCATGAAAACTCTTATGCATGCTTAATTAAATGCATGCTTAATTAAATGGGTCAACTCTTATATTTAATTTAATAAAAAGTCCAGGTTAAATAAGGTAAAAGTACAAAGTTTTAGTAGTGCAATAGTGTGTACTTACAAATGAGGTGGAGGTGCATGATATTTATAGAGCTAGAAGTCAAAGATAAGGTTTTCATTATACGAATCTCCCAAGACAGTGAGAAAAAATAGCACATATTACTTGAGCTGGGAAATCCGTACTGAGGCCAACTTGGTTAAAGCCAAATGAAATGACCCATTCACATCATAAGCCAAAAGAAATTTTTGTGCAGCTCATATCTTATAAATTATCTCAACTGTATGCAGATAAACTTTTGATCATAGATTAGATGCTCTCCTAATTATTTTCGTTCCCATGGCTCAAGCCAAGTGGTTAAATAATGATAACTACTCCAAGATGTTCTAGTTCTGATGCTGTAATTTGATCATTAACAATTTGAATACAGGAAGTTGCTGGGCATTTGCAACCGTGGCAGCGGTAGAAGGCATTTATCAGATAAAAACCGGCAATTTGATTCTACTTTCTGAGCAACAGTTGTTGGATTGTGATACCAAGAACCATGGTTGTTCAGGAGGCCTCATGGATTATGGCTATGAATACATCATAAAAAACAATGGCATAGCCAGTAGAGACGATTACCCTTATCTGGGAAATAGTAATGGAAATTGTGACAGCGAGAAGGCAGCTAAACATGCAGCCCAGATAACGGATTATGCCGTTGTGACAGGTGAGGATCAGCTACTGCAAGCTGTGGCCAAGCAACCAGTAGCAGTAAGGGTGGCAGTCGGTCAAGCTTTTCACATGTACAGGAAAGGGATATTTTCTGGTCCATGCGGAAGCCGACTCAATCATGAGGTTACTGCAGTTGGGTATGGGACGAGTGAAGATGGAACTAAGTATTGGCTGATGAAGAATTCATGGGATGAGGATTGGGGTGAGAAGGGCTACATAAGGATGCAGATGAATGTTGATAATAAAGGTCTTTGTCGCATTGCAGCACATGGGTCTTTTCCAATTATCAACGCTTAAGGAAATCATAGATATCTAGAATATGTTTATGCTCAATTAAAATTACTAATCAAGTCTCCCATGCTATGTCCTATGTTTTGGAGTATTCTGTGTTTATTTGTGAGGTATCTAATGTAGGGTGTCTTTATAGAAATAAAAAAAACTAAGTTAGCAGTAATTAAATCATGTTTCTTTGTGAGGTTTCGATGTAGTGTAATTGTGGTATGAATAGTAAGTTGAATCTTTTGTGTAGTTTCCTTTCTATTTCTGTTTCATTATTTTTATTTCAGCTGGCTATATTATTTAAAACACATTTGATTTGATTTAGTTTTTGATCCTATAATCTCAAGCTGATACTAAATTATGATGGAATTATGATTGCAACTAATTTGCTTGATCGTTATTATTATTGACTTAAATGTGATGATTAGTTGAAAGGTGGGTCTGGTTATATCGCATTACATGAGATCTTTAAAGGATTATTTTTTGCAATGTTTCCATTTCGGTAGTCCTCTCATTCTAATCCTTGCGAGACTGGCTGTTGTCTACCTCTACTTTTGCACATAGAAGTGCTTTGTGCTTGAAACGTGAAAACATCATAAATTTACTCATATTATGTATAGAAATTTCAAAATAAATTTTTTGGTGTTGCATTTTAAATAAATGAGTAAATACTCCGTAATGATATGCGAAAATAGATTATGGACTTTTATGTGATTGTAGATCCTATCAACTATTGGTAATGTGGATTTAAATAAGCGCGCTATTATTAAATGCACTATTGAGGTTCACAATTCCAGCTATAGGATTGGCTATTAGACTACATCACCAAAAGTAACCACTCTTCTATTTACAACGTGGCACTAGAACAACGACCTTTTAACTAATTTAAGAAAGTAGTAATAGGAGAATTTGATCTCTTGAATGTGAAGTCAAAATAATTATAGTATTATGATAAGAACCAGTTCATCCCATGTACCTGAGTTTTTAAGAGAAGGCATATCTATGATTTAATACCATATTTAATAAGTTTATGAAGTATATCTTCTCATAGCTCTGGTGCGTGGTGCTTTTCTCTGGTATGCAAGATCTCCCTTAAATCATACAGGGGTATTAGAGCTGATGGTTCGGCTTGGGAAGAAAGAGCAGTGGCGATTGGTGGCAAAAGAGGCCGGCCAACGAGAAAGGGCAGCCCATATGCCGACTGGTGGGAATTTCAGGACAAGTTGGGTGAGCAGTAGGCCCAACTTGTGTAAGCTTTCGTTGCACAATACTTAAAGAAAAGTCCGCTCAAAGGGAAAAATGCCTGGGCATAATGTGATCCAAGACTCACGCTTAAGGGAAAGAATATGGAAGATGCAAGTGAGTTGGAATAACAAGAAATTCTACTTTAAAAAAATCAAAGACAAATCAAGAATATATAAAATAAATAATACTCATAATTAAAACTTAAATTCTTAAGTTAAATTAGTTTTTGACAAAAATATCTAAATGTAACATGCAAATCCTCTTCTCCTAGAGACATCAAACAAGATAGAAGATGTTTCCCAATATGTAATGAGTCAAAAACTTAGAATTCCAAAATTTAAAATAGTTGCAAGTTTCCATTCAGTGTTTGAAATTGAAGTTTTTTGAAGAGTCCAAAATTTTGAGGAATGATTTCACATCAAACATTTTACATCTATGCAATTAATTGAAAGTGAGTGGAGCAAAAATTTTTTTCTAGGGAAATTGTTGTCGCAACAAAGTATAGGCAATCAAGACAATATTAATTAATGTTAAATATGATATTGGATACGAAGGTCTGTAAAAGATTTAAAATAAAATGTTAGTTTGATTAGAGATATTATCACCCCTCTTCAAAGAGATTAGGTTATCTTCTTTAGAGAGGCAAACGGTGTGTTGATAAATTGGCAGAGTTTGCAGTGAGAGGAGCTCATATCCTCCAAACTGGCTCAACTTAGAAATAACAGTGGATGTAATTGCCAAATCATTCTGTATAGTACTCCACCTATTTTATAATTTGTGTTGTTTTAAAGTTTTTGTTTTGTTTCAAAATATATGTTGTTTTAAATTTTCAAAGCTTTATAATTGTTTTATTTCTTTTATACTCTTGTTTGATAAGACAAAAAAAATTGATGGAATAATTAATGGAGAGATTGAATTAAGGACAATTTAGTCAAATTGTAATAAATTTTAAATACATTTAATGATTTTTTAATATATATGTAAAAATTTTAAACAACACATAAGGAATAACTAGTTTTAATTTGCTTATTTTTCTTATGTATACAAATGTCATGCTACTAAAATAACACAAACTAATATCAATGCTATTAAGTTTTCCAAACCCCCAGAAGGTTGACTATTTTAATTCTATATTCTGGCTGCAAAAATTAGCTGCAACTCATTATTCCTTGAACACGTCTTTTCCACTTCTGTATGATATATTATATTATATGGACTCCAACAGCACTTAAATTTTGTATGATATATATTGTTACATTTTTTACGCACCCAGACTTATCCTGAAATCATTTGTACTCATTTCCTGATTACCGAAGGAAAAAAACATCTCAAAGCTATATAGGTACAATGTTCTTTTGTGTTTTTAAACTATTTGGCATTTAATATTACTTTAGGTTGTAAAGATCTTTTTATTAAGTTAGGTACAACATCAATATTACAAGAAATTATAGTAAATGTTAGTAAAATGAAAAATCGGTTCAACTCAAAATATTTTAAAATAAAAGTTTTAAGTTTAAATTTTTGTCATTTTTCTCAATAAAATTAGTCTTTTACTACATCAAATTTAGTATAAATGTTTTCTTTTTTACAATTGACAGTAAATAGGTTCAACCTCGAAAAAGAGGGTGAGAATCTTTATTGGAGGTGCCATCATTGAACCAAAGTTGAACCAAAGTCTTGTTCTCATATTCAATACTAACTTAAATCTATAGTTAGTATGCATGATTTTTTTTTTTTTTTATGTATATATGAAATAAAAATGCTCCATTATTTTGACTGTTTAAACACATATTGAAAATACTAGAACAATAATCATGAATTAGAATTTGTAAGTCGGACTTAAAATATTTATTGATAATTGACTGGCATGCTGGAGATTGAATTTTAGACTATGCCATACGAAATTGTCCGCAGAAAGAGCTTTCTGAACTTCTATATACACCTTAAATGTGTGATTTATTCTTCACACTTAAACAATCTGTAAAGCCATTGTCATAGAATTAATAACATCTATTCTCTGCAGAACAATGGCTGTTATTGTGGAGATAAAGCATCTCATTTCTATCTTCATTATCTTCTGGATATCTGTATTTCCAGCACTGTCCCGCACTCTAACTGAAGACTTTATTGCTACCACGTATTCCATCAATGCACCTATGCAAATGATGCCCTTGATTTTTCTTTGCAGGAAGTTGTTGGGCAATTTCAGCTGTGGCAGCAGTAGAAGGCATGACCAAAATCAAAACCCGAAAGTTGCCTTCGCTGTCGGAACAACAGCTGGTGGATTGTGCTAGACATGGCGGCAACCGGGATAGTCTTTGTTCAGGTAGTTTTGAGTTTTATGTTTGTAGTTTTTAAATACACCTAAAATAAAAAAAATTTAAATTAAAAAAATTGAACTATTTTTTATACTTATTTTCGAAACTATTTAATTTTATTTTCTAAAATCAATAAATTAGATTTAGTTTTTAGTTTTAAATTGCAAAAATTTAATTGAAAATTAATGTATTTTATTGAAAAAGAAAATAAGTCTCGTTACCCCTCCCTTCCCGTTCCTCCAAGGTATACCACTTGAATTTAAAATGTAAAACTTAAAACTAACAACTAAACCAAACAATTGGGTCTACTCTCAGAGCAATCATGCAAAGTTGCCTTGTATTTCATCATCATTCAATTCTTAGGTTTGCAGGTAGTTGTTGACTCCATATCTGATCCTAAAGTGGGTATAATGTATGATCCAAAGTCATTGATACAAGCTCTTGCCAACTTAATTGGAAGACAAGGAAATCCAAGGTCACTGAATTAGCTTAGTTGATACCAGATAATAGGAAAAATATGCTATGCGACTGCTGAATTCTCCATTGAAAAAGATCTTTTGCAACCAAGTTTCAGTTCATTCCCTGGATCCAAATACAGAGACTGGTAATAGCACTCAAATGTTGTTCTCTCAATGTGCCATCTAGGATCGATGCAGAAATGATCTATCTAGTTCAAGAATATTTACACATCTTCAGTTCATTTGTACATTTGTTGTAAGTTATTTTTTGCTGCAACTTAATCATCATGTACAGAGATTCAACTTATTTTAACATTGTCCTTTATTTTCATTCTTAAACACTCGTGTGTGTGCCCCTAAAATACACTCTTTTTTTTTTTTTCTTAGACAGAACCTATGAGTCTAAACACACATGGGTGTGTGCCTAGAAAAAGGGGTGTGCAAGAAGAAATGATGCTTCCTTCGTCTTTAGTATTTACCCAGCCCAACGGACTGATCCCACCTACGAGATAGGAATATGGCTTAGAAATGGCAATGGGGTGGAGACAGGGAGTGAGGTTGCTATCTCCGATAATCCCCACCTTACATAGCAGAGAAAAATGTTCTCCTATTTTCTGTCCCGTGGAAATGGGAATGGGAATGGAATTTTTCACCGCTGTTTGAACTTCTAATTACTTTTTATTTTTGATTTTTAAAATAATGTATACATACAATTACTAAAATATTTTTTTTTATATTTAAAATTTTATTTAAATAATAAAGTTATTTTTGTAATTTCTTAAATCAAATATCTCCGTAGACGGAGAGTGAAATTCCATTTCTGCCCCGAAACCCATGCGGTGAAAATTTCTTTTTAATCCCTATGCTTCTGGGGAGCCAACCACCCAAGCTGGGCAAGTTGTCATTCTTAATAAAAATGCTATTTGCACAATTGTTCATGTAACATAAGCTATACATTTAGTGTATTTTAATTATTTGTATGGATAAAATTCTAAATAGAAAGTGAAAGAAATAAAAAGTAAGCAATACAAAAGAAAAAATGTATAAAACTAGTGTAGATTAAAGAATAATATGTATTACATTACTTAATGTTACATAACCATCAAACATGATAATATCTTTTATTTTACTTTCTATACATTGTATTTTAATTAGTTAAAAATTAAAAAAAAATATATATATTGATTTAGAAAAGATCATACGGTAATATTTAAAGTATTATTAAATGTGAAAAAAAAATTTCTTCAATCAAAATATAGTAGAATAGAAAATGAGACCAAAAATGGAATAGAATTTGTTTCCCATTATACAAAATGTGAATAGTGGTTTGAGCTTTGAAGAGTTAAAAATTTTAAGGATTGATTTCACATCTATCTATGTATCTGAAAATTTGAAAGTGGGTGCTGCACTCTTAAAATTGTTCTGAAAAATTTTCTGCTGGAAATTATCTGATGACACTCCACAAGATTGACTCATTTAATTATACATTATTGCTTAATTAGCTGGACAAACTTCAATTGATTTTATTCTTTGATCACGTTAACTTCACCACTTCTAATCACATATAGACACACACAAACACATTAATTTTATATGATTTCGTTGTAATTATTTTTCAAAGCATCCAAACCCAACTATTTATTTTAGAATCATTGTCTTTATTTTCTGAATGCCAAAGGAAATTAATAATAAGAAAATTAAATGTAGATATTTTCATCAATTTTAGCCATTTGTGTATCAAAATTACATGTATCAAACAAAACTTAACACCACTTTAACTCTATAATCACTGAGATCAAAACATGCATGCATGCAATCTGATATTGAAAACCAATTGAGAAATCCTCCAACTTTAAACATATATCTCTATTTCTAAGTCAATCTTAAATGATCAGTGGCGTGCTGGAGATTTGATTTCAAAGCACACCAGGATAGGTTGTAGTTAGAGCGTTCAGAGATTCCATATATACCTGAAATCTGTGCTCGCCTCTTCACACCAAAACAATCACTAAAAGCCATTGTCAAAGAAAAACCTATTCTATAAGATTCCTGCTGTTACTGTGGAAATGAAGCATCTCATTGCTATTTGCATCTTCTTCTTCAGTGCATGTGCATTACCAGCCATGTCTCGCACTCTGCATGAAGCTTCTGTTGTTAACAAGCATGAGCAATGGATGGTGCAGTACGGACGCTCCTATGCAGATGACACTGAGAAGGAGAAACGTTTCAAGATATTCATGGAGAATTTGGAGTACACAGAGAATTTCAACAAAGCTGAAAATAAGAGTTACAAGATGGGCTTGAATCAGTTTTCAGATTTGACAACAGAAGAGTTCATTGCTTCATACACGGGGCTCATGATTTGGAGCATTCCAAGATCTTCCAAAAACGAATCGTTTAAACCACTTATATTGGATGATGTTCCAGCCAGCCTGGATTGGAGAGATAAGGGAGCAGTTACCCCAGTCAAGGCACAAGGCCTGTGTGGTAACCAACTTAATCTTATACGCTCAATGTAGCTAAATTTTGTAAACCAGTATGTTTTGCTATATGTACAGTACCGCACTACTTTCTCCTTCTTTGTGTCCAATGCAAGGTGACTATCATATAAATGGACTTGAATTTGATGCAATCAATGCAGTCTTTGGCATGATTTGACATGGGTTGTTGATGATTCCGTTTTGTGCAACTCAATACAATCCAACCGTCCATATTTCGCACATTAGTAGTTGCATTGCACCAATCTTTTACTGTATCAAATTTATCTTTCATATTAATACTTAACCAACTTTTAGGGCTTGAGATAACGTTGAATTAATTCGTGGCTATAATTTTATCTTCAACAATTTCTTTTGCAGGAAGTTGTTGGGCATTTGCAGCAGTAGGAGCAGTAGAAGGCGTTGTCCAAATCAAAACGGGCAATTTGACCTCATTGTCAGAACAGCAACTGATAGATTGTGCTACGAATGGAGGTAACGATGGCTGTGGTGGTGGTTGGATGGATAATGCCTTTCAATATATTATAAATAGCTATGGTATAGCGAGCGAGGCTGAATATACATACAAGGCAGTAGAAGGAGCCTGTGACCGTGCCAGTGCAGCATTAATAGCAGCCCAGATAAGTGGATATGAAGATGTAGCTGCCAATAATGAGGAACAATTGCTACAAGCTGTGATCAACCAACCAGTATCAGTTGCTATATCGGTTAATGATAACTTTCGGCAATATGCAGGAGGGGTATTCACAGGACCATGTGATACGACACTCAACCATGGAGTCACTTTAATTGGTTATGGGACTAGTGATGATGGAACCAAGTACTGGTTACTGAAGAATTCATGGGGTGAGAATTGGGGTGAAGGTGGATACATGAAGTTGCTGAGGGATAGCGGTAACCCTGAAGGTCTCTGTGGCATTGCCATGAGAGCTTCCTATCCAACAAAATAAGCAGTTTGAAATTAAGCACTTCGAATAAAGGCTTTACATTGCAATCCCACAATAACTACCAGATCACTGCTACCATAATGAACTCTTTAAGTGCAATTTAACCTTTCGTACGATTGAAATTTCTTGTATTGATCCTCAAAGTAGCACAAAAAATAATTAATTGTGATGGTTTTATAAAGGCATTGCATTGAATTTCATTTCAAAGTGAATAAAGAATAAAAATTTACAATAGTTAAGAGTGGGTTTTAACTTTTATCATAAATGAGCTTAAGAGTGGGTTTTGTGTTAGGGTAAAGATTGGGAAATTTTAATGGTAGGGAATTAGATTCTAGTCCATGGCAAAATTATCTCAGAAAGAGGTTATAAAAATCTAATTAAATTCTACTTTCAATCCTCACCATGTGTAAATTAAATATCTTGAAATATTTTTTTTGTTAACATGATAATAAAAAAAATTTCAACCTTTAATCTTTCACCACTAGACCATTCCCATTACAAAATTTCTGTCATGTAAAGCAACCTTTCATTGAAAAAAAAGATAGAATTATTTTTAATACAAAAGAAAATATGTCCTTTTCCCTTTGAATTATCAGCAAGTTTAAATAAAGTTCTACTGCTATAAAAATGTTTATTTTTCCTATAAATCACTTCTCCTTTTTCAACATAATGGGAGATGACTTGCTGATATGATATAGAGAAATAGGATTAAGACCACTTTATAAAGAGGGTGTAGAAAAATATAAGTAACAAAAATAAAAATAAAATTAGGCGTGGTTAAATTTCTTATATTAAAGCTCTATTGTTATTATTGGAGATTAAAAAAAAAAATTGAATTGTTATTATTGGCACAATTTCTTTTAAAGAAAGTGTAAAAGTTTTTGTACTAATATAATCAATATAAGTTTAGACTGCAAAATTATGATATATATATATATATATATTGTGTGTGTGTGTGTGTATATATATATATATATATACAGAGAGAGAGAGAGAGACACGTTTTCTTGGGGTTTTGTTCTTTTTCCATGTACAAGCTGTTCAAGTCCCATAATTTTTGTGATAAATGTTTTATAAAAATTAACATATATGTGAAAATGTTTCACTTTTTTAAAAGAATATTTGCATGGCCCAGGTTAAGCCAAGAAAGCGATCCTGGTCCCTCCTCTTCCATTTTGCCATAATGCAGCTATGTGTATACTTGTGGCAATCTATTCAAATTTTGTATTTGACTGTACAAATTACAATATCATGTGTAGAATTGATTTTTGAAAAGTAAAACATAGGTGGTCCCAATTTTCTTGACTTGTTCAGCGAAATAAACTAATATGATATGAGAACTTAAAAAAAAATTAATTATCATGTGACAAAATGAGACATTATAATTAATTGCATAAAGGAAAAATAAAGTGATACATCACATAGGTGTATGTTATTTGAAATTAACACAAACAAAAACGAGACGAAAAAAGGAGCTCATGATTTACCACTTCTAACCCACTTTGGTGTAGAAAAGCCCGTAGGATAAAGAGAGATCAGACTCTTCCATCTGAAAACTCAATATGAAACTCAAATCAAGATGGTTAATGCACAATGGGGAGAGGTATTTATATATGTTTTGTATGAGCAAATTTGTCCTAAAATTATAAAAATATCTAATCAATGAAATGAAAGCTCATTAGTAATAAGTGTGGCTGTCGCATTCCCAAGACAACTCTAGGGAATCTTCTATAAATATCTTCCTCCATTATTATCAAGGTCTGGCTTGAGCTTCTTGGGCTGAATATTTGGACTAGGTTTGAGCTTTATTTCCCAACAAATGTATAGTATTACAAGTATAATCTGTGTTCAAAAGGTATCTGAAAAGTAACATTTCTATATGCATAATTATTTGTACATACGTCTTTACAATTTTTTTTAATATTTCTCTTGTTTTTTCTTTAAAATTTTACCCTTACAAAATGGTTAAAACATAAATATGTAACAATAGATGTATGAAAGTAAATGTTCAGCAGCATTTTCCCTTTCAAAAATACCAATGGTCTTATCTTGAAATAATTCAATGATAATGACAGTGGAATCTTTAGCATATAGACATAGATATCACAAATAATGGAAGGATACAATGGAAGTCATCGTAATTGTCTTTAAGAGCTTAGCTGATCTTATTGGCAACCTCTGAATGTTATTGGCTGGCTGTACTACATAACAAGTGAAAACCCTAGCGATGAAGCAAGAATCTTCTTCCACCACACATCAATTGAAGCATGAGTAGTCAAATCCAACGTTGGTTACTTGGCTTTTGCTCTTTATCTTTCATCGCCGATCATTCAAGCATGGCTATCCGTTGACCCAAAGTCAATTCTAAAGAAGTAACGAATTGTGGTTCAGCTGAAGTTTTGGGGTTAGATATTTGAAGCTTTCAGAAATAAATTGTCTCTTTCCTTTCATAATGAATGGAGGAATTGTTGGAAAAGTAAGAAATTGGCAATGAAAGAGGTAATGATAGTATCACTACACAGTAAAACTATTTTAAATGGTATAACTTTTGTTAGATTATATACTTATTTTAATAATTTTTTAATAAGTTCTATAATGTTACATTATTTTTTATTATTTTATACAATACTTATAATTTTTTATTTTAATAACGAGATTTTATAAAAAAATAATTTAAATAAATTTCATATTTTATCTCACAACTTTACAAAATTAATTGTAAACAAAGATTTTGACCTACCTAATAAATTATAAAATTCCTTTTTGAAGTTGTTTTCATATACTGACATAAATTTTTATAAATTATACTCTAATGGTTGCAATTTATCCTTTTAGGTTGAATATGTTGCGTAATTTGCGTTGAAGATAGTTTGATTGATACATACTGATTTTTCCAACCCAAAGGCTCCAAAAGACATAGGAAAGCAAATAAAATTTTCTCCAATATGGAGACAAACAAAGTGTCTATCAAGTTTTTTTCTTGACTTTTCTGCAAAATCTTGTCCACACTAAAATTTTTATCAGGAAGAGTTCTCTGAACTTCTATATATACAAGAAATCTATGGTTACTTCTTCACAAGCAAACAATCAGTAAAAGCCTCTATTCTCTGCAGAAAGAGAAGAAAAAGAAAATGGCTGTTAACATGGATACAAAGCACCTGATTGTTTTCTGCTTTGCCTTCTGGACTTGTGCATTTCCAGTAATGTCTCGTACTCTAAATGAAGACTCTGTTGCTGCCACACATGAGCAATGGATGGCTAAGTATGGACGCACCTATGCCGATGAAGTGGAGAAAGCGAAACGTTTGAAGATATTCAAAGAGAACCTGTTATACATAGAGAATTTCAATAATGCTGGGAATCAAAGTTACAAGTTGGGCTTGAATAAGTTTTCTGATTTAACCAATGAAGAATTTCTTGATTTCTATACAGGACCGTTCAAAGTTTCAGGCCAGACAAACCCTTCCAAGATGGCATCATTTCAGCAACTCGACATTTCTGATATTCCAGACAGTGTAGATTGGAGAGACAAAGGAGCTGTCACCCAAATAAGAAACCAAGAAAAATGCGGTAATCATCCATATATATATATATTCTTATCATTATTTACTCATTTAGTTATGCCAATGCTTATAAATACATATAAACTTATAACTAACTCTAGATGAAAACTCTTATGTTTAAGTAGATGAGTCGACTCTTATATTTAAGTTAGCAAAAAGTCCACGCTTAATAAGGTAAAAGCACAAAACTTTAGTAGTGCAGTAGTGTGTACTTACAAATGAGGTGGAGGTGCATGATATTTATGGAGCTAGAAGTCAGAGATAAGGTTTTCATTATACGAATCTCCCAAGACAGTGAGAAAAAATAGCACATATTACTTGAGCTGGGAAATCCGTAAAATACTGAGGCCAACTTGGTTGAAGCCAAATGAAATGACCCATTCACATCATAAGCCAAAAAATTTTAAAATTTTTTTGTGCAGCTCATATCTTATGAATTATCTCAAGTGTATGCAGATAAACTTTTGATCATAGATTAGATGCTCTCCTAATTATTTTCGTTCCCATGGCTCAAGCCAAGTGGTTAAATAATGATAACAACTCCAAGATGTTCTAGTTCTGATGCTATAATTTGATCATTAACAATTTGAATACAGGAAGTTGCTGGGCATTTGCAACCGTGGCAGCGGTAGAAGGCATTTATCAGATAAAAACCGGCAATTTGATTCCACTTTCTGAGCAACAGTTGTTGGATTGTGATACCCAGAACAATGGTTGTTTAGGAGGCCTCATGGATAAGGGCTATGAATACATCATACAAAACAATGGCATAGCCAGTAGAGACGATTACCCTTATCTGGGAAATAGTACTGGAAATTGCGACAGCGAGAAGGCAGCTAAACATGCAGCCCAGATAACGGATTATGCCGTTGTGACAGGTGAGGATCAGCTACTGCAAGCTGTGGCCAAGCAACCAGTAGCAGCAAGGGTGGCAGTCGGTCAAGCGTTTCAGATGTACAGGGAAGGGATATTTTCTGGTCCATGCGGAAGCCGACTCAATCATGAGGTTACTGCAGTTGGGTATGGGACGAGTGAAGATGGAACTAAGTATTGGCTGATGAAGAATTCATGGGATGAGGATTGGGGTGAGAAGGGCTACATAAGGATGCAGATGAATGTTGATAATGAAGGTCTCTGTGGCATTGCAACACATGGTTCTTTCCCAATTATCAACGCTTAAGGAAATCATAGATATCTAGAATATGTTTGTGCTCAATTAAAATTACTAATCAAGTCTCCCATGCTATGTCTTATGTTTTGGAGTATTCTGTGTTTATTTGTGAGGTTTCTAATGTAGTGTGTCTTTATAGAAATAAGAAAAACTAAGTTAGCAGTAATTAAATCATGTTTCTTTGTGAGGTTTCGATGTAGTGTAATTGTGGTATGAATAGTAAGTTCAATCTTTTGTGTACTTTCCTTTTCTATTTCTGTTTCATTATTTCTATTTCAGCTGGATATATTATTTAAAATACATTTGATTTGATATAGCTTTTGACCCTATAATCTCAAGCTGATACTAAATTATGATGGAATTGTGATTGCAACTAATTTGCTTTATCGTTATCGTTATCGTTATTGACTTAAATGTGATAGTTAGTTGATAGGTGAGTCTAGTCATATCACATCACATGGTATCTTTAAAAAATCATTTTTTGCAACGTTTTCAATACGGTGGTTTTTTCATTCTAATCCTGTGAGACTGACTTTTGTCTAACTTTACTTTTGCACGTAGAAGTTCTTTTGGCTTGAAACGTGAAAACATCATAAATTTATTCATATCATGTATAAAAATTTTAAAATAAAGTTTTTGGTGTCGCGTTTTAAATAAATGAGTAAATATTCTGTAGTGATGTGGGCAAATAGATTGTGGATCCTATCAAATATTGGTAACATGGATTTAAATAAGTGTGCTATTATTAAATGTGCTATTGGGGTTCACAATTTCAGCTGTGGTGGTTGGCTATTAGATCACATCACAAAAACAACTACTGCTCTATTTACAACCAGGAACTAGAGCAATCACCTTTAATTAATTTAAGAAAGTAGTAGTAAGAGTATTTGATCTCTTGAATGTGAAGCTAAAGTAATTATAATATTATAATAAGAACCAGTTCATCCCATATACTTAAGTTTTTAGGAGAAGGTATATCGATGATTTTATGCCATATTTAATAAGTTTATGAAGTATATCTTCTCATATGTCCGGTGCGTGGTGCTTTTCTCTGGTATGCAAGGTCTCCCTTAAATCGTACAGGGGTATTAGAGCTGATGGTTCGGCCTGGGAAGAAAGAGCAGGGGTGATTGGTGGCTAAAGAGGCCGGTCAACGAGCAAGGGCAGCTCACATGCCGATTGGTGGAATTTCAGGACAAGTTGGGTGAGCAGTAGGCCCAACTCGTGTAAGCTTTCGTTGCACAATACTTAGAGAAAATTCCACTCAAAGGGAAAAATACCTGGGCCTAATGAGATCCAAGACTCACGATTAAGGGAAAGAATATGGAAGATGTAAGTGTGAGTTGGAATAACAAGAAATTCTACTTTAAAAAAAATCAAAGACAAGTAAAAAACATATAAAACATAAAATACTCATATTAAATAATTTAAATTCTTAAGTTGAACTAGTTTTTGACAAAAATATCTGAAGGTAGCATGCAAATTCTCCTCTCCTAGAGACAGACAGGAAATATCGAACAGAGCAGAAGATGTGTCCCAATATGTAATGAGTCAAAAACTTAGAATTCCAAAATTTAAAATAGCTGCAAGTTTCCATTCATTGTTTGAAATTGAAGTTTTTTGAAGAGTTAAAAATTTTGAGGAATGGTTTCACATCAAACGTTTTTCATTTATTCAATTAATTGAAAGTGGGTGGAGAAAAATATTTTACAGGGAAAATATTGTCGCAACAAATTTACACAATTGAGACTATTAATTATTGTTAAATAGATATCGATGGTCTGTAAAAGATTTAAAATAAAATGTTAGTTTGATTAGAGATATTATCACCTATCTTCAAAGAGATTGGGTTATCTTCTCTAGAGAGGCAAGCCGGTGTATTGATAAATTGGCAGAGTTGGCAGTTAGAGGAGCTCACATCCTCCAAACTGGCTCAACTTAGAAATAACAGTGGATGTAACTACCAAATCATTTTGTATAGTTCTCCATCCATTTTATAATATATGTTATTTTAGAGTGTTTATTTTGTTTTAAAATATATGTTGTTTTAAATTTTTAAAACTTTATTAATTATTTTATTTTCTTATACTCTCGTTTAATAAGACAAAAAAAATTGATGGAATAACTAATGGAGAAATTAAATTAAGGACAATTTAGTTATAATAAATTTTAAATGTATTTAATGATTTCTTAATACATCTGTAGAAACTTTAAACAACACATATTATAAAAGAAAGGGAGTAATTAGTTTTACTTTGCTTCTTTTTCTTATGTATAAAAATGTCATGCTACTAAAATAACACAAACTAAAATCAATGCTATTAAGTTTTTCAAACAAGGAAAAAAGGATTTTTTAAACTTTTATGTTTCTAAATGAAAGTCGCTACCCTTTTAACCCCAACAGCAGAAAAAAAAAAAAAACTTTACAGAAATAGTCAACTTACATCGATGAACTTCTTTAGAAGTGGTCAAACCTTCTTCAGCAGCCCCAGAAGGTTGACCATTTTAATTCTATATTCTGGCTGCAAATTTGCAAAAATTAGCTACAACTCATTATTCCTTGAACACGTCTTTTCCACTTCTATATGATATATTATATTATACAGACTCCCACAACACTTAAATTTTGTATGATATATATTGTTACATTTTTTACGCACCCAGACTTATCCTGAAATCATTTGTAATCATTTCCCGATTACCAAAGGAAAAAAAATCTCAAAGCTATATTATTCTTTTTTGTTTTTCAACTATTTAGCATTTAACATTACTTTAGGTTTTGTAAATAACGTTACTTTAGGTTTTGTAAAGATCTTTCTGTTAGATACAACATCAATATTATATAAAATTATAGTAAGTGTTAGTAAAGTGAAAAACAGGTTAAACCCAAAATATTTTAAATTAAAAATTTGGAGTTTAAAATCTCGTCATTTCCCTTTTCTTCTCAAATAAAATTAGCCTTTTAATACATGAAATATAGTATAAATGTTTTCTTTTTTACAATTAGCAGTAAATAAGTTCAGTCTCCAAAAAGAGGGTGAGAATCTTTATTGGAGGTCGTATCATTGAACCAAAGTCTTGTTCTCATATTCAATACTAACTTAATTCTATAGTTGGTATGCATGATTTTTTTTATATATATATATATGAAGTAAAAATGCTCAATTGTTTTGACCGTTTAAACGCATATTGGAAATGCTGGAATAAGAATCATGAATTAGAATTTGTAAGTTGGACTTAAAATATTTATGGATAATTGACTGGCATGCTGGAGATTGAATTCTAGACCATACCATACGAGATTCTCCGCAGAAATAGCTTTCTGAACTTCTATATATACCTTAAATCTGTGATTTGTTCTTCACACTTAAGCAATCTGTAAAAGCCGTTGTCACAGAATTAATAACATCTATTCTCTGCAGAACAATGGCTGTTATTGTGGGAATGAAGCATCTCATTTCTATCTTCATTATCTTCTGGATATGTGTATTTCCAGCACTGTCCCGCACTCTAACTGAAGACTTTATTGCTACCACGTATGAGCAATGGATGGCAAAGCATCAATGCACCTATGCAAATGATGCCCTTGAGAAAGCGAAACGTTTCAAGATATTCATGGAGAACTATATGTACGTGGAGAATTTCAACAATGCTAGGAACAAGAGTTACAAGTTGGCTTTGAATCAGTTTGCTGATTTAACTGCGGAAGAGTTCATTGCTTTATATACCGGATTCAAGATTTCTAGTCTTCCAAGATCATCCAAGAAGGCAACATTTAGGCCACTTAGCCTGGATGATGTTCCAGAAAGCATGGATTGGAGAAAGAAAGGTGTTGTTACTCCAATAAAGAACCAAGGCCAATGTGGTAATGAACTTAACCTTATACACTCATTGTCAATAATCTCCTTCAATACCTATAGAATGTTTGGTTCAACAATCAAAGGAACATAAAGATTTTCTTACTCCATATCTTAAATCAAAGTATTTTAGTCAAATTTAGTGTAAAAAATTATTATAGATGTCCATCTTTTATATCTATAATTTCCATGAAAAACTCCAAGAATTAAAAAATACAATGAAATGAATCGTTTTTCGTTGATTTTAAATTTCAAATCATCATGAGAATTAATGTTTTCTTTTTTGTCAGTAAAACTTTATTATCGTTGATTTTTCTTTGCAGGAAGTTGTTGGGCATTTTCAGCTGTGGCAGCAGTAGAAGGCATCACCAAAATCAAAACCGGAAAGTTGCCTTCGCTGTCGGAACAACATCTGGTGGATTGTCCCAGACATGGCGGCAACCGGGGCTGCAGTGGTGGTTGGATGGATAACGGGTTCCAATATATCATAAATAACAAAGGAATAGCAAGTGAAGCTGATTATCCATATCAAGGAACTGATGGAACCTGTAGAAATAGAAGTAAAGGTTTCCCAGCAGCTCGTATTAGTGGTTATGAAGATGTGCCAGCCAATAGTGAGGAGCAATTGCTACAAGCTGTGATCAACCAACCAGTATCAGTTGCTATATCTGTTGATACTGACTTTCATATGTATGGAGGAGGGGTATTTACAGGAGGGTGCGGTATATCTCTCAACCATGCAGTCACTATAATTGGATATGGGACGAGCATTGATGGAACCAAGTATTGGCTAGTGAAGAATTCATGGGGTGAGAGTTGGGGTGAAAATGGATACATGAAGTTGCTGAGAGATAGCGATAGCCCTGAAGGTCTTTGTGGTATTGCTATGAGAGCTTCTTATCCAACAATTTAAGCACTTTGAATTGCAATACCAGAATAAAAACGACACTGCCGTTGCTCTCCCAGCTAACATTGCAATTTTTAAGCTAGACTTTGCATCCGTTTGACTTCAAGTATTCAAGTGCCAGAATAATGACACCAATAATGCAATGCCTACCTGCAACGACAAGTTGGCAACTTCGACTGCAATTTAAAATCTCTCATTTTGGATACATTTGACTATGAGCATTTGCTTTTCTTGGGTGGCACAAGTTAATGTTTCATATATTTGTAATCTGATTATGTGTTTCTCCTTTTCTTTGTCTTGAATTTCCTGTTCTGATGAAACTTGTATCGAAGAAACTCAACCTATCACAAATATGTTGTTAATAAAATCATTATATTCCTTTAAATTCTGCATTTTAAGTTATAAGCATTCAGCCAATGGTTCACCAAACTTTTTGTATAAAAATCTGCTAGAATAGCAAAGTTGATAGATAACTAATCAATGAATGTTTCACCTACGTTGTTGTTGTTTTATTTTTTAAAAATAAAAATTATAAATGTCAACAAACACAATGCAATAATGACTTGTCGGGTTTTTGTTGAGGCATTATATTGAATGTTTTCAAACCGTATAGCATCACTAAGCAAAAGTATATACGGGGATAATGTTGAAAGTTAAATACCAATATGGATAGGTTTTTTTTTTTTTTTTTAATTTCAGTACGAGGTAACAAATAAAAAATTTTGAAAGGTAGAAGTTTCAAGCTTTTACGTTTACAAAAGAAGTTTTCTTTGACATTATTGCTACTAAATCGAGAGCTAGGGCAAATTTGACTTGTGAACCAAGTCCTTTTGCATTTATAATTGTGTCTCAAACATTATTAGTTTCAAACCCAAAAATTGTTGAGATACCTGAGTGCAAACCAACAAATTTTATCAAGCTATATATACCTTCAGCATATTTTGTGCAGCTCAGATCTTATACACTATCTCAAGTAGAATATACGTAGATAGACTTTGTCATTTCAATTAATATTCAACAATTTAGAAACTAATTTATCAATTTTTATTTACTCGGAAAGCAAACTGATTCCTTTATCCGAACAAGAATGGACAACGTAGATTACAGGACATTGTGCAATAGAATTTTCTTTAATTAGCAAAACATGTGATGATTAAAGGTTCTGCTAATTAAGTTAATTAAAACATAAGGGCTCAAGCCAAGTGGTTAAATTCTCATAAAAGGTCCAAGATGTTCAAATTCTAATTCTCTAATTTGATCATGAACAATCTGTACAAGGAAGTTGTTAGGCATTTTCAGTTTTGGCAGCTGTAGAAGGCATTGTTCAGATAACAACTGACAATTTGATTCCACTGTGGTTGTGGTGGAGGTTTCATGGGTTATGGCTTTGAATACATCATACAAAAAACCAATGGCATAGCCAGTGAAACCAATTACCCTTATCTGGGGAATAGTACTGGAAATTGCGAAGGCAGCTAAACATGCAGCCTGAATAACAGATTATGTCGGTTTGAAGGGTGAGGACCAGCTACTGCAAGCATTGGTCAAGCAACCAGTATCAGTAAGGGTGGCAGTTGGGGAAGAGTTTCACAAGTACAGTTAAGGGATATTTTCAGGTCCATGCGGAAGCAAACTCAATCATGAAGAATTCATGGGGTGAGAATAAGAATGCAGATGAATTTTGGGGATGAAGGTCTTTGGCATTGCTGCACATACATCTTATCCAATTATCAATGTTTGATTAGGAAACCAAACATTCTAGCATGTTTTCAAGTATTCTTATTTATAAAAAAAAAAAAAAAAAAAAAACTTGATGGAATATTTTTGAGTATTCTTTGTTTATCCTTTAAGAGGTTTCTATTTAGTCACATAAAAAAAAAAAAGAGGTTTCTATTTATTGTTGTTCATATGAAAAAACTAAGGTTGTTATGATTATGAGATATTTCCATATTTTCACTTACTGATTTTATTTTCATTTTTTAATGTATTTTTTTTTCAAGTTTTCATACGTTTATTTTTATTTTCACTTATCTTCATATTTATTTGGTATGCAAAAATTACTTTACATGAATTTTACTGAATTATTAGCCTTTTTTTTGAATATAATAAGTAAGTCCAATGAGACTATTTTACATTTATTGAACCAAACATGCTTTCTTTATTGTATCTGTGATTATAAAATATCTTGAATTTTAGTGGTGGTCATCGTCATAAACCATCCACCTCCAATGTCCAGAGAACATGACCTATTCAATTGCATATTTTTGAAATTATTTTTCTGAATTTTCTTTTTCTATCCTGAAATTATTTCATATAGGTACCTGATTAAATTTTGTGCTTCCATCTCCATTAAATCATTTTAGCTGTGAATACATAACTATACTGTTATATATATATATATATATATATATATATATATATATATATATAATATATATATATATATATATATATATATTATATAATATATATATATATATATATATATATATATATATATATATATATATATATATTAAATTTTAGTGATTTTAAGGCACTTCAACGATTTAATTTCATGCAGGTTTGTCCTTAATCACAAGAATTACTCATCTCTATAAAAGTTCAACATTTTACATAAGTTAATCAATTCTTTAGGGTTCAAACATGTTACAAAACCTACATATTTTAATCACGATCTAGTTTAATTAAATTGTATTTTTTGAATGATTAACTTAAATTTCATTAACCAAACGTGTTTGTGGATATCTACAATGAAAGGTCTCTGTGGTAACCCTGAAGGTCTCTGTGGCATTGCCATGAAAGCTTCCTATCCAACAAAATAAGCAGTTTGAAATTAAGCACTTCGAATAAAGGCTTTGGGGGTTTTGTTCTTTTACCATGTACAAGCCGTTCAAGTCCCATAATTTTTGTGACAAATATTTTATAAAAATTAACATATATGAACATGTTTCACTTTTTTTTTAAAGTATATTTGCATGGCCTAGCTTAAGCCAAGAAAGCGATCCTGGTCCCCCCTCTTCCATTTTGCCATAATTCAGGGATGTGTATACTTGTGGCAATCTATTCAAATTTTGTATTTGACTGTACAAATTACAATATCATGTGTATAATTGAGTTTTGAAAAGTATTATTCTTAAAAGAAAAACATAGGTGGTCCTAATTTTTTTGACTTGTTCAACGAGTATATGATATGAGAACTTGAAAAAAATTAATTATCATGTGACAAAGTAACAAAAAATAAAGTGATACATCACATAGGTGTATGTTATTTGAAATTAACACAAACAAAAAGAGAAGTCATCTTTAGACGCAAAAAGGAGCTCATGATTTACCACTTTTAACCCACTTCAGTGTAGAAAAGCCTGTAGGATAAAGAGAGATCAGACTCTTCCATTTGAAAACTCAATATGAAACTCAAATCAAGATGGTTAATGCACAATGGGGAGAGGTATTTATATTTATTTTATATTAGCAAATTTGTCCTAAAATTATAAAAATATCTAACCAACGAAATGAAAGCTCATTAGTAGTAAGTGTGGCTCTCGCATTCCCTAGACAACTCTAGGGAATCTTCTATAAATATCTTACTCCATTATTATCAAGGTCTGGCTTGAGCTTCTTGGGCTGAATATTTGGACTAGGTTTGAACTTTATTTCCCAACAAATGTACAGTATTACAAGTATAATTGGTGTTCGAAAAGCAACATTTTGTGTTATATATGCAATTATTTATACACATACTTTTACATTTTTTTTAACATCTCTTATTTATTTTTTTTAAAATTTTATCCTTACAAAGTAGTTAAAACACACGTGTAACAATATATGTATAAAAGTAAATGTGCAGCAGCATTTTCCCTTTCAAAAATACCAATGGTCCTATCTTGGTCTTGTTGAATGATATGAATAATGACAGTGGAATCTTCAGCATATAGACATAGACATCACAAATAATGGAAGGATACAATGGAAGACATCGTAATTGTCAATGGAAGTCATCGTAATTGTCTTTAAGAGCTTAGCTGATCTTATTGGCATCCTCTGAATGTTATTGGCTGGCTGTACTACAAAGCAGGTGAAAACCCTAGCAATGAAGCAAGAATCTTTCCACCACACATCAATTGAAGCATGAGTACTCAAATTCAACGTTGCTTACTTGGCTTTTGCTCTTTATCTTTCATCACCCATCATTCAAGCATGGATATCCGTTGACCCAAAGTCAATTCTTAAGAAGTACCGAATTGTGGTTCAGCTGAAGTTTTGGGGTGAGATATTTGAAGCTTTCAGAAATAAATTCTCTTTCCTGTCATAATTAATGGAGAAATTGGAGGAAAAGTAAGAAATTGACAATGAAAGAGGTAATGATAGTAACACTACGCATAAAAATAAAAGTAAATACATATTTTAGTCTCTTATACGTAAAACTCTTATTAATTTAGTGTTTACACTTTTAAGTTTATAAATTTAGTCTCTCACAATTTGAGTTTATTAATTTGGTCCATCACACTTAAAACCTTAATCAATTTAGTCTCTTAAACTTATAAAACTTATCAATTTAATCACTCACACTTCAAAAATATGAATAAATTTAAGGGACGAAATTGATAAACTAAATTGATAAATTTGAAATGTGAGGGACGAAATTAATTAGAGTTTCAAATGTTAGGGACGAAATTGATTAGGGTTTCAAATGTAAGGGACTAAATTGATAAATTTAAAGTGTGAGGGACTAAATTGATAAGAGTTTTAAGTATAAAGGACGAAAATAAATATTTATTCTAAAAATAACTTTTGTTAGGTTGTATATACTTGTTTTAATAATTTTTTAATAAATCATGTCATGTCACATTATCTCCTATTACTTTATGTAATACTTATGACTTTTTACTCCAATGACATGATTTTACAAAAAAAAAAATTTAAATAAACTCTATTTTATCTCACCACTCTATAAAATTGATTATAAGCAAAGATTTTAATCCACTTGATAAATTATACAACCCTTTTTTAAGTTGTTCTTATATACTGATATGAATTTTTATAGGTTACACAATAATGATTGCAATCTGTTTTTTTAGGTTGAATATACCGTGCAATTCACGTTGAAGATAGTTTGATTGATACATACTGATTTTTCCAACTCAAAGGCTCCAAAAGACATAGGAAAGCAAATAAAATTCTCTCTAATATGGAGACAAATAAAGTGTCTATCAAGTCTTTTTCTTGACTTTTCTGCAATATCTTGTCCACACTAAAATTTTTATCAGGAAGAGTTCTCTGAACTTCTATATATACAAGAAATCTATGGTTACTTCTTCACAAGTAAACAATTAGTAAAAGCCACTATTCTCGGCAAAAAGAGAAGAAAAAGAAAATGGCTGTTAAGGTGGATACAAAGCACCTGATTGTTACCTGCTTTGCCTTCTGGGCTTGTGCATTTCCAGTAATGTCTCGTACTCTAAATGAAGACTCTGTTGCTGCCACACATGAGCAATGGATGGCTAAGTATGGACGCACCTATGCCGATGAAGTGGAGAAAGCGAAACGTTTGAAGATATTCAAAGAGAACCTGTTATACATAGAGAATTTCAATAATGCTGGGAATCGAAGTTACATGTTGGGCTTGAATAAGTTTTCTGATTTAACCAATGAAGAATTTCTTGCTTTCTATACAGGATCGTTCAATGTTTCAGGCCAGACAAACCCTTCCAAGATGGCATCATTTCAGGAACTCGACATTTCTGATATTCCAGACAGTGTGAATTGGAGAGACAAAGGAGCTGTCACCCAAATAAGAAACCAAGAAAACTGCGGTAATCATCCATATATATATATATACACATACATATTCTTATCATTATTTACTCATTTAGTTAGGCCAATGCTAATAAATACATAAAAACTTTTAACTAATTTTAGATGAAAACTCTTATACTTAAGTGGATGGGCCAACTCTTATATTTAAGTTAATAAATAGTTAATATGATAAAAGCGCAACGCTTTAGTAGTGCAGTAGTGTGTGCTTACAAATGAGGTGAAGATGCATGATATTTCTAGAGCTAGAAGTCAAAGATAAGGTTTTCATTATACGAATCTCCCAAGACAGTGAGAAAAAAATAGCACATATTACTTGAGCTGGGAAATCCGTAAAATACTGAGGCCAACTTGGTTAAGGCCAAATGAAATGACACATTCACATCGTAAGCCAAAAATTTTTTAACATTTTTTGTGCAGCTCATATCTTATAAATTATCTTAAGTGTATGCAAATAAACTTTTAATCATAGATTAGAGGCTCTCCTAATTATTTTCTTTCCCCTGGCTCAAGCCAAGTGGTTAAATAATGATAACAACTCCAAGATGTTCTAGTTCTGATGCTATAATTTGATCATTAACAATTTGAATACAGGAAGTTGCTGGGCATTTGCAACCGTGGCAGCGGTAGAAGGCATTTATCAGATAAAAACCGGCAATTTGATTCAGCTTTCTGAGCAACAGTTGTTGGATTGTGATACCCAGAACAATGGTTGTTTAGGAGGCCTCATGGATTATGGCTATGAATACATCATACAAAACAATGGCATAGCCAGTAGAGAAGATTACTCTTATCTGGGAAATAGCACTGGAAATTGTGACAGCGAGAAGGCAGCTAAACATGCAGCCCAGATAACGGATTATGCCGTTGTGACAGGTGAGGATCAGCTACTGCAAGCTGTGGCCAAGCAACCAGTAGCAGTAAGGGTGGCAGTCGGTGACGCGTTTAGCATGTACGGGGAAGGGATATTTTCTGGTCCATGCGGAAGCCGACTCAATCATGAGGTCACTGCAGTTGGGTATGGGACAAGTGAAGATGGAACTAAGTATTGGCTGATGAAGAATTCATGGAATGAGGATTGGGGTGAGAAGGGCTACATAAGGATGCAGATGAATGTTGGTAATGAAGGTCTTTGTGGCATTGCAGCACATGGGTCTTTTCCAATTATCAACGCTTAAGGAAATCATTGATATCTAGAATATGTTTGTGCTCAATTAAAATTACTAATCAAGTCTCCCATGCTATGTCCTATGTTTTGGAGTATTCTGTGTTTATTTGTGAGGTTTCTAATGTAGTTTGTCTTTATAGAAATAAAAAAAACTAAGTTAGCAGTAATTAAATCATGTTTCTTTGTGAGGTTTCGATGTACTGTAATTGTGTATGAATAGTAAATTCATTCTTTTGTGTACTTTCTTTTCTATTTCTGTTTCATTATTTCTATTTCAGCTGGATATATTATTTAAAATACATTTGATTTGTTTAGCTTTTGACTCTATAATCTCAAGCTAATACTAAATTATGATGGAATTGTGATTGCAACTAATTTGCTTTATCGTTATCATTATTGACTTAAATGTGGTGGTTAGTTGAAAGGTGAGTCTAGTTATTTCACATCACATGGGATTTTTTAAAGATAATTTTTTGCAACGTTTCCGTTACGGTGTTCTTTTCATTCTAATCTCTTTGAGAGTAACCGTTGTTTAACTCTATTTTTGCACATAGAAGTGCTTGTGAAAAAAATATAAATTTATTCATTTTATGTATATAAATTTTAAAATATATGTTTTTGGTGACGCATCTTAAATAAATGAATAAATACCTTGTATTATGTGGGCAAATAGATTATGGACGTTTATGTGATTGTGGAGCCTAGCAACTATTGGTAATGCGGATTTAAATAAGTGCGCTATCATTAAATATGCTATTGGGGTTCACAATTCCAGCTATGACGGTTGACTATTAGACCATCTCACAAAAAGTAACCATTCCTCAATTTACAACCTGGCACTAAGGCAACCACCCTAAATTAATTTAAGAAAGTAGTGGTAAGGTTATTTGATCTTTGTGAGGTCAAAGTAATTATAATATTATAATAAAAACCAATTCATTCCATATACCTAAGTTTTTAGGAGAAGGCATATCGATACTTTTATACATATTTAACAAGTTTATGAACTATATCTTCTAATAGGTCCAGTGCGTGGTGCTTTTCTTCAGTGTGCAAAGCCTCCCTTAAATCAAACTTGCGATTGCTGGCAAAAGAGGCCGGTCAACTAGCAAGGGCAGCTCATATGCGGATTGGTGGAGTTTCAGGACAAGTTGGGTGAGCAGTAGACCCAACTTGTGTATCCTTTCATTGCACAGTAGTTGGAGAAAATTTTTCTTAAAGGGAAAAATGCCTAGGCCTAATGTGATCCAAGACTCACGCTTAAGGGAAAGAATATTGAAGATGCAAGTGTGAGTTGCAATAACAAGAAATCTCATTTTAAAAAAATTAAAAACAGGTAAAGAATTTATAAAATGAAAAATACTTATATCTAATAACTTAAACTCTTGATTTGAACTAATTTTTGATAAAAATCTCCAAAGAGCATGCAAATCCTCCTCTCCTAGAGAACACTGACCTAAACAGAATGGAAATATCGAACAGGGCAAAAGATGTTTCCCAATATGTAATGAGTCAAAAACTTAGAATTCCAAAATTTAAAATAGCTGCAAGTTTCCATTCAATGTTTGAAATTGAAGTTTTTTGAAGAGTTAAAAATTTTGAGGAAGGATTTCACATCAAATATTTTTCATCTATGCAAAGTTTTCTTATAGGAAAAATATTATCCCAATAAAATATAGACAATTGAGACAATATTTGTTAATGTTTAATATAATGCTAGATACTTATTCTATGTAAAAGATATAAAATAAAATGTTAATTTGACTAGAGATATTATCGCTCTTCTTAAAAGAGATTGGGTTATCTTCTTTGGAGAGGCAAACTGGTGTGTTGATAAATTGGCAGAGTTTGCGGTTAGAGGAGCTCACATCCTGCAAACTGGCTCAACTTAGAAATAACAGTGAATGTAACTGTTAAATTATTTTGTATAGTACTCTCTCTATTTTAATGTTTTTATTTTATTTTTAAATATGTGTTGTTTTAAATTTTTAAAGCTTTATTAATTATTTTATTTGTTTTATACTTTAGTTTAATAAGACAAAAAAGTTAATAAAATAACTAATGGACAAATTAAATTAAGGACAATTTAGTTATAATAAATTTTAAATGTATTTAATGATTTCTTAATACATATGTAGAAACTTTAAACAACACATATTATAAAAGAAAGGGAGTAATTAGTTTTAATTTGCTTCTTTTTCTTATGTATAAAAATGTCATGCTACTAAAATAACACAAACTAAAATCAATGCTATTAAGTTTTTCAAACGAGAAAAAGAGGATTTTATAAACTTTTATGTTTCCAAATGAAAGTGGCTACCCTTTCAACCCCAACAGAAGAAAAAAAAACATCTTCACAGAAATAGTCAACTTAAGATCGATGAACTTCTTTAGAAGTGGTCAAACCTTCTTCAGCAGCCCCAGAGGGTTGACTATTTTAATTCTATATTGTGGTTGCAAAAATTATTCCTTGAACACGTCTTTTCTACTTCTGTATGATATATTATATTATATAGACTCCCACAACACTTAAATCTTGTATGATATATATTGTTACATTTTTTACGCACCCAGACTTATCCTGAAATCATTTGTACTCATTTCCCGATTACTAAAGGAAAAAAAATCTCAAAGCTATATAGGTACAATATTCTTTTTTGTTTTTAAGCTATTTGTCATTTAACATTACTTTAGGTTTTGTAAAGATCTTTCTGTTAAGTTATATACAACATCAATATTATATAAAATTATAGTAAGTGTTAGTAAAGTGAAAAACAGGTTAAACCCAAAATATTTTAAATAAAAATTTTGAATTTAAAATCTCGTCATTTCCCTCTTCTTCTCAAGTAAAATTAACCTTTTACATGAAATATAGTATAAATGTTTTCTTTTTTACAATTAGCAGTAAATAGGTTCAGCCTCCAAAAAGAGGGTGAGAATCTTTATTGGAGGTCGCATCATTGAACCAAAGTCTTGTTCTCATATTCAATACTAAATTAATTCTTTAGTTAGTATGCATGACTTTTTTTTTTATATATATATATATATATGAAATAAAAATGCTCAATTGTTTTGACCGTTTAAACGCATGTTGGAAATACTGGAACAAGAATCACGAATTAGAATTTGTAAGTTGGACTTAAAATATTTATGGATAATTGACTGGCATGCTGGAGATTGAATTCTAGACCATACCATACGAGATTCTCCGCAGAAAGAGCTTTCTGAACTTCTATATATACCTTAAATCTGTGATTTGTTCTTCACACTTAAGCAATCTGTAAAAGCCGTTGTCACAGAATTAATAACATCTATTCTCTGCAGAACAATGGCTGTTATTGTGGGAATGAAGCATCTCATTTCTATCTTCATTATCTTCTGGATATGTGTATTTCCAGCACTGTCCCGCACTCTAACTGAAGACTTTATTGCTACCAAGTATGAGCAATGGATGGCAAAGCATCAATGCACCTATGCAAATGATGCCCTTGAGAAAGCAAAACGTTTCAAGATATTCATGGAGAACTATATTTACGTGGAGAATTTCAACAATGCTAGGAACAAGAGTTACAAGTTAGCTTTGAATCAGTTTGCTGATTTAACTGCGGAGGAGTTCATTGCTTTATATACGGGATTCAAGATTTCTAGTCTTCCAAGATCATCCAAGAAGGCAATATTTAGGCCACTTAGCCTGGATGATGTTCCAGAAAGCATGGATTGGAGAAAGAAAGGCGTTGTTACTCCAATAAAGAACCAAGGCCAATGTGGTAATGAACTTAACCATATATACTCATTGTCAATAATCTCCTTCAATACCTATAGAATGTTTGGTTCAACAATCGTACTGAACATAAACACTTTCTTACTCCATATATTAAATCTAAGTATTTTAGTTAAATTTAGTGTAAAAAATGATTATAGATGTCCATCTCTTATATCTATAATTTCCATGAACGCCTCCAGGAATTAAAAAATACAATGCAAGGAATCGTTTTTCATTGATTTTAAATTTCAAATTATCATGACAATTAATGTTTTCTTTTTTGTCACTGAAACTTTATTACCGTTGATTTTTCTTTGCAGGAAGTTGTTGGGTATTTTCAGCTGTGGCCGCAGTAGAAGGCATCACCAAAATCAAAACCGGAAAGTTGCCTTCGCTATCGGAACAACAGCTGGTGGATTGTGCTAGACATGGCAGCAACCGGGCTGCAGTGGTGGTTGGATGGATAACGGGTTCCAATATATTATAAATAACAAAGGAATAGCAAGTGAAGCTGATTATCCATATCAAGGAACTGATGGAACCTGTAGAAATAGAAGTAAAGGCTCCCCAAGCAGCTCGTATTAGTGGTTTTGAAGATGTGCCAGCCAATAGTGAGGAGCAATTGTTACAAGCTGTGATCAACCAACCAGTATCAGTTGCTATATCTGTTGATACTGACTTTCATATGTATGGAGGAGGGGTATTTACAGGAGGGTGCGGTATATCTCTCAACCATGCAGTCACTACAATTGGATATGGGACGAGCATTGATGGAACCAAGTATTGGCTAGTGAAGAATTCATGGGGTGAGAGTTGGGGTGATATGGATACATGAAGTTGCTGGGTAGCCCTGAAGGTCTCTGTGGTATTGCTATGAGAGCTTCTTATCCAACAATTTAAGCACTTTGAATAGCAATACCAGAATAAAAACGACACTGCCATTGCTTTCACAGCTAACATTGCAATTTTTAAACTAGACTTTGCATCCGTTTGACTTCAAGTATTCAAGTGCCAAAATAATGGCACCAATAATGCAATGCCTACCTGCAACGACAAGTTGGCAACTTCGACTGCAATTTAAACTCTCTCATTTTGGATTCATTTGACTTTGAACATTTGCTTTTCTTGGGTGGCACAAGTTAATGTTTCGTATATTTGTAATCTGATTATGTGTTTCTCCTTTTCTGTCTTGAATTTTCTGTTCTGATGAAACTTGTATCGAAGAAACTCAACCTGTCACAAATATGTTGTTAATAAAATCCATTATATTCCTTTAAATTCTGCATTTGAAGTTTTAAGCATTCAGCCAATGGTTCATCAAACTTTTTGTATAAAATTTGCTAGAATAGCAAAGTTGTTAAATAACTAATCAATAAATGTTTCACCTACGTTGTTGTTGCTTTATTTTCTTAAAAATGTCAACAAACACAGGGCAATGATGACTTGTCGGGTTTTTGTTGAGGCATTACATTGAATTTTTTCCAACCATATAACATAAAAAATAAGCAAAAGTATATACAGGGATAATGTTGAAAGTTAAATACCAATATGGATAGAGATTTTTTTTTTTTTATGAGGTAACGAACAAAAAATTTTTTAAGGTAGAAGTTTCATGCTTTTACATTTATAAAAGAAGTTTTCTTTGACATTGTTGCTACTAAATTGAGAGATAGGGCAAATTTGACTTGTGCAAAGAGCACAAATAACCAAGTCCATGTACATTTATAATTGTGTCTCAAACATTATCAGTTTCAAACCCATAACTTGTCAAGGCACCTGAGTGCAAACCAACAAATTTTAACAAGCTATATATTCCTTCAACATATTTTGTGCAGCTCAGATCTTATATACTATCTCAAGTAGTATATACGATGATAGACTTTGTCATTTCAATTAATATTCAACAATTTAGAAACTAATTTCTCTAAAATTTTTGTTTACTCGGAAAGCAAAACTGATTCCTTTATCCGAACAAGAATGGACAACGTAGATTACTGGACAGTGTGCAATAGAATTTCTTTGATTAGCAAAACATGTGATGATTAAAGTTTCTGCTAATTAAGTTAATCAAAACACAAGGGGCTCAAGCCAAGTGATTAAATTCTCATAAAAGGTCCAAGATGTTCATGTTCTAATTCTCTAATTTGATCATGAACAATCTGTACAAGGAAGTTGTTAGGCATTTTCAGTTTTGGAAGCTGTAGAAGGCAGTGTTCAGATAACAACTGACAATTTGATTCCACTGTGGTTGTGGTGGAGGTTTCATGGATTATGGCTTTGAATACATCATACAAAAAACCAATGGCATAGCCGGGGAAACCAATTACCCTTATCTGGGGAATAGTACTGGAAATTGCAAAGGCCGCTAAACATGCAGCCTGGATAACAGATTATGTCGTTGTGAAGGGTGAGGACCAGCTACTGCAAGCATTGGTCAAGCAACCATATCAGTAAGGGTGGCAGTTGGGGAAGAGTTTCACAAGTACAGTGAAGGGATATTTTCAGGTCCATGCGGAAGCAAACTCAATCATGAGGCTACTGCAGTTGGGTACTGGAGAAGTGAAGATGGCATTAAGTATTGGTTGATGAAGAATTCATGGGGTGAGAATAAGAATGCAGATGAATTTTGGTGATGAAGGTCTCTGGCATTGCTGCACATGCATCTTATCCAGTTATCAATGTTTAATTAGGAAATCCAACATTCTAGTATGTTTTCAAGTATTCTTTTTTATGAAAAAAAAGTTGATGGAATATTTTTGAGTATTCTTTGTTTATCCCTTAAAAGGTTTTTATTTAGCCATATAAAAATAAGAGGTTTCTATTTATTGTCGTTCATATGACAAAAACTAAGAGGTTGTTTGGATTATTTGATATTTCCATATTTTCGCTTACTGATTTTATTTTCATATTTTCATTTCTTTAATGTATTTTTTTTTTTCAAGTTTTCATATGTTTATTTTTATTTTCACTTATCTTCATATTTATTTGGTATGCAAAAATTACTTGAAATGAATTTTACCGAATTGTTAGCCATTTTTTATATAATAAGTAAGTCCAATGAGAATATTTTACATTTATTGAACCAAACATACTTTCTTTATTGTATATATGATTATAAAATATCTTGAATTTTAGTGGTGGTCATCGTCATAAATCATCCACCTCCAATTTCCAGAGAACATTGACTTATTCAATTGCATATTTTTGAAATTATTTTTCTTAATTTTCTTTTTCTATCCTGAAATTATTTCATATAGGTACCTGATTAAATTTTGTGCTTCCATCTCCATTAAATCATTTTAGATGTAAATATATATAACTATACTGTTATATATTTTTTTAATAGTGATTTTAAGGCACTTCAACGATTTAATTTCATGCAGGTTTGTCCTTAATCACAAGAATTACTCATGGCTATAAATGTTAAACATTTTACGTAAGTTAATAAATTTATTCTTTAGGGTTCAAACATGTTACAAAACCTACATATTTTAATCGCGATCTAGTTTATATTAAATTATCTTTTCTAAATGATTAACTTAAATTTCATTAACCAAACATGTTTGTTGATTTCTACAACGAAAGGTCTTTTTATAATAATAATAATAATATAAATAATAGTAATAATAATAAAATAACTATTTGTCTATTAAAAAAAAAAAAAAGCATTTAGTAAACTTGGTTTCACTTTTTCTAGAATACTTGTATGGACCGCCATTCATGCATCCAAAGATGGCTGTATTTTTGTAGGATTGCAGAAGTGTACAATACTGCGAATATAATTGGAGTTCAAAAAGCAACTTTTAAGAAGAAACGTGAAATATGTATATTTATTTTTACATAATCATATATATATATATATATATATATAATAATTTTTTATTATCATATTTTTTATTTATAATTTTATCTCTATAAATTAATTAAAATTCATGGGCTGTATATGGACGTACAAAGAGAGGTGTAAAACAATCGTTTTCGTTCTAAAAATATCAAAGGTCCTATCAGATCCTATTCCAGAAGTTACATCACTATTCCATTATTGAAAGGTTAGATTGGGAAGAAACAACTTCTCTTCTATAATTGTTTGCAGAGTGGTGTTATCGTGCACACCCTTACCAAACATGTTATGACACGTCTCTTTTATAAGCTATCTTTCCTTTTGGTATGAACTAGATGACACAAAGGGTTGTGAGATTTTTTTTGTTTTTGTTTTTGTTTTTATAAAAAAAAGTTAAAAAGAAGCATTGGTCTCATCTAGTTCATATAAAAAAGAAAGATAACAAAATTCTTTTACAGAAAGGTAAACTAAGAACATGAAATATTATGATAGATTACTACTTGTGCTTTGAATGGTCATTTTTCTAATTTTGAAATTATAATTTTCTTAATACGGTGATAGATATTACTACTTGTTGAGAGTACATTAAAACTCAAATGTTTTAACTTATATTTAGATAAAAAGGAAGTGTAGAAATTTAGTTGTCTATACATCACGAAACTATAATGTAAATTTTTCTAGTGATTTTGAGATACTTTTAACAAATTTTTTTTTGTTACCAAAATCAAAACAATTTTGTTTTTTTCAATTCTCTATCATTTTGACTCAATATAACTTTAAAGTGTTAAATTTAAAACTTTGAAGCGTCTTAGAATTCATCATGTTACCACTAAGCCAAACATCTTATTGGTAATACATCAATGAATTAGTTTCGTACCGATTTATTCTTTATTTATAAGAATGATTTATATCTATAAAATTTAAAGGTTTTAAAATAAGTTAATCAACTTAGATATTTTGGGTTTCAAACATATTATAAAACCAGCATATTTTAACGAGGATTAAGTTGAGATTAATTAAATTATCTTTTTCAAGGAATTGACATTTATATATCATTAACCCAAGAAGGTTTGTTATAATCAATCACAACTATTATTGCATATGTCATTATAAGTTTACGTTAAAATACAAAAGCACTTTATATAACTATAACTCTTTTGACTTTTTCCATAATTCTTGCTTGGACCACCATTCATGCATTCAAGGCTGGCTGTGCTTGTGCCAATCTATTCAATTTTTGTATTTCAGTGCAGTCAAATGCAAAATTTGAATAGATTGCCACAATTAGAGCCATCCTTCAAATCATGAACGGCGGAGAGTAAAGCTGGTCCATACAAGTATTCTAGAACAAGTTAAACAAATTTTAATAAATCCCTTTATTTATTAATTTATTTTTCCTTATCTAAACTTATACTAGACACGTTATAAACAAAACAGTAGTACTAAGCATAGATACGAGCTATCATTTGTGATATCTTAAACATTTTTGAGAGAAATTGGATCAGAGAGCAAAGAGAGGAGAACCTTCTTCCACTAAACTAAGGTCTCATCCTCAGATTTATATTTATAATACAATATAAATATGAACTCTAAAGTTATTACAATAACATATTCACATATTTTTTTATGGGAAATTTGGAAAAATGCTCAATTTGTTTGACAACTAAACCATGACGGTCAACTGAATCATTACTTGCGGGGCACGCTACCAAAGCTTACCGATATTCCTTTGAGAAAGATACTTCTCTGCTATCAGAGTAAAGCAAGTAAACATAGAGAAGAAAAAGTTGTGTATTGAAAGTATATAAAATCCATCGTACAAAATCCTATTATATAGTGGGGATAGTGTGGTAGAGATTAATACAGCAGGTGTATATGTTTAATACCCCCCCTCAAGGTGGACGAAAGTGATCTTGAAGTCCAAGCTTGGAATTGAGTTCAAGTAGGCGAGGTGCAGCAAGAGCTTTGGTGAAGCAATCTGCCAATTGGAGTGAAGTACCAATGGGAAGAAGCTTAATTACACCAGATTGAACTCGTTCACGCACAATATGACAATCAATTTCTATATGTTTGGTTCTCTCATGGAACACTGCATTATGGGCAAGGTGAATTGCAGATTTGTTGTCACAGTAAAGTGTAGTAGTGGCAGGAGTAACTCCAAAGTCTTTGAGCATGTAATGCAGCCACTGAATTTCACATGAAGTTGAGGCTAAAGCCCTGTACTCTGCCTCTGAACTAGATTTGGAAACTGTGGCTTGTTTCTTGGATTTCCATGATATAAGGCTTTCTCCAAGAAAAATGCAAAAACCAGTAATAGATCGTCGCGTCTCAGGGCATGTGGCCCAATCAGAGTCACTAAAGGCCTTTAATTGAGCCTTAGAAGTCGAAGGAAAATGCAAACCAGTCCCAGGGCTAGACTTAATATAACGAAGAACTCTGTGGGCTGCCATTTCATGAACATCAGTTGGTTTGTCAACAAATTGGGAGAGTTGTTGAACTGAATAAGCAATATCTGGGCGAGTATTAGTCAAGTATAGCAACCTTCCAATGAGTCTTCTGTAGCTAGATGCATCTAAAAGCGGAGTACCAGATGTTGAAGTCAATATAGTGCCAGCAGCCAATGGAGTGTTGGCAGGTTTACAGGCTAAGTAACCTGCATCAGAGAGAAGCTGCAATGCATATTTGCGTTGACACAAAGAAATCCCTTCAGGAGTGCGATTGACTTCAATTCCCAAGAAATAACGAAGAGCACCTAGATCTTTGATTTTGAAAGAAGTATCCAGAAAATCCTTGATAGCATGTATCTCAGATTGGCTATTACTAGCAATGATAATATCATCTACATAAACAAGCAAGATGATGAAAGTGGTGTGGTTCCTTTTTAAAAAAATAGAGGGATCTGAATCAGCAATGTTGAATCCCTGAGAAGACAATGCTTGGGAAAGTTTAGAGTGCCACTGACGACTGGCTTGTTTTAGTCCATATACAGACTTCTGTAATTTACATACCAGATTTGGGTCACTGTTGTTCATGCCAGAAGGGACTGTCATATATACCTCATCATTTAAATCACCATGCAAGAAGGCATTATTTACATCAAGTTGTTCAAGGAACCAATCATTGATGGCTGCCAAAGCCAACAGAGTGCGAACTGTGGTAAGTTTAGCAACTGGAGAAAAAGTATCTAAGTAATCAATTCCTTCCTCTTGAGTATAACCCTTGGCTACCAGTCTTGCCTTGTATCTTTCAATAGTCCCATCTGCTTTATATTTGATTTTGAAAACCCATTTACATCCTACAGTATTCTTACCCCATGGTAAAGGAGTGAGGGACCATGTGTTATTTTGCTGCAAAGCTTTTAATTCAGCATCCATAGCTTCCTGCCAACAAGGATACTTGGCAGCCTCTTCATAAGTTTTTGGCTCAACAAGAGTGGTGATATTCAAGGCAAAGAGCTTGTTAGGGTTAGGAAGATGAGAGTATGAGACAACATTGGAGATAGGATATCGTATGGAGGATGAAATGAGACAATTGATAGAGGCGTGATAGTCTTGAAGGTATTTTGGAGGATAATGTGGCCTTGTAGATCTTCGTAAAGGTAAGGGACTTTGTGGATTGGTAAGATCATATGATGTGTGAATAGATGTATCAGGTGAAGGTTGATTAGAAGGCAAAGATGGGTTATCATTGGAATTCAAAGAAGGAGCATTATTGGGCCTAGTTGGTGACAATGAAGGGTCAGGTACTGAAGGAGTAGGTTGACAAATTATAGGAGATGGAGTTAAAGAAGGGGTTAAATCTAATGGTATGTCAGAACCAGATAAGGGATAAATTGGTTTAGCTGTGGTAAAAGGATTTGATAAAAATGGAAATATATGTTCATAAAATGTGATATCTCTAGAAACATGAAAACTCATATCAGAGAGATCTAATACTTTGTAACCTTTAGTTCCAACAGTATAGCCCAGGAATATGCACTTGCGTGCTCTAGCAGCAAATTTAGATCTATTATGAGGCAATGTAGAAATGTAACATAAGCAACCAAACACTCTTAAGTTGTGAAAGGTAGGGGGATGTTGAAAAAGAACTTCAAAAGGGGTTACCCCTTTTAATACTAGAGTAGGAGTCCTATTTATCAAGTATGCTGCATGGCAAATAGAAAAATTCCATAGAGCATCAGGAATACCAGATTGCATACACAAGCATCTTGCAACATTTAGAATGTGTTGGTGTTTTCGTTCGACAACACTATTCTGTTGAGGAGTTTGAACACAACTGGTTTGATGAAGAATGCCATTTTTATGGAAGAATTCTGTCATATTGAATTCAGTTCCATTGTCACTTCTTATGATTTTAATTCTAGCCCCATGTTGTGTCATCACCAATTGATGGAAATTCTGAATTAAACTCCTTGTTTCTCCTTTGTTTTTCATCATATAAACCCAAGTAAACCGACTACAGTCATCCACTATAGTTAGGAAGTATTTGTGTCCATCCAAAGAAGTAGTTGGATTTGGACCCCAGATATCCATATGAACTAAGTCAAAGGGCTTATCAGAAACAGATGTGCTTACTGGAAAAGGCAATCGTTTTTGCTTAGCAAAATGACAAACATCACAAGGAATTTGAGCATTACAAGAAACACCATCAATATTAGCAAATAATGGTTTAATCCTATCAAATGAAGCATGACCAAAGCGGAAATGCCACAGATCAAACTTATTTGTAGCTTTAGAATTATTGACAGCAGCAGTATTCACATTAGTGCTAGTTCCTCTATTCTTCATAACTGGAGCAACAAGGTGATAAAGTCCCTCAAATTCTCTAGCCAAGCCAATCGTCTTCCAGCCATGTGGTTCCTTTATATAACAGAATCCAGTTTGGACAACAAAAGCACATTGAGAATCTTTGTCTAGTTTGCTGACTGAAATCAAGTTAAAAGAAAAGGAGGGAACAAATAACACATGCTGCAGAACCAGTGTAGATGAGAGTGCAACTGTACCAATATGAGTAACTTGAACATTTGTTCCATTAGGCAGACTCACAAACCAGTTTGAAACAGGCATATAAGTGGTAAATGCATCAAATTGACATGTAATATGATTAGTTGCTCCAGAATCAAGTATCCAAGTGGAATTAAGTGGAATAATAGAAGCGTTACAGGAAAGAACTATACCAGCATGAGTGTGTTCTGCAAGGCTGAGGCTAGCAAAGCTGATATTCTCTTTCCCTTCTGTAGATTGAGTCACTTGTTTGTGTTGTTGAACTGGTACTAGTGGTACAATTGGACCATTGATAAGGGACATTAATTGGTTATATTCCTGTTGAGTGAGTTTGACTTCATTGCTGTCAGAACCATCAGTCACTATTTCTTCTGAAGTAATGTCTTCTTGTTCAAGACTAAAATGATCTACACTGTTGACCTTGGATTGTTGTCTTTCCTTTGGTTTATAACCAGGTGGAAATCCATATTTGCGATAACAATTATTGACAGTGTGTCCCTGTAGACCACAAAAGGAGCACGAAGGCTTTCTATTTCCTGAGAATTTTCCAGTATAGCCTTTAGCTGCCATTGCCATTGTTTGATCTATTTGCAGATCAGAATCAAGCTGATTGTTGACAAATTGGCGTTCGTGTTGTAGAACAAGTGAGAACACTTTATTAATTGGTGGAATTGGCTCCATAAGCATGATTTGTGACTTCACAGTATTGTAGGCATCACTCAATCCCCGAAGGAATCTTATAACTTGATCCTCTGTTTGGTATTTTCTTGCTGTATGAAAGCATCTGCAACTTCCAGGAACACAAAGGCAGATCGGTATGGGCCTCAAATTACAGAGCTCATCCCAAAGAACCTTCAATTTTGTGTAATACTCAGTAACACTACTGGTTCCTTGGTGTAATTTGAAGATCTCTTCCTGCAATTCCATAATTCGGAATGGATCGCCTTGTGAAAATCGATCTCGCAAATCATTCCAAATTTCAACTGCTGTGTCTAGCCATAGGATGCTTTTGTGAATAGTAGGACTAATTGAACGCAAGAGCCAAGAAACAACCATCATGTTGCACCTCTGCCAAGAATTGTACATCACGTCATATCTAGATGGAATTGCTAGTGATCCATCAACAAACTGAAGTTTATTTTTCGCCAGGAGTGCCAATTTCATAGCTCTAGCCCAACTGTGATAATTTGAACCTTCAAGAAGTTCAGACACTAGTACCAGCGACGGATTCTCATTGGTATGAAGATGGAAGCAATTTGTTGGATCATCCTCAGCTCTTGGCGGAATAATCGGAGGAGTTCGTTGACCGAAGGAAGGCGATGAGCCTTGAGCAGAGCCACTGTGGCCGGAGCCAGAACTATTTGCAGCAGCCATTCAATCGAGGTGAGAGAAGGACGAAGAAGAAAGGAAGAATTTTAGGAAAGTCAATGGCTCTCAAGAGTCACGCATGAAGCGTGCTCTGATACCATATCAGAGTAAAGCAAGTAAACATAGAGAAGAAAAAGTTGTGTATTGAAAGTATATAAAATCCATCGTACAAAATCCTATTATATAGTGGGGATAGTGTGGTAGAGGAATGACAACTGTATAGTGCCAGCTAGATACAGTTGTAGGAAGAGATTAATACAGCAGGTGTATATGTTTAATATCTGCATCTATAAATACAAGAAACAATTTTCCTTGTTCTTCATAACTAATAAATCTGTAAAACATATTGTATTCATCTTTTGCAGAATGGCTTTGTCCCTTGAAAAAAAGAGTATTGTTGCTCTTTGGTTTATTTATTGGACATGTACATTTCCTGCACTGTCCCGTACTCTAGATGAAGCCTCTGTTGGTGCCACACATGAGCAATGGATGGCAAAGCAGGGACGGACCTACGCAGATGATGCTGAGAAAGAGAAGCGTTTTAAGATATTCAAGGAAAATTTGGAGTATATTGAGAATTTCAACAATGCTAAAAACAACAGTTACAAACTGGGCTTGAATCATTTTGCTGATTTGACCACAAAAGAGTTCGTTGCTTTTCACACGGGACTTGGGTTTTCTAGCATTCCAAGATCATCCAAGAATGCATCATTTAGACCACTCAGCCTGGATGATGTTCCAGAAAGCATAGACTGGAGAAAGAAAGGAGCTGTTACCCCTGTCAAGCAACAAGGGGATTGTGGTAACAAACTGAACCTTTTATGCTCAATGTTTAGCTAAAGTTTTTAGCCAGCAGTCAATGTGGTTTTAAACTCTTTAAATCAATTAGGAGCAGTATAGTTTTTGTTCAAAATCTATTGTTTTCTTTGTTGAAAAGGAAAAGATAAACATGTAAAGTTAACTATAGTTCCACTCTATAACTCTTCACTTTCCAACTTAGATATTGAAATTACATACAAATTAACGTTTACTTAAATTTGTAGTTATGTCATTTTCGCTTTATACTTTGGATATTTTTGTTTTCTTCTTTCACTTTGTATAGGACCAAGTTGGTCAAATATCATGATGAAATCCTTTATATGATGGAGACTATCATATAAATACGTAGTTAAACCAGCTTTTAATTAACTTTATTTGCTTCTTCTCAGTAACTTTATATTAATTAATTTCTTTACAGGAAGTTGCTGGGCATTTTCGGCTACAGCAGCAGTAGAAAGTATTGTCAAAATCAAAACCGGGAAACTCATCTCATTGTCGGAGCAACAACTGATAGATTGTTCAAAACAAGGTAACTATGGTTGCAAGGGTGGTTGGATGGATAATGCCTTCAAATATATCATAGAAAACCGAGGTATAGCAAGTGAAACTAATTACACATATAAGGAAAGAGATGGAACTTGTAACAGTGGAAGTTCAGCCATGGCAGCAGCCCAAATCACCGGCTATGAAGATGTACCAGCCAATAGTGAGGAACAGTTGCTACTAGCTGTGGCCAATCAACCAGTTTCAGTTGCTTTATCTGCTAGTAAAGACTTTATGTTCTATGAAAGTGGGGTATTTACAGGAAAATGTAATACCACACTCGACCATGCTGTCACTTTTGTTGGATATGGAAAAACTGAGGATGGAATCAAGTACTGGTTAGCGAAGAATTCATGGGGTGAGAAGTGGGGTGAGAGTGGATACATGAGATTACAGAGGGATAGTGGCAAGCCCCATGGTCTTTGTGGCCTTGCAAAGAGAGCTTCTTATCCAACAATTTGAACAGTTCTCAGGCACATATATTAATGGTTGAAAGTAGATGTAATCTGAAATTATTGTTTAATGTTATGTTTATTTAGAAGTTGTAACTTTCATGTTTTTATGGTATTTTAATAAGGAATTATGTCCATGTAGAAAGTCTTACTACATTAGTAAGAGTTATTATATATTGTTTTTTTTTTTTTTTGGTGAAAGGGGAATATCATTATACAAACAACAAAATACAGAGTCTTAAACATCATTACGATTACAGGTTCTTGGGGTACCATTCCCCAACAAGTCAACAAAACATAACAGATTAATGAAAGGAGGGATAACATTATAAATCAGCAGATCCTGAGGATCCATAAGGGCTTTCTTAGCCATACAATCAGCAACTTGATTTCCTTCCCTATATGTGAGCTGAAGTCTCACTCGCTGCAAGTTCTGCTTCTCTGGCCTCTCCACAGTAGTTGCAAACATTAGTGTTAATGATGTACCTGTCTTCCAAAACCTGAGCAACTGGAAGTGCAAGATGAGCACATTTACATAAGAAATGCTTAATTCTGGTATGACACTTCACTTTCCAAATGGAAGTAAAGAGTTTGTTGACAGGTGATTTCTGCTCTAAGATGTAATAAGCAGATATGGTAGTGAACTCCCCATTCTGAGAACCCTCCCACATCAACTGGTCATCCTGACCATATGAAGGGGAATGATGGTTGAGTTTATCTCTTTTCTAATACTATTGACGAGATAAAAGGAGATTAATTCAGTATCCCAAGGAAGGTCATCTTTAATAATCTCACTAACTCTTCAATGCTCTTCCTCCTTCCTAAGTGGTCCAATAAGTTGGCCTCTAAGAGTACCCGAGAGGAGCCACTTATCATACCAAAGTGAAGTGTCTCTGCCATGATAGATAATTTTCCTTTCCACCTTGAAAAGCTTTCATGCCATGAGAGCTTTTATTCACACTCACCTTTAACATGGCTGACATAGTTTCAGCCCATAGGGAATCTTCTTTCCTAGCAAATCTCCAATGGAGTTTAGCCAAAAGAGATCGGTTTCTTCTCTTGGATTTTTTTAAATTGAGGCCTCCCACTGATTTATTCTTAGATCTTTTGAGTTTCAGACATATTACAAAATCAACATATTTTAACCACGATTTAGTTGAGAATAATTAAATTATCTTTTTTAAGGGATTAACATTTATATATCATTAAACCAAGAAGGTCTGTATAATAATCATAACTATTATTACATATGTCATTATAAGTTTACGTTAAAATAAAAAAGTACTTATAACTATAACTCTGTTCACTTTTTCCACAATTCTTCTTTGGACCACCATTCATGCATTCCAGGATGGCCGTACTTGTGGCAATCTATTCAAATTTTGTATTTTAGTGCAGAAATTTAAAGACTACGAGCATAATTGGTGTTCCAAAAGCATCAATATTCTTCTAAAAATGGTCCTATATCTTGGACTTGTTTATAGAAATGGACTGATTAGTAGAATACTTGGAATAGTATACAAAGAATACACTGAGTGCTATCTCTATGCGCTTGGATGTATTAATGTGCATTTTTTTGCTAGTACACATGACACAACAGGTTTTTTTTTTTTTTTTTTTTGTTTTTCAAAATGTCTCACTTTAAATTTTTGATTCAAATTTAACGTATCACTTAATTTGTCTATTTGCTAGTATTCCACTGCCATTCATATTGATCAGTCCACTTCCCTAATGAAGTCAAAGATACCCTTTGGCATATTATGAAAGGAACGTTGCTTTTCAAACACCAATTATATTAAATAGTATTGTACGTTTCTGCAGTCAAATGCAAAATTCGAATAGATTGGCACAAGTAGAGCCATCCTTCAATTCTTGAACGGTGGAGAGTAACGCTGGTCCATACAGGTATTCCAGAATAAGTTAAACAAATTTTAATGAATCTGTTTTTTTTTTTTTTTTTCCTTATGTAAACTTATACTAGACACGCTATAAACAAAACTGCACTAATCATAGATATATATGAGCTATCATTTATGATACTTTAAACATTTTAAATAGTTGAAATAGAGAGACCAATCAATGTACAGATAAATTGGATAAAGAAGCTGCTAAAGAGGGTTAAGTTTATAGTTGAGCTTCTCACCAGCCGCGGAGTTGGATTATGCTCAAACATGTAGCAGATTTGGGCTGCAATGCCGTTTAGTATATTGTAGTTTTTGTGCTTTTTCCTCTCTTTTTTATATATATACTTAGGTGAAATCTGGAACTTTATCGGGATTAATTCTTATAGTTAAAGAACAAAGCTTGCTTCGATCTAAATGGTTGAAGTATATAAACATCACTCTAAAGTAAGTATATTAAAGTATATATAGTAACATGGTCACAATTAAATTGATTACTGTTTTTATTTTAAATGTGTGTGTGTGTGTGTATATATAATACAAACAAAATTATTATTTTTTAATTAGAAATAGTTTGTCATTGCTGCCTTAGAGCAGCAAATAGCTTTGGAGCAGACAGCAAAGGGAGGAGAACCTTCTTCCACTAAACTAAGGCCTCATTCTCAAATTTATAATTCAATATAAGTATAAGCTATAGAATTATTAGAATAAAATATTCATATTTTTTTATGCGTAATTTAGAAAAATGCTCAATTTGTTTGACGACTAAACCGAACTGAAAACACCGGAACATGAAATATTAGTTAGAGTTTATATGTGAAAACTTAAACCTAATTTCATAACAGAGTAGCATGCTAGATTGAATACCAGGCCATTGCATGCAAGAATCTCGTTAGGAAGAGCTTTCTAAGCTTCTATATGTATAAACCATGCAATAATTCAATTAAGTTGAGCTTAATGTTCAATTTTACGAGTATAATTTGTGTTCCAAAAGCAACATTCTTTGGAAAACAGCGGTGGTCCTATCTCAGAATTGTCCAAAGAAATAGACTTATGTTAATATCAACAATGAAAGGGGAATCTTTAGCAAATAGACGAAGACTTAATTATAATAGCACCAAAAAGGAAAATGATACATCAATTCTTATGGGATGCTAAAATGGACGCTATTGTAATTGTCTTAATAGCTTAGCTGATCTTATTGGCAACCTCTGATGTTATGGCTTAGCTATGAAACATGAGTTAGAATTTGTATGTCAAACTTAAAACTTAAATTCATAACAGAGAGGCATGCAAGCTAGATTGAATAACAGACCATTGCATGCATGCAAGATATTCATTCTCGTCAGGAATAATAGCTTCTGAGCTTCTATACCATGCAATAGTTCAAGGATCGCTTTACTTCTTGCAACCATTTTATATATGTTTTTAAGTTTTACATTGAAATAAAAAGCACTTAATAAAACTAGTATAATCGGTGTTCTAAAAGCAAAATTCTTCTTGAAGATTTTTCTACATAACGTTCATGGACCACCATTCATGAATTAAAGGATGGCTTTACTTGTGGCAATTTATTCAAATTTTGTATTTGAGTGCAGAAATGTACAATACTACAAGTATTATTGGCAAGCAAAATTCTTCTAGAAAATACCAACGGTCCTATATCGGACTTGTTTATACAAATGGACTGATCAACATATGCTTAGCGTATATACAATATGTGAGTGGTATCTCTTAGCCCTTAGGATGTATATATTTTTCTGCATTTGTTGCTAGTACACATGATACGACAGAAAATGTTTTTCAAAGTGTGTCACTTCAACTTTTTGATTCAATTTTATCGTATCACTTTGTCTATTTGCTAAGTATTCAACTGCTATTCATTTGATCAGTCCACTTCTCTAATGAGGTCAAAGAGATCCGTTGGCATATTATTAAAGGAATGTTGCTTCTCAAACACCAATCATGTCAGTAGTGTTGTACATTTCTGCAGTCAAATACAAAATTTAAATAGATTGCCACAGGTAGAGCCATCTTTCAATTCATGAATGGTGGATAGTAAAGCTGGTCCATACAAGTATTCTAGAAAGAGTGAAACAAATTTTAATAAATCCTTCTTTTTTTTTAATTCCTTATGTAAAGTACAAGACACGTTATAAAGAAAACTATATTAATAATAGATATGAGGCAATAATTTGTGATATTTTAAATATTTTTGGGAGAAATTTGCAAGTAAGAATACCAGATCATTGCATGTAAGAATCACGTCAGGAAGAGCTTCCGGGCTTCTATATATATAAACCGTGCAATAATTCAATTAAGTTGAGCTGCACAAATGAACAATATTACTAGTGTAATTGATGTTCCAGAAGCAACATTCTTTCCAAAAATTCAAGTGGTCCTATCTCATAAGTTCAAAGAAATAGACTGATATTAATATCAATAATGAAAGGGGAATCTTTAGCAAATAGACAAAGGCATAATTATAAAATTAAAGAAATAGGCTGATATTAACATGAATAATGATGGGGGAATCTTTAGCAAATAGACAAAGACATAATTATAAAAGCATCATAAATGAAAATGATACATCACAAATTATAGAATGCTAAAATGGATGCCATTGTAATTGTCTTAATCTCTTAACTGATCTTATTGGGAACCTCTGGTGTTATATTACACAAGCGTGAAACCCCAACTAAAAAACATGACTCTTCTTCTTTTACGCACTTGAGTTCAATGTAATCAAAGTCATTGGAGTGAATAATATGATGCAATATGAATCCTTAAAGATTGAATAATGAACTGCAAATATTTATCTAACTGTTCACATTAATATCATCAACAATAGTGATAGTATGTTTATTGGACAATAGTGAATCTTGTCCTTCCACTGCTCATCAATTGAAGCATGGTTGTGTTATATAATGACAGTACACAGTTGAAACGTTACTTGCTTGGCCTTTGTTCTTCTTCATCGATCCATCAATTCAATCATGGCTGTTATAGTTAGAGTGACAGTCAACTGAAAAATTACTTGTTGGACACGCTACAAATATGAACACGAGTTCTTGTCCTCACTGATAGTACTATGAGAAAGATACTTCTGGACTTCTATAAATACCAGAAATATTTGCCTTGTTCTTTATAACTGGTAAACAAATCTGTAAAATCTATTGTATTAATCTTCTGCCAATGGCTTTCTCACTTGAAAGAAAGACTCTTCTGGCTCTTTGGTTTATTCACTGGACATGTGCATTTCCTGCACTGTCCCATACTCTAGATGAAGCCTCTGTTGCTGCCACACATGAACAATGGATGGCAATGCATGGACGGACCTACGCAAATGATGCTGAGAAAGAAAAGCGTTTTAAGATATTCAAGGAAAATTTGGAGTATATTGAGAATTTCAACGATGGTAAAAGCAACAGTTACAAACTGGGCTTGAATCATTTTGCTGATTTAACCACAGAAGAGTTCATTGCTTCACACACAGGGCTTGGGGTTCCTGGCATTCCAAGATCATCCAAGAATGCACCATTTAGACCACTCAACCTGGCAGATGTTCCAGAAAGCTTGGATTGGAGAGAGAAAGGAGCTGTTACCCCCATCAAGAACCAAGGCGTTTGTGGTAACAAACTGAACGTTTTATGCTCAATGTATAGCTAAAGGTTTTAGCCAGCAGTCAATGTGGATAAACTCTTTAAATCAATTAGGAGCAGTCTTTTTTTTTTTTTTCCAAAATCTATTGTTTACATTGTTGAAAAGGAAAAGATAAACATATAAGTTTAACTAATTCCACTCTTCTCTTCCAACTTAGATATTGAAACACATAATTCTGTTACAAAATATTATCGTGTACTTAAATATGTAGATATGTCAATCTGCTTCTTCTATCTACTTTTATCTTACATTAATTTCTTTGCAGGAAGTTGCTGGGCATTTTCAGCAATAGCAGCAATAGAAGGTCTTGTAAAAATCAAAACTGGCAAACTGATCTCATTGTCGGAGCAACAACTGATAGATTGTTCAAGACAACTTGGCACCCATGGTTGCAGGGGTGGTTGGATGGATAAAGCCTTCAGATATATCATAGAAAACCAAGGTATAGCAAGTGAAACTAATTACACATATAAGGCAAGAGATGGAACTTGTAACACTGGAAGTGCAGCCATGGCAGCAGCCCAAATCACTGGCTATGGAGATGTACCAGCCAATAGTGAGGAACAATTGCTACTAGCTGTGGCCAATCAACCAGTTTCAGTTGCTTTATCTGCTAGTAAAGACTTTATGTTCTATGAAAGTGGGGTATTTACAGGAAAATGCCATACTTCACTCAATCATGCTGTCACTTTTGTTGGATATGGGAAAAATGAAGATGGAATGAAGTACTGGATAGTAAAGAATTCATGGAGTGGGAAGTGGGGTGAGAGTGGATACATGAAATTGCAGAGGGATAGTGGCAAGCCCCATGGTCTTTGTGGCCTTGCAAAGAAAGCTTCCTATCCAACAGTTTAAAAAGTCCAAAAGTGCTGGGGGCTCAGAAATGGTTGAAAGTAGTTGTAATTTGAAATTATTGTTTAATGTTATGTATCCTTAGGAGTTATAACTTTCAGGTTTTTAGGGTTAAAAGTAATAGCAAGAAGAAAGTCCAGGTAAAGTTAGTAAGAGTTTTTTTTTTTTTTTTTCGTAAGAGTTATTATATGTAATAAGTTGTTCAATAAAAAGTCTTAATGTAAAATTATTGATATAAATATTTAAGAATATTGTATAAAAATATATAGTTCTTTTGATATGTTCATTTGCCTTCATCAAAAACTTATCCACACACTAGACCTAAAAAAAAAAAAAAAAAAACTAATCAACACACATGCTTTTTTTTTTATTATTATTTTAAATTTTCTGAAAAAGTGCCAAAATCTTACTCTCTTCCTTGGTTGTCATTCATTTCACATTTCTCCAATTAATTAAAACGTTTTAACAAGCCTAGCCTCTTTTTTTTTTTTTTTTTTTTTTTTTTTTTTCTAATTTCAGCTTTTTGCTAAATTTAACCTTATAATTAGATTAATTAAACACACACAAGAGGATTTACCATTTCTTACTTACATTCCTGATATCAAAAGAGAAAATATATATTACAATATCAAGTCTTTACAATTTCACGTAATTTTCATTCTAATTTTTGATATTTTAAATTTAATCGGATCCTTATGCTGTTATTTCGACCAATAGATTCTCATCCTTATCTTCTGTTACCACATTCATGCGGCTGATGGTGTGCACACAAACCTTATCCAAGTTGGCACACACCCACGTGCCCTGTCATCATCAGCATATCATGGAATATCCACTTGATAAAACAGGGCTAACATCACGTGAATGTCACATGACTGAACCAAATAGCTTACTCCCAAAATTGATACGTTGTGTTCCACGAGACATATTACCCATCAAAACTTGGAATAAGATATATAACGACATGATGTTTCTAGGATGTCTCGATACAACGCTTAAAAATTCTCAATTGGTTGGTGCATGGCTTTGAAAGTTACAAACAATAAATCTCCAACAAAAAAGTGTTTCCCCGATGATTCTTCGATCATGTACTTCAGACAATTATGATTGGTATTTTCTAGGTATTATGTTCTCAAGTAGGATCATGACTACTCAAGAAAATAAACCATGATTCATATGACAACTTTTGAGGTATTTAAGGACAGGAATATTTTTTATTTGTAATTTACATAAGATGTAAATAGGATGCTAATTTGTACTAGGTTTATTGTAAAAAGATTTCAAATATTTATATGAAATTAATTTTTAATATGATATAAAGAATATTTAACTTAACAAATAAGATATCAAATTTTTTATGTAATCATTTCTTTTAACTAAACAATATAAATATGGTTGTTATTCTTCATACTTTAAACTTAAATTCCTTAAACTTTTATATTAAATTGGTTATTAATATTTTTATGAGTGTCTTGTTTACTTTACAAACAGAAAATAAAATCCTTAGAAAAAGATGTTAGATATAATTCAAAATTATTCATAGTATTCTTCAAGGCACTTGAAGTTTTGGTTGAGTCAATGCATTTTGTAATCCATTATGGATGCATGGCGCACCGCCAAATGACTTTGAAGTCAATGGTTCCGGCTTATTTACAATTTTGGTTTGGTCCCGTGAATAATATCAATTATGCACAGCCATCCATTTAATGCTGAATACCCAATTTCTTTGGAAAGGCATGTGAGAGTCAGCTCGCTAAGTCTACCCAATTAATTATAGAATTATAGAAAAAAAATAAAAATCTTGAAAAGGCAGATATTTTTCCTATTATATATATTCCAATAAAGTTTCTGAAGTTGTTTAACTATGAACTCAGGTAAAATCAAGATTCTTAACTTTTTTTTTAGTGAGTCCTTTAAACCGGTGGTTATGAGGAATGAGTAACCATAAACATCAAATTGTCTTTTTCTTTTCTTCAAGTAACACTACATTGAATGATACTGTTGCTAATGATTTTTGACTCATTTGACATTAAACATTTCTCATGACACCAACAAGAGGTGCTAGTTAAATGGAAAATAGGCAGGGGTCTGAAATCTTTTAAATCAAAAAATAATAAATTTAAGACCTTAAGTTTAATTTTATTAAGACAGATTTATTGTTTACTTTTTTATTGAAAATAAAAAAAATTTAGCAGTCTGTAATTGACTAGCATGTTGGTGATTGGATCCAAACCTTGCCAAGCAAGATTGATTCTCGTTAGGAAGAAATTACTAAGTTTTTTTTTTTTTTGGGGAAAACTATAAGATACCATATTGAGAGCCGATTAATTTAAATTTGAGTAATGCTAAACTACAAAGATAAAGTTCTTACTACAAAGTTTAAATATAACTATATTCTCAGCACTTGATTCCTACTAATTTTCTATATGTGCATGAAATATTTGTTCATTTCTTCCCAAACAATCTGTAAAGGCATCCAGTTTTACGTATTGAGGTTTTAAACACTCATTGACAAACATTGACATGGAAACAGAAGATACAAGATAGAGCAATAAACAATAAAGTCTTAAATTCCTTAATTATTTTATTAAGCTATTTCTAAATTACTATATGTATATGAAAATTATATCACTATTGGGTAGTCTGCGTATTTTGGACAGGGAAGGAAACCTATTTAAACCCTCAAGGCCATCTCTCTCTCTTTCTCCTTTTTTTTTTTTTTTTTCTTTCTAAAATTCGCTTCATGTTTTATTTTCCTTAAAAAAAAAGGAAAAAGAAAAAACAATTGATATCCAACTACAACTAAGATCAAGTTATTAAATTAAGTGTTAAATATGGATTTTTTTTTTTTGGCTTGCATCAAAGGTATCTCAACTAATTGCTAAAGACTAATCCTTTAAAGTAAAAGAAATCACCGAAATGAGTATAATGTTTATCAAGTAAACTTTTTTCACACACCGTTAAGGATTGAACTTTTTCAGTATGTTTAATGGACTCAGCAATCCATTAAATAATATTAGGCTTTGTTTTTATCCAGAGTTAACTATAGGTTAGATACTCTAATTAGGTCGATAAAAATTACTTATATGTATAATTTCACCAAAACAGTTGGCACATTATGAAATATAACAAGAATATCTTGTTATAGAATATGAGTAAAATTAAGAAATTAACGATGTTTGCATACCATTATACACATAAATGACATTATCTTAAAAATCTAAGGTCTTTAAATATGAACTCATAAAAAATTAAAATTCTGTAGATTTTATTTTTATTTTATAAAATAAAAATTGATATTATTCGTGATGGATACAAAAATTGGGGTTATAAACTAAAACCTCCCAATTTTTTTTGGAAAAATCTTTACTTCAAATATATTTTTTTTCTTAATGCTTCGAAAGAACCATTTTTAGTTTAAATTCTCATATTCTTTGAAGTTGAACTAAATTTTTATTCCAAAGAAAAAGTAATAAATAATAATCTTATACATGTGGAGGCTAAGCTACTTTTCCACTAAGCCAACATCATGTTGGCTTAGGACTCGTTTTACATGTTGCATTTCTCATCACTCTAATTAAAAGGCGGTTCACTAATGAAGGAATACATATTAAATATGTATATTATACAATTCATAAATATTTCAAAATTTTGTTGTGGTATAGTCATAAGAGACTGCAGCTCCAAAGCCATAAAATTGACTTATTCAATTGCACATTCTTCCATATTTGCTACACAAACATCTATTGATTCTATACGAGGAAGGAGTTTGCTCTGTACTACAACTTTTTTTCATATGGACAAGCATAACACATTTATATTTTATAACTTTATTTTAATTTCTTATATCAGAAATCCAGCTCATTATTTTAAAATCATTCCCTATATTTTTATGATGTTCAAGGGAAATAAACATCAGCAAAAGACTATTGAAATACGGCAACATGAACGCAAATTTATTATTCGGTACTTGCATGCAGCTGGTGATTCAACTTAAAATCTTATCAAGCATGATACCCGTTTGTAAGAGCTTAAAAAGTTTCTATATATACCTGTAATTTGTGATCAGTTCTTCAGAGCAAAACAATCTGCAAAAACCATTGTTACAGAATAACATCTGTCCTCTCCAAAACAATGGCTGTTACTGTGGAAATAAAGCATCTCATTGCTATCTTCATTATCTTCTGAGCATGTGCAATTCCAGCACTGTCGCGTACTCTAAATGAAGCATCTGTTGCCACCAGATATGAAGAATGGATGGCAGAGCATGGACGAACCTACGCAAATGATGCTGAAAAAGAGAAACGTTTCAAGATATTCATCGAAAACTTGAAATTCATTGAGAATTTCAACAATGCTGGAAATAATAGCTACAAGATGGGCTTGAATATGTATTCTGATTTAACCCCAGAAGAGTTTATTTCTTCACACACAGGTCTAAGAGTTCCTAGCCTTCCAAAATCATCCAAGGTGGCAACTTTAAGGCCACTTAACCTTGATGATGTTCCAGCAAGTATGAATTGGACAAAAGAAGGAGCTGTCACCCCAATCAGGAACCAAGGTCAATGTGGTAATATATCTAACCTTATAAACTCAATTACTCTTTTAAATTAAATACTTACAGAGTTATATCATGCTGGGCACTAACATTTTCCGATTTGTTTGCAGGAAGTTGTTGGGCTTTCGCAGCAGCAGCAGCGGTGGAAGGCATTACCCAAATCAAAACTGGCAAATTGATCCCATTGTCAGAACAACAACTGGTGGATTGTTCTACCAACGGGGGAAACGACGGCTGTAAAGGTGGGTGGCCGGATAATGCGTTCCAATATATCATAGATAACAATGGCCTAGCAAATGAAACTGGTTATCCATATCGAAACGGAGCTAATGGAACATGTAGGGGAAGTCTAGTGTCCGCAGCAGCCAGAATCAGTGGTTACAAACGTGTCCCTGCCAATAATGAGGGACAATTACTACAAGCCGTGGCCATGCAACCAGTATCTGTGAATATAGGTGTTCACGAAGACTTTATAAAGTATGAAAGAGGGATTTTTAAAGGACGATGTAATGAAACACTTAATCATATAGTCACAATAGTTGGGTATGGGACAGATGATGGTGGGGCCAAGTACTGGTTAATCAAGAATTCTTGGGGCCAGAGCTGGGGTGAGGGTGGATATGGGAGGATGCTGAGGGACAGTGGTAGCCCTGAAGGTCTCTGTGGTATTGCCATGGAAGCTTCTTATCCAATTATTTGATTCAGCAATTTGGAACGTGGCTATGGGATTCTCCGAGTTTTAACTTTTATATGATTGTTTAAGTTTATCTTTTCACGGTCACTTCTTTTTTCAGAAAATTGATAATGTATTCCGGGATATAAAAGTCCTATTATGTATGATGTTTGCAGTAACAATTATTCATAAATCGATTATAACAAGTATTATTATACCATATCATACTCTTTGTTCCCTCTTTTCCCAATAATATCAAAAAAAAAAAGAAAAGAAAAGTAGAGAAGACCATTTTTTTTTTGTCTAAATAAAAAAAAAAAAAAGAACAAGAACAAGCAAAAGAAAAGTAGAGATAGAGTTGGGAAATTAAACAGAAAAAGATTTCAATTTTTCCTTCTCGATCCTATGTCATTTCTTATATTTGGAATATGTATGAATTTCTTATTTTGATTCATGTATTGAAACTCGAGGTAGCTCAAGATATAGATATATATATATATATATATACACACACATATGTGTGTGTGTAGACAATTCTTTAGGATTCTAAACGAAGAAAAGTTTATCAATATGATCTTCAATTAGTAAAGATAAATTTTAAGAATGTTTAGCATATGACGGCAATGTTTCAGAAGTTAAAAGAATTTCATTCTGACATTGGACCATTTTTAGTGTTTTTTATTCTTACTTAAATCTTGACTGCGTCACATAAATAGTATATAATTACTTAGTGTTTCTTATATTGATCATTTTTTATATAACGGTTTCATATCACTTTTTCTTTAGTATATAGTATGAGTAGGTAAGTGCTTTGTTTGCATTTTGGCTCAAAAGGCTTTTGTGCAACAAAACATATTAAGTACATTTTACTTAACAATTTAATATTTTAGCTTCATTTGATTTCTCACATTTATGCATATCATCAAATGTGCTTGTAATCATGTCCTTTTACTTATTTATGAATTGTTCGGATAAATAACCTTTGGGATAGACAAGTCTATTATGGATGTTTCTGGTCCATGCGGAAGCCAACTCAATCATAGGGTTGCTGCAATTGGGTATGGGACATGTGAAAATGGAACTAAGTATTGGTTGATGAAGAATTCATGGGGTGAGGATTGGTGTGAGAAGGGCTACATAAGGATGAAGATGAATGTTGGTGATGAAGGTCTGTGTGGCGTTGCAACACATGCTTCTTATTCAACTATCAATGCTTAAGGACATCAATTAAGGATTCTTCGAATATATTTGAGCTCAATTAAAATTATTACCCATCAAGTCTCCCAGGTATGTCCTATATATATATATTGTTTCTTTAGAAAACGGAAGTTGGCAGTAGTTAAATAATGTTTTATTTGTGAGGTTTCTATCTTCTTGTTTCGATGTATTGTCTATAAACCATTGTTCATATAAGTGATTTTCCATCATGTTTCTATGGTTATGTTTGACTATGGACTCGTGAAAAGTTAAAATGCTTTTATTTTCTCATTCTACTTTGGGTCATGGTCAGAATTTTAAGCCATAGAATACATTTTGACTCGTTTGACATCAACGTTTCTCATGACTTTAATAAAGTGTTGGCTTTTTGAAAAGTAAGATAAGTTTTAAAATATATTAAGTCATAAATTATTAGTTCAAAACTATAGAATAACTTTCGTTGAAAAAGATTTATTGTTATTTAAATACTCTCTATCATAAATAAAATTAACCTTGTATTTATTATGATAGTTAGGCATTAATAAATTCATTTTGAGTTAGGTAAGATTATAAGAGTGAGAAAGTTTCCACGGCTTAAACCAAACTAGTTAAATTATATTGACACTTGCACACCAACCTATAAATGTAGAGCAATTAAATATAACAATTAAAATGTACAGACAATTTCAAATCAGATTTCAACTGAAAATATTGCCGCATATGAAATATGGACCGAAATTTAGAAGTCAGTCTTTTAATAGGTAATTGATTACCAAGCTGGAGATTGGATTCAAAACCTTACTAAACAAGTTTAATTCTCGTCGGGAAGAGCTAAGTTTCTATATATGCATGAAATATGTTTCACCTGAACAATCTGTAAAAGCATTGTTTGTGTGTTAGGGTTCTTAAAGCCTCGATACAATAATATTAATGACAATCTATAAGAGCTAAATTTCTATATATGATGCTTGCAGTAACAATTATTGATAAATCGATTATGACAAGTATTATTATACTTTATCTCACTCTTTATTTTGTCTTTTCTCATAATGTCAAAAAAATAAAAAGTAGACAAAACCGAAAATTTTTAAAAAAAATAAAGAAGAACATGAACAAGAACAAGAAAGGTAGAGATAGAACTGGAAAATTAAAACAGAAAAAGATTTCAATTTTTCCTTCTGAATCCTATGTCATTTCATATATTTGCAATATGTATGAATTTCTAATTCTATTGCATGAATTGAAACTCAAGGTAGCTCAATATATATATATATATATGTGTGTGTGTGTGTGTGTGTGTGTGTGTGTATAGATAAATTCACAAGGATTCTAAAATAATATAGAAAAGTCGATCAATATGATATTCACTTAGTAAAGATAAATTTTAAGATTGTTTAGTATATGATGGTAATATTTTAGATGTTAGAAGAATTTTGTTCTTGTGTTGGACCATATTTAAATTTTCATATTCTTGCCTAAATCCAGACTACTTCACATAAATAGTGTGTTTACAGGAAAATGCAGCCTTTGTGTCACTTTTATTGGATAGGAAAAACTGAAGATGGAATGAAGTACTGGTCAGTGAAGAATTCATGGAGTGAGAAGTGGGGTAAGAGTGGATACATGAAATTGCAGAGGGATAGTGCCAAGCCCCATGGTCTTTGTGGCCTTGCAAAGAATGCTTCCTATCCAACAGTTCAAAAAGTTCAGAATTTCTGGACACATAGTAATGGTTGAAAGTAGTTGTACTTTGAAATTATTATTTAATGTTACATATTTTTATGGTTCCTTGTTAATGTTATAAATAAGAGATCAAATCACTATAAAGAGATATATTAAATATAATGTACAATTATTCGTAATATTCTTTGAGTAACTTGAGCTTTTGGTTGAATCATATAGATTTTGTAGTCCATTATGGATGCTTGGCACATTGCCAAATGACTTTGAAGGCAATGGTCCCATGAATTATATCAGTTATGCACAGCCATCCATTTAAATTGACTACCCAATTTCTTTGGAAAGGCATCTGAGAGTCAGCTGGCTAAGTCTACCCAATTAATTATAGATTTATAGAAAAAATAAAAATCTTGAAAAGGCAGATATTTTTCCTATAATATATTTTCCACCGTTCCACTGAAAGCTCAGTTGATGTTACTAAATATCATCTCGTATTTTCTTTCATTTTTTTTTTTTTTTTGTAAGATGCTTATTTCTTGATGACTAAAGAGTAGTGCATTTTCTGTTTGATTTCATGATTCATTGTACAAACTGGGGACGATCCTCGTGGTGTTAATAGCCTTTCTATTTGTCCAAAGTCTAGAAATCAAGAACAATGCGAGAAATTCTTCATCTGTAATTTGTTGAGAATGAAAGAAAAGAAGCCATATATATATATATATATATATATATATATATATATATATATATATGTATGTATATATAAGAGTGACGATTGTATATATAAGGGAATTTTATGTACGTTTAACATAAAATATTTGTGTTTAGTAGGAATAATGAAGATAAATTTTACTAAGATAAACTTTTTTAGACAACATAAAGTCATTCGAATCAATTCATTTTTCAGACATGCTTTTTTGTGATTGTATGTAATTAATGCAGAGCAAAATTAATACCTCAATCCCCTTTAATGAGTTTTGGGATGGGAAAGGGGTTGTGAAGGTGGGTCTACCCAAGGCGGTGGGTTTGGTTGGGAAAGCTCCATTTTCATCATTAAAACAAATAAAGTGTATCATGTTTTTTCTTGAGTTTTTGGTGAGATCTTTTCCATTAATAGATTCTTAACATAAAGAGATTTCTGAACTTCTATATATATCTTTAATCTGTGCTTACTTTTCCACAAGTTAACAATCAGTAAAAGCCATTTTTAAAAGTATTCTATATTCTCTGCAAAAGGAAAAGAAAAACAATGGTCGTTACAGTGGACATGAAGCATCTCGCTGCTATCTGCTTTGCTTTATGGGCACGTGCTTTTCCAGTAATGTCTCGTACTCTAAATGAAGACTCTGTTGCGGCCACACATGAGCAATGGATAACCAAGTTTGGACGTTCCTATGCCAATGAAGCTGAGAAAGCAAAACGTTTCAAGATATTCATGGAGAACCTGTTATATATAGAGAATTTCAATAATGCCGGGAACCAAAGTTACAAGATGGGCTCGAATAAGTTTTCTGATTTAACCAAGTAAGAATTTCTTGCATTCTATACAAGACCTTTCAAGGTTTCAAACCAAACAAACTCATCAAAGATGACGTCGTTTAAACAACTTGACGTTTCTGATGTTCCAGAAAGCATGAACTGGACAGAGAAAGGAGCCATCACCCCGATAAAACACCAACAATCCTGTGGTGAACATCTATATTATTATCTTATTTAGTAATTACATAATTTAGTTAGGCTAATTAATGATAATAAAGTTATAGTTACCCCCATTCAACGTATACAAACTTTAACTAACCCACAAGATATTGGTAGAAAATTAAATCTCAAAGTGTTCTACTTCAAATTAAGTTCTAAATTTGAACCTTAAAAGTTACTTTTGTTTTCATAGATTTATCAGTTATTATTTATGTCATTCATATCTTATACAAAGACTAGTTCCAACACCAAAAATGATATGCAAATACCGTAATTTATCCAAACAAGAACGAACAACTCAGATTACATGACAGTGTACAGCTACAATTTTCTTTAGCTAAATTTGAGACACAACAGCTCCAACATGTTCTAGTTCTGATGCTCTAATATGACCATGAACAATTTGTACACAGGAAGTTGCTGGGCTTTTGCAACCGTGGCAGCTGTAGAAGGCATTGTTCAGATAACAACCGGCAATTTGATTCTACTGTCTGAGCAACAGTTATTGGATTGTACTACCGAAAACAATGGTTGTAAGGGGGGTCTCATGGATAATGGATTTCAGTAATTCAAAGAAAACAATGTCATAGCCAGTGAAACTGATTACCCTTATCTGGGAGACAGTACTGGAAAATGCGATAGGAATAAGGCAGCTAAACATGCAGCCCAAATAACAGGTTATGTTGTTGTAAAGGGTGAGGACCAGCTACTGCAAGCTGTGGCCAAGCAACCAGTAGCAATTAGGGTGGCAGCTGGGGACTATTTTCACCAGTACGAAGATGGGATATTTTCAGGTCCATGCGAAAGCGAACTCAATCATGAGGTTACTGTAGTTGGGTATGGGACAAGTGAAGATGGAACCAAGTATTGGTTGATGAAGAACTCATGGGGTGAGGATTGGGGTGAGAAGGGCTACATAAGGATGAAGATGAATGTTGGCGATGAAGGTCTATGTGGCATCGCAACGCATGCTTCTTATCCGACTATCAATGCTTAAGGAAATCAATTCAGGATTCTTCCAATATGGTTGAGCTCAAATAAGATTATTACTTTTCAAGTCTCTCATATCATGTCCTCTATATATTTCCGGTTATTCTTAGTTTATATCCCATGCAAGCTTTCTATGTGGTGTCTTGTTTCTATGGAGAAACTAAAGTTCGCAGTAGTTAAATCCAGTTTCTTTTGTTTGGTTTTTATGTTGTTGTTTCTATGTATTGTGTTTATATGTTGTCCACATATGTGATTTTCAATAAAGTTTCTGGAGTTGTTTAACTATGAACTCAGGTAAAATAAGATTCTTAACTTTTCTTTTTAGTAAGTACTTTAAACATGGTTACGAGGAATGAGGAACCATAAACATCAAACTGTCTTTTTTTTTTTTTTTTTTTCCTTTCAAATAACACTACATTGAATGATATTGTTGCAGATGATTTTTGACTCATTTGACACGAAACGTTTCTCAAGACATGAACAAGAGGTGTTAATTCAATGAAAAATAGATAGAGTTCTGAGTTCTAAATAAAAAAAATTATTAACTTCAAGACCTTAAAATTATTTTTATTGTCAAAAACTCATTATTTATTTATTTATGAATTGAAAATGGAAATTCATAAACATGATTAAGTTGTACAGAGTCTAAGTGTAGTAATCCTCACTACTTTGGCATAGAACAAAATATTCATAGAAATGAGACAATTCTCAAAAATATGATTATTTCTTTCTCTATGTCCTAAACAACAATTAGTTTGATGTATACTATTAAAGTTAAATCAAACATGATACAACAATTATAACAATAAAACATACAGAGAATTTTAAAGCAAAATTCAACTAAAAACACTGCAACATAAGAAATATGGATCCAAATTTAGCAGTCTTAATAGATAATTGACGGGCATGCTGGAGATTGGATCCAAAACCTTACCAAACAAGACGGTTCTCGTTAGGAAGAAATTACTAAGTTTTTTTCTTCTTCTTATTGTGAAAACTATAAAATATATGGTGCCATATTGAGAACCGTTCAATTTAGATTCATGCCATATAAAACCCCAAGGATAAAACTCTTGCCATTATGTTTAAACACAACTACATTCTCAGCACTTAAATCCTACTTAAGTTTCTATATATGCATGAAATAATTGTTCATTTCTTTCTAAAAAATCTGCAAAAGCATCCAGTTTTACTTGTTCAGGTTTTAAACACTCATTGACATGAAAACAGAAGATACAAGATAGACCAATAAACAATAAAGTCTTAAATTCCTTAATTATTTTATTAAGCTATTTCTAAATTACTATATGTATAGGAAAATTATATTACTATTGGGGAGTCTGCGTATTTTGGACAGGGAAGGAAACCTATTTAAACCTTAAGGCCATCTCTATCTCTTTCTCGTGTTTTCTAAAATTCAGTTCATGTTTTATTTTCCTAAAAAAATAGGGGAAAAAAAAAACAATTGATATCCAACTACAACTAAGATCAAGATCAAGTTATTAAATTAAGTGTTAAATATGGATTTTTTTTGGTGTGCATCAAAGATATTTCAACCAATTGCTAAAAACTAATTCTTTAAATTAAACAAATTACTGAAATAAATATGATATTTCTCTACAAAACTTTTTTCACACACACATTAAGGATTGAATTTTGTCTATATATTCAATGGACTCAGCAATTCATTAAATAATATTAGGCTAACTATGGGTTAGATACTCTAATTACGTCGATAAAAATTATTTATATGTATACTTTCACAAAAACAATTAGCACATTATGAAATATCTTGTTATAGAATAATTTTAATGAATAAAATTAAGTAATTGACTATGTTTGCACACTATTATACACATAAATGACATTACGTCAGAAATCTAAGGTTGTCTTTAAATATGAACTCATGAAAACTTAAAATTCTTAGGATTATATTTTTATTTCATAAGATAAAAATTGATATTATTTGCTATGGATATGAAAATTGGGGTTATAAACCCTAACCCTCAATTTTTTTTAAAGTATCTCCTCTTCAAATATATTTTGTTTCTTAGTGCTTTGAAAAAATCATTTTTGGTTTAAATTCTAATATTGTTTAAATATGAACTTAATCCTTATTCGGAGGAAGAAAGAGTAATAAATGATAACCTTTTATAACATATGCAAATTAAAATTTTCAAAGTCATGACTTTAGACCTACAAAATGTGGAGGCTAAAGCTAGTTTTCCTCTAAGCCACCATCATGTTGGCTAAAGACTCGTTTTACGTGATACATTTCTCATGACTCCAATTAAAAGTCGGTTCACTAATAAAAAGAATAAATATTAAATATGCATATTATACAATTTTAAAATATTTCAAAAATTTGTTGTGGCATGTGTAGTCATAAGACTCTCCACCTCCAATGCCATAAAATTGACTTATTCAATTGCACATTCTTTCATAATTGCTACACAAACATCTATTGATGCTATATGCGGAAGGAGTTTGCTCCCTACTACAGCTTTTTTGACAATGACAAACATAACACGTTTTATTTTATGACTTTGTTTTAATTTCTAATCTCAAAATCCAGCTCATTATTTTAAAATCATTCCCTATATTTTTATGATGTTCAAGGGAAATTAACATCATGACAATTTGAAAGCAAAAGGCAATTGAAATACTGCAACATGAATTCAAATTTATTATTTGGTCTTAATTGATATATGACTTGCATGCAGCTGGTGATTCAAATTAAAACCTTATCAAGCATGATACCCGTTAGGAAGAGCTTAAAAAGTTTCTATATATACCTGTAATTTGTGATCAGTTCTTCACAGCAAAACAATCTGCAAAACCATTGTTACAGAATAACATCTATCCTCTGCAAAACAATGGCTGTTACTGTGGAGATAAAGCATCTCATTGCTATCTTCGTTATCTTCTGGGCATGTGCAATTCCAGCACTGTCGCGTACTCTAAATGAAGCATCTGTTGCCACCACATATGAAGAATGGATGGCAAAGCATGGACGAACCTACGCTAATAATGCTGAAAAAGGGAAACGTTTCAAGATATTCATCGAAAACTTGAAATTCATTGAGAATTTCAACAATGCTGGAAATAATAGCTACAAGATGGGCTTGAATATGTATTCTGATTTAACCCCAGAAGAGTTCATTGCTTCACACACAGGTCTAAGAGTTCCTAGCCTTCCAAAATCATCCAAGGTGGCAACATTAAGGCCACTTAACCTTGATGATGTTCCAGCAAGTATGGATTGGAGAAAAAAAGGAGCTGTCACCCCAATCAAGAACCAAGGTCAATGTGGTAATATACTTAACCTTATCAACTCAATGTACTCTTTTAAATTAAATACTTAGAGTTATATCATGCTTGGCACTAAAATTTTCCGATTTGTTTGCAGGAAGTTGTTGGGCTTTTTCAGCAGCCGCAGCGGTGGAAGGCATTACCCGAATCAAAACTGGCAAATTGATCCCATTGTCAGAGCAACAACTGTTGGATTGTTCTACCAACTGGGGAAACCACGGCTGTCAAGGTGGGTGGCCGGATAATGCGTTCGAATATATCATAGATAACCATGGCCTAGCAAGTGAAACTAGTTATCCATATCAAGGAACTGTAGGAACATGTAGGGGAAGTGTAGTGTCCGCAGCAGCCAGAATCAGTGGTTACCAACGTGTCCCTGCCAATAACGAGGGACAATTACTACAAGCCGTGGCCATGCAACCAGTATCTGTGGTTATAGCTATTAACAATGACTTTCAAAACTATGCAAGAGGGATTTTTACAGGACAATGTGGTACACAACTTAACCATGCAGTCACATTGGTTGGGTATGGGACAGGTGATGATGGAACCAAGTACTGGTTAATCAAGAATTCATGGGGCCAGAGCTGGGGTGAGGGTGGATACATGAGGATGCTAAGGGACAGTGGTAGCCCTGGAGGTCTCTGCGGTATTGCCAAGGCAGCTTCTTATCCAACTATATATTGATTCAGCAATTTGGAACATGGCTATGGGATTCTTCGAGTTTTAACTTTTATACGATAGTTTATGTTTACCTTGTCACTTTACATCTTTTATCTGAAAATTGATAATGTATTCCGGGATATAGAAGTCCTATTATATATGATGTTTGCAGTTACAATTATTGATAAATCAAATATGGCAAGTATTATTATACCTTATCCTACTCTTTGTTCACTCTTTTCATGATAATATATAAAATAAAAAACAGAATTTTCTTCATTTTTAAAAGAAGAAGAACAAGAACATGATAAGTAGAGATGGAGCTGGGAAATTAAAACAGAAAAAGATTTCAATTTTTCCTTCCCGATCCTATGTCATTTCTTATATTTGCGATATATATGAATTTCTTATTTTGATGCATGTATTGAAAGTCGAGGTAGCTGAAAATATATGTGTGTGGAGATAAATTTATAAGGATTCTAAAATAATGAGGAAAAGTTTATCAATATGATGTTAACTTAGTAAAGATAAGTTTTAAGAATGTTTAGCATATGACGGGGATGTTTTAGATGTTAGAAGAATTTTGATGTTATGTTGAACCATTTTTAGTGTTTTTTATTCTTACCTAAATCTTGACTACTTCACATAAATAGTATATAGTTATTGATAGAACTTCACTATGCAACTTAAATTTTTGGTTCTCAAGAAGAAAAAAGGTTACCTTTTTGTGTTTAATCAATTTTTGACATAATATTGAAAAAAAATTTTACCTAACAATTAGAAGATGAAACCCTTCCGCTATCACTTTCTTAATTGAATAACATGGGTGGGCTTCTATTTTGTTTATATTTCAAAGACCACTTTTATGTGATATTGTATTGATCATTTTTTATCAAATAGAATACTTTTTTTTTAGTATATAGTATGAGTAGGTAAGTGTTTTGTTTGCATTTTGGCTCGAAAGACTTTTGTGCGACAAAACATATTAAGTATAATATAAAATTATTTTTATATATTTTCTTAACAATTTAATATTTTAGATTCATTCGATTTCTCACACTTTATGCATATCATCAAACATGCTTGTAATCATGTGCTTTTACTTATTTATGAATTGTTCGGGTAAATAACCTTTGAGATAGACAAGTCTAATATAGATGTTTCTGATCCATGCGGAAGCCAACTCAATCATGGGGTTACTGCTATTGGGTATGGGACAAGTGAACATGGAACTAAGTATTGGTTAAAATGCTTTTATTTTCTCTTTCTCCTTTGGGTCATGGTCAGAATTTTAAGCCATTGAATGCATTTTGACTTGTTTGACATCAACGTTTCTCATAACTTTAATAAAGTGTTGGCTTTTTGAAAAGCAAGAGGAGTTTTAAAATATGTTAGGTCATAAATTAGGAGTTCGAAACTATAGAATAAATTTTGCTGAAAAATATTTATCGTTATTTAAATACTCTGTCTTAAATAAAATTAACCTTGTATATATTATAAGAGTGAGAAAGCATCTAAGGCTTAAACCAAACTAGTTAAATTATAATGACACTTGCCAACCGACCTATAAATGTAGAGCAATTAAATATAACAATTAAAATTTACAGACAATTTGAAATCAAAATTCAACTGAAAATACTGCCTCATATGAAATATGGATCAAAATTTAGAAGTCAGTCTTTTAATAGGTAATTGATTAGCAAGCTGGAGATTCGATTCAGAAACTTACTAAGCAAGATTAATTCTCGTCGGGAAGAGCTAAGTTTCTATATATGCATGAAATATGTTTCACCTGAACAATCTGTAAAAGCATTGTTTGTGTGTTAGGGTTTTTAAAGACTCGTTACAATAATATTAATAACAATCTATAAGAGCTAAATTTCTATATATGATGCTTGCAGTAACAATTAATTATAAATGGATTATGATAAGTATTATTATACCTTATCCCACTCTTTATTTTCTCTTTTCCCATAATATCAAAAAAAAGAAAAAAAAAAGTAGACAAAACCGAAAATTAAAAAGAAAAAAGGAAGAACAAGAACAAGAAAAGTAGAGATAGAGCTGGGAAATTAAAACAGAAAAAGATTTCAATTTTTCCTTCTCAATCCTATGTCATTTCTTATATTTGCAATATGTATGAATTTCTTATTCTATTGCATGTAATGAAACTCAAGGTAGCTCAATATATATATGTGTGTATAGATAAATTCATAAGGATTATAAAATAATATAGAAAAGTCAATCAATATGATATTCACTTAGTAAAGATAAATTTTAAGATTGTTTAGTATATGATCGTGATATTTTAGATGTTAGAAGAATTTTGTTCTTGTCTTGGACCATTTTGTTTTTTTTCTTATTCTTACCTAAATCCTGACTACTTCACATAAATAGTGTGTTTACAGGAAAATGCAACCATGGTGTCACATTTTTTGGATAGGAAAAACTGAAGATGGAATGTACTGGTCAGTGAAGAATTCATGGAGTGAGAAGTGGGGTGAGAGTGGATACATGAAATTGCAGAGGGATAGTGGCAAGCCCCATGGTCTTCGTGGCCTTGCAAAGAATGCTTCCTATCCAACAGTTTAAAAAGTTCAGAATTTCTGGAGACATAGTAATAGTTGAAAGTAGTTTTAATTTGAAATTATTAATTAATGTTACTAGTTATAACTTTTCGTTTTTTAGGATTGAAAATAGTTGTTTTTTAGAAAGTCTTGGTAAAGTTAAGAAGAGTTTTTTTTATTTATTTATTTAATCAAGTCGCAAGAGTTATTATATGTAATAAGTTGTTTAATCAAATTGTTTTAATGCAAAATTTCAGCCTTTGGCTAAATTTAACCTTTTAATTAGATTAATAAAACACACACAAGAGGATTTACCATTTCTTACATACATTCGTGATAACAAAAAGAGAAAATTACAATATCGAGTCTTTACAATTTGACCTAGTTTTCATTTTCATTTTTAATTTTTAAATTTCATTGGATCCTTATACTGTTCTTTCGACCAATAGATTCTCATCCTTATCTTCTGTTACGACATTGATACGGCTGATGGTGTGCACACAAACCCTATCCGAGTTGGCACACACCCATGTGCCCTGTTATCATCAGCTCATCATGGAATATCCGCTTGACAAAACGGGGCTTAACATCACGTGCACGTCACATGACTGAACCAAATACCGTACTTCCAAAATTGATACGTTGTGTTCCACGAGACACATTACCCATCAAAACTTGGAATAAGATATATAACAACATGATGTTTCTAGGATGTCTCGATACAACGCTTAAAAATTCTCAAGTAGTTGGTGCATGGCTCTGAAAGATACAAGAAATAAATCTCCAACAAAAATGTGTTTCCACAATGATTCTTCGATCTTGTACTTCAGACAATTATGATTGGTATTTTCTAGGGTATCATGTTCTCACCCATACTCCAGCCAACTAGGATCATGACTACTCAAGAAAATAAAACATGATTCATATGACAACTTTTTACTTATGATTTACATATGATGTAAATGGGATGCTAATTTGTTCTGGGTATATTATAAAACAATTTTTAATTTATCTAACAACTTGAATTTTTAAGTAAAATTAATTTTTGATATGATATCAAAAATTCTTTAATCTAAAGATTAAGATATCAAATTTTTATAGAATCTTTTTTTTAAAAAAAACTAGAAAATATAAATATGTTTTTTATTTTTCATACTTCAAACTTTAATTACTTAAACTTTTATATTAAATTGATTATTAACATTTTTATGCGTGCCTTGCTGACCTTACTAATAGGAAATCAAATCCTTATATAAAAATATGTTAGATATAATGCAAAATTACTTGTAACATTCTTTAAGTAACTTGAGCTTTTGGTTGAATCATATACATTTTGTAGTCCATTATCGATGCTTGGCGCATCGCCAAATGACTTTGAAGTCAATGGTCCCATGAATTATATCAATTATGCACAGCCATCCATTTAATGCTGACTACCCAATTTCTTTGGAAAGGCATGTGAGAGTCATCTAGCTAAGTCTACGCAATTAATTATAGATTTATAGAAAAAATAAAAATCTTGAAAAGGCAGATTTTTTCCTATTATATATTTTCCACCGTTCCACTGAAAGCTCAGTTGATGCTACTAAATATCATCTCGTATTTTCTTTCATTTTTTTTTTTTTATTGGAAGATGCTTATTTCTTGATGACAAAACAGTAATGCATTTTCTGTTTGATTTCATGAATCATTGTGCAAACTGGGGACGATCCTAGTGGTGCTAATAGGAATGTTAATAACCCTGCTATTTGTCCAAAGTCTAGAAATGAGGAACAACGCGAGAAATGCTTCATCTGTAATTTGTTGAGAATTAAAGAAAAGAAGCCATTTATATATATATATATATATATATATATATATATATATATATATGTATATATATTAGAGTGACGATTGTACATATATGGGAATTTTATGCACGTTTAACATAAAATATTTGTGTTTAGTAGGAATAATGAAGATAAATTTTACTAGGATAAACTCTTTTAGACAAAATAAAGTCATTTGAATCAATTCATGTTTTCAGACATGCTTCTTCGAAATTGTATGTAATTAATGCAGAGCAAAATTAATACCTCAATCCCCCTTAATGAGTTTTGGGATGGGAAAGGGGTTGAGAAGGTGGGTCTACCCAGGGCGGTGGGTTGGTTGGGAAGGCTCCATTTTCACCACTAAAACAAATGAAGTGTGTATCATGTTTTTTCTTGAGTTTTCGGCGAGATCTTTCCCATGAATAGATTCTTATCATAAAGAGATTTCTGAACTTCTATATATATCTGAAATCTGTGCTTACTTTTCCACAAGTTAACAATCAGTAAAAGCCATTTTTAAAAGTATTCTATATTCTCTGCAAAAGGAGAAGAAAAACAATGGTCGTTACAGTGGACATGAAGCATCTCGCTGCTATCTGCTTTGCTTTATGGGCATGTGCTTTTCCAGTAATGTCTCGTACTCTAAATGAAGACTCTGTTGCGGCCACACATGAGCAATGGATGACCAAGTTTGGACGCTCCTATGCCAATGAAGCTGAGAAAGCAAAACGTTTCAAGATATTCATGGAGAACCTGTTATATATAGAGAATTTCAATAATGCTGGGAACCAAAGTTACAAGATGGGCTTGAATAAGTTTTCTGATTTAACCAAGGAAGAATTTCTTGCATTCTATACAAGACCTTTCAAGGTTTCAAACCAAACAAACTCATCAAAGATGACGTCGTTTAAACAACTTGACGTTTCTGATGTTCCAGAAAGCATGGACTGGATAGAGAAAGGAGCTGTCACCCCGATAAAAAACCAACAATCCTGTGGTAATCGTCTATATTCTTATCTTATTTAGTATTTACACAACTTAGTTAGGCTAATTAATGATAATAAAGTTATAGTTAGCCCCATTCATCGTATACAAACTTTAACTAACCTACAAGATATTGGAAGAATGTTAAATCTCAAATTGTTCTACTTCAAATTAAGTTCTGAATTTGAACCTTAAAAGCTACTTTTACTTTTAGAGATTTATCAATTATTACTTATGTCATTCATATCTTATACAGAGATTAGTTCCAACACCAAAAATGATATGCAAATAACCTAATTTATCCAAACAAGAACGAACAACTCAGATTACATGACAATGTGCCGCTACAATTTTCTTTAGCTAAACTTGAGACACAACAGCTCCAACATGTTCTAGTTCTGATGCTCTAATATGACCATGAACAATTTGTACGCAGGAAGTTGCTGGGCTTTTGCAACTGTAGCAGCTGTAGAAGGCATTGTTCAGATAACAACCGGTGATTTGATTCCACTGTCTGAGCAACAGTTATTGGATTGTACTACCGAAAACAATGGTTGTAAGGGAGGTCTCATGGATAATGGATTTGAGTACATTAAAGAAAACAATGGCATAGCCAGTGAAACTGATTACCCTTATCTGGGAGACAGTACTGGAAAATGCTATAGCAATAAGGCAGCTAAACATGCAGCCCATATAACAGATTATGTTGTTGTAAAGGGTGAGGACCAGCTACTGCAAGCTGTGGCCAAGCAACCAGTAGCAATTAGGGTGGCAGCTGGGGACCATTTTCACCAGTACGGAAATGGGATATTTTCAGGTCCATGCGGAAGCAAACTCAATCATGAGGTTACTGTGGTTGGGTATGGGACAAGTGAAGATGGAACCAAGTATTGGTTGATGAAGAACTCATGGGGTGAGGATTGGGGTGAGAAGGGCTACATAAGGATGAAGATGAATGTTGGTGATGAAGGTCTATGTGGCATCGCAACACATGCTTCTTATCCAACTATCAATGCTTAAGGAAATCAATTAAGGATTCTTCGAATATGGTTGAGCTCAAATAAGATTATTACTTTTCAAGTCTCTCATATCATGTCCTATATATATTTCCGAGTATTCTTAGTTTATATCCCTTGTAAGGTTTCTATGTGGTGTCTTGTTTCTATGGAAAAACTTAAGTTTGCAGTAGTTAAATCAAGTTTCTTTCGCTTGTTTTTTATGTTGTTGTTTCTATGTATTGTGTTTATATGTTGTCCACATATATGATTTTCAATAAAGTTTCTGAAGTTGTTTAACTATGAACTCAAGTAAAATCAAGATTCTTAACTCTTTTTTTCTTTTTTAGTAAGTACTTTAAACCATGGTTATGAGGAATGAGGAACCATAAACATCAAATTGTCTTCTTTTTTTTTTCTTCAAATAACGCTACATTGAATGATATTGTTGCTGATGATTTTTGACTCATTTTACACCAAACATTTCTTATGACACCAACAAGAGGTGTTACTTCAATGGAAAATAGATAGAGTTCCGAGTTGTTCTAAATCAAAAAATAATTAAGTTCAAGACTTTAAAATTATTTTTTTTGAAAAAATTTATTATTTATTTCTTTTTTAATTAAAAATGGAAATTCATAAACATAATTAAGTTTTACAGAGTCTAAGGGTAGTAAACCTCGCTAAGTCGGCATAGAACAAAATATTCACAGAAATGAGAGCATTCTCAAAAATATGATTATTTCTTTCTCTATGTCCTAAACAACAATTAGTTTGATGTATACTATGAAAGTTAAATCAAACATGATACAACAATTATAACAATAAAACATACAGAGAATTTTAAAGCAAAATTCAACTAAAAACACTGCAACTATCAACAGTTGGCTTACATCAGCAAGCTTGGAAGTTCAGTTAGTTCAGAATTAGTTATAACCTTTACCACTCAAACTAGACTTCTCTTAGTTAGTTGTTACAAGCTGATTACATCTTCTGGTTGTTTCTGTTAGCATCATTCTGTTAGGAGCTCACGTGTATATATACAGTATACTTGGTGAATGTTCATTCATTCATTCATTCATTCAATAATATCTGAAAACTTCAGTCCACATGCTGTTCATATTCTGTTATGGTATCAGAGCACTTGGTTAACCACCAGTGCCTCTGTCTGCCTTTCTTCACCATCCTCACCATTCACTGATATCCTCTGCAATCTGTGACAATGCCTAGAGCAAATCCAAACCATGGCAATGTTCAATTTGGGAGCAATGCAAGCCCCAACTCAAGTTCTTCCAACTTCTCAAGACCTCAGAGATTTGAAGATGACATTGCAGCAAACCCTCTTCATCTTGCTTCCAATGAAAATCCTGCTCTTGTTCTAGTCTCAGAAGTTCTCAAAGGGAACAACTATCATAGTTGGTCTAGGGCCATGCGACTTGCTCTTCTTGCAAAGAACAAGATTGGATTCATTGATGGATCCATCACAAAGCCAGAAGAAGATGATCTTACCTACAAGACTTGGGAAAGATGCAACACCATGGTGGTTTCTTGGATCTTGCGTTCCATTACCCCCACAATTGCAAAGAGCATATTATGGCTGGACAATGCTGCTGAAATCTGGAAGGACTTGCATGATAGATTCTCACAAGGAGACCCCTTTCGCATAATGGAGCTTCAAGAGGAAATCTTTCACTTAAATCAAGGTACTCTCTCCATTACTGAATATTACACAAGACTCAAGATACTATGGGATGAATTGGCCAATCTTAGACCTATCCCTCTTTCTGAAACTACTGCTGAAAGGTACAGAATCCAGGATCAAGTTATCCGTTTTCTTAGGGGACTCAATGAAGCCTATGCAACAGTAAAGTCACAAGTTATGATAATGGACCCTCTTCCACACATAAACAAAGTATTCTCTCTGGTTCTCCAATATGAGAGACAATTTGTCAACTCTAACCAAATTCCAGATGCTGAGACTCAGCATGAAACCATGGCACTAGCAGCAAGATCCTATAATGGAAGATTTTCAAACAATTCCAGCAAGAAACCATTCTGCACTCACTGCAAGATGAATGGTCACACCTCTGAAACTTGTTATCGCAAACATGGATTTCCACCTGGATATAAGAGGGGACATCAACAGTATCATGTTAACTAATGCACAGACTGTTTGACAGTTGAAGATGACTATGAATTTCTTGGGGATGGATGTTCAGATGACAACAAAGAAGTCAAACTCACTCATGAAGAATATTCTCAGCTGATGGATTTAATAAAATCTTCAAAAAGGAATACTCCACAACCAGGCAGCACCATTGAACCACTCAAGACACAAGTACCAATAAATGCCACACTAACTCCCAACTTTGCTGGATTGAGCCTAGTAGAAAATGAAGCAGAATTAGCACTCGAGGAAAATTGTTCTAACTTGAACAATTCTGGTATAATTCTTTCTTGCCAAATTGCCAATTTCAATTTTAAAGATTGCTGGATAGTTGATTCTGGAGCTAGTAACCATGTGACATGTTGCCTAGAGTTTTTTGATACATACCAACCTGTGACAAACTACTATGTGAATCTCCCAAATAACATGGTTGTTGAAGTAACTCACATAGGAACTATCTCATTGTCTGATCAGTTCATTTTACATCAAGTCCTATATGTTCCTGCTTTTACTTTCAACTTAATATCTGTTAGTAAGGCAACAAGAGACTCAAGGTGTGCTTTTGTCTTATAATCTGGGCAATGCTTGATTAAGGGACTTCCTGGCTGGAAGACGATTGGATTTGCTAAGGAAACTGGTGGGCTTTATCAGCTTGTGAAGCCAGAAATTAAAGGGAGGCAACTTGAGGTAGCTTTGGGCAAAACAAGTTCTGCATATTGTAATAATACCTCTAGCAATAATTCTGTATTATGGCATCTCAGATTAGGCCATCCACATTTTGAAAAATTAAGATTGCTAGCACAGAAAAGCAACAATGTACAGTGGCATTCAGAAATAAAATGTGAGACTTGTCATTTAGCAAAACAAAAGAGACTTCCTTTTCCTGTCAGTACAAATGTTTCTGCTGGAATATTTGATCTTGTGCATGTTGATATTTGGGGAGCAAGTTCTATTATGTCTACTCATGGTCATAGATATTTTCTCACTGTCATAGATGATTTTAGTAGATACACATGGGTATATTCCATGAAAAACAAGGGAGAAGCTAGAAGATTGGTACAAGATTTCTTTAAATTGGTGCAAAACCAGTTTGGGAAGAACATTAAGGCAATTAGGAGTGATAATGGTGCTGAGTTTAAGATGGAAGAATTTTATTGTCAACATGGAATTATACATCAGCTAAGTTGTGCATATACCCCTCAACAAAACTCTGTTGTTGAAAGAAAACATGGGCATATTTTAAACACAACAAGAGCTCTCATTTTTCAATCTGGTTTACCACTAACATTGTGGAATTATGCAGTTACACATGCAGCATATCTAATAAACCGCCTTCCCACTGCAGTCCTGAAGAACTCCTCACCCTTTGAAATCTTATACAAACGCACTCCAAATTTTCAACATCTAAAAGTGTTTGGATGCTTATGTTTTGTTGGAACACCTAAGGAACACAGGACAAAATTCCAAGCCAGAGCTTTAAAATGTGCATTTCTGGGATATATTCATGGAACAAAGGGATTTCGAGTTATTGACTTGCATAGCATGAGAATGCTTGTCTCAAGGGATGTGGTGTTTGATGAGTTACAATTTCCCTTTCTGCAGCAAAACCAACATTGTTTCAGCAGCCCAGATATGATATTGCTGCAAGAAAATGAAGCTAATGAAGAAAGAGAGGTTGTGAGAGAAGGAAGCCTACATCACAGCATGTCAGGCTCTACTCCTATTGAGGCAATACCAGAACCTGAGCAGGTTAACTCTCAAAGAGAAGCATCCAATCATTTAGAAGAAGGGACTAATTCAAATAGACCCACAGATAGACCCAAGAGAGTAAGAAAGGCACCTTAATATTTGGAGAGACTACCACACTTCAATCAACTGCATAAATGACACCATAAAGCACCCATTATCTAATGTGCTTAATTATGACAAGCTGCCCATTTTGGCCAAAGCCTTCTCTGTGAACATTTCTGCAATAGTTGAACCTAAACAATATTCAGAAGCTGCGAAGTACGAATGTTGGAGACAAGCTATGGAAGAAGAAGTAAAGGCCTTAGAATTCAACAAGACTTGAATCCTTACTCCTCTACCAGTAGGGAAAACACCTATTGGATGCAGATGGGTTTATAAAATAAAGCATAAGGTAGATGGAACTATTGAAAGATACAAAGCAAGGTTGGTAGCAAAAGGATTCAATCAACAAGAAGGTGTGGATTACTTGGAAACATTCTCTCTAGTAGCCAAGCTTACCACTGTGAGAACTCTCTTAGCCTTAGCTGCTGTTAATGGATGGTTACTGCAACAATTGGATGTAAATAATGCTTTCTTACATGGTGACTTGTATGAAGAAGTTTACATGTCTATGCCCCCTGGAATGCAGTGTGAAGATTCCTCTCTGGTGTGCAAACTTCAAAAATCCCTCTATGGCCTAAAACAGGCTAGCAGACAGTGGCACCACAAGCTATCTAGTGCCTTGATTTCCAAAAACTTCAAACCTGCAAATTCTGATCCTTCTCTCTTCATAAAGAAAACTAATTCCTCTTTTACTGCTCTTCTTATATATGTGGATGATGTTATCATGACAGGAGACTCATAGGATAAAATAAATGATATTAAAGCTTTCTTAGATGAAAAATTTCGCATCAAAGACTTGGGAGAACTAAAATTCTTTCTTGGCTTGGAGGTTCATCGAACTCCAGATGGAATCAATTTAAGTCAAAGGAAGTATGCTCTTGAATTGTTGGCAGATTCTGGATTCCTTGCTAGTAAACCAGCAAAAACACCTTTGGCAGCAGGAACTGTAATGACAACTGAAGATGGACACCCTTTGACTGATGTAGCTATGTACAGAAAATTAGTAGGGAGACTCCTCTACCTTACAAACACAAGACCTGATCTGGCCTTTGCTGTTCAACAACTTTCTCAATTTGTGGACAAACCTACTGACCAACATCTCAGACATGCACATAGAGTACTACGTTACCTAAAAGGTAGTCCAGGGAAAGGAGTGTTCTTCTCATCTGCCTCTTGTTTTCAACTAAAGTGTTTCTCTGACTCAGATTGGGCAACATGTCCAGAGACACGTAAAAGCATTTCTGGGTATTGTGTTTATCTAGGTGACTCCCTGATTAGTTGGAAGGCTAAGAAGCAGTCCACTGTCTCTAGATCAAGCTCTGAAGCAGAATATAGGGCCCTGGCCTCTGCTACTTGTGAATTAGTTTGGGCGCAGTACCTCTTGCAGGATTTAAATATCAAAGTTGAACCTGCCTTACTGTTCTGTGACAACCAATCTGCTATACACCTAGCTCACAATCCAGTTTTCCATGAAAGAACGAAGCATATTGAAATAGATTGCCATATTGTAAGGGAGAAGGTGCTTGCTGGAATGATTAAGCTACTTCCAGTTCATACTTCACAACAGATTGCAGACTGTTTTACCAAAGCATTGGCATCACCGAAATTTCAAGAGCTAACATTCAAGCTGAACCTGCATAATGTCTATAGTCCAGCTTGAGGGGGGCTATCAACAGTTGGCTTACATCAGCAAGCTTGGAAGTTCAGTTAGTTCAGAATTAGTTGTAACCTTTACCACTCAAACTAGACTTCTCTTAGTTAGTTGTTACAAGCTGATTACATCTTCTGGTTGTTTCTGTTAGCATCATTCTGTTAGGAGCTCACGTGTATATATACAGTATACTTGGTGAATGTTCATTCATTCATTCATTCAATAATATCTGAAAACTTCAGTCCACATGTTGTTCATATTCTGTTAGCAACATAAGAAATATGGATCCAAATTTAGCAGTCTTAATAGATAATTGACTGGCATGCTGGCGATTGGATCCAAAACTTTACCAAACAAGACTGGTTCTCGTTAGGAAGAAATTACTAAGTTTTTTTATTCTTCTTATTGTGAAAACTATAAAATATCTGGTGCCATATTGAGAACCGTTTAATTTAGATTCATGCCATATAAAACCCCAAGGATAAAACTCTTGCTATTATGTTTAAACACAACTACATTCTCAGCACTTAAATCCTACTTAAGTTTCTATATATGCATGAAATAATTGTTCATTTCTTTCTAAACAATCTGCAAAAGCATCCAGTTTTACGTGTTCAGGTTTTAAACACTCATTGACATGAAAACAGAAGATACAAGATAGAGCAATAAACAATAAAATCTTAAATTCCTTAATTATTTTATTAAGCTATTTCTAAATTACTATATGTATAGGAAAATTATATTACTATTGGGGAGTCTGCGTATTTTGGACAGGGAAGGAAACCTATTTAAACCCTTAAGGCCATCTCTATCTCTTTCTCGTGTTTTCTAAAATTCAGTTCATGTTTTATTTACCAAAAAAATAGGGGAAATAAAAAAACAATTGATATCCAACTACAACTAAGATCAAGATCAAGTTATTAAATTAAAGTGTTGTTACATATGGATTTTTTTTTGGTTTGCATCAAAGATATTTCAACCAATTGCTAAAAACTAATTCTTTAGATTAAAGAAATTACCGAAATAAATATAATGTTTCTCAACAAAACTTTTTTCACACACACATTAAGGATTGGATTTTATCAATATATTCAATGGACTCAGCAATTCATTAAATAATATTAGGCTAACTATGGGTTAGATACTCTAATTAGGTGGATAAAAATTACTTATATGTATACTTTCACAAAAACAGTTAGCAAATTATGAAATATCTTGTTATAGAATAATTTTAATGAATAAAATTAAGTAATTGACGATGTTTGCATACTATTATACACATGAATGACATTATGTCAGAAATCTAAGTTTGTCTTTAAATTTGAACTCATGAAAACTTAAAATTCTTAGGATTATATTTTTATTTCATAAGATAAAAATTGATATTATTTGCGATGGATACGAAAATTGGGGTTATAAACCCTAACCCTCAATTTTTTTTAAAGATCTCCTCTTCAAATATATTTTGTTTCTTAGCGCTTTGAAAAAATCATTTTTGGTTTAAATTCTCATATTATTTAAATATGAACTTCATCCTTATTCAGAGGAAGAAAGAGTAATAAATGATAACCTTTTATAACATATGCAAATTAAAAATTTCAAATTCATGACTTTAGACCTAGAAAATGTGGAGGCTAAGCTAGTTTTCCTCTAAGCCACCATCACGTTGGCTAAAGACTCGTTTTACGTGATACATTTCTCATGACTCTAATTAAAAGTCGGTTCACTAATGATGAGAATAAATATTAAATATGCATATTATACAATTTAAAAATATTTCAAAATTTTGTTGTGGTATGTGTAGTCATAAGACTCTCCACCTCCAATGCCATAAAATTGACTTATTCAATTGCACATTCTTTCATAATTGCTACACAAACATCTATTGATGCTATATGCGGAAGGAGTTTGCTCCCTACCACAGCTTTTTTCACAAGGACAAACATAAAACGTTTTTATTTTATGACTTTTTTTTTAATTTCTAATCTTAAAATCCAGCTCATTATTTTAAAATCATTCCCTATATTTTTATGATGTTCAAGGGAAATTAACATCATGACAGTTTGAAAGCAAAAGGCAATTGAAATACTGCAACATGAATTCAAATTTATTTTTCGGTCTTAATTGATATATGACTTGCATGCAGCTGGTGATTCAAATTAAAACCTTATCAAGCATGATACCCGTTAGGAAGAGCTTAAAAAGTTTCTATATATACCTGTAATTTGTGATCAGTTCTTCAGAGCAAAACAATCTGCAAAAGCCATTGTTACAGAATAACATCTATCCTCTGCAAAATAATGGCTGTTACTGTGGAGATAAAGCATCTCATTGCTATCTTCATTATCTTCTGGGCATGTGCAATTCCAGCACTGTCGCGTACTCTAAATGAAGCATCTGTTGCCACCACATATGAAGAATGGATGGCAAAGCATGGACGAACCTACGCTAATAATGCTGAAAAAGAGAAACGTTTCAAGATATTCATCGAAAACTTGAAATTCATTAAGAATTTCAACAATGCTGGAAATAATAGCTACAAGATGGGCTTGAATATGTATTCTGATTTAACCCCAGAAGAGTTTATAGCTTCACACACAGGTCTAAGAGTTCCTAACCTTCCAAAATCATCCAAGGTGGCAACATTAAGGCCACTTAACCTTGATGATGTTCCAGCAAGTATGGATTGGAGAAAAAAAGGAGCTGTCACCCCAATCAAGAACCAAGGTCAATGTGGTAATATACTTAACCTTATCAACTCATGTACTCTTTTAAATTAAATACTTACAGAGTTATATCATGCTTGGCACTAAAATTTTCCGATTTATTTGCAGGAAGTTGTTAGGCTTTTTCAGCAGCAGCAGCCGTGGAAGGCATTACCCAAATCAAAACTGGCAAATTGATCCCATTGTCAGAGCAACAACTGGTGGATTGTTCTACCAACTGGGGAAACAACGGCTGTCAAGGTGGGTGGCCGGATAATGCGTTCGAATGTATCATCGATAACCATGGCCTAGCAAGTGAAACTAGTTATCCATATCAAGGTACTGTAGGAACATGTAGGGGAAGTGTAGTGTCCGCAGCAGCCAGAATCAGTGGTTACCAACGTGTCCCTGCCAATAATGAGGGACAATTACTACAAGCCGTGGCCATGCAACCAGTATCTGTGGTTATAGCTATTAACAATGACTTTCAAAACTATGCAAGAGGGATTTTTACAGGACAATGTGGTACACAACTTAACCATGCAGTCACATTGGTTGGGTATGGGACAGGTGATGATGGAACCAAGTACTGGTTAATCAAGAATTCATGGGGCCAGAGCTGGGGTGAGGGTGGATACATGAGGATGCTAAGGGACAGTGGTAGCCCTGGAGGTCTCTGCGGTATTGCCAAGGCAGCTTCTTATCCAACTATATATTGATTCAGCAATTTGGAACATGGCTATGGGATTCTTCGAGTTTTAACTTTTATACGATAGTTTATGTTTACCTTGTCACTTCACATTTTTTATCTGAAAATTGATAATCTATTCCGGGATATAGAAGTCCTATTATCTATCATGTTTGCAGTAACAATTATTGATAAATCGAATATGACAAGTATTATTATACCTTATCCTACCCTTTGTTCCCTCTTTTCACAATAATATAAAAAAAAAAAACGAAATTTCTTTTTTTTCTTTTCTAAAAAGAAGAAGAAAAGTAGAGATAGAGCTGGGAAATTAAAACAGAAAAGATTTCAATTTTTCCTTCTCGATCCTATGTCATTTCTTACATTTGCAATACGTATGAATTTCTTATTCAATTGCATGCATTGAAACTGGAGGTAGCTCAATATATATATGTCTGTGTAGATAAATTCGCAAGGATTCTAAAATAATGAAGAAAAGTTTATGAATATGATGTTCACTTAGTGAAGATAAGTTTTAAGATTGTTTAGCATATGACGGTGATGTTTCATATGTTAGAAGAATTTCGTTCTTATGTTCACCATTTTTAGTGTCTTTTATTCTTACCTAAATCCTGACTATCTTCACATAAATAGTATATAATCATTGATAGAACTTCATTTTGCAACTTAAATTTTTTGGTTCTCAAGAAGAAAAAAAGTTACTAACTATTTTTGGCATAAGATTGAAACTTTTTTTTACTCAACAATTTGGAGGTAAAACCCTTCCACCATCACTTTCTTGATTAAATACCATGGGTGGGCTTGTGTTTCGTTTACACTTCAACTTAAAAGACCATTTTTGTGTAACATTGCATTGATCATTTTTTATCCAACTGTTTCAGATCACTTTTTTTTAGTACATAGTATGAGTAAGTAAGTGCTTTGTTTTCATTCTGACTTGAAAGACTTTTCTGCGACAAATCATAGTTGGTATAATACAAAATTATTTTTACATATTTACTTAACAGTTTAAACTTTTATGTTCAATGGATTTCTCACACTTTATGCATATCATCAGATATGCTTGTAATCATGTCCTTTTACTTATGTATGAATTATTCGGGTAAATAACCTTTCAGATAGACAAGTCTATTATGGATGTTTGTGGTCCATGCGGAAGCCAACTCAATCATGGGGTTACTGCAATTGGGTATGGGGTGAAAATGGAACTACGTATTGGTTGAAGAACTCATGGGGTGAGGATTGGCGTGAGAAGGGCTACAGAAGGATGAAGATGAATGTTGGCGGTGAAGGTCTATGTGCCATTGCTACACATGCTTCTTATCCAACTATCAATGCTTAAGGAAATCAATTAAGGATTCTTCGAATATGTTTGAGTTCAATTAAAATTGTTACTCATCAAGTCTCCCAGGTATGTCCTATATATATATATATATATATATATACACACACACACACATAGTGAGTTGTTTCTTTAGAAAACGTAAGTTGGCAGTAGTTAAATCATGTTTATTTTTGAGGTTTCTATCTTCTTGTTTCGATGTATTGTTTGTAAACTATTGTTCATATAAGTGATTTTCGATTTCTATGGTTATGTTTGACTATGGACTCGTGAAAATTTAAAATGCTTCTATTTTCTCTTTTGGGTCATAGTCAGTATTTAAGCCATTGAATGCATTTTGACTCGTTTGACATCAATGTTTCTCATGACTATAAAGTGTCGACTTATTTAAAATTAAGATAAGTTTTAAAACATTTTAGGTCATAAATTACAATTTTAAAACTATAAAAATTTTATTGAAAAAGATTTATTGTTGTTTAAATATTTTCTATTGTGAACAAGATTAATCTTGTATGTATTATGATAGTTAAGCATCAATTAATTCAATTTAAATTAGACAATATTGTAAAGATGACAAGATTTTCAGCGCTTAAACAAAACTAGTTAAATTATAATGACCTTTGCCATACGCTCTTAATAAATGTAAAGCAATTAATATAAACAATTAAAACATACAGACAATTTGAAAGCATAATTCAACTGAAAATACTTCCGCATATGAATTATGGATCCAAATTTAGAGGTCAGTCTTTTAATAGGTAATTGACTAGCAAGCTGGAGCTTGGATTCAGAAACTTACTAAGCAAGATTACTTCTCGTCGGGAAGTGCTAAGTTTCTATATATATGCATGAAATATGTGTGACCTGAACAATTTGTAAAAGCATTGTTTGTGTGTTAGGGTTTTTAAAGACTCGTTACAATAACATTAATAACAGGGACAGAACCAATTTATTTTAGTAAGGGGCTAAATTTTACACAAATAAGAATAACTCACTATTACTATTAATAATTGTTTAAAGTTTTATTTAACACATTTTTAAGATATCAACTTTAACAAATATTTTTAACTTGAGATATTTTATACATGAATATGTTTGAAAAGGGACTAATATATGATATGTGTATCATATATCAAGAAATTTAATTATAGGGGGTGACTGCCCCATTTTTGTGAAAGGTGGTTCCATCCCTGAATATTAACATATAAATCTTGTCCCAAAAAATTAACAAATCAATGAATTCTTAATTTTTTCTAGCAGTGCACAAGCTGTTCAACGCCTATAATTTTGGTAATAAATATTCCATAATACTATTTTATTGATGATCTTCATAATATTGCTAAATTAGATACTTCTAAAACTAAATCGAAAATATCTCCACTGCTAAAAGAAAAACATACCACTAATAAAATATAATAATATTGAAGGTCTAGATGCTAGTTGATATAATTGCCTGCATGTTGTAAGAGCAAGCAAAAAAATTTAAACCCAAAAAAATAATAGCCTTTATAAACTTTCAATGTCTAACTGGATATGTTTGCCCTTAGCCAAAACAAAAGAGAAGACTTTTTTAAATAATAATTAAATATACTTATCTGGAACTTTGTTGTCGTTAAAGCTCCATCCACAGCCCAAAATGTTGACTGGTTTAATTGTATATTCTGGTTTCAACAGCTGACTACCATCAAGATTTGTGGAATACGTGACGTACTTTTAACAATATATAGACCCCCATAACACACTAATTTGCGCGTGCTGGGCATTTGTCATAAGACAATACTTCGGTGCAATCATTTCCTTGTATTAATGGTGCAATTGCTTACACCGCGTGTTATGGGCAATTGAATAGGAAAAATTGTTCAACAATTAATTCATTCAACTGTTCAAAATTTGTCATATTAGTGACAACACAAAAAAATTATTGCACCGAATCCATTTTCCATCTCCAATACCATGAAAATTGACTGCTTTAATGACATATTCTTGCTTAATTGCTACACTAACTTCTACGGATTTTATAAGCCAAATACTGAAACACGAAACATGAATTCAAACTTAATTATAATTTGGCCTTAATTGTGATAATTGACTGGCATGCATGCATGCTGGAGATTTAATTCAAAACCTTACGAAGCATGATACTCGTTAGGAATAGCTTACTAAGTTTCTATAAATACATGAACTCTGTGTTCAGTTCATCACAACAATCTGCATAGCCATTATTAGAGAATAACCTTTATACTCTGCAGAAACAATTGCTGTTACTGTGGAAATGAAGCCTATCATTGCTATCTTCACTATCTTCTGTGCTTGTGCATTTCCAGCACTGGCTCGTACTCTAAATGAAGCCTCTGTTGTTACAGCACATGAGCAATGGATGGCAAAGTACGGACTTACCTATGCAAATGACGCTGAGAAAAATAAACATTTCAACATATTTATGGAGAACTTGCAATACATTGAGAATTTCAACAATGCTGGGAATAAGAGTTACAAGATGGGCTTGAATAAGTTTTCAGATTTAACTACAAAAGAGTTCATTGCTTCACACACAGGGATAAGGATCCCTAGCCTTCCAAAATCATCCAAGGAGGCATCATTTAGTTCACTTAACCTCGAAGATGTGCCAACAAGCTTGGATTGGAGAAAAAAAGGTGCTGTCACCCAAATCAAGCAACAAGGTCAATGTGGTAATGTACTTAGCCTTACTAACTCAATGCATAGCTAAACTCTCCTGAACACTTTCATATCATGATTGGTTCAGCACAAGAACCCTATGGCACTACAAATTTGATTAAACTCCACATTATGTATCTTTAAGAAGCAAAACTGCAAAAGTACATGTGTTGGTAGTTTTTTAAATGAGTTATGCCATTTGTACATTTGTATGTTTATGTACATCTGTTTTTACACTTTATTTTTATTTCTATATTTTTCTTACATTTTTGCTTACAATTTTACCTTTACAAATAACTAATAAATAAAAAAGTTACACAAAAGTATACCCACATAAGAGTACAAATAGCATTTCCCTTTCTAAATAATCCTACTATTGGTTAGAAGATTCCCCATTTATTATATGGTGCTTGATGTGTTATCTCCTACTTTTATTGTAGTATCCTCCCTAGCAAGAGGGAACTATACTTTGATTTTGGTATAATTGCAGAGAACATGAAAAATTAAGTCAGAGCACAGTATGTTCTGGAAATATAAATGCATGATAAAATTTAAGTTTAAAAGAATTGAATTGTTCAATAATGTTTTAATTTATTTTCATCATAATTCATGTATCATTCTATTTATACATTTTAGGGAAAACCAATTTTAAGATTATTGATTTGTTCGCAGCAAGTTGTTGGGCATTTTCAACCGTGGCAGCGGTAGAAGGTATAATTCAAATCAAAACAGGCACATTGATCTCATTGTCAGAGCAACAATTAGTGGATTGTGCTACAAATGGAGGTAACGAAGGTTGTGGTGGTGGTTGGATGGAAAATGGATTCCAATATATCATAGGTAACCAAGGTATTGCAAGTGAAGCTGATTATCCATATGAGGGAATTAATGGAACCTGTGGAAATAGAAGGACACCAGCAGCCAAAATCAGTGGTTACCAAAGAGTCCCTGCCGATAATGAGGAGAAATTACTACAAGCTTTAATCAACCAACCAATATCTGTTCTAGTATCAATTAATGATGAGTTTCGTCACTATGCAGGAGGGGTATTTTCGGGACCATGCAGTAATAACCTCAACCATGGGGTTACACTAATTGGGTATGGGACTAGTGATAACGGAACAAAGTACTGGCTGATCAAAAATTCATGGGGTGAGAACTGGGGTGAAGATGGATACATGAAATTGTTGAGGGATAGTGATAACCCTGAAGGTCTCTGTGGCATTGCCAAGCAAGCAACGTATCCAACTGTTGATTAAGCCTTTTACAAGCAAGTTGGAACTTGGCTATAAATCTCTTCGTGTTTTAGCTCTTATTTGATTTTTTTAAATCTTGCCAATTATCATTGTCATTTCTGGATATATGAAACTTCTATCATGATGTTGTTCTAATAATTATTATTATATAAAATGGTTCTTTATGTTAGCATCAAGACATAATCACCCTATAAATCCATATGTTTTCATATAACTCTAAAAACCTAGGTTTATATTTTCGAAGTTAACAAATAAATCATACTCAGTCCGATTGATAATCATGAATTACTATATAGAACTATTTTGGAGAAGATTTTAAACAAGATATAAATTTGAAGTCAAATTGATCAGTATCTTGATTATTTCCTTATCAATTCTTACCAAATCAGATTGAAATGTACGTGATTATAATGGTCAAAGATATTGTTCCATATGTTATGTGATCTATTCAAGTTAGATGGAAGATTTGCATTAACTGTACCTACCACAGAATATGATCAAAATTGACTGCCAAATTAAAAATTTGAATGTTAGATCATCTTTACGACACATAAAAGAGAATCAATCAAGGTATAGAGGCAATAGAGATTGAATCCTGATTGAATGTAGGATCATTGGAATATAGGCAGTCTTGCAAAAGTTCTCCTATTTTGTGCTCCAGAGATCACGCTCTCAATTCCATTGCCTATTCGGATTTATTGGGTTATTTGTTAATAACACCCCACTTCAGCTAGTACTCAATTCCATGCATTGTAACACTGTAAATCTAGATTTGTGAATTTTTTACTAAGAGATCAAATGAATTGTAAAAGGTGTTTGGTAACCCTTGAAAATTAAGGGATAAGGTTCTTGATAAGCCCATGAACACCAAGAAAAAACGCTGCTTGGTGAGCTCGTGAAAACCAAAGTGGGAAGTTGATAAAAATATGCTTTGATGTGTTTTGGCCAATATATTAGTAGCCCTTGTTAATATAATTAATAATAATATAATTAAAAATGGGATTCTGACACTTCTTTTTTTTTTTTTTTATGTGAAGTGTTGACAACTCTTTTTTATTTTAAAAAAAAAAAGAGTTCATGATTGACAACTCTCAAACGAATATACAAGTTGCGTAGAGAAATATAAGTAACCAAAAAAAAAAAAAAAATGTTTACATGAGTCCATAATTAGTTTTTCGTATATTATTAAAACTCAACAGTTATAATTTGAACAAATTAAATGTAAAGATGTAGGTATAATCATTACCATATATATATATATATATATATAGGCATAAATGTATCATTACGCTAAACCTAAAGTTTATGTATCAATAGCCTTTGTTTTTAGCCCACGTACAAGCTGTTAAAATCAATTATTTCTTGACAGAATTCAATACATAATCTGGTTTGAGCTCATGCATGTCACTTACATATTTGCCTAGAGCATATTACCCTACCTGCCTACCTAATCGTTTAGGAGTAATATTATGGCCGGTATCACTGTTTGCATGAATAACTCACATGTAATGAAGAAGATTTACCTGAGAAAGAAGAAAGGGAAAGAGAGACGCGATGGAGCAGGGAAGCAACTCGGAGACATTCAATAACACTGATTTTGGTCTTTGAACTAGTGACAAAAGTGAGAGAAGCTGAAGAACTGTGAGCTCTTACGCCTCAACTTGTTATCTATGGGGACAAGCTTGCTACCATTGTAGAAACCAGTAAGCACGCTATGCCCCTTGTCTCGGCCACACACTCCTAACTTAGATAATAGGAGTATTATAGAACATCCTAAGCTAGCACTTGTTTGGGGATGTAGCTCAAATGGTAGAGCGCTCGCTTTGCATGCGAGAGGTACAGCGTTCGATCCCCTGCATCTCCAATTCCTGTTTATTATTTCATTAAATTTTTTGGGCTTCAACATGATTGTTTGCCGACCATTTCTTTTAGCACACCCCATACTCTATGAAAAGTTTAACCCTAAGAAAAATAAACCCTCCCCTCCTCTCACACATCCCAACTTGATGGAACACCCACCATTGGCACACACCCCATCCAAGTCATCACCATCACACACCCACAAGTATTTTTGTTTTAGATTTTTTAAATTTATAAATTCTATCATATAAATCCATAAACTATTTAGGAAGTATATGGTAAAGTTTAGCCTAGTGTAAGGGCACCTCAACACTTGTGTATAATTTATGTATGAAAAATTAAATTGATAAAAAATTAAAATAAATATTTACTTATAGCTTCTTCAAAGTATCAAACTTTGCACCTAGCTTTGCATTGGTGCATGTGTTGCCGGCACATTAGCAAATTTGAATAAAATTTTGATATTGAAGACTTCTTTGATGGCACTCCAAAGAATATATTTCCAATAATGAACTTTGTGTCAAAATAGAGACTCTTGAACATTGGGAGGACTATGTGAATTGAGCTATGAGAAAACGTATTGATGGGATTAGGTTAATGAATTTTAAAAAAAAAATAAATAAATAAATCTCACATATATTAAATTTTTTCAATATGGTATTTTGATTCACAACTTGTATACGTTGTATAGTAAACACAATGTTGTCCCTTAATTACCTGTTTCTTTTCAACATATTGTGGAGATGATTAATACTTATTCTTGATATTAGAGAAATGTGATTGCACACCTTATTAAAGAAATATGAGTTGTGTAGAAAACTATAATTTACGAAAGAAAATTACAAATATTTTAGCTCAGTAATGGTATATGTGCTAAATTTTAACATGCTGTAGCCCAATAAATAAGTAGCCTTTGTTGATATAACACAGAGATGGGGTTTACCCTCTTTACAGGGATACGAATGGTGTAGAAAAAGAAAAGTAACAAAAAAAAATGTAGTAAATAAAACTTTAGATAAGTTAGATTTCAAAAACAAAACGAAATTATGAGTTGTTTAATTTTTCTTATAATGAAATAAAATTCTTACAATTTGTACTGCTATTAGAAGTGGTAATTCTTATAAAAAGATGTAGATATTTAGGTATTAATGTATATTTCCACTAAAAATTACCTATCAATAGCAACTTTTTTCTCCATGCAAAGCTGTTTATCAAATATTTTATAAACTAATTTCTTGATGTCTAGTTGATATTGAGTGAGAAGCTATGTCCGGAATACTCCTGAAGGATTCAATGGAAGATGCCAAAACTTCCTAATTCTTAAGTTATCCCAATTTTCTTTTTCTTTTTTTATACAATAACAAAGAGGTCTAAACTCTTAAAGGCTATGTATGCTATCCGAATCGCCTATTATTAGACTATACCTAATAATCTAGTAGCTCCACGTTATTTCAATTTTATGGGTAAAAAGATAACTTGAAAATAATATTTCTCTCAAAAAAAGGTGTCATATTAAAACAGTACAACTAATATTACATGAAGACAAACATAGACTCACAACACGTTAGTTTGTGGTGGTCATTGTCATAAGACTCTCCACCTCCAATGCCAAAAACAATTGACTCATTCAATTGCTTTTCTTTTCTTTTTTTTTAATTAATTGTAGCTGCAAAAAGGTTTATTGAATCTATACGAAAAACACGTTTCCGCTACTCCTAAAACTTTATTCATATAGACACACACAACGCATTATTTGACTTTCTTCGTATAGACTCTCCACCTCCAGCTTTATGTTTTAAAATCATTTTTCCACTTTCTTTTCTGATTCTTAGGGAAATAAACTTAATAACAATATGAAAGCAAAATAGTTGAAAACACTGCAACATGAAACATGAACTCCAATATACTAGTCGGTCTTAATTGATAATTGACTGGCTTGTATGCATGCATGCTGGCGATCCAATGCAAAACCTTACCAAGCATGATACTCGTTAAGAAGAGCTTACCAAGTTTCTATATATACATGAAATCTTTGTTCATTTCTTCACACCTTAACAATCTGCAACAGACATTGTTATAGAATATAGAATAACCTCTATCCTCTGCATAACAATGGCTGTTACCGTGGAAATGAAGCATGTCAGTGCTATCTTCATTCTCTTCTCAGCATGTGTATTTCCCTCAGCACTGTCACGTTCTCTGAACGGAGCCTCTGTCGCTACCAGACATGAGCAATGGATGGCAAAGCATGGACGGACCTATGCAAATGATGCTGAGAAAGAGCAACGTTTCAAGATATTTATGGAGAACTTGCAATACATTGAGAATTTCAACAATGCTGGGAATAAGAGTTACAAGCTGGGCTTGAATAAGTTTGCTGATTTGACTACAGAAGAGTTCATTGCCTCATACACGGGGCTCAGGATTCCTAGCCTTCCAAAATCATCCAAGGTGGCATCATTTAGCCCACTAAACCTGGATGATGTTCCAACTAGCTTGGATTGGAGACAGAAAGGAGCTGTCACTGCAATCAAGGACCAAGGCCGATGTGGTAATGTACTTAACCTTATCAGCTCATTAGGTAGCTAAACTCTTATAAACACTTGTATATCACGTTTGGTGTCACAGTTTCTTAGTTAATGTTAAATTTCAAATATCATTTGGAATAGCCAGCGCCTTGTCACTAAAGTTTTAAGATGACTGAATTGTTTACAGGAAGCTGTTGGGCATTTTCAACTGTTGCAGCAGTGGAAGGTATTAACCAAATCAAAACTGGCACATTGACCACATTGTCGGAGCAACAACTGGTAGATTGTGATACAGATACTGGTAACGAAGGTTGTGGTGGTGGTTGGATGGACAACGGGTTCAAATATATCATAGGTAACAAAGGTCTGGCAAGTGAAGCCGATTATCCATATCGAGGAATTGAAGGAACTTGCAGTACAAGTGTAACTGCAGCAGCCCAAATCAGTGGTTACGAAGATGTCCATGCTAATAGCGAGGAACAATTACTGCAAGCTGTGAACAATCAACCAATATCTGTTGCTATATGTGTTGATGATGAGTTTAAGCGCTATGAAAGAGGGGTTTTCTCTGGACAATGTTGTACTGAGCTCAACCATGGGGTCACACTAATTGGGTATGGGACAAGTGATGATGATGGAAGCAAGTACTGGTTAATCAAGAATTCATGGGGTGAGCAGTGGGGTGAGAGTGGATACATGAGGTTGTTGAGGGACAGTGGTGCCCCTGAAGGTCTCTGTGGTATTGCCATGAAAGCTTCTTATCCAACTATTGATTAAGCAGTTTGGAACTTAGTTATGGATCTTTTCAAGTTTTAGCTTTTATCTAATTAAGTTTACATTGTCTTGTTCGTGGATTTTGTTCCTTTATTTCAAAATGGATTATGTATTTGTGGATGTGAATTCCTATTTTGATGCATGTAGTAACAATTATCAACAAATTGATTATACAAAAGTTCCTTTTACCTCATCCTACTCTTCAGCCCCTCTTTAGATCAATGGTTTCAATAATGCTACATAGCACAATTGCTGGACTTTCCAAACAATTTCCATGATTACCAAATTCAAATAAATTGTGATATGTAACCCTAAAAGCAAGCAAATTTGTGGATTGTTTCACAGTAGAAGTTACAATTTAATGCTTAAGAAATGAAATATCCTATGGATTTCCTGCAGTAAGTTTTACAATGGCAAAGAAAAAATGCAACCTGAGAATGTAGAAGTAAAAATGAATTATCAATCACCAAAATACACTAAGCTTCGTGATGGTATATCAAAACTTCGCAGAATTAATGTTCCTCAATCCATCAAGTAAAATTTGTGATTTTCATTTCAAAAACCCATCTTTGGAACAACTTTGCAATCAACAAGAACAATAAATTATATAGAAATAAATAAATAGCAATTTAAACAAGTTCACGTAAATTAATACATTCTCATATTCAGACTGCACTCATTTGAGAGAAATTTAAGCACATTATCTAAAAGATAAGAGGAGTCACCTTAACTAACCATGAGAGTCGGAAGACAAGAATAGTAACCTTAACTAACCATGAGCGCTAGAAGACAAGAGCAATAAACAATTATCAATATCCTCTTCATTGGTAATTTCATTAAAGGCATAAATAGGGAATGAAAGTTTCGAGAGTTGTCTCCTGAGAAACTAAAATGGCTATAAAAGTGTATCCCTAAAAGTCTTTATGCTATTGCTGTGAAAGTTTCTTGTCCAACTATTAATTAAGCAATTTACATGCAGTTTGGAACTTGGTTATGGATCTCTTCGAGCTTTATCTTGTTAATTTTATGTCTACCTTTTTTTTGTCACTTCCTTTATATGAAAGTTGATTATGTATTTCTGGATATGTAATTCCAACTATATATGATACCTATAGTAACAATAATTAATAAATTGATTACGAAAAGGTTCTCTATACTTAATCCTACTGTTTATTCCTTCTTCCTGATAGCAACCAAAACAAAAGTAAGGCAAAATCCAAAGTTGACGAGCTTGAACCAAAACATTCAATGATACTGATTTTGGTCTTGAACCAGTGACAAATATGAGAGACCCTAGCACCTAACATGTTACTTATAGGAAATCTTACTATAGGCATGTAGGTCAAATGGTACAGCATACATTTTGCATGCGAGAGGTGCAGTGTTCGATCCCCTACATCTCCAATTTTTATTGTAACTCAACAAAAACATTAATGATGTGGCATATTATGTTTTTCGCATTCTTATATATCCAGATAACAGTGTTTGAATCCCAATTAAAATAAATTGGATGGTTTTTATTAGACACGGCAAAATCAAGTCAAAGTTCATGGTTTAGTCAACTTGATCTCTCTCTAAGTTTATATCTAAGAGGATTCATTTTGATCTTTCTAATTTAAAGAGGATTATTTTGACTCCTCTTTAATCTAAGAAAATTTAAATTATCTTTTGTTGGTTAAAAAATCATTTGAAACTTAAGGAACCAAATGCATCCCCGCTTTTCAAGGATGGCCAAAGTTTGGATTTATTAGACACGGCAAAATCAAGTCAAAGTCAATGGTTTAGTCAACTTGATCTCTCTCTAAGTTTATATCTAAGAGGATTCATTTGAAACTTAAGGAACCGCATTCCCACTTTTCAAGAATGACCAAAGTTCAAATTTATTAGACACGGCAAAATCAAGTCAAAGTCAATGGTTTAGTCAACTTGATCTCTCTCTAAGTTTATATCTAAGAGGATTCATTTGAAACTTAAGGAACCAAATGCATCTCCGCTTTTCAAGGATGACCAAAGTTCAGATTTATTAGACACGGCAAAATCAAGTCAAAGTTAATGGTTTAGTCAGCTTGATCTCTCTCCAAGTTTATATCTAAGAGAATTCATTTTGATGTTTCTAATTTAGAGATGATTATTTTGACTCCTCTTTAATCTAAGAAAAATTAAAATTATCTTTTGTTGGTCTAAAACTCATTTGAAACTTAAGGAACCAAATGCATCCCCGCTTTTCAAGGATGACCAAGTTTAGATTTATTAGACACGGCAAAATCAAGTCAAAGTCAATGGTTTCGTCAACTTGATCTCTCTCAAAGTTTATATCTAAGAAGATTTATTTTGATCTTTCTAATTTAAAGAGGATTATTTTGACTCATCTTTAATCTAAGAAAAATTAAAATTATCTTTTGTTGGTCTAAAACTCATTTGAAACTTAAGGAACCAAATGCATCCCCGCTTTTCAAGGATGACCAAAGTTCTGATTTATTAGACACAACAAAATCGAGTCAAAGTCAATGGTTTAGTCAACTTGATCTCTCTCTAAGTTTATATCTAAGAGGATTCATTTTGATCTTTCTAATTTAAAGAGGATTATTTTGACTCCTCTTTAATGTAAGAAAAATTAAAATTATCTTTTGTTGGTCTAAAACTCATTTGAAATTTAAGGAACCGAATGCATCCCCGCTTTTCAAGGATGACCAAAGTTCGGATTTAATATTTGTAACTTAAAATGCAGTGAGATTTAACCTATTTTTCAAAAAAAATCTTTTATTTTATATCTTGTCTCAAAACCTTATCCTGCGAATATGATAAGAATTGGTTAAAAAAATAATTAATACAACTTACAATATTATTTTAATATATTTTAATTAATCACTAACAAAATATTAAATAAAAGATTCTCCTCATTTTCGTTATATCAAATGTCAAACTCTTTGTTAATATAAATTTATCTTATTTCTAACTTTCAGAATTTTTGTGTTTACCAAAGAAGTGAGTTAATCAAATAACCCAATCATATGAAAAATTAACTACAATTTTTGTAAAAAAAATTTCTATCCATTAGTTTTAAGCATTTCAAAAAATAATATAAGTCTATGTAGGATTTTGTTTTCTCGTGGATTAGAAGACCCCCTAATCCTCTATACCAAAATCATTTCAAAATAGGTGGTCCTTATTTACTATGAAAGAAGGTATAATTTTGTCTCTTGGACTATTTAAGCGCATATATTACAAGAATATATGGAACATCAGAAAATTTAAATAAAATTTTAGTATTGAAGTCTTCTTTATGGCCCTCTATAGAATATCTTTCTAACAATAAAACTTGTGTTAGAATTGGAGAGACTTGTATAATGAAAGAAGCATGTGAACAAAACTATGAAAATTAATGGATGCTTTTTATTTATATATCTCTTGTGTGTCTTGTAAAACTTTTTAATATGGGATTGTGATTTACATTTATACGCTTAATATACTTAACACAATATTGTCTCTTATATATATATATATATTTGATATGTTAGAGAGATAATTGGTATTTCTTGTTAATATTAGAGAAATGAGATTGGCAACTATATATATTAAAGAGATATGAGTTGTGTAGAAAACTGTAACAAGAAAATTACTAATATGTTAGCTCAATAAAAGTAAAACTCGTTTTAGCCCAGTAAATTAGCAGGCTTTGTTGATATAATACATAGAAATGAGGTTGACCCCCTATTTAAAGAGATATATATGAGTGAGATGCAGTGTTATATGTATATATATATAAAAAAAACTAACAAAAAAAAAAATGGTAAATGAAAGTTTAAGCAAGTAAATCTCTAGACATAAAAATTTTTTTAAAAAAAAAAAATACATGGATCCAGATTTGATTTTTCTTACATGAAAAATTCAACTTGCATAATTTGTACTGAAAATTAAAAGAAATGAAAAAAAATGTCCTATCAAAAACAAATGAAAATTAGGTATAAATATATATTTCCACTAAAATTTTCATATCAATAGTTACTTCTTAACAATGCATAACCTGTTCAACAACAAAGCTACTAAAATTTTCGTGATAAATATTTCATAAAAAAAAAAAAAAACTAACTTATTAATGATATAGTTGATGTTAAATGAGAAGCTTTGTCCTAAATATTTTTGAAGGAATCAATATCAGATGATATTAAAACTTCTTAATTCTTATGTTATTTCATTTTTAAGTGTACAAAAGAAAAGTTCAAAATATAATTTCGTTTAAACAAAAATAAAAATTGTCATACCATTAAAAAATAAAACAAATATTACATAATAATTATATATAGACTCTCATAATACATTAATTTGTGGTGGTCAAAGAGATTGTCATTAGACTCTCCACCTCCAATGCCAAAAAAGTTGACTTATTCAACTGCATATTTTTTTAATTCTTTGCTGCAACTTCTGTCGGTTCTGTACACAAAACACTTTTGCTTTACTACTAAAACTTCCTCTCGTATATACACAAACAAGTATAGAAATTGTATTTTTGAAACCCACAGGTCCCAGAATCGAAACCTGGCTCTGATACCATGTAGAAATTGTATTTTTGAATTGAATTATATTATTTTATTCAATTGTAAACACGTATAGATATATACATACAGAAGAGCTACAAATCCTCCTATAATTAAGGGATACAATGAGCTAATATTGAAAGGAAATAATCACACAATAATAGGCAATTATAATGACAGATTGAGATCCAATCACGCGTATTATCGTTGACTATCAACAAGACATTATTTGACTTCTTGTCTCAACTACATATCCAGCTCTTTGTTTCAAAGTCATTTTTCTTTCCACTTTATTTTCTCATTCTAGAGGGAAATTAACATCATAACAGTATGAAAGCAAAATAGTTGAAAACACCGCAACATGAAACATGAACTCCAATATACTAGTCGGTCTTAATTGATAATTGACTGGCTTGTATGCATGCATGCTGGCGATCCAATTCAAAACCTTACCAAGCATGATACTCGTTAAGAAGAGCTTACCAAGTTTCTATATATACATGAAATCTTTGTTCATTTCTTCACACCTTAACAATCTGCAACAGACATTGTTATAGATCATAGAATAACCTCTATCCTCTGCATAACAATGGCTGTTACAGTGGAAATGAAGCATGTCATTGCTATCTTCATTATCTTCTCAGCATGTGCATTTCCCTCAGCACTGTCACGTTCTCTGAACGGAGCCTCTGTTGCTACCAGACATGAGCAATGGATGGCAAAGCATGGACGGACCTATGCAAATGATGCTGAGAAAGAGCAACGTTTCAAGATATTTATGGAGAACTTGCAATACATTGAGAATTTCAACAATGCTGGGAATAAGAGTTACAAGCTGGGCTTGAATAAGTTTGCTGATTTGACTACAGAAGAGTTCATTGCCTCATACACGGGGCTCAGGATTCCTAGCCTTCCAAAATCATCCAAGGTGGCATCATTTAGCCCACTTAACCTGGATGATGCTCCAACTAGCTTGGATTGGAGACAGAAAGGAGCTGTCACTGCAATCAAGGACCAAGGTCAATGTGGTAATGTACTTAACCTTATCAGCTCATTGGATGGCTAAACTCTTATAAACACTTTTATATCATTTGGAATAGCTAGCGCCTTGTCACTAAAGTTTTAAGATGACTGAATTGTTTACAGGAAGCTGTTGGGCATTTTCAACTGTTGCAGCAGTGGAAGGTATTAACCAAATCAAAACTGGCACATTGACCACATTATCGGAGCAACAACTGGTAGATTGTGATACAGATACTGGTAACGAAGGTTGTGGTGGTGGTTGGATGGACAACGGGTTCAAATATATCATAGGTAACGAAGGTCTGGCAAGTGAAGCCGATTATCCATATCAAGGAATTGAAGGAACCTGCAGTACAAGTGTAACTGCAGCAGCCCAAATCAGTGGTTACGAAGATGTCCCTGCTAATAGCGAGGAACAATTACTGCAAGCTGTGAATAATCAACCAATATCTGTTGCTATATGTGTTGATGATGAGTTTAAGCGCTATGAAAGTGGGGTTTTCTCTGGACAATGTTGTACTGAGCTCAACCATGGGGTCACACTAATTGGGTATGGGACAAGTGATGATGATGGAAGCAAGTACTGGTTAATCAAGAATTCATGGGGTGAGCAGTGGGGTGAGAGTGGATACATGAGGTTGTTGAGGGACAGTGGTGCCCCTGAAGGTCTCTGTGGTATTGCCATGAAAGCTTCTTATCCAACTATTGATTAAGCAGTTTCGAACTTGGTTATGGATCTTTTCAAGTTTTGGCTTTTATCTAATTAAGTTTACATTGTCTTGTTCGTGGATTTTGTTCCTTTATTTCAAAAAGAATTATGCATTCGTGGATGTGAAATTCCTATTATGATGCATGTAACAACAATTATCAATAATTTAATTATACAGAAGTTCCTTTTACCTCATCCTACTCTTCAACCCCTCTTTAGATCAATGACTTCAATAATGCTAGATACCACAATTGCTGGACTTTTCAAACAATTTCCATGATTACCAAATTCAAATAAATTGTTGAATCTTTTGCTCCTTGTGATATGTACCCCTTAGAGCAGGCAGATTTGTGGACTGTTTCACAGTAGAAGTTACAATTTAATGCTTAAGAAATGAAATATCCTATGGATTTCATGCAGTAAGACAATGGCAAAGAAAAAATGCAACCTGAGAATGTAGAAGTAAAAATGAATTATCAATCACCAAAATACTCCAAGCTTCCTGATGGTATATCAAAAGAGAAAAGGCTAGCTTAGCAGAACTAATAAATATTATATACTCAAAACTAGTTATCCAATATATTCCTCAATCGATCAAGTATAATTTGTGATTTTCATTTCAAAAAAGCTCTTTGAAACAACTTGACAATCAACAAGAACAATAGATTATGAAAAAAAAAAAAAAAAGAATGCAATCTGAATAATTTTTCAGGAATCAATACATTTACCTATTTAAACAGCACCCATACAAAGGAAATTTAAGCATACCAGCTACAAGACAAGAATAGTAACCTTAATTAACCATGAGAGCTAGAAGACATGAGCAATAAACAATTATCTGTATCATTTTCATTGGTAATGTCATTAAAAGGCATAAATAGAGAATGAAAGTTTCAGAGTTGTCTTCTCATAAACTAAAATGGCACAATAGTTACCATGTATAATTAAAAAGGTAGTCACAAAGTAATGTAGCCATACCATTACATGCTAGTTTATTAGCACGAATTAATATGAAAATAACAGAGTTGCACCAAATTAATCCAAAATAATCAACAAAAAATTTCCAGTCATAAAAGGCGGATGGGTGTTTATAATCGATGAGGGTCACTTGCATGCTCATAAAACAAGCAAGTTTCAAAAATTGACGTAGAACAGTTCAAAAGTTTCATCTAACACCAAAAAATACCAAAGAACAAAATCGAATTATATGCAACGCAAGTGAAAATTAAATATATATTTTCTTAGAATAGTAAATGCTAAAGGTTACAACAGTGTGGGGATGTAGCTCAAATGGTAGAGCGCTCGCTTTGCATGCGAGAGGTACAGGGTTCGATCCCCTGCATCTCCATTTTTCACACTATTGTTTAGCCCTTTCAGCGAAAAGCCCAACCCAAAATTAGTTGGGCTTCATGGAATAACAAGACAACTTGACCTTCTACCTTCTAAAGGTCCAAATGATGATGATCTTCAACTTGTTTATAACTTCATTAAATAATCTACTCTCTGTTTTATTATATATGTTATTTTAAAGTTTTTATTTTATTTGATAATATGTATTATTTTATATTTTTAAATCTCCATTGATTATTTTATTCTTTTTATACCCTCGTGGAGGAAGTTAATAGAGTAATCAACGAAGAGATTAAATTAAAGGTAATTTTTTAATATTTATACAAAAATTTTAAACAACACATATTATAAAATGGATAGAGTATTAAAAAATCAATGAGAATAATAATCAATAAAGTCTCAAAGATAACTCTAAAGTTCAACTCAAAACTTTTGGTTTAAAAAGTATCAAAACTTACTTTTACTAGTAAACATCTTTTAATATAAATATATCTTATTTCTAACTTTGAGATTTTTTTTTTTTTTTTTTTGGTGGGGTATTTGACAAATGGGTGTGAGTAAACAATCTAATCATACAAGGAAGAACAAATTTTTGTTAAACAGCTTTTCTATCTATTAATTTTAGAAGCATTTCATAAATAAAATAAGATTGTAACTTAGGGTTTTGTTTTTTCCTAGCTAGCTAGGTGGGTTAAGGTAGAAGACCCCCTAAATCCTCAATTTGGATGCAATGTCTAGGCAAAATTTTGGGGGAGGTACTATAGAACCAGATTTGGAAACAACTTGCATGATTTTCTAATATTTAATGAGGTAAGAAAAACGATTTTTTTTGGAAATAACTTATCAATTTAAAAAAGCCTATTTAGTTAGAAGATTATCAAACTTAGCTTAAACTATATTCTTAATGTTTTGCTTTTCAATTATAAAAGGTGAATTAGATCGTCCAACGATTAATCTTCTATTGGGTTAGTTCTTTCTCCAAAGAATAACCCTATGTTACCTAGCTAGTTTAACTCATTTTCCCATAAAGAAACCTTAATTAAAATATCTTACATATATTATGATTTATCATCCTTTATTAGACCTACATAGTTTTGACTCAGTAGCAGCAAGCGAAGCTCAAAAAATTTTATAGGCCAAAGAATCTATATTTAAAACTTTATCAGATTTGTTAGGTTGGATTTATGGTATTATCAACTAGATGCAATGCTCTTCCTATATCAGTTAAATATATATAAATTATATTTCTTCTGATCAATAGCAAACAATCATTTGACAAGAATCTATGAAATGCTAGTAAGAGTAGGCTTAAAGCTTTCATAACATAATTTAGCTATGTTAACATAGAGAATTTTCTGTTTGGTTCCTACACGTAATCCTTTAATTTTAGGCCTTCACCGATTAGAAAACTGTCTTAATAGCCAGATTATAATAATAATTCAAATTAATTCTTCCTCGCTAAAAAAAAATAGTTAGGACTTTTCTTTTGTTAACATCCACACGAGTCATATTCTAAATTAATTATCCTAGGATTGCCTGGTTCTCATATGCACTGCTATTAAGTGAATTAAAACCTCCAATTGATTGATCGAGCATGCATATGCATGTTGCAAATTGAGTTTGCTTTTAATATAATCATTGAGATTGGTAAAACCACATGTGCTCATGATTCACTTCCACCTATAGCTGAAGGCTAAAAGGATAAAGCTAGGTGTAAAACACACGTCGGTAAAGAGATGATAACCGTAATGTAAAATAAAGATATTCGTAAATAAAATATAAAGAAAAAAAAATAAAGTTAGTTAAAAACCACACATTATTTAAGTATCTTTTAAACGAGATAAATTTATTTTTAATATGAAGTAGAAGGATTCAAATTTTCTATAATTATTATTACCCGTTGTTAAATAAAACACCGTAAATAACTTTATTATTATAATAACCTTGTCCAATAGTTTTATAGCTACAATAAATCTAAGTTTTATAACTATAGTATATACAAATTTAGAGATATAATAAAACAAAAGAAGAAAGATAAAGCTAGCTGTACATGTATTGCATTACCAGCATCATTGGAAATTTGCTGAGAGTGCTGTCTATCCAAACGGTTCTGCATTGCCATCATTCCAGCTGCAGTCAAATAGATATTGTCCGGTGTAGCCCACTGATATCTGTATAATCCCTTTCTGATTTATTAAGATTTTTCTTTCAAGTTAGGGCATTGACTTTGGATTATAACTTTCTAGCTCCTTGCTTTGGCCTCTACTCTCTAAAGTTGGCGATCACATCACATTCAAGGTCCACATGCAACCACTATACATGTTGGCACAAAATGGTGGTGGCCTCATCCAACCCCACCTTCCAAGTTTTAATTGACAAATAATGTCTACATAGTAGTTTTAACTAGAAAGTGAAGAGAAATGTAGCCCTACAAAGATAATTCAGTATATCTAATTATTTGAGATTAATTAGCTACATATATGTTTAGATATTGTTAAATATATACAAGTACATACAATGAGTGTATAAGTGGGAATTAGCTTTTCTATTACACAGTGCTTTTGCTGAATACATATTGATTATTTATCTCATATACTTAAAAATAACATTATTCAAAATACATTTATTAAATTAATTAAGGTCATTTATTTGCTGCCTAACAATAAATAACAAGTATGTTCAAAAAAAAGTTAAATTCATGCAAATGTAAGATATTTTTATAATTAACTAACTACTTGATTTATCTTAAAAAACTTGAGCCTTAAAAATATTATAAGTTAAAGGTTTTAAATTTAAATTTTTTAAAATTTTTTTAGGAAAAATTTATTATTATTGCTCTATTTAAACGTAGAGTAGTTTTATACTTTGTATATCTCAATTATTATAAAAACTTAGTTCAAAGATATATGCCTTATTATAAAAATCAGAACATTAAATAAAAGGCTGCGTTAGAACATTGAATTGTTTATTTTCTTTGGGTCAACAAACATTGCATCGTTATCATCTAATTAATGCTTAGCAACTTGTGTGGATAATCATTTGTCTAAAAGTGAAAAGAGGACCGTTGATCGGGAAATTTGATTTGATTTATTATCTATGACTTGACCTTATTGCATTATTTCCTTTACTTCTAATAGCCTGCTTCCCTAATTAGTCGATCTCTTGAGCAACTTTATTCTTCTAATAAGATAACCACAGTGCATAAAACACATTAATTTAAACAATCAAACTTTTACAAGCAATGTGCTTTTGCACTTTAATTTGGCTTCTACATTTTCTCACAAAAAGTTGATTAATTGTATTAGTAAAGCTTATCGTAAAGAGACTTGTCCATGAAATTATTGAGCCACATTTTTTGGCTCAATTAGAATATTAAGAGACATTTTTTTGGGCCCTTTATATATTCTCATAGTGTAATTTCTATCAGTAAATAGACTTAATAAATTGTGTCTTTAAATTGATTTTGGGCAGGCACCAAGACTCCAATCGACTAAAAAAACTAATATTTTTGAGGTATAAAAATTAGTAAAATAAGATTTATAATTCTAAGATTCATTATGTATGATATGCTTTTTTTTAATAAACGACATTATTTGTCCTACAATTTATTTTAAAATATGAATTTCTCGCTATTTTTATTAGTTAAAAATATTTTTTAAATAATTTTTTTAATATTTATAATATTATTTTAACATTTTCTTACTAATAAATACAGAGTGGAACCAAATTTAGGACAAATTATATCACTGAGAATGTTGTCCTCTTTGGCCCAATGCATTATTAGGCAAATCTTCTTTTGCCAGCCAAAACTGAAACACTTCATGAGAATTAAAATTACTTAAAGCAAACCATCACAAGTGGCCATATGAAGCATAACTACTTTGACATAGAAAACTCAACAATAGATGATGTTTGTTTGGTAAAGTGAGCTTGAAGGAGAAAGAAGACAACATGAGCTGGAAAATCCCATCCAAAGGTTTGATGTATATATTTCTATTGTTAAAAGTTCCATATTGGAATGGAATCCTCTTGCTAGCTCTAGCTACACTAGTGAGTTCTTCAGTTGTCAATTTCTGACATGCATGGCATCATCATTTCTTGATCTAAAGAAATGTCAAACAGAAAGGGAAAGCAAACAAAGTAATATATCTTTTGATCTTTGGGAATGATAAATCTTGATGATTTATTGGGGGTTGTTTTATTTCACAAGAATTAAATTGTTTCATTTGTAAAAATTAGGTTTCAAACCCTACTAGCAAACAAAGTCAAGTAATTTGTATTTAGATCTTAGAGAAAAATAAATTTCGATGATTTATTAGGGTTAGTTTAGTCGGTAAAAATCAAATTATTTCATTTAAATTTCAACCCTAATTTTCTTTTGGTAGACAACTTATGAGTAATATTACTATAAATCACATCAAAATTTTATGGCATGTTGTAACTTCAAAATGAAATAACTCCTTTTCATTCTAAATAGAAATTGCACATTTAAGTCAAGAGATGCAACGCTCTCATAACACATGATGTGTCATGTCCACAAATAAGATGAACTGCTTACTATGGAATTGAAAGTGAAAGATGACAATACATTAGTAGTCAATTTTCACTTTGCTGCATTTTACATTATCGGGAGGATTATATAGCTAAGTTAATTAACAAATTGTGTAGATTGAATTAGGTTAAGGAAATGTAAGTCATGTCATAATCACTCAAAACATCCATAATGTTATAGATAAAATTATTTTTGAATCTTTACGTAACAACAAAGTTTTAAGTTGGCCCAATTCACATCTCCTTTTCTTTCTTGCAATGATTAATAATAATTTGTATCAATAAGATATGACTCAATTAATAATAAATAAATTAAATTTAATGATTAAAATGATTTTATTATATTAATGTTTAAATTTGTAAAAAAGTTATGTTAATATAAAAAATAATTTTAATTATTTAACTCTTAAAACGAGATTTATTTTTAACTTTAATATTAAGTAGAAATACTCGTAAATAAAACAAATAATTAATAATAATGTTTACATTATATAAGTCAGAAAACTAAAGTAAAAGTCGTCTTGACATTTATTCATATAACAAAAGCAATATTGATGTGATTTTTTTGTCCCAACACAAGTGTGTGGTAGACCTATGAGCCATGTGCTTTGGCATTGCATGAAGCCGTCGGTTTAAGCAAAATTTCATGACAACGTATTAACGGAATTATCATTAGGAGTCTTTGCTTAATCAACCATATTTAGAAGAAAATACAACTCTCTCTTAATAGACTAATTTGATATAAATCATCTAATATCTAATATCATATTAGATATTAATTAATCTAATTAAACTAAATATGATTGTATAAATGATAAAGCTCTTATTATTAAATTTTAAATACAAAAATTAAAAAATATATTTTTTATTGGTCAATCATTTAAATAATCAAGTTGATTATGTGGTATAAGGAACCTTTAATATTTTTTTTAAAAGGATAATGACCCTTAATTCAAAGTTTATTTATTTCTTTTATATTCGAGATATCCCAACCTTTTATGTATGGGATTTAACAAATAAATCTCCCTAATAAAAACCACTATTCTTCTTATGTACGATAAGAAAAGACTTTAACCCTTAATCACTCTTAGTGGGTTAATAAAGATTACTTTAAACTTTTAAACTCAAAAATTATTACATTTATGTTGATATGTGAATTACAATCCCAACAAGCTCTAAGTAATATTATGTATACTATATAAAAAAAAATATATTCCATATACATCAATAATTATTATACTTACTTCTCTTTATCACCGTGAATTCTTTTAAATTTACAACGTCTTATAAATTTAATTGGATTTCAGTTTAAGTGATACTATTATTGAAATTGTTTTCAGATATTTAAATTTTGTATTTGAACTTAAAATTAAATAATTGATAAAACAAATTTAATTATATAAAAATTAAATTCTTGAAAATAGAAATAGTAATATTCTATAATCAAAATCATGTGTTCATTGTTGAGGGAAGAAAGAGAAAGACGCCCTTCATTGCAACTTCTTATTTTATTTTATTTTTAATTTTTGAATATTGCTTTGCCAATATCCATTATTCCCACTGAGTAGAAGGAGATGTGGACGGATTAACAGCCATAATAGCGGTGGGAACCAGAAGAAGGCGGAAGCAGACAGTGGCATATCGGCCCCACTGCCATTGGGGCCATTACTGGCGAGATTGGTTTTTTCTTGTGCATCACACTAAGAGCAGCTATGTCCCTATGTTGCTTGCGTTGCGTAATGGGATTGTTCTTCTTCTTTTTTTTAATTCTTGCTAAGATTTTGGATTCGAAAATAGAATTCATGACTCATTTTTATATTTTCTTCATAAATATGCATGAGATTAGATAAAAAAAAATATATCTTTTAAGCAAGATAAAAATACGATGAAATTGCGACAATATTTAAATCACAACGGAATTAAGATAAAATTAAAACAAGACAATCCTTATCTCAAATCTCGTTTTAAAGTTTATTTAAAACACAATCTTATTTTGGTCTACTCTGAGTTTCAATTTTCTTGTCCCAAAGTTGACACAAACTTTTCAAGCCAAAATAGAGCATTAAAAAATCTCATCCAGTGCATATCTCAACTCGTAATATTACAAATGTCTCTTAATTATTGTTAGTTAGTCAACAAGGTAATAACTCGGATCTAAGGGTTCGTAAGGTTCTGGACGCTAGTCGGCCAGGTATTCCTCACTCAGGCTAGGATCGCTCTCTGGACAGAAAAGAGAATTCAATCTCGAAAGATGGTGAGAATGGACTTAATTGCCCTTTTTTTTGTCAAAAATCTCCCCTTCTTTATATGAAATGGAAATGTGCGTTTGGGCCTTTCTAATCTTAAACCCATATAAAAGAAGAAAACTATATTATTGACCATATTTAATTGTAATTTTTTTTATTCCAATGCAATTTTTTAATTAATATTTCAATGTATTTTGCTCATAATTTCTTATGGATAAACAGTCATAATTTTAAACTTCAACATTTTTTCATAAAATAAAAATATTTTAAAAAAAAATTTACTTTTATTTAAATTCCTTAATTAACTTAAATCAAATTAGTTATGAATTAAAAAATTAATGATAAATTTATAATTCATGATATAACATATTTAATAATCATGCCAACATAACAATGTGCAAAGAGCATATAATGTTTCCATAAAGGATATGAACCAAGTGGATACCAACTCATGAAAGTGAAGCATAAGGGCAAGTTTAGTTGTCAATTTTGAACAAAGATAATTTATTACACATATAATCACTCATGTTATGGTCGTATCTTTCACATTATCATTTCCATACTATCTACATCATTGACAAAAAAAGTGTTTTTTTCTATTTTAAGCTCAGCACAACCATAATTTAATGCAAGTCAAGCCCTGTCATTATTCATGGCAAGAGCAAATTTCTTCATCTTATTATGCACGGAGAAATATCAATTATAAGCTATCACACAATCACATTAACTCAAGCTTTTAAAATTTTCAAAATTTCTTATTAATATTATAAAACCACTATATTATTTATCTTAGTTGAGTTAGTAATATATGATTTATGTAATATCAAGCAGACTCAAATAATTAATTGAGATTATTCTAATTGTATTGACTAATATGAGCTAGTATGAGTTTAATTAGTGTATAAATAATATTTTTGGTAAATTAAATTGTTAGATTTAATCTAATAGGTTAATTATAAATTTTTCATTAATTTTTTTAATTACATCCAATTATCTTAATATATTTTAAGTATGAAATTAATCTTTATTCGAAGAAAGTAAGAGTGAGGAGAAAATCAGAAAAATTGAGTAAGGTCAAATTGATTCACGCTTTATTTATTTATTTTTGAATATTTTGCTAATTAAATAATTTTGGAAGGGTGATTTGAGTATTATATACCTAGAATTGTCTTTTCTTCAAGGGGCCACTGCTCCATTAATTTTGCCAATAGTGATTCCATCCTTAAGTAGGAGGATAATTTTAAAGTTTGAAGTTAGAAATTTTGTTTTGGTAGACAGCGTACTTTTATTAAGGCACTTTTTCTTGGTTTAGACATGGAGATTCTCACACCTTAAGGTCAAACTCCACTATTGTTTAAAACAATAATCAATAATTTTTTAATAAAAATAACTTTAAATTTTTAATTTAAAATACTTTAAAACTTAACTTACTTTAATAAAACCAACATATGTTACTAAGTCTCACATTTTATAATTGGTTGAATTAAATTTTTTGTTTCCAAATATGTAAACATAAAAAACTCTTACACAATCAATGATATAGAGATTTTCAACATTTAGAGACAATTATGTTGAAGCATGTGAAACATCTCATCCGAGCTCATAGTAAGAAATTAATTTTGCCTCAGTCCGTGACCATGCAGACCAATAGAATAAAAAAGAACTTTCCCCCCCAAATAATTGCAGTAACAATTAACATATCCCTTTTCTCCATGAAACCAAAACTTAAAAAACTTCATTTCAACCTTCACAAGTTAAAAAAAAAATACATAATGAATCATTGTCCTCTAGCACCTGCCATGTGAACCCACCGAGTACTACTTTTCGTGCAGCTTTCTCTGTCCTATAAATTAGAGTTAAAACACAGACAGGCTCTCTTCACAGCCACTCTCTCTCTCTCTCTCTTCTCTCTCACAGTTAGCCTTTTACAATAATAACCCCAAATACCAAATGGGTTTCAGGGTCCATGCTCTGTTCTTGCTTTCTCTCTTTTTGCTTCTTGTGACTCTGCAACACCAAGCAAGAGCAGCAAAGTTTCATAATGTGAGCAGCTTGAGAGGGAAGAAACGAGTGGGCGGATGCAATTTGTTTCTTGGGAGTTGGGTTGTTGACCCTTCATTTCCTCTTTATGACTCTTCCAGTTGTCCCTTCATTGATGCTGAGTTTGATTGCCATAGAAGACCTGACAAACAGTACCTCAAATACTCTTGGAAGCCAGATTCCTGTGCTTTGCCCAGGTACTCTACAAAACCCATAATAATGGCTTCAAATATATACATTATTGGTTTTCAAGCCAATCAGTTCTTTCTTCTTCTCAGATTCTATATTTGGAGCTTGACAAATAAAATAACAATGTCAACTTTCAAAGTAGTAGTTTTTTTGTTAACAATATTGAGACAAAGTTTTCATTCTTCTACTCCCCATGATAGAAAGTATTTGATAAATGGATTTTCTTGGTGACGGTTCTTTAGTTTGGTTCTATGCTCCAACTTTTATTCTTTTGAATCAGATCTTCTTCTGTCAAACTTTGGTACCCCGATCGTCTGGAGAGGATCGTATGACAGTTGATTGTATGATCCGATAATAACCGTATGATTAAACTGTAATGTCATATCAATAATCAATTCAACGGTTGTCATTATGCCAAACAAGCAATTAAAACAAATAATACATTTTCCAAATTTTTGATGAATTACTTTTATTACTGACATTATACACTATAAGAGTTGCATAGATTAATTAATATATTACTTTATACTATCTAATAATTTATAGTATATTATATTATTGTATCAAATTTTAACTTTAACATATTGATTTTTTTTTCTTTCTTAATTCAAATATTTAGGTGATAGAAACTTTTAAACAAACTTGTTTTCGGAGATGTTTTGGGAAGTGGGGTTTAGATAGTAATTTTTAATGTATTTTTTTTTTGGTGGTAGGTTTGATGGGGTAGATTTCTTGAACAAGTGGAGGGGGAAGAAGATAATGTTCGTAGGTGACTCACTGAGTTTGAACATGTGGGAATCATTGTCCTGTATGATCCATGCGTCGGTGCCCAATGCTAAGTCCAGCTTTATCAGAAAAGAATCTATCTCTACTGTGATTTTCCAGGTAAACCTTGCTTTCATTTCTTTTGTTTTCCTTTAATTTCCTTTTCCCTTTTGTCTCCTTTCTTGTTTATTTACTGGATAAATAAATCATTAGAACATTCAAACCTTATATGAATTGTGTTCAAATGGAAAAATTGACTAAAAGTAGAAAAAAGAAAAAAGAAAAAGGAGTATATACTTCACAGTGATTCACATGTCTCTCTTCATTCCACCTTTTTCTTTCTTTTCTTTTTGCTTTCATTTATTGTTCATGCCCATATTGGTGCTCTGCTTCCAAACTGTCTGATGATATTCAAGTTAGATTTTAAGGAATATTAGGTAAGAATTCTTGTGTGTCAGTATGTGTATATTGTGTAATATTTTCAGTATATTTTTGTGACATTTAAGGCTCAAGCTTAGCATAATTCACAACATCAAGTTTTTATGAGATTAAAATTATGAGTATATAAATATTTTTACTTTTTTTTCTTAACAACAAAAAAAAAAGATTTGGGCATGATGTGATGGGTTAGAGGCTATAAATTTTTTTTTTTTTCTTTTCTATCTAAATGATAGACCTTTCAAGGGTACATGAGTAGGAGAAGATTCCTCTTGAAAGGGGGCCAGCAGCAATCATTGTAAATAAACAGCTAAATTACAGGAAAGCCTCAAAGAGAAAAAGTACAGGAACAAGTTGAAATAAAAATTATATTTGTTTAGTTCCATTGTAGAAAAGCAATTTTCAATTCACACCCTCGCGATAGAGTAATGAAATATGCAAGAACCAGAAACTTTAGTGATTAAGTTTGTCTTACTTTTACTCAAACTAGGAGAGAATTCAAAAATTTTAATTTAAAGAGAATAGAAATGAGTTTGAACAAAGAACATAAAAATGTATAACCTAAACTCTAAAAATTCTACTATTACATCGAATTAATTTCTCAAGTTTACAAACTTTAAAGACAGAAAAAATTGTATACGATTACATACATTTTTTTCTTAAGAATAAGGATGAGTTTATATGAAAAATAAAGTGATGAAGGGATAATTGAGGGCTGCCTCCACTAGAATTAAGCCAGAAAATTATTGAGTTTATGCTATTTAGTCTTTGAGTTGCATCAAATGCTTGTCCATTTCAGATGTTCAAAAAGGCAAGTCATTGCCGCAAATTGATAGCATGTGAGGCTAACATGCCAACCTGTGATTACAAGTTGGATGCCCTTTACAACTACATGTTTCCTTATATTTAATGAATATCAGCTCTACATCGTAAATCATGATAAATAGTTGATACATAAATTGATACTACCATTTATGACCACTCAAACCACAATGTGCATCACCTCACGATTATGGTCCAATCCACATGTATTAGGTGTTAAACCTTTATCACAACAAAATTTGACATCGTTAGTAGGTAGTTAAGTTTTTTAAATATGTTAATAGAAATCTAATCCTTAGTCCTATATATATAATAGATTTTATTAGAAGAGATTATATCTACTTCGATTAGGAGTGTTCATAAACCGACACAAATCGAACCAAACCAATCAAACTGCATTACACCACATCATAACCGACCAAAACCAATCGAAGTTAGTTTGAGTTGGTTCTAAAAATTCTCAAATTGACAATTCGGTTTGGTTTGTTGGTTTCAAAAATTTACAAATTGACTTAAGTTAAACTATATATATATATATATAAAGAAAAGAAAATTAAACTTTACTATGACACTATTCTAAATGGCTAAAACACTAAAACTAAAAGTTCCAACACCTACATCACACAAGGGCAAACATTTAAGTACCCACTCAAATTCCAAATCCCTAGCCTTATTCTCCCACTTCAGCTCTTCCATCTTAACAATCAATTACCCATCCCACAATCAGAGTCTAAAATGACAGAAGTGTGTAGCAATGAGCCAAGGAAGGTAGACAAGACAACCCTTCTCGTGCTTCCATCACTCATTCCTTATTTTACTGAGTTTTTCTTTTCCAAAATTTCCCTTAATAATTTCATCATTCACACAACAAAGAATTAGAAAAAAAAAAAAAAAATGTTAGAAGATTCACTGAAGGTGAGTTATACTACTATTCTTAAATGTCTTCTCTTCTTTGTTGTTTGTTGATTTGTTCTCCAATTGGTGGTCCAACTGAGATTTGTATGCTTGAACTTTGTTTCTGTGAGTCAAAAATTGTTATATTGCTATCTATCTACACCATGCTCTAATATTCAAAAATTCTTGAATTGACTTAAACTGACTCAAACCACCTATAGTCGGTTTGAAAATTGTCAGTTTGTAAACCGGTTACTAAATTTTAGTTTGCAAATTTTCTAAATTGCCTATGTAGGTTTAGTGTGGTTTTGAGCCCAAACTGCATTAACCTGAACTAGTGTACAGTCCTAATTTCAATGATCTCTGACTATTGATTGAGATATCTTTTTGTGTATACTGAAGGAAAAAAGACCTCTGTTACTTTGCATGCTTACAAATTTAACAAAATTTTATAAATTTTAATTAGACTTGTGTTATGGAAGTGTCCTTAAAATTATTTGGAGAATGATTTAATTTTGATGCATGAAAATGGACTGAGAATATTTTGAGGTTGAAAGAAAATGGCCTCATCATATTTAATTGAATTTATCTGAATTATTTTTTACGGTTCAAAATTATTATATCACTATACTTAGTTTAGATGTTAAATATTGTTCTTTATTTAAATATGAGTTAGTGAAATAAGTATACTATACATAGAGAAATTGCTTGAAATTTTTGCATTTAGATCAAACTAATAATGTGTTATTTATTAGGATGCTAGAAGGTGACGATTAGTGATAAATTAAAGCTACTAGTGAGTTAAGGCAAGGCTAAACCTTATAAATTAGTGATAATCCCCAAGCCCAATGCATAACGTGAGAAGAAAATAACTGTCACAATTAAAATTTTGGATTTACTACTGTTGTTAGAAATTTACTAGTTATTAGTCATGTTTCCAACACAAATTAATTTTATAACTTAAAATGTATCAATATTATCGATGCAAGGCTTGTATTATTAAAAGAAAATTTAGACATAGTTTTAAATTATATACACGCCTTTTCATATAAAAGCACTTTAAGCGATAGACATTCACAAGATTCCTCATGAAAAGGACAAAACTTGACTAACACTGTTTCCCAAAAACACTGATTAATCAAACTTTACTGTCCAACATTCCGTGAATCCAAACACGTGTATATGATATCCAAGGTTCTCTGAACTCTAATAGCTGTTTATGAAATTAATATTATTCTATGATAGAGCATGTTTGTGTCTGGGTGATATACTATTTTCCATGTGAATTATTTTTTTATTTCTTCCTTTTTATTTATTTTTTAAATAATGAAGTACCCTCGTGACTCTTGGTTGTGTTGCATTTATTATTGTTCTTCAATATTTATTTATTTGAAATATTAAATTAGATCTGAGCCATCAAACCAAACGTTGATAGAAATAACTCATAATAATGAATTGTTGGTGAGTGAAGGGCTATGGGGTGACCATACAACTATATCGCACTCCATATTTGGTGGACGTAGTTAGAGAAGAGGTTGGGAGAGTGCTGAGGCTGGATTCCATTCTCTCTGGGAACGCATGGAAAGATGCAGACTTGCTCGTCTTTAACTCTTGGCATTGGTGGACCCATAAAGGATCAAAATCTCAAGGGTATGCATGCTTTTCTATTTTAATTAATTATTTAATTCATTCATTCTACTTTTTCTTCTTCACTTTGAATATATACATCACTTGGTAAAGGGTAAATTCTTTTGGGAATTTGAAGAAACCTCGTGTACCAAATTCACAAAAAGATACCTATATTTGTTTAGGGAGATTGAGAATAGAGGCGTAAGCGTACTCAAATTTATCGGTGTGATAATTTAGATAGGTTAATCTTCTTAAGTTATACCAGTGAGAATAGTCAGAACCTAGAGAGAAAACAAGAACTAGAGAATGTAAAAGAAACTGATAGATGATTCTGCACGAGTGGTTATGGGTGATGAGATTAACCACAAGCTCTATTCTCTTAATCAGTAGTTAACTTAGAGAACATGCCTCCTTTAATTAGTAGACCTATTATTCAGTCCGTCATTGAGTATAGTCTACTCTATATTGGTCTCAACATATTATTCTATGTTCCCATGACAAAATATTAAACCTTATTTCTTTATTAAATCACTTTTAATTTTGGGCTTAATCAAACAATGACACCATATTTTAATTGTCACTTGTGTGTTCTTATATGTTGGGATTTTCTCAATAAATTGTTTTGAAATAAACTACTCTAAAATTTCAAATTCAAAATTTTTAACTGAAATTTTTTTTAGTTCAATTAGCTTTTCACATGACCAGCACTGATAATTCACAAGTTAATCAATATCTATCTTATTTTTCAAATGTTTAAAGTTGTCCTACTGTAATGTCTACATTATTTAAAAGATGCTATGAATGCATTTTTTTTTTTTTTTGGTTACATGATAGCATAAAGGTAACCTAGCTAGTCCTTTTAAATGTGATCTGTTGTTTTGTGATGATTGTATATTTCAGATGGGATTATATAAGGGATGGTTCCAAACTAGTCAGGGACATGAACCGTTTGGAGGCATATTACAAGGCAATGACAACTTGGGCTACTTGGGTCGATCTCAATGTGAACCCTAGCAAAACCAAAGTCTTCTTCCAAGGCATTTCTCCTACTCATTATCAGTAAGTCAATCTTCTACTCATCTTTCTATGTGTATATCTTTATGTATATTAAGATTTCAAAAGAATCATGAGGGGAATAGTATTATAAAGTGAGAAGCAAGTGTGACACAATAACGTAATTTTTAGAGATAAGATGGTAACATTCTCATATTCTTGGTTCAACTTAAAGATGGAACCACCTGTCCTCAAAGTTGAGTAGTCACCCCCTCCCTAAGGAAATAAAATGTCATGTAATACTTACATGAGACAATCACTCCCCTTTCCAAGCAATTTAATTATCAACTTGCCCCAAAAAATTAACATGTGAATCAATTTGCCATCTACCCAATTTGTCTGGTTTCATCCCTTTTGTCCCCTCCTCTTTCAAATTGAAATTCTTGTAATTGAGCGTATCTTTTGTGCTTTCCTCGAACAGAGGCAAGGAGTGGAATCAACCTAAAAGGAGCTGCAGTGGAGAACTTGGACCATTATCTGGGTCAACATACCCAGCAGGTCTACCTCCTGCAACCACCATAGTCAACACTGTACTAAAGAGGATGAAGACGCCAGTGTTTCTTCTGGACATAACTCTGCTCTCACAATTGAGAAAAGATGCACACCCTTCTCAGTATAGCGGCGATCACTCCGGCAATGACTGCAGCCATTGGTGTTTGCCTGGCCTACCTGATACTTGGAACCAACTCCTATATGCAGCTCTCACCATGTGAAGTTACTTCCACAACAAGTCATTTGCTTTGCTTCATCTCTTGGTCATCATGTTCACTTGCTCAGTGATTTTGTGAAGTTACAGAAGATTTGATTGGTATATTGTTAGGTGGGTAAATACCAATAAGGGGTTAAATTCAATGGTAAAAGAATAGGCTAGTTGGAAAGAATAATCATTTTAAGATAGTTAATTTCAAGAAACTTAGTGATGGAGAACAGTTTGTTAGGTGTGTCATGAACAGAACATTACAGTGGATCAGTGTGAACTAAGGATTAGTTAATCACTGATTGTTGTCTTTAACTATACAATTAATTCGTGTAAAATATTTCTCATTTGTAACGGTTCAACAGAATAAATGTGCCATGATCTCAAAAAGATGTTGTGGAATCTTCAGTGGATTCAAGTCATGATTGCGTGAACTTCCTTTTCTTCCTATTTTCTTTCTTTGTCATCATTATCATTTGCATAACACTACTTTTAATCCTCAAGGAACATCAATAACTAAGCTTTTCTTTCCAACTAATTAGATTAAGAAAATTTGATTAGATTCAAATAAATGAAGCCAATTCAATTATGTACCTTTATAGCTAATAAATTATTGGTTCAAATCAAAGTTGATTGAATCATGACGTGATTCAAAAATTTAAAATTTTAGAATTGCAACTAATAAGTTATTAATTCAGTCCATGTTGACTGAATCTTGATACGATTTAAGAATTATTTATACTAACTTAAGAGGAATTAATCTCATACTAAAAACCAAACAGTGATGAGAAACCGGTTTATAAGCCAAGGGGGAAAAAGTATGTACATTCGCCTAATTATAACATTGAGCCAGCAGGTTAACTAAGCATGCACATTTATGATTTCTAGCTTTCATGTGAGTGATGCATCCTTGCTTTTTCATCAGAGTACAAAATGAAACAAAAGGTATGAATTTTTGTTCCATCTCCACCAAACTCCTAGCACAAAATGACCTATATCCCATCGATTAAAGTGGGCTACTTTAGGATATTGAAACATGTGAACCAAAGTCTTAAATTGATAGAGGCAACACTGATGTATCATTTCATTTGGAAAATGGAAAAGAAAAGACAGGAAATAAACCATGTAATGCAAAGCACTATAGAAATTAAGGGGTCCATCTTGATATTATTGGTAACATATTGATGCATTCCTTGGGGACTTGGACCACTCTTATATATTCTCTCACTTTGGTAGGGACATGTGGAATAGTGACTCGGTGTAGGACAGAGGCATTTAAATTGGTGCAATATAGACCCTCTTTAACAAATCTTCTTCCATTCTTTTCTTCCTTTTTGTTTTGTGCTGGTAATTGTCTCTCTTTAGCTATTGGCAAGACTGCATTTCTTTCTTCTTATGTGCTCGTTGTTTCTCTTTAGCTAATGGGAAAACAGCTTTAAGTTCATCTGTTTTGCTCAAAGTCTAGGTTTGACCGTAATCTGTGTGTGATCACATCTCATTTTTAACTTTTTTGTTTTTTAACCCCTTTGACCATTAGCTACTATATGCATGTCTTACGGTGCATGATTTAAATTTGAAACTTTTGTGGATCACAGGGAAAGTGTTGCCGAGATGAAGGTACCGTGCATACCAGGATGTCTTACCAGGTGTGCAAAGGAATGGCAAACCTCGGAGATCCATAAATCAGTAAATGCTCCAAAAGAGTAGGTAAGGTGAATAAATGTGCCAAAAATTCACTAACAAAAGCTTGGCACAAATAGCTAAATCCTGATGAGGATTTGATCATAACTGAATGTATGAAAAAGAGAAATATGTCGCCACTTTAGTGATCTCTCTACCTCGAAAGGAAATAGCTTCTTGATGTCAAGAAAAAGAAATACTCTTATGTATACCAAAAAACTAGGTAAAAAATTTATGAGGAGATACTTAATAATAAGGAGTTGATTGGTCGTTTTATATTTGAGTGAGCTGAAGTGCTATTGGCCCTGGGTTCCTTTGGACACAGCCATAACAAAAAGTAAATAGACATTTCCTTATAGCTTGGTTTTTACAGGAAACGTGTGAAGTTGCCGTAGATTTCTTCATTATTTGGATGGTAGATACCAGTAAGAGGTGAAATTGAACTCAAACACGGATTCTGGAACCCAATTTACTGATAGTTCTAAAACTGATCAGTGAATCATGGAGATCACACTGTCATCTAGTCAAAGAAAAATCACAGATTAGTTCATCTTTGAAGCCAAACAGCTTAACAAAGCCTTACTCAGAACCAGAGTTTTCTTTGAAAAGTGCAGGTAAATCATATATATATATATAAAAATTATTTTATATAAGTATTATTTTTCTGTCATTTTATTATTAAAACCAGACACTAAATTCACCCAACATAGACAAAGCCCTTGAAATATAGTACATTATGTACATATTAATAGTCTCCCAGCTCGATAAGTCAGAATAGATACACGTCCTTCCGACAGTAACTAATGATGAAGCACCGATACCCATGTTTCCAGGATGTGGATACCTGCAATAATTTCAACATGGAGCCAGGTTAAGCATGCTCATTTGAAAAATTCACTTCAGTAAATATTTGACATAGTCCATGACTGTGGGATGAATAAAAAAATTATTAAATAAATCGAATATTGTAAATTTATATTTATCCAATGACTTTTTTATGTCATTGATTACAATAACTTTATTTGATATGAATCAAAATCAAATAGCTCAATTCTCATGATATAAATAAGGAATTAGGATAAAAGCCCAATTCAACGCCCACATAATTAGAGTAAATTACCAAAGAATTCTATAATCAAAACATTATAAATAAGTGTTTTTATTAATGAGATGGATAATTGAAAAACTAGAGAATTGCTATAAAAACCTTGTTTACCCTAACTAAAATCGGTCATACTAACTTATGCGTCGGAGGCTTCGCACCTAAACCATTTTCTTTCTTGTTTTAGGTACCTCTAACATCCAAGTTAGGAACCCATCCAGCCGTAGAGCATTACCCATTCCCAACTGATAGCTTTAGACCTATCCCCATCAACTCTTTATTGACCAACTAACATCGTCAAACATTTTTCAGTGCAGATAGCAAATGTTTGTTAGCCATGAATTGCATGCTCTTTTATAGTAAAAAATGTGATCCAAACAGTTGACTATGAAAAAAAGATAATGAAACATGATCATAAGAGGAAAGAAATAGTCTGGTCAAATTCTAACCAAAAACTATACAGTGAGAATCAGGGTGGGCTAGTTGGGCCATCCTATTTTATTAGCTGGGCTGGCCCTATAAATTTTGGGCCAATTTTTGGCCCAACCCAACCCTAAAACTGAACTGAAATGAAATTTCTCCGTGGATTTTATTGTTTCCAAAGCTCATGGTGTTATATTCCGAAGAAAACTCATAGCCACGTGTCTCGATGTCTATCTGCCAAGTAAGCAGAAAATCGAAAAATGTATTATGAATTAGTAATATATTCAAAATTTCTAACTTATTATTATACGATTATACGACAACTAAAATGTCTATTCTTGGCTATGCTGTGTTTCATCTTCTAGGCGCCAGGTCAGCATTTAAATGCGACACCTGTGTAACAAGATGACACGTCAACGGTTTACTAGCAACTAAAACGACAACTGGTTTTCAATCTGATCTTGTTGATGGCCACTTTAGAGAGCAGAAATTAGATTAAGTTCGAAATGAGAAATATTATATATTTTTTTTATCTGAGTATATATTAATTGTGTAATATTATATTCTCTTCTAGTTGCCAGTTTGACATATTTTTTTAAAAAAAAATGCCTTTGGAATATTTTGAAAGACGAAAATAACGATTCAATTCACAGTTTTGTAGATATGAACTTAACAAATTACTTCCAACCCTATAATAAACTTAGCAATTTCTTTTTAAGATAGTGGTAAGTTTTTAGTAATTGAACGAAGATTCAATTAGAATTTCAACCTTCTTAGGAGATCTTGCAATGTTTGAATACTTTTTTTTTAAGTGAAAATCATTAAGTACCGTAATGAGCACCAATTAGTTTATATTTGAGCAGTATAAAATTATAAAAATATCAAAACTTTTTATATCAAATTTTAACATTATCTCAAATTTTATAATTTTGATTAAACTAGAGTAGCCTTACAAATTGATCTTATCTATATATGCTTAGTGGTATGTTTGAATTCTATTTTAGCATTCATAGAATATTTCGTCACTTGTTAATATGGGCAACATAAATAGGTTTAGTTTAAACTTGTTAAAATTTGTGGTGAGATTTGGTCAAAAATGGAAGTGTTTGTGTGACAAATAAAAAGCCACTAGCTATTATATCCATCTAATTCTAATGGGATTTGAGCATGAACTATTAATTGCATAAGTGAGATTGTGAGATATATTAGCTTTCTTTCTAATTATCTATCAACCCAAAAAAGTAACATCACAAGCAACACACAATATCAGCAAAACAATCAAAATGACAAATTTTTATTCTATTATTTAATATCCATTATAAAACAAGTACAATCACTACAAGAAAAGAGTGTCTTGCTTAATTGCAATCCGCTACTAAAATTATTATATTTTATGATAATGCATTTTCAATTTCTTGTCATTTCTCAAGTCATGGAGAGTGCAAAAACTGGGTTTAAGCGCGAATAGATCCTGTTCTTATTTCTCAAATTTTGATTTCATCTCTCTATTCACGCTTTTAGTTTAGGTCAGTAATTTAGGTCATTTAGTTTAATGAAGAAGCAAAACTAATCAAAACTAACGGAAACCAACTGACACTCTTCTTTTTTATTTTTTTTCAAAGTTTGTACTTACTATATATTTTAGAATTTACAAATTAGGTAAAGTTAAATGGTATTATACAAAGCCAATCAGTTCCGGTGAAAAATTAATGAGTTATAATCTGATATGATAACCATTCAAAACTCCAAGCTTTCTGATAATAAAGAGAGATAAGATATATATATATAGAGAGAGAGAGAGAGAGAGAATTGACTACACTAACATATGCCCAAAAAGAAACAGATTGGTGAGCTCTTCTGTTTCCTTGTAAATAATGAATGGATGAATTAGGTTGTGCATGATGTGATGGCTATGGCATTGTATTCACAAACAGAATGTCACTATCTTTACAGCAAAAAAGAGCTTGCTAACTCTTAGCCCATATTTCTTGAAGCTGAGTTTGCTCCAGCATTAGCACGTTGTAGACCTGCAAAAGAATTTCTGTTGCTGGCTATGGCATTGCACATGGCATGATCTCGCTTTATCCCTCAACTCTTGGAATGCTTTCATTGTCTCCACATCGAAGCCCCCCGCAAACTGCCAAACGTCAAAAACATTACTCAATTCTAATTTCTCACTTAATCAGATATTTAATTAAATCAATTAATTAGAATTATTAAGCCACAAATTGTGAGATAGTAAAAATTTAACTTGCAAGTCCTACAAGTAAGGTTCACTTTTCATTTTCGTATAATAGGAATAATAAATATTGTCTCACATCATAACATTATAACATAATTTGTCATCTTATTTAATTATAAAATTTTGATTAATTACTTGATTGAATATTTAAATAAATTAATTAATTATAAGATATTTAGAAGCTTTTACCTGATGTACTCGGAATGCAAACCTAACACCTTGGACAATGAGCTCTTCTTCTTCAGGACCACCACCACCTGCTTCGAGCTCTGAAGAGACTCTCTTCATGTATTTCATGGCCAACTTTACAGAAGCCAGCTTGATCTGCCACAAGGTACAACAATAAATGAGCTAACCAAATCTTTCAGGCTACAGCAAAGAGATATTCACTCACTATCTATATAGATGGTGACTTCTTTACTAAAATGCTATCTTATAAACAATTATATATGTTTTTAAAACTTCCTAATATTTTATCATTTTACAGAGAGAGTTTGTGTTTTTATGACAAAAAAAATATATTTTATAAATCTAATTAACTTGTTTATAATTTTTTTAGTAAAGAGTTGATTATTCTTTAAAAAACACAGTAGCAGTGTAACAATTCAAACTGTATTTAGTACAGTTAACTGTATTGCAATCATTGTTATTAACTATTAAATTATAATTATTACAGTTGTAAGTTTCATTTAATAGTTGAAAAGTTATAACTACACTGAATCCAAATTCGAAGCAATTTGTTGTTAATTGTTTTTTTATTTGATGTAATTATCTATAGCAAAAAAGAATGCATTTTGATTTTATTATTTTTTTGCAATCCTGGTGTGCTATTTGAAAATTTAAATATTAACGGTCAAGAAGAGGGAATCTGATTCTCCCTTCTCAATGGAAAAAACATGAAGCAGACAAACAGATGCATTAAGAGAAGGTGGTAGTTCGCATGTGCGCATGCAGGCGTGCACAGATAAAATCAAGTAAAAATGTCCAATACTTTGTCGTTTTGCTACGATCATTCTAGTTTAAAATTGAACTTTGCTAACATAATGCTTATAGATGATCCACAAATATTGTGCTAATAGGACAAAAGAAGAAATTTAAAAGCTTCATTAAATTAAAAAAGTCAATACTCATTTATGGGCCCATCTAAATTATATCTGCCATTAAATGAGTATGACTCTAGGAAGATCCTTAATGGTCCATCTAATGTAATGTATTGATCCAAGATAATTAAATTGAAAGAAGGCAATATACTTATTAAAGACTATTGCCCATGAGACCATTTTTTCCTTTTTATCTCACATTGTTTTTATATTTTATTATATTCTTTTTTATTGATTAAAAATAATAAAATAATATAACTATTATTGATTAATGAAAATATATTACTTTATATCTTTTGCCAATAAAGAAAGGTTTTAATCTATTGCCTCTTCTTGTAAAGATTTTTAGGTACTATTAAAGTATTTATTTTATTCTCACATTGCCCTAAGTAAAACTGAGCAGAGTTAGTCTATTTGCCCAAACTCTATAGTTGATGGATGTCCATTGCTATGTGAAATAGCCAAATTAAAACAAAATACTTTGAGAGAAAATAACATTTTTTGTCTCACAATTTGTGTCACTCATTGTGTTAGTATATTCTTATTTAATTAAAAATTAATAATTTACTAATACAATAAATGACACAAATTATGAGATAACAACAGTTTGACAACTCTTAAAAGTAAAATAAGAATCTCTTTAACTCAAATCTTTGTAGAGGATATTTTCATTGACTTAGCTTTATGTGTAAGGTTCTTGTTTTTAATTTTTATTTTATTATGCATGCGATTGATTTTTCTCATTTCATAGAAAGCAGACATTTTCTTACTGGCTAGTTTAATAGATAAATGATATCATCACCTGGCTGACATATCCACTGTCAAGCATCCAATCCACGGGTATTTGGTAGACTTTGTATCTGTTTGTTGCAGACTCTCTCATTCTCGAGATATTGTAAACGCCGTGCTCTAACCTGCATGCCATAACCAAAACCGTTAGCACTAGATAATTCAAATTTAACGGCCAAGTTTCCTCTCGTTATATTCGCATTCACGTACTTTTCAAACAAAGACTGCATCTTCTTGAGAGCCGGACCACTCGGCTGCCGCGGATCATCACGAAACGACGACGCCTCGGATTCTAGCTTGTTCAGATCACAGTATCCAAACGCGGCCTCGCGTAGTGCATCGGCCTTCTGCTCTGGCCACTCGAAGTGCTTAAGCACTGCTCTTTCGTCAACCTGAAAAGAAAAAATAAAATTAAAATGAGCTTTTTTAATTTCTTAGATTTTTAAATTAATTAAAAAAATAATTAATAAATACCAAATAGGAGAGCTCATCGTCGAGCCATTTAACGAAAGGCACAACATCTTCGATGTCTGTAAAAGCAGCACCTTCCACTTCTTTGATTAAGTACTTGATGAAGTCCCCTTGGGTTTCTATATCTGTTTTTATCTGGTAAACAAACAAGGATTAATTAGCAGAAACTGGATAAAATAGAAATACCTCCAAAGCTTTAAAATGTAAAAATGCCATTTATTTTCAGCATATTTACGGTTTTGGGCAGCAATATTCCTAAGTCCCACTGCGAATCCAAGCAGTGTCTTGTCTTTCAAATAATCCAAGTTCCAATTAAAGCAAGAGGGACTAGACCAGTAAGCTGACAGTTAAAAGAGTCAGTGGCAAAATCGTAATTATAGCAGAACCTAGTTACTACTTACCGCGAGCAAATGGGTTGACCGGTTCTCGATTTCACCAATCATATCACGTGGGTTCGCCGTTGCCGGCACTTCTGCAGCGCCAGAGCTAGATTCCCGCCGTGGCTGTGAGTCCCTCCGCATTAAGGAGTGGTAAAACTCCACTACCTCTGGCACTCTCCTCACCTTCGCCGGAAAAGGCTTTTTTCCCTTAGGAGGCGGCGGAGGGGGAGGTGGAGCTGCCTTAGTAGCCGGTGGAGGTGGAGGCGGCGGTGGCGGCGGCATTTGCTTAGCTGGCGGAGGAGGTGGCGGAGGTGGTGGAATTGCAAGCTCTGTTTCGCCATTGTTCTCTGAGGAATCAGAAGAAGGCAATGATGGTGGTGGAGACGAGGACGACGATGAAGACGGTCTCGGCGGTGGATTAGGGACTCTAGGACCACGAGATTGGACCCGAGTCAAGACTGGCTCAGTGGAGTCGGCGAGTTCCTCCGAGTTTCTCCTGGAGTGACTCTGTCTCTCTGTTTCCGTTACCTCTTTTTTCAAATCGGCACCACATTCTAGCTGCTTTTGATTACTAATCTCTTGTTGAAAAGCACTTTCAGTGCACTTGGCTCCTTTCTTCAAGCTTTTGATGAGATTCGACTTCACTGAAACTTCCACCAGCCCCTGAAACCTCTGTGAAGAAGAAAGCTCGTCACCTTCCAATCCCTCTGCTCTGTTACAGTTATGATCCGACGCTGTTTTCTTCAACTCTTCAATTTCCTCCTCCAATGCCTTCGTTTTCTTCTCATTTTCCCCCTTTTCTTCTTCCACCTTCGCCTTCAACTCCTCCAACTCCGTCTTCAACCTCTCATTCTCCCCTTCCAGTTCCTCAATTCGTTTCGCGCTTTTCTGAATCTCTGTTTCCTTCACGCTGATCTCGCTCTCCAAAACCGGCAAAATAGCTATCGACTCCTTCAGAAGCTTCTGCTCGAGCAGCTCGGTTTTCAAGCGAGACTCTCTCTCGCGCAGCTCCTCCACCAGACGGAGGAGCTCCGGCACGTCGGGTGGACGGGGCTGAACTTGGGCGGAGGAGCGCGGGAAGTACGCACCGAAAGAGCGTGAGAATGCGCTCTTCTGAGAACTCTTTGCTGAGCTGGCAGAAGATGGAGGTGGTTGCTGCTTATGCGGCGGGGTCTCCGGTTTGGAATTCACCGGCGATGGGGATTTTTGAAATCCCATAGCTACTCTTACCTTTCCAGCTACCATTTGGGTGTTGTTTGTTTCTCTCAGTAGGGTCAAGCTTGAGGTCCTCTTGTTTTCAATCTCATAGAGTAAAGCCTCCAAACACGTCCTTGTCTTGTGTGCCTGTCTCAAAGTTGGGGTTTGCGAGTGCAAGTTTTGCAAATGAAGAGAGAAAGTTGAAGAGGGAAAAGGGAAGGGCACAATTATCCAGGAACGGTCTACTCCCTCTCGGATCCGGATCGGGTTGAAAAGAGAAAAATAAAATAAAAATAATTTTTAGAAAATTTAGATAAAGATAATATTCTTTTCTGAAAAATAAAAAATACAAAAGGCGCTTAAGTAGTAACACGTAAGCAAAATGGACGACGTGGCAGAGAGTTTGGATTAGTTTAGGGAAGTGGGAGGGAGTTTAACCAAGTTCTAACGGTTCGTTGTGGGGCTTCTTTTTTTTTGAACGAGATAATATTTTGAACTGTTATGTTCTCGCGATTTCTCGTGGGGGCATTAATAATTATTTTAATGACTGGTGGCTGTGTACTTTGTTTGCCGTTGTGAGTGGATCAACGGAAAGGTGGTGATAGTTTAATTTCGCTGGATGTCATAAATTTGGGTTTAAACAAACATCGTATAGGACTCTTCTGAGAGATTTTTATTGTAAGAATTCAATTCAATTTAATAAAAATATCATCAAAATTACTATTATTTTCATCCATAATCATACAAGTTTAGGTTTAATTATTTTCCTAAGGGTTTCAAAGTAAGATTAATCTATATTTGAGATAAAAATATTAATTAATAAATCATAAAAATGATTTTAAAATTTTAAACTTAAATTTTTTAATTTAAAATATCATAAGATTCAATTTGTTTTCACATACCTTTTGAATATTTTACCTTGCAATTTTTTTTTTCTTTTTTATGATTTTGATTTTTACAGGACAATCTTTTTTAATAAGATTTGATATAATATCTCTACATTAGAATAATAAGAATATAATTATTGGGATATCCATTAAAGTTACTTACTTTAATAGACTAAATATATTGGAAGTATTTGTGATGGTATGTTTCCAATCAAAAGCTTAGCTCATTGTACTTCCTTGTTTGTGTTTTGCCTTGTTATAGGGAAACAAATTAATTAGACGTACTATTTAAAACATCAAGTTAAAAGATTTAGTAAACAAATATTGATCCAGTTAGCAAATACAAGATTCATATTTCAAAAAAACATAAGTTCAAGTTCCTTTGTGCCTTAGTCTTAGTGAGTCCCGGCTCTTAACTCACATAAATTTTTTTTACCAAAAAAAGATTCCTCTTATCATGTAATTTTTGTTGTTTTTTTTTCTGATTAAGGGGTTATACTTCTTTCATATATAGGTTTCCTTATCAATGAGTATGATAGCACTCATTAAACAAGTAAGAAACAAAACATATGAGACAGATAACTTTTTTAAAAAAAAAAAAAAATCGACAAATAACTTGTTTTAGTCATAAGGTAGAGTATAATATAATTAATATATGAATCTCTATAAGCAAATTGTTCAATACATCTAAACATATAAATAGTATTAGTGTTGATTTAGTGATAATAAATTGAGCCTTAATGTATTTCAAATAAAAAATGTGTATAAATACCTTAACTAGATAGGAAAATTATTTTGATTTTAAAAATAATAAAATTATTGAAACAAAGTATTCAATTAAGAATCAATGACTAGTCAGTCATTCGTAAGAAATTGTGCATAATGCATAAAAGTCTTGACATCAAATTTGATAGTTAATTATCTCCATAATCTTTTAACTTTGTTCAACAGGGTCCCTACATGTTAGTCCTATATTTTCAAAGCTAATGTTGATTTGGCACAAAAATTTAGCAAAGAAAATGCTGATAGTGAAGACACTAAAAGATTTGGTTGTGATGCATAAAATCAAGTGGAAACTTGAAAACAATGTTTTCCCCTTTAAATGCGAAGAATATGAAAGGAAGAAAGCCCTTGAAAGCACATCATTAGCCAGAATTGGAAATTTTTTGGTGGGGGGGAACCAATTTGAGTTTGCAAGAAAATGAAGAACTTCTTTTATGAACGAAAAGGACAAAGCAAAGAATAATGCCTTGAGAAGAAAGCAAGGGAACTCTTTAAATGAGAGAGAATACATTAAAGAGATATATTGAATCACATTGACAATTATGACAAAGTTTTACCAATAAGCATTAGGTGAAACCCCATAGCTTTGCAAAAAAGAAGAAAGAAAATATAACAATAATAGATGAATGGCCTAGTAGGTGGACTTTTTAGCTATTTACTCACATGTTTTTTGGAGGAAACATCTCTAGTTGCACTATTTCACCCTTGTTCCTATATAAAATACAAGTGTCATATGCTACATAATTACGTCTTCTATCTTATTTTTTTCTTATTTTTTACTTTATTCTTTTATTAGTAGTAAAAAAAATTATAAAAATAATACTCCTCCCATTTCATTTTATTTATATTGTTTTGAAAGAAAGTTTTTGTTTTAAGAATAATTTAAAAAGAGGATAGTATTAGAATAAATAAGAGTATATTAACGAGGTGAAAATTTTTTTTGATACATTAATCATATTTTTTATTCTGTGCATAGTTAGAACAATAGATAAAATGAAACAAATGAAATATTAATACTATGAAGTTATTGAAAATAAATTTTTGACCAATTATTATGAGAAATATGTTAGAGTTTGAAAATAGAGATGTATTACACACACATTTATATTTTTACACTCTCTTCTTTACATACTTTTTTTTATATTTTTTTTTACAATTTTACTTCTACAGATACACTAATTAGTGTCCAGTGCGGTGTGTACAATGTCACGTGCACACAGCTTTTGCCTTGAAAATATGGTAAACTGGACAATTCTCAACCACCATTATTAGTAGGTGAAGCAGTTGTTTGAATTTGTCTTGTGAAGCTTTGCTTTGGAATCACATTGGCTATCACATCATTCTCACTGCACGCACTGTGCTGAGGAAAGCTCAACAGTGACCATTAACAGAGTCTGAGAGAGCGCCCTGTGTTCGTATCTTCTTGTTTTTCCTGCTTCAAATCCCATGCATATGGGATCTGAACATGCATGATGTAACGTAAAGCATGTTTTCATGTGTGTGCTGAAAGAATCCAAAACAAGGAATGGATGAAACAGCCTGTGACAAATTATTGAAAGAAATTAATCTGACTCAGTGAGAACAACTTTGTTGTTTGTGAATCTACTTAACTGAAGATTTGGATTAGTCTGTTCTTGATATAATATCAGATATCGGATTATTTTTTAAAAAAATAATAAGAATAATAAATTTTATTTTAATAAGTGAGATCGACTACGTAAATTATATAATGTTATTATGCCTCATTTGAAATTAAATTTTTTGAAATATCATTAATCACAAAATCTCTCTAAATTTATGACTTTTTCAAGTATCTTTTTAGATTTATCTCTACACCTTCTCACAAGCTAAAGATCATAAGATTAACTTTATTTACTAATACCTCTTGGCTTTCTTTGCACATGTTTAAATTACCTTAAATCGAATTTATGTCATCTTCTCCTCGATATAGTACCATCTCAACATATCTTCTTATGTAATCATTTCATATTCTGTCATTTCTTATGTAACCACTTATTTATCTTAGTATTCTCAATTATTCTCATTTTTGCTACTCTCATTTTATAGTCTTATTGTTCTTTCAAAACTCAACATTCACTCTTTTAAAGCAAAACTGGTCAAATAGTAGTATGATAAAATTTCTCTTTATGTTTGGTAAGTACTTTACAATCATTAATAATCTTAAAAGCTTTTCTCCATTTTAACCATATATCATGTATGTTATGTGTAACATCCTCATCAATTTATCTATCATTTTGTAATATTGAATCCAAATGCTTAAACTTAAAAACTGGTGTTATAACATATTCTCCAAAATTTTACCTCCAAATCATTCTCACCTTGTCTCTTACTCAATTTGAAAGAAAAAAAAAAAAAGAAATTAATTTGAAGGGTGAGGAGAGGTGCATGGTAGGAAAAGCATGAAAGGAATGTATCAGAATGTGAGCTATAAATGAGTAGTCGAGAAAGTGGTCCTTCTCTTATGCTTGTATATATTGGGGCTTCATTTCCTTCACATTTATTTATAAATGGTAAGGACAACGAAGCAAGAGTTAATGTGCATTTTCCCAATCCCTATTATTGGGTATGTAGCAAATGGATGTGGTTATGGGTTGGGGTTAGGGTTCTTGTCGGGACAAGTTTAAATTGACGTAACATAAACCTATTAGTCCGAAAGCACCGTGAAAGGCAACAAAAATCTATATTTGGCAGAGAGTTAAGAAAGGAAGGACATGGGGCCAAGTTTTTCACATGATAGGATTAGGGATTGGAATCTGATTCCTTATTTAATAATGTACTACTTGAATAACTTTACTTTGAGTGCATTTGTCGATTTTGAGAAACAATATTTAAAGAACATCTATAGTCTCACTAGGAATCAAATCAGAAATCAATTAAAACAGATAGAAAGAAAATAATAAAAAAAAAATAAAGGGATTAAGTTTAATTATAAAAAATTAACATAGAAAAATCTAATAAAAAAAGAAAAAAAAAAAAAAAGAAAAAAGAGAGAGGAGGCAAGGCCCACCTTTGCCTCTCTATATATCAGTCATTATCATTTTGTCACTTGTTGAGGTAGTAGATTTTGATCATTCAAGAAATTTAAATATATCTAGTATCATGGTGATATTCTTATAGTTTTTGACCAATTAAAATTTACTAGCACAACGACTGTCACAATGTATAATTTAACTTCTTTACTTTGCATGAAAACCCCTATAAGATGGGGACTTGCATTACAATGGAATGAGACCCAAAAATCGAGGGTAGAATGAACAAAAACAAACACTAACATTGTAGAAATTTGATCAAAGCTTAACCAAAAACGGGAAATTTTATCAACGCTTGATCAAAAGCAAATGGGTAAGCCAAACACCATGGTGTTTCAATTCTAAACTTTCATTTACTTTCCAGAAAACTTTTTATTTTTTAATATTTTTCTGTTTTTGCTTGTCTTTAATTGAAAATTTATTGGTTGTTTGAACAATTGGGTTTAGGCCTGCAACATATGTATGGGTCCTCCCTGGATTGGGCCCAAAAAGGTCCAGTTAGAAATTGCAGAAAGGGAAAAAGATTTTTTTTTTTTTTAATCACTTGATAGATAACTAAGTGGGATGAACAAATAAAGCTTGACACACTTGACATATAATTAGGTCCTTTAAATAAGCTGACACATAACCTTTATACCATTGAGGCTTGAAGTATACCAAGGAGAAAATGACTGGCATGAGGGTAAAGCTGTACCAGCCCTAGACCGGGTCCGGTTGTCAACTAGACTAAATAAACATGCACGTTAAACCTAGTAAAAAGTCATAGGGTCTTGACCAACGTTTATTGAATTAATTGCCCATACTTGGTAGGCTAGGGTAGTTGAACTGATAACCTAGTGACTTTGGTATATGCTTTTGTTCTTTGGGTCAGAGCAATTGACTAGTTAGGTTTGTGACTTAGTCTAGAGATGAACAACCTCCTAGTCAACCCTCAACCCTAGTTAAAACCGATAAGGTTTGTACAATTTGTTAGAATTATCATAAGCTGATAAGCTGCTTCTCATGATTTGACGACACATTCTAAGTAATGCGAGACTTTCTTTGAAATACCCACACACAGATCCAGCAGCAGCATAAAGGTGGCTAGTGTCAAGTCTAGGAAATATATCCTATGACTAATAATAATGCATGCTAAGGATAAGAGAAAGCCATTCATTCATGCAATATGTTAGCAATTTTCTATTTCCATTTGAAAGTGCAAGTAAATAAGTCCTAGAGGGGGTGAATAGGACAGTAAAAATTTTTGCAATAAAATTTATATTTTCAGAATCAAGCATAAAGAGATAAGCTTGATTATAAACAACGAAAACTTGATTTCAAAAATCTCAGAGTTTAAAACGTGATGAAATAGTTCAACACAATATGCGGAATATAGATGCTGAAAGATAAATATGCTGAAATCAAAGAGAATAAGGAAGAGAAAGTGCACAGTGATTTATAGTAGTTCGGTCTATCAAAGACCTACGGCCATTCCTCTCAAATATACTTGAGAGAGTTATCTTCACTATCCAAGCTAGTTTACTGGCTTCCAGCTACCTCTTACAACCGAACAGGAATCAACACACAACGGCTAAAGCTTGGTTTTACCAGGAGCACCAAGAACCCTTTGCAACACAGACTACGTCTAAATAGACTATGTCTTTCCCTTATACAAGGTTGCAATATAAGAAGAAATGCACTACAGCCTTTTTACAAGGATTGAAGAGGTTGAAGAAATAAAACACAGAATTTGTTGCTTGAATCAACAAGTATTCCAGTGAGCTTCAAGTGCACAACAAATATTCCAGTTGGAGGTGTGGTGCACGACTAAGAAGAGAACAAGATGAATATGTGAAAATTCTTTTGATTGTAAGCAAATGAATCTTTTGATATTTTCTCTCTCCTTGTCCTCCTTTGAGTCTTCTTCCTCCTTTTATAATGGATTCAAAAAATGACTGTTGGAGGTATCATTATTGCAAATATAGCTGTTAGAAATCTCATCATGTCAATTTTTGGAAGTTGGAAATATCTTGCAGATGTTAAGCTTGATTTCTGACACAGTTAGCAGCTTTTCTGGTGCCCATGCCATGCTGGCTTGCTTCTGCAACACGTTTTAATTTTTATGCTTGATTTCTAACACAATGTGCTATTGACAGTAATGATTGTTAGTAGCTTTTTCTGCTATAGGTAGCTTTTTGGTGGTCCAAGAATTATCTTGAAAGTTAAAATCTGATTTAAAAAAGTCTGCACATTTATTGCTGCATGCAAGAGTGACTTTTGTAGCATTTTCTGCTATAGACAGTCCTTTGGCAGCTTTTTGGAGGCTCAAAGTTGTCTTAGAAATTGTAATATGGTTTAATGAAAAGGCCTGCAAATTTTCTACTCCAACAAGAGAGATTTTTGTCCAATATACAAGATAAAATTATCTCTACAAATCTTAAAATATTTTATTATCAAAATCACTTGAGCTAACACCATTTAACTAGATTTAATGAACCAATGACCGGTTTGCTTCATACCCGAGGCACATATATTGCCTTTTTCTCAAGGGGCATGAACAGCAATACCCATTTGAGGCCTTCTTCTCTCTCTCTCTCTCTGGCTGCAACATGTAGGCCCAATTAAGGTGTGGGTCAGTTTCAGACGGCCTGTTTTGACACCCCCACTTCTTTGCCAATAGCGTACCGAAATCAGTTTGATGAGTAGTCAAAGAATATTATATTCTTGAATTCAAATTTGGGCTAACATGCATGTGAATATATTCTTTTAGCTTTTATTTTGGCAAAGCAACGAACCAATAGGAGGCAGATACCTGTCTTCTTCAACTTGCAAGCATCTGAATCTGAATACCATGATATCTTGTTGCTTCCTGTGTTTGACTTGAAGGCTACGTCTGCCTATTATCATTAATCAAGATGCCAAGTTTGCAAGAAAACGGGAAAACTACAGTCTTATGCATTCGATGCACTTGCCATGGTACACTCAAACCATGATCTTTAATTACTTCCACCCTTACATTTGCAAATATGATTCAACTCTCGTAGTAATGGATGGGAAAGAAAATTGTCAAGAGACATTACTAGCTAGTGTCTCATCCAAAAACTTAGCTATAATACTTGTTTGAGCTCGAAAGCAATAAACAGTAATCTTATCTCAACAAAGAGTTATATTATTTATATACTTATTTGTATATATTTATTTTCACATATCTTTTTTTAAATCTTTTTATCTGTTTTATTATTTTATTTATAGTTCTAACATTATAAATAACTAATAGATATGGTATGTACAAAATTGTCCAACCAACGTTAAGGAGATTCTAAGATGTCAAGAGCTATATCTAGTTTTTGTAACAGTGCTTTTAAACTTTAAATACAATGATATAATTTAAACAAACACATAATGATATATCTGACAATGCCCACATCAACTCCATGTGCTAAGGACAAATTATGAATAGACCATGCACCAAATTTGGTATGATCTTTAAAGACAAGTTAAAGGGCTGTCAGATAAATAAAAAACAGAAGGAAAAAAAAAAAAAAAAAAACACTAAAACACCAAAACTGACTTCAGGGTCATGTCTCAGCACACAGGTGGATTCCCTTTCGATGGAAAACCATTGCTTGCCGCATTAAATTTGAGAAGAGAATTAAATTTTAAAATCTATAGGAATGGCATGCATCATCATATCACATCTGCCAATCCAGTAATAGATGGAGCCGTACAAGGCTAATAATTTTGTTAGAGAAGCAATAACTTGCATAAAATGTACGTCATGTATACGTATATGACAGGGTTTGCAGCAAATAATAATTCAGTCTTGATAAAAAGAAACAAATCAATTTGGTAATAGTATTTATACTTATTTTAATCAATAATTCAGGTGAATTAAGTCTCAAAAGGATTAAAATAAATTCATAAAAAAATATTTATAGATATATTTATAAATTATTTATCAATAACTAACGTTCTTGTGAGATTACATTTTTATTCCTTACGGAATTAGATCATCCTTCGTTGTCATATTATATACACTTTTGGACTACTGACAATAACTCGAGTTGCTTTGTACGAGCTGTACAAAACCATTTTAAAGTTGTTTATCACCGACCAATATTGAGGTATTTGATCAGAAATGTTCATGTATATGTTACCACTCAAGTAACTTGCATGGACCGTGAAGTATATATTTGTCAAGGTTTACAGAAAATAATGCAGTCTTGATAAGAAGAGATTAGCCAATGACAATATATAACTCAAATTGTTTTCGATAATCTTTACAAAAGCATTTTAATCTTGTTATATATATCATATCACTGTCTGTATAGTAGTGGTACTTGAATAGAAATGTTAATGTACTCAATGACTCATATGCTTTTCTTAATGACATGATATATTCTATTGTGTATGGATTAGAGACATAATATATTCTTTTTTATTTTTTTTATAACAAGGTACAAAACTTTTTATCATTTTAAGATTAAGAGTTATAATGGTAAATTCTTCATAAAAAATGTGACTCTAAAATTATAAACTTATAACATTTAACTTAAAATACATTGAGATTCGCCTGTTACTGTCAAGTTAAAACTTGATCATTGTACTTGGTATAATATATTCAACTTTAAACAAAAGAACGAGATCCAAAGCACATGACAATTTTATTTGTTCACATTTGCCCAAGTTAAAAGCTTTAATTATGCCGGATTTTCCCACTTCTTAAGATTCTTTTAGAAAGCATGAAGAAATAAGGATTCAAGTTAAAGTTTTAACAGCATAATTAATTTCGCCAAGTCAACTCAGATTCCATTACATACCACAATTATGACAAAAAGAAAAAAGAAAATAATCCCATCAATAATCATTACTATATATGATATGGTCGGTCACAGATCATCAAAATCATAAATCCAACGAAGCTTGGTAAGACACAAAGGGAAAAAAAAGCAATCCATCCACGTCAGATATCATCATATCAATTAATGAAGTCCAAGGCTTCTCTTGCTTATATAAAACATGTACTAGCAGTCATGATCATGAATTGGTTCGGCATGAAGACGAAAATGGACAACATAGCCAAAAAATGGAGACATCTCAGCGGAGAAAACCATTGGAGGAATCTGCTAGACCCTCTTGACATCGATCTCCGAAGGTCCATAATACACTATGGAGAAATGGCTCAAGCTGCATACGATGCTTTCAACACAGAAAAGGCATCAAAGTTTGCTGGGAGCAGCCGTTATGCCAAAAATGATTTCTTCTCCAAGGTTGGTCTGGAAAATGGCAATCCTTTTAAGTATTCTGTGACCAAGTTTCTCTATGCAACGTCGCGAATCGATGTTCCTGAGGCGTTTATCATAACATCGCTGTCGAGGGAGGCATGGAGCCGGGAATCGAACTGGATAGGGTATGTTGCTGCGGCCACAGATGAAGGGAAAGCTGTGTTGGGGAGAAGGGACATTGTGATTGCTTGGAGAGGAACAGTGCAGACCTTGGAGTGGGTTAATGATTTAGAGTTCAATCTGGTTTCTGCTCCACAAGTGTTTGGTAAGGATGTTAATCCTAAAGTGCACCAAGGTTGGTACTCAATTTACACTTCGGAAGATCAACGTTCTCCCTTCAACACCAACAGTGCCAGAAACCAGGTGAGCAAAAAAGTTTTCCTCATAAAAGCTTATGGTTGATTCAAACTTAATTATGTGAAAATATTTGATTTCTTAAAGAAAATGGGTGCATATACCTTAAACTTCCTATAAAAATGAGATTTAGAGTTTGTTGATTGGTTTTGAAAAAAATGAGATTTTGGTTTACAAAGGTGTTTTTTTTAATGAATGGTGATTTACTTCTAAATCTACTTTTTTTTTTTAAAAAAAAGCACCTTCACTTTCTTATAAGAGTGTAAGTATTTTTTTATCTCTAAAGATGCTTTTGTGTTTTTTAAACAAATCCAAACACTCAAAAATTACACAAAATAAAAATATTTTTTTCCCTTAATCTTGAAATTGTTGAAAACACATTTAACTTGAAGAAATTGTTCAATAAAGGAAAATTTTCTACTTCTTGAATGAATTAACGATTATTTTATAAATGATTTTCCATTTGGCCATGAATAACATAATGATTGACAAATTATTATTTCTGATGGTGATACTATGTAGGTCTTAAGCGAGGTTAAAAGGCTTGTGGAGAAATACAAGAATGAAGAAATTAGCATAACTATAACTGGACACAGCTTAGGTGCTGCAATTGCAACCCTTAATGCAGTGGACATAGTAGCAAATGGGTTCAACAAGGCTTGTCCAGTCACAGCTATTGTATTTGCCAGCCCTCGCGTTGGAGATGCAAATTTTCAGATGGTTTTCTCTCGTTACAAAGATTTGCGAGTCTTGCGTGTCCATAATGAATTGGATATTGTTCCAAACTATCCTATCATAGGGTATTCGGATGTGGGAGAAGAATTGAGAATTGATACTCAAAAATCTAGTTATTTGAAGAGTCCGGGGAATGCTTCTAGTTGGCATAACTTGGAGGCTTACATGCATGGAGTTGCAGGGACACAAGGAAGCAGAGGAGGGTTCAAATTGGAAGTGAATCGTGACATTGCACTTGTGAACAAGAGCTTGGATGCTTTGAAGAGTGAGTATCTTGTTCCTGCTTCTTGGAGAATAGAGAAAAATAAGGGAATGGTTCAGCAACAAGATGGCTCTTGGAAGCTAATAGATCATGAAGAGGATGACTTCTAACTCTTTAAGAAAATTCTTATACAGGCTGGATTTACATTTTTAAGCTCTCATTTCCATTTTTTTTTTTTTTTGTTTTGTTTTCAGAAGATGAGTTGATGTACTCTTATTACTAATTATTGTTATTGTTATTTCTTTTGATTTCTCGATAGCTTTTGTTGATATTGAATAGGGCTTAGAAATTTACACCCTTCAGAGCAACTAAAGACATAAAAAAAAAAAAAAAAATATTGCGTGAGATCTAGAGAGGAATCAAGTGGAAAATCAACTCAGTTTTTCTTCTACTTTTTCTCCTTTAATCTATGTCTCTTAATTGTTATTTCTTGTTTTCCATGATTATAATATTTTAAATCTTTTATTAGGCTTGGATGTAGCCAAAACATGATATATTAAATTATTATTTGAATCAATTCTATTATTTTATATTTAATTAAGTTTTATTTCTCTACTTTTAATTTCTTGTTGATTTAGCCAATTGATAAAAAAATTTGTAAATTTTTATAAACTGATAATAGATTAGATAACTTAAATCAAGAAAAATAGTTCTATAGAGAAACTTAGGATAGAGATATTCTAGGACCCCATATAATCATAAAAAGGAGTTCAAATTTTTTTATGCAATCTAGACTATTATAATTCACATAGATATGATTAGATTGATAGTTTATGTTAAGTTAATTCGATCTTAGAAAAAGCTTATTAATACATTTGGAATCCTGATTGACAATTAACATAATTAAATGGATTGAGAAAAATAAATAATTTAATACAGATGGTCAAGGTGAAATCAGAACTTAGGCTTGATTTCTTGTCACAACTTGCTATCTCTTTTACTTACCTTTACTACAATTTGAACACTTGAATAATAATTGAATTTGGTTCTTTAATGATTAATTGAGCAATTCCTGTGGTACAATAACACTGAAATGCTTTGCTGACTACATGGTACTGTGGGTTGCACTCTATTTTGGTATGTACAATTTTTACACATCAGTAGTGAATAGTTTTTATCATCAAACTATTGTAGTTATTGCCTAGTTTAGCACATCTAAATATTTCTTTCCCTGATTCCAATTTAATTTGTTGCCAATGCAAAGTGTAAATTTGGCTGAGGAATTGAACAAGTAAACGAGATATTATTGTCAATGATAACTAGTTTCTAACAATTATATTTCGTGCAGTGTAGTGCAAGAAAAACTTATGAAGATTACCATGATTACCAGCCAAGCAACCATATTTCAGAAATGTAGAGAATCCATATAAGGATCTGTCAAGTAGACACTAACTTGCCAATTGAAAGCACTTCACTATTATAGTGAAATGATAACAGAAAGAAAAGCAAACCAGAATATAATTCAATCCTTTGGAAATGAAAGAGAAAAAAAAGTCCCAACATAATTGAGAAATAAGAAAAGAAAAGTGTATATAAGAAAAAGAGGAGCTTAAATTTTATTGTTGTAAGGTATTTTGGACAAGGCAATACTCTTTTATTTAAATCAATATTTTCTTACTATGAAGATTTATTGGGCTCACGTACCTCCTAAACTCAACAAATGATATCAAAGCCCACAAGGCTTAATGGCCCAATAACAATCTAGGATGACAAAAAGCCCAAGACAAAAAACAAAGAAAAAAGAAGAAGAAGAAAGGAGCCTCTAAGCCAAGAAAAAGAAGTATAACCCTAGATAATTAATGAGAGGAGAAACATGTGGGCTTTGAGGCTCAAGCTTGAAATACAAGCCAGGCCCAATTAAAGTGTAGGGGGAGTCTTGGAAATGAAAGAGAAAAGAAGGAAGTACAAGCCTATAGAATGAAAGACTGAAGGCAAGTATCAATTGGGTCAAGACCTAAGCCTAGTTAGACTGGAGTGTTGGAAAAGAAAGAGAGAAAGAGAAAGAAGTCCCACATTGGTCGAGGAATAAGAAAAAGAAAAATGTATATAAAGAGAAGGGGAGCTACAGTTCAATTATCTTAAAACCATTTTGGACAAAGTAATATTAAGTTAAATAATCTATTTATGAGTAGGTGTCTTTATACAGGTGAATTTTGTCTATTGCTATAAGGAGTTTAATTGCAGAGCTTGAATTCAAAATGTCTATTGTTATAAGGAGTTTAATTACAGAGCTTGAATTCAAAAACTATATCATTATGAGGAGGAGATTGAATTTGAAGCTTTGAGTTGATTTGGTGGTTGTGGATTGGATTGATTGAGAAGCTGTTGGTCTAGCAACTATAATGAATTTGGTTCACCTTGAATATTTATCTTTTTAGTTTACAATTTGCGGTCCTTCTTTTTGCTATTCAATTTGTGGAATTTTCAATCAATTCAAGAGCCTCCTTATGAATCTAACATGCGTTAGCAAGGATAAAATTGTATGTCCTATTACTTGTTTCAAACTATATTGAGTTGGGAATGGTAAAAATTTAACTTACAGAATTATTTTATTAATTTTTAATTAATCTCAAATTCATAAAATAAGATTAGAAAGAGGCAATGGAACAGACAATTTTATTCTTTATTGACGTGGTAAAATATATAATCTTGTCATTCGAATTCCAAGAGAACGGCACAAAGAGCAACATTATTGCCCTGCTTTTCCTTAATTTCCCAGTATCATGATTGATGGTAATGATGATCATCATAGAGAAGAATATATAGGATGAGGATGGTGTTTAGTCATTATGTGGATTAATTACATGTGCGAAAATGATGTCAATGAATTCATTTTTAGATATGTACCTCTAATTTTGATGTTTTTAATTTTTTTTTTCTCTCATTAGGTATATAGAACCATAGAGCTAAACATTTTAACTAACTCTAATGACTATAAACTTTATTTCAATCAGTTAACTATATAGCTATAAACTTTTAATTATAATCTTATAACTAAAAACTACAAGTTTGCATCTTTAATTAGTTTTGCTAAATAGATTCTAATGATAGTTTTTATACTCATTGGCAGAAAGGAAGAAAATGCAATTTTCTGTGTTAGTTATTCACGCACTTTACACATTCTAAACATGTGTCAAACATAACAGAAGCTAAAGGCATAAGTTGCAGTTTATTGTGATACATGTAGACTTGTAAGATCGCCAAATATCATGTTCTTTTCTTTTTATACAAACAAGAGTTTTTACATTGTGAGTTCATTCTATTTATGCAAACTTATTTGAGCGCTCTTTCTAAAAAAACCTAACACTTTTAAATGATGAGTTATTTTAGTAAATCAATATATCTCGGCAAATACCTGCCTCCTTCAATTTGCAAGCATCTCAATACCATCTCTGTTACTTCCTTTGCGAGTAAACTTGAAGGCTAAGTCTGTCCATTCTCTAGCTTATATAAAAGCATGCAGTTGTAGTCATAATCATGAAAGGGTAGATATGAAGAAGCAAATGGACAACATAGCAAAAAATTGGAGCTAACTTAACTATCCCCTCATAGGTTATTTGGATGTAGGAGAAGCATTGAGAATTGGTACTTAGAAATCTAATTATCGAATCTTTGATATAATCAATGATGCATAGAAGATATCAACAAAAATACATAGAAGAGGAATCAAATAAAAATAAATTTAATAACACAAACTAGTGCATAGATTTTGACACCAAACTGTTGTAGTTGTTGCATAGTGTTTGGTAGATATAACTATTCCTTTTTCTTGATTCCAATTAAATTGCCAATGCAAAAATGTTAAATCAAGTAATTTTTGGCTGGGTAATTGAATAAGTAAACAAGAGGTTACTAGATAAGCTGCAGTAATTTCACAATTATATAACTTGAAGTGTAGTGCGAGAAAGACAAAATGTGAAGATTATCTAGACGACTAGGCAACTATATTTTAGAAATGTAGGGAAGAAGCCACGTAAGGGTCTGTGATGTAAAATAGACGGTTTCATGAAGTTAGGGTTAGGGTTTGACTTTTATTTTGCTTTTATTATTTTTGTTATTATTTATATTATTTTATTTTGAAATTTTTATTATTATCTAGATTAGGGTTTATCTTTTATTCAGTTGAACTCAATTGCTTATGTTAGAATTTTCTTGTGTGGGCTAACACAATCACCATTGTAATAAAACTTAGATTAATAGACATCAATGTAATTTGCAGTTATGGGCTAATTATGATCAATTATGATTGAGCTCAATGTGTTTAAATCCTACATGGACTCGGTGGTGTATCTGTATGTATTGGATAACCGTAATAGGTAGGTTAATCTAATTGGGTGTGACATAGACACAGGAGAAGGTCTCTTGCCCCTACCTATAAATGAGATGCATTTGTCCTACTGAAAATACATGTAAAAACATATCTAGGTCAAGGGTTTAGTTACTCTATTGGAATTTCTCTAAGGCAGAATATGAATTCCTCTGCAATCTCTTCAAATACGCTCCTAATTGATTATATGTGTTGACATTATGCTATAAATTGGATTGATAGATCCCAACATTTTTCAATTGGATTGGTCCGCAATGGACACGCTCGCAATTACACAAAATATTTCGCAAAATATAGTCCATTGAATTGTCAAAATGGGTTTCTTGATGCACATGCAGTCCATAATAAATATGAAGGATTTTATCCCAACTCATTTTGGCATGATTGGTCTCACGGTAGGAGAGCTCACAACCATCCAAAATATCCCAAAAGTTAATCCTTTAGATTGCCAAGAAGAATCCAAAATTTATTTTATGCAATAACACAATTAACATACAACTTGTACTCTAGAGTCATGTATTCAATCCATTTGGTAAGAAAGAAAAAACTATCTAATTTATAATTTATCATGTAAAAGGAAATCGATAACCACTCAATATCATTTATGCACAAAATATTTTGGATTACTTCATATTGCCTCTCATCTTATTTGTCAAGACTTACAAAAGGATTCACAACCTCAAAATAAGCAACCACAATTGTTTATATTCCAACAAATATAAATAATTATCTTGATAGAATAAGAATTTCACAAATAAGGTTTTATAACACTTTTATGGGAAATTATCATTGTGTCATAAGAATATTATGTGGTCAGTTACTCTCTTGAAATTTCTCTAAGGTAGAATAAAGATTCCTTTGCAATCTTTTTAGATACGCTCCTAATTAATTATATGTGTTGACAACATGTTATAGATTGGATTGATAGATCCTAAAATTTTTGTTGTTTATAAATAGATCTCTTTGTATTCAAATCATTTCATGAATTAATATTATGTGAATTTATTTCAAAGAGTATATGAGTTTAAGTTAATAGAGTACTTTATCCCGTAAAAGTCTTAGGATTTTATTTCGCTTTGTTTCACATCAATTTATTTTATAGACACTATTTGGCCAATTATAAAAGCACAAGCTTTAAAATTGAGTTGCTGATGTGGACTGGTTTGATTGATAAGCTGTTGTTCTAATAATTATAAGATGATGAATTGGGTAATTTGAATTTTTCTTTCTTTTACATTTTGCTATCCTTCTTCTTGCTAGTCAATTTGTTCTCCTAATTTTCACGAGAAATTTCCAATTCAAAGAGCCACATTAGAGTATAAGTTTGTCCATCGAATTCCAAGACAGTAGAAAGAGCAACGTTATTGAATTTTTTCTTTTGTTGAAACGTGGAATATCATAAAACAATAAAACACAACCTGCCTAGGGGTACCTAGTAGTTCCAAATAAGTCAGCAAAATAGACAATATTCAAAAAATTAGGAATATCACCCAATACATGATAATCATCTTCCAATTGTTGACCTTTTTAGCAAGGTAATTTGCTAATTGATTTCCTTCCGAAAAGGTGTGCAGAAACTGCACCTTCACAGTTTCCGTTCCTCCAACATGTAAGCATATTTATGGATTAAGCTTTAAGGGTGAGTAATAGGACACTCATTAGAGAGGAAATTAATGGCCAAAGTCGAATCCTATTCTTTGATGAGACATTCTATGTTAAAGTCCTTTGCTAGTTTGATCCCTTTAAGAATGTTCCAAACTTCTTTTTTATTAACAAATCGTTCTTACAAAATAGGTTTTTTCAAAGAGTTCTACTGTTCTTACAATCTCTTAGACAGCGAAGAATTGATTCTTAGATAACACATCTCATGCAAATATTCGAACTGGTAAAGAGAAGACTTGTATATCTGGTAATAACTTGTAGTTTTTGAAGGGATATGGTTTGGTAATAAGAGAGGACTTGTACTTAATAATGACTTCGTTGTTTTTGAAGAACTTCATGTACATTGATATTGTGGGAAATGTTTTCCAACTTTAATACTTCCATTTAATTAAGCTTTCCTTATGTAACAAGAAAAATAGAGAATGGTGGCTTTTATTTAAAGGTGTTGATCCAATTGAGGGGATACTGCAACTTCTATGCAATGATATGTTTGGTTAAGATTTCTTCTTTTCTTTCTTAGGTTTAATTTATAAACCATAATAGTAGTGCAAATTAAGAAATACTCTTTTATAAGTTCTTTTTTTTTTTTTTTTTAATCATTTGAAGCAACTTTTTTTTGGCCTATAGATAAACGGAGACCAAGAATTTTAACATGAAGGGAAAAGGAGATCGAACCTAAGTGCTAAGCAACATTCAATATATATATATATATATATATATATATATATATATATATATAAATGGTTGTTACATTTATATAATGAATCGCATATTTCCATGGGTATTACACACAAAAATCAAACCTAAAAACTTTCAACTCGATTAATTAATGAATAAATGACTAAATGAATTAATAAACAAATAGTTAGAACAAACAAAACAAAGCAGAAGGGCAAACCCTAACTGTAGACTCATCAGCAATTACAATGGTTCAAATATCATCCACCTCATCATCCATCATCTTCCATGTACCATCAGGTTGTTGAACTAAACCTTTATTAGCCTCAACCCTCCACGCCACTGGAATAAGATATTTATCTTTTAAATTACCCGTGTACTTGTTTATGAGTGCTATATCACGATTTACTTCCAGTTTGAATCCTTCTTTGCTCCCCTGTGTTCCTGCAACTCCATGCAAGTAAGCCTCCAAGTTGTGCCAACTAGCAATATCCCCAGGTTTCTTCAAGTACTCAGATTTTAGAGTATCAATTTTCAACACTTCTCCCACTTTAGAGTAGCCAATAAAGGGCTGCCTTGGAACAATATCTAATGCATTACGGATACGCAAGACTCTCAGATCTTTGTGCTCAGAAGCCACCTTGCGAAAATCAGAGTCTCCAACACGAGGGCTGGCAAATACTATGGCAGTGACTGGACATGGCTTTTGAGTCTCATCCTCTAGCACGTTAAACCCATTAACAACTATGTCCACTGCATTTAGGGTTGCAAGTGCAGCTCCTAAGCTGTGCCCAGTAATAGTTATGCTAATTTCTTCATCCTTGTATTTTTGGATAAGTCTTTTAATCTCGGCTAAGACCTGCATATGATCATAAAATTAAAATGAATAAGTTCAATCTTTTAAACGTCATACAAATTTGAACATTGAATACTTTGACATAACCTATAATTAAACTTTTCTAAGAAAAGAGCCATAATTTAGCATAGAGATAGATACCTTGAAAGAAATTTTGCATGGTTTAAAATATATGTTTTAACCCACATCTATAAGTATATATGAATCAAAATTAATTTCACTATTAATAAATATTGAATATAATAATTTATTTTTAAACATAAATAAGTTATAATATATATAACAACATGCCTTTAAAGGCCTTTACTCAAGAAATTCTTAAAGGATACAAAGTGAATATATGATATAAATTAGTAGATGCATGAATAAGGATTTACATATAATATAGATTCCCTTTTCACTTTTCAGGCATATTATTCAACAACTTTTTCTTTTGTCATTTTTCATTTGAAAATAAAATGTAATTTTCTCTTCAATCAAAGAGTTTATATACAACAAAAAGTTACCTGGTTTCTGGCGCTAGTCTTACTGAAGATTGATCTTGGATTATCTGATGTATAAATGGAGTAAAACCCTTCATGCACTTTGATATCTGTATTGTCACCAAATATCTTTGGAGCAGCATGCAGAAAGAACTGAAGATCATTAACCCATTCCAGGCTCTGCACTGTTCCTCTCCATGCAATTACAATATCCCTTCTCCCTAATATGGCTTTGCTTTCATCAGTGGCAACAGCAACGTACCCCATCCAATTTGTTTCCACTCGCCCACCATCCCTCGCCTTTATGATAAAAGCTTCTGGGACATCAATTTCTGAAGTAGCATACAGAAACTTAGTCACAGAATACTTGAAAGGGTTACCATTTTCCAGACCCACTTTGGAAAAGAAATCTCTTTTTCCATATCGGCTGCTTCCAGCATACTTTGATACTTTGTCAGAGTTGAAAGCATCATAAGTAGCTTGGGCCATTTCGCCATAGTGTATTATATACCGGCGAAGATCAATGTCAAGAGGGTCTAGCATGTCCTTCCAATAATTTTGGCCACTAAGATCTCTCCAGTTTGTAGAAATGCTCTCCATCTTCTTCTTGTTTAAAACACAAAAGAATTTGATCAACTTATGAGGAAACCTGCTTATTGCATACTCTATTTATAATGTTGGAGCCATGCATGCCATCTTGGACTTCATCCAAAAGGACGAAGTCTTCCTCGATGGTCTTTGAATTATAACCCTCTTACTCTTAAAATTACTTCATTAAGTCTGGCCAAGTCTTTTTTTTTTTTTGGTTGAAATAGGAATGCATTAAACATAGGAGGGCCTCTCCCATAAAAGTTTACATGGCCAAGTCTTGTTTAAAAGTCCAAATACGCATTAAACATAGAAGACTGTTAGGTTTTACTTCTCCACTTTTTACCTCTTCCTGCTCATTTTTTTTTTTGTGTTAAGACTGTTAGGTATGTGCTACAATATACTGGTGTCAACCATAGTTCAATCAAGGTGTTCCAAACCAAAAACCATGGGATAATCTTTCAGCCAGTTTTCAATATATTATTGGCTTCCCAAAATGCATCTAGGTGTGATATTAACACACGTAGGTCATGAAGTGTAGATGATGTAAACAAGGTAGTAGATGACTTCATGGGAGAGATGAACCACCAAAAGCCCAAGTCAAAGTTGAAATCAGCATGGTGTGTTTTAGTATGGGCCCATAAGTTTTTGCTCCGATGAAAATTAGACTATTATTTTATATTGTTGTAAAGTTCTTTCAGAGGGCTGCATCATGGCTAATAGCCAAAGGCAATTGAGTCCATTTTTATGCCCAAGACAATTAATGTAGTCTATTTTCAATGAATCAGAATAAAATTCAGCTCTATTTTCCATTTCGAATTTTCTTGCTCTTAATACACGCTAATACGTTATATCAGTAGAACATCTTATCACATTGAAGGAGACTCGTGCAAGAAGGCCCCATAACTATTAGGTTGTATAACTCAGAACAAAAGCTATAAGTGTAAGAGATAACAACTCCAAGTAGATTATGCTTGATCTATTGGGTTAAACGACCAAATACTCACAAGTGTTAAGTGGCTATTTTATTGATAGAATTGAAGATTATTGTGTTTATATTTGAATATGGTAATTGCATACTAAACAAAAGAATCATATATTATATACTTGATAATCACATATAAGAAAAGATAATGAATGTAAGGGGACCTAAGGGTAGTTTGATCATTCACCCAACAGGGTTGAAAGGTTTAATTGAAAATTTTATCCCTGTTGCACCATTTGGTCTTTTGTTCCAAAGTCTAGAGATTAGAACCTTAGAATAATTCTCCCGGCTTCAAAAATCACAAAATTTTCGGTTTGTAAGTTCAATTGAATTTATATATTGCTATTTGTGCGTGTATGTATGTGCATTTGTAAGTCTTCAAACAACATTACTCAACACAAAAGCCACGCCACTGTGCTCCAATGTGGCCCTGTAGTTAACTTCCCCAAGGTATATTTATATTTGATAAATATTAATTATTTTTCCTTACAATTCTTTTTCTTCCTCCAAGTACAAAATTCCACTATAAATAGATCTTTAATTTAAATATGAATGATACGCTAAAGTCAACATTTTTGGTATCTTCAATGATAACATTGAACTGTTTTGTGCTAAAAAAATCATTAGCATCCGCAAGTGTAGCATAAAAAATAATGGCCAATTAAAAAATGATTGAATATTGACCACTTCTACTATTTTACATTCTTCTAACAGAAAAAGAAAGAAAAAGAAAAGAACAAAAACACAGTGACAATGTTGAATGTCAAAAAAATATGAAAGAATCTTTGATCTTTTGTCCTATATTTACATGTTAGAATTTAGAATTCTAGAATAAAATATCAATCTCCTTAGAATCAGCCATCTCCAATGTACCATATCTCCATGTTGAGACAAACTCATGTTCTTTTCTATCCTCCAAGCCAAGGCATCTTTATGTTCGTCTTTCAAATTATCTACGGTCTTGCTAAGGAGTGCAATATCACGTTTCACCATCAACTTGAATCCTCCTTTTCTCCCTTGTGTTCCTGCAACTCCATGCAAGTAAACCTCCAAGTAATGCGAAACCGCGAAATCCAGAGGACTGTCCAATTTCAAGTACTCAGATTCGCGAGTGTCAATTTGTAATTCTTCTCCCACATGTGAATATCCATTCAAGGGAAACCATGGAACAATATCTAATGCATTACGAATTCGCAAGAGTCTCAGACCATTGTATCCAGAGAAGGCATCTTGAAAGTCAAAGTTTCCCACACGAGGGCTGGCAAATACAATTGCTGTGACTGGACAAGCTTTATGAGGCTCACCTTCCGGCATGTTAAACCAATTGGCGGCTATGTCCACTGCATTTAGGGTTGCAAGTGCAGCACCTAAGCTGTGGCCGGTTACAGTGATGCTGATTTCTTCATCTCTATATTCATCCACAAGTCTTCTAATCTCGTTCATGACCTGCACAATTATCAACATGAAACAGTTAAAATCATGTTCCTCAATAGCATTAACATTCTATAATATGACTTGGAGGTCCCACATTTTAAGTCAATTCTGATTGCTTTAAAAACAAAGGTACTTTTAAATTGCAAAAGTCAAAATAGATTTTTAGGTTTTCAGAGATGCTTTCATAAAGAAGGACCATTTTTTGCTTATGAAATGCAAGAATTATGATTACTAGAGATAATTCTTATAGAAGGGATGCATTATTATGCAAATTTTTGTGTAACATGTAGTTTGTTTAAAACAATTTTCTAAAAAAATTTCTCTTTAATTTAGATCAATAGACAAGTAAACAATTATATACCTGGTCTCTTGCACTAGTCTTGTCACATGTTGAATGTGGGTTCTCTGAAGTATAAACGGAATAAAATCCTTCGTGTACTTTAGCATCAGCATTATCACCAAAAATCTTTGGCGCATAGACATCATTGGCCTGAATATCTTCATACCACTCGCTAAGCTGCACTGTTCCTCTCCAAGCAATTACAATATCCCTTCTCCCTAATAGAGCTTTTCCTGCATCTGTTGCCACAGCAACATACCCTATCCAATTTGTTTCCTTTCTCTCACCCTCCCTTGACAATGAATTTGAAATAAAAGCTTCTGGGAAATCAATTTCTGAAGTTGCATACAGAAACTTGGTCACGGAATAATTGAAAGGATTTCCACTTTCCAAACCCACATTGAAAAAGAAATCTCTTTCAGCATAGCGGCTCCTTCCGGCAAGCTCAGAAGATTTTTCTGAGACGAAAGCATCATAAGTAGCTTGAGCCATTTCGCCATAGTGGATTATATACCGGCGAAGATCGATGTTAAGAGGTTCTAGCATATCCTTCCAACTATGTTGGCCACTGAGATCTCTCCAGTTTATAGCAAAACTCTCCATTTTCTTCTTCTTTAGAGCTCAAAGTTCAAATGAAAGCAGCTTATTATGAGGAAGCAAGTTGTTGCATGCCATCTATATATAGAGTGCTGGGTGGGCGTCTCCCGTCAAGCGCATCGTGTACTTTTCAGACTTTGAATGAGTCACATTCTTTGTACTGAAAATATTTGAGCGCGTGATGGCTAAGTCTTGCTTTAATTTTCTCATAGGAAAGTTCTTGGAAAGGAACATTGACCATGGTATAGACTGTTAGGTTTTACTACAGCCCAAGTAGTTTCCTTTACAAAATGTGTTGGACTGTTGGGTTTGACATTTCTGCTACTGTTTTATGGTCTCGTACTATATTGACTTGACTGGCGCCCTCTCCAAAGAATGTCTTCATTCATGATGACCAGATTTATGGGCTGATTTTGTATATTCGTGATGGAAATATAAACATAGTAATATATAACGATCCTTATTTTACAAGAAAACATGATGATAACTACTGTTGAAAATAATAATTTGAATTTTATTAGTCATTAATGTATTATGTATTAGGGTTTTAGTTTCCTTTAGTGTCAAGTGTTTTCCCCTTTCAATAGAGGAAGTTTAATAATTGTATCTTCTCCTAGTCTAGCCCAATCTGATATATGATAAATTATGGTGTGCTTATCCAAATTCAGCCTTATCATTGCATTGGGGAGAGGGGGGCAAATTTGAGAAATGTAAACAGAAAGACCAAAATTTCAAAATTAGAACTTTGACGGGCCATAAAAGTGTTTTAAACTTTTTTATTTATATTTTTTTTATTTATTTAAATGGTACGAAAATGCCTAGAATAAGTTACAAGTATATTTAGATATATAGATTCAGCAAATAATACTACTATACAACATTCATATATTGTGAACTGAGATATAAGATTACTTAAATTTATTTGATATGTAATATATGCATATTTCAATTCAAAATAAATCAACACGCTAAGATAATCTCACAAAGGTAAAGCTATATTTTTTTAGTATAAATCATTGATATTTAGCATCACATTAAACACTAACTAAATCGGTCAAAACTAAGATTACAAAATAGTCAAAATTCTTTCTACCAAATTTTAAAACTATACCTTTATTGTACCTAACCTTAATTTCTATCTTTAATTTAGCTATCAAGGGTAAAACATCATGGTCGTCAATCTCTTCTTCATGATCCATCATCTTCCAAGAACCATCTGGTTGTTGAATCAAACCTTTATTCTTTTCTATCTACGCCTCAGGAACCAGATATTTATCTTTTAAAATACCCATGGTTTGGTTTACAAGTGCAGCATCAGAACGATTAACCTCTAATTTGAATCAACCTTCCCTCCTTTCTGTTCCTGCAACTCCATGCAAGTAGACTTTCAAGTTATTCCAGCCGATCACATTCTCAAACTTAAATATAATATATATAAAATCAATTCTAAGCGTGCCATTAGAGTCTTTTCGTCTCAACAGTTAGCTTAACCTTTTGAACTTGTTGATATTTAAGGTAAGTACTTTGTTAAGAATTAATTTATTTTAAAAAACCTAAAATATATATTTTTTTTGGTAAAAAGATGAGTTCATTGTCATGACATACACTACAACAACGATTTTATTTTTTTAAAAAAATTAATTACTGAGTCACCATCAATTATTTAATAATTAAGATACAATTAAAAATTTTATTTATTTTAAAATTTATATATTTATTTTATTTTATTTTATTATATTTTTTGAAAAAATACTGGAATGCAAACCAGATATGAGTTCGAAAGTCAGTTATGTGTGTGGAAGGTATTAGGCCCCTCATAACATTTATCAAAAACAATTTACCCAAATTGGTTGCGCAAGATATGATATAACCCGAAACTATATTTTATTTTTTACTAAAATAAATATTATAATCTTTAAAGCAATGACAGAAAGATAAATATGTATACATGAATTTTCTAGATGAACCTAAAGTCTTTGCATCCTTCAAGACAAATAAATTGTCCCTCCAAATGGCGCTTATCCTCACCTAGGTTAGATATGGTAAGCTCAGTCTTATAAAATACCAGACTACCTACCATTCCATAATAAGTTAGGAGCCTTGGGATCATAGAAATTCAAATGCGTTTTAAAGTGTATGCATGTTAATTACAATTTAAAATTGAGAACGAGATACATAAAAAATTACATGAAAAATATGGCATGAAATAAAAATTTTATGTTATGAGCAGCATATGATTTCAACTAGATTAATTCCATAGAACGACTAAGACCACACCCTATGATTGAACCCCAAAGATGAAACTCAATTTAGGGGTGAAATACTCCTCACACTAGAATATACATTTCAAATAATAATGTAAATCATCACACCTTTATAAATCATGCCACAACATCATTATGTTCCACCAAGGCAGCAAAACAGAACAAATAATTTCTATTGTTATACCCATGCCCTGTTATTCATTTTTTTTTCAATTTAGTCTTCATATTAAAATCACATCAGGCTTCAACACAGGACCAATAAACCCGAAGTCCAGAACCAAACAATAAAAAATCACAGCCAGACTTCTCTAATTGTAACGGCAATGAATTTGTAAACTACACCAATTACCCAACAACCATACTAAGTAACTCAGGAAAAGCATTAATCCAAATTATTCAAGCAATCCAAAAAGACTTGTGAACTAAACATTCTGACACTAACAAACCAGCACAAAATAATGAAGCATTCAGCATAAGGGTTATGGAAATTAATCCACATAGAACCATGAAATTCCCCGACGACACAAATCTGCAGTGAATGACAATTTTTATAGCCTCACATTGACACACTCAACCATCATAATCTCAAAGTCAAAGGATTAGACCAAGAAAGGATAATCACAGAACAATGCACGGGAAAGACCATGAAAGCAGAAATCATGAAATGCAGAATCCAGTCCTAGCACAAAAGCCAAGTAATACATCCAGAATGATAAACCATGAATCGGAGGCTTCATGTAGTAACTAGGCAAGTCAAAAATCATTCATAGAAAATATAGTGTATACATTCATTAACATAGAAGAACAAAGTACTAGAAAAGAACTCCATGATAAATAGTGTCTACATCAGCAAGGATGAACTCTGACAAATTATATAAGCTTAAGCTGGAAGGCCCGTTAATAATTTTATATCATTTCCAATATTATAGCCATTGGCATCTATGTGTCAACTGCATTAGGTGCTGCAACAAGAAATGAAAGTTATCTGGCGAAAAAATAAAATGAGTAAAATATATACTTTATTAAATTGTCCTTAAATAATTTCTCAAAGGTCACTTTAATCTTTGATTTATCCAGTAAAAAGGAAAATTGAGGGGAAAAGTATCCAATAATAGCAATGGGATGAATCCAGTATACTTGTATAATATGTCATAGTGGAAAGCATCTTAAGTAATTGAACCATTTCGCCATAGTGTATTAAATATCGACTAAGATTAATGTCAATAATTTCTCTCTTTCTTAGTTATGCTACCCATCTTTTTTTTTTCTTCTTATTTAAACTTCTACACCTTATAAGTGCGATTAGTGTTGCAAGTCTTCTATATTTACAATCTTAATTAGAGTGTCTTACACTTCACCTATTATAAATTATGGTCATGATCATTGTTTAAAATGATCGAAGTTTCGTGCTTCATGTTTTGCATATTGTTGAATTCATAAAATTATACTTCGAAGTTTGAAAATGATTTGTGTGCTGGCCAAGTCCCATTACAATTCCAGTATGCGCACGCTTTTGGAAGCCATGCAGAAAGTTTTAGGTGCTTAGACAGTTAGGTTTTACAGTTCTTTATCTTTTCCCTACTTGACTGTTAGGTTTTTAGTTAATCTGCATTTCTTTTGTACTATTATAGTCTTCGGAGGCTTATTTTGTTTTTGTCATTGTTTTATCTCAAAAGACATTTATCACATGTAAGTACATAGGTTCAAAGTATTCTCTTTTATGGAGTATATATTATTGGTCAATATTGGAAATTGTTAATGGCAATAGGTTCTATAATATTGAATATTTTGTCTATTCGAACAGAAATAATAAGGGTTCATATGAATTAACCAAAGTTGGATGTATACGGTTCGGTCCTCATCAGTTGGACCAAACCTCCAGTGGCTAAAGTGCTGCTTATATCAAAGGAGGAAAGAAAGAGATGTTTCTGTTACCTTATATGAAATAACTTGACAAAGAGGAGAGAGAATACTCAAGCATTGATGTTAAATAAGTAAATACATATTTAAGTTTTTTATATTTAAAATCTTAATAAATTTAATTTTTAACATTTTAAATTTATTAATTTAATTACTCACACTTTAAATTTATTAATTTAATTTTTTATATTTAAAATCTTAATTAATTTCGTCTCTTAAACGTATCAAACTTATAAATTTAATTTTTTACACTTCAAAAATATTGATAGGTTTAAGAGATAAAATTAATAAAATTTTTGAAGTGTAAAAAACAAAATCGATCAAGATTTTAAGTTTGAGAGACCAAATTAATTAAGATTTCAAATTTAAGAGAATAAAATAAATGTTTAATTAGGTTGAATTCACTAATTCTCATTTCTTACAGTCTAGTTACAATTTTCCATCTTAAAATAATGTAACCGCATATTTATTTCAAATCATTTTACGAAGCTCTTCTCTTGGTGCCGGCATCAACCTTAGGCTATCTTGAAGGGAGAGTTTCTCAATGGAGGATAAGAGAAAGGACCCTCAACAAGACCCTTGGCCACGTGCTTATAAGCTGCTTCTGTCAAGTGAAACCCGTCCCAGTTTACATAAGTAGAAGGGTTGGAGCATGCCTTTGAGCCGATGTGACCACACCTTGCTGAGTTATTGAAGTTGAATGGTCCACCTCCTCCACAGCATGCCCTCAAAGTCGCACTGGTAAACCCTACAACATTAATGTAAATAAACTTAAGTGCCTGTAAAGTTAGGTTCAGATAATATCATGAGGTCAACCAAAACAGGTGTTTACTAAAACTTTTCTTAAGATTTATAGCTAGGCTTCATGTTTTGAATATCAAGTATTAGCCAATGCACCGAAAAAACAGGTAGGGGTTAACCAATGTGCTAGTAGGTTAAGGTCGGCACATTAATATGATCCAAGTCTTCCGAAAGATTTATAGAGCATGCTTGCTTTAGGTGTTTTCTATTTTTATTTTCAATGGAAATTAAAATGAGACTTAAAAATATGTTTTGCTTAATAAATATGAAACGTTTTTATTCCTAAAACACAGAAAACAGGTTCCCCACCCCATTTCCCCAGTTAGAAATAGTTCTATTAAGAAAGTGATAACAAAAAGATTTGATTTTTTGACTTTATGTTAATTAAATTTTGATATTATGTTAAAAATTGATTCAAATTCAAAACTTAAATTGTTAAATAAAAAGTTAGGATTCACTTTATATTATATCCAAATGATAAAAAAAGAAATAGAAAGGACACTAACAAAAGAAAATTCAAAACTATAACTTACCATAATGTCTTGGTGCATGGAAGAATCGCTTGGCTGCACCAAAGTAGTCAGCATATATTATGTTAACACCGGGATTGTTTTGCTTTAGCTTGCCTAATGCAAGATTGAGCTGCTTGTTATGGTACCTAGCGAAAGCATTGAATGCCTTCAAACACCCATTTCGATCATAATCCTCTTTCTTCTGGCTTCTGAATATGGTTAAGTACACAGCAGAGCACCCAACTGGCAGATTCCCTGGTACCATAAGCTCTACAGCTCCTTCAGCTATCAATGCCTACCAAATAAAATTAAGTGCTATTAATGAACTTTAGAGTTACATATTTTTGCCTCCATAACTCACATTTCTAAACAAATGAACCCCAATGGGAAATGATATAATCACAAAAAATCTAAATCAGATAAATAAACCAAAAGTTTAGCAGATCTAACTGAACTCAGATTTTGCCACACAATGTTGTTTTTGTGATATGATGTGGACTACCCGTTTGTATTAGCTTTAAAAATGTTTTTGAAGTGCAAAAAGAGAAATAGAAATTAAAGTTAGCTTTGGCTTCTTGAGGTGATGTGTGACAAGCTTCACTTCTGGCTTTTTTTCAGAACATTCCCCACATCCTTCTTAAGAAAAAAATAAGTATTTTGGTTGTTGAATGTGTTTAGTTTTAACAAAAGTTTATCTAAACATTTAAAATTACACAAAAGTATTTTGTTTAGAAGTGCTTCCAACCAAAAAACTAATCTAAACAAACTCAGCTTATGTGAAAATCTAGTGTAACTAAAATTAATATGTGACATTTAATAACATACACTGGTGGCCTTAGTTATTTCTTCAACCACAAGAGGAACGTTTGCCATGAGCTGTGTAACATTTCCACCAGCAGAGGCGGCGTAGTTATAATCATTTCCACCAATCTCTCCAACAATAAAGAGTGATCTCCTGAAGTAACTATCACAATCTGCAATAAAGATAAGGACAAATTTTTGTTGTATCTGGAAAAGCTAAGACATAGACATTTAAGGAATTAAGGTTATCAGTCAATGTAACCTTGTCTAGTGGCGCAAATGGAGGGTTTGAGTTTTTTGAACCAACCAATCTGAATGTTCAATGAATTATTTGTCCACAGAATTTTTCCCATCCCTCTTTGTTGGAAGAACTCTGCATCCAATGCTGTTGCTCCGGCGACAGCAAAATTTACCCCATGCTGGATGCTTTGTCCCTTTGTTAGTTTCAGATACGGTTGCAAATAAGGCAATCCATATGCCTCAGCTGCAATGCAAATTGACAATGAGTTTGTATGATGACCATACGCTCATATCATTATATAGGATTCTTTTGCTCAACACTTTGTACACCAACTAACCTTATAACATCAAACATAGTTAGTGTTTTTTCACCTGCTCCAACCTCTCCAACGCTCAAGTCAGAATTGAGAGAAAGCTTGTTCGAACAAGAGAAGAAGAGAACATATCACGGTAATTAAGAATTTTATGCATGTGATGAGGGTATTTAGATCAGTTCATTATAATCAATGGTGAGTAATTATGTATTAATTAACATAATCTAATTAAACTCAGTTGAGCCCACTTAAATTTCATTTGGTTAGACTAAAAGTTTGTCGATTATACTCATGGGAGACAATAATATAAGGCTTACTAGTACACAAACAAGGGTTATTTTTCCCTTTTATCCCTCAGTTTGATTTAAATGGTTTGGAAGGCATTTACCTCATTACATATGCGTTTAAAGGTTGAATATTAAGTGATTACTGAAGAGAAATACCTATGAAGTCTATCACGAGTCGCCCGTCTGAACAACGGCCGGTTGCATGTTTGAAGAATGTTACGCCGTAAGGGAGCTTTCCGATGACCGGGAATGCAAGGGAGCCGGAGACAACGAAATTGCCGGTGTCACTAAGAGAGTCACCAAAACTGAAAATAGATTCGTAAGAGTGAGGATTAGAACTTGCAACTTGCTTAGCTTGAAAACCAAATGTGAAGGTGGTGAACAAGAGAATAAGGATCTTCATGTTGTTACTGTAAGGATGAAGAAGATGGATGCAGGAATCTGCATCCATGTAGATTTTATGCCAAGGCAGAGAAAATATACACCACAAACTCAGCAGTTGAGCTTTAAATAATGTCACGGCTTTAAATATTATCTGTAATTGTAGCTTTTATTTTTCATTTTTGCTATTTCTGTCTTGTCCTCTAAGTGCAAGTTTGTTTCCAGTCGGTAGACCCTAAAGTTGGTATTGTGTAATCTCAAAATTAATAAGCAAGAAAAATAATTTTTTGCCAGAGATTCATTCAGCTGAAAAGAATAAAAATATGATTTTTATAATACTTCGATTTAAATCTCGCTTATAGTCTATTTTATAAGTAATATGTATATATACTTTTATAGTTTCTATTGAAGCCAGTAACATATCCATCTTGAATTATTTTTCATAGTTATAAAGTATATCAAGTTTTAGTTTTCATCTAGTTAATTTTTTCTAAATTTTAAGTTGGCTAAGCTAGTTATTTGATATGATATATATAAGATTTGGATTTTCTGCATTCAGCCCTCTATAGTCACAATCTAATGGCTACGATCAGTCTTTAGCTACCCCTTCCCATCCCATCCTTCGATTGTTTAATGAGCTTTGTCCCTTTAGTCTTGACGTCGAAGGATGGGATGAGAAGGGGTAGCTGAGGATTAATCGCAGCCGTTGAATATATAGGAGTAAGTTTTTATCTCCAACTACCTATTCAAAGTACTAAGTTGAATAATTATTTGACATGACATATAAATGAAACAACGCAGGCAAGGTTCAAACAGTACATGTTTGGCTAAATTAGTTGAAAGGGAAAACAAATTAGATTTAGCATACTCCAAGCATGTAGATATCTATATAATGAAGCATGATCTTTAAATATATCCAAGTGCCTCTATCTTTATGGTTGTGCTATATGGCTAAAGCCATATAACAATTTACCATAAGCGTAATGCTATATCATGTACATGTGAGTTTTACATTTATTTTTATTTTTATTTTTTACTTTTCATTTATTTAAAATTTTATATTTATAAATAACTATAATATACTGAATTTAAAAATGAATATACCCAACAAATGTATATATATAATTAGCATTTTCCTTACCATAATATCAATGGATTAAATAGCTATAGCTCAGTGGGATCCCCATGTAATATCAATTGACTTTTAGCATCTTCTAAAGGAGGTGGTCCTCACAACTAGTGGAGAGTACTAACCTATTACACAGTTGTTAGAGAAAGCAACTTTCTGTTGCACTTTAAAGTTTTCTTTTATTTAATCATATGTATTATATTTTTTTAACAAAGTTAGTCCTACTTTTAATATGATATGAGAATACTTATATATCAACTAATAAAGTTTTCTTTATCTTCAAAACTTTTAGTAATGATTTTAGAGTTACATGTGATGTATATATAATTGATTACTTGATATTATATTAGGAAAGCTCATGTTTAAATCTTATTTTGATAATAAAATTCTTTAAGGATTTCTCATATCTTAATTTTAATAAATTTATTTTTATTGAGATTGCATTGAATCTTAGTTAAAAATATAAGAATTAAGGCCTTATCTTATTATGTGTATTCGCCTATGATTATTATATAGTTGGTTAGCTTTATTTTAGGTTCTCATCAACTAACTTAAAACTTTATCAAAATTATGAGCATGAATCTTAAGTTTAAAATATAAGAGGGAAGAAAAAAGCTGCATAAAACTATAGCAGCATTTTCTTGCTTCTATCATTAATCATGTTAAATTTTGTTTCCTAATTAAATAAAAACTTCTTGAACCCAATAAACCAAAGACAATATCTACTATTTTATAATATGTCTTATTTTATATTTCACTTCACTCTCGGGAGTCAAAAAATAATTAAATATTATTACAAGTATTTAAAATACATTTTTTATCAACAAGGAAAAGAGTAGAACAGAGAATCAAATACTTTGTGGCACGGTAAACTTTGATGTGGATTCTGTGTGTAACCTTTAATCCAATTTAAAGATTGTAGGTAAAGAAAAATATCCAAAAAAAAAAAGAGAAAGAAATTAGAGAGTTAGTCAATTACTCACAACTCACTGAAACTCTGATATTAAATTGCAGTAGTTGGGCTGTATTATGCAGCTGGAAAAATATCTAACTCCTACCAGAAAACAGAGCAACCCACAACCCAAAATCATGCTTTTATTAGTCACATAATATCTGTTTCAAGTAGACAAAGAGAACTCTGAAGCTAGATGCTAGTTCTTAAACTAAGCCAAACATAACATCAAGAGTAACCTTAAGATCAAAACTAACACTACAAACGAGCCTTTTTTTTTCTTCATTTGTTTGCATTGAAGTCTCCAGAGGTTACATTTTCTCTGATGCATAATATACTAGTTTTGGGAATGGTGTATGAGCCATCTAATAAACCCTTTGCAATCCATCCATATGCAGCCTCAGTTAAATGCAATCCATCCCAGCTAACATATTGTGAAGGATCATCACAAGCAATCACTCTAGAGCTTCCACACAATGCCGATGCATTGAAATTGTACAGACCTCCACCTCCACAACAAACTGTCAAGCCAGTTCCTGTAAATCCTTTACAAGCATCAAGTAAATCAAACAATCACCATTCCAGAACAAGTAGAAATAAGTTCATGGCCGGTTTGTATCTGCAATGAAAATCTAGTTCCACGGTAAAAGCAAACATGCATATAGATTAGATGCTTCATGGTATGAAGGTTGTGTAGATGTCTAATCTCTCTACTGCAAGATGTGTATAATCTGAACATGATTTCAATGAGATCTAAATCATCCGAATCCTACATGGTTTGAGGGGAATTGACCAAAGAACACATGAATATGATGCGGGACGGAGATCAGTAGAAGTAAAGTACCAAATTGTTGTGGGGAATGATAGAATTGCAGTGCAGCATTGTAATAATCTGCATAGATGATATTAGCATGAGGATAAAGTACTTGAAGCCAAAGAAGCTCTTTTTGAAGTTGCTCATTGTGGTATTCATAAAACAGACTTAACCATTTCAAACAACCAACTTGGTCATACTCCTCCCCATCTTTTGTTGCAAACTGTGTTAAGTACGATGGATTACATCCAAGTGGTAGAATTCCAGGAACCATAAGTGTCACAGCCCCTACACTAATCAACTCCTGCATGAAAAGTATATCACCTTAGTTGAGCAGGTCACTAGAAACTGTATAGACAATAGTAATCAGCACTAGGACTGTCATCACGGGAGCTTAACATTCGCAAATAACAAAACCCAAAATTCTCTTATAAAGACGAGTTATATAAGTAAATCCTAAAATAGAAACGATATTTGCTTCTGTACACAAGATTGAAAATTTCGAGTTTAATCTTATCAAACAACATTAAAGTACTCCATAACCGAATCTTACAATATCTTTAATATCCCAGAAGATGAAGTACAAACTAAATCATGTTTAAACTGAAAGCCCTTGTAGTCCAAGATTGATATGCATAACCATATCAGTGCCAAAGTAATTGACAAGTGCTTAAATATTTTTTGCTGACACCAGAAAGGCTTAACATCTTTTGTCCCACACCATTTGTAGGGATATCAATAAATTAAGATACGAAGGACCAAACTCCGACATACGTTAGTTGTCTTAGTTAAAATGTCTAAACAATTTTAAACTTATTTTGTTGGATTTCTGTAAAAATAAATGACTGAAGGAAACCAAAGAATCAAAATCTATTCATTAACATTATGAATGCCATAGAATCATTCATGGAATCTACAGCCTATCAACAGATAAGACTAAATTCTTACTTTAATTGCTGAAGAAATTAAAGATATCACAACGGGTACATATGTTCTTAGTTCTTCCAAACCCTTGGTTACAGATAAGGGATAACCATAATCATTGCCTCCAAACTCTCCCACGATAAATAAGGAGCTGCCAAGAACCATTTTGCAGCCTGCAAGAATCAAATCTCATAAAATAAAATAGAAACTAAATGCCCACAAAGCAGAGAGCAGGGGAAAATCAAGCCATGGATAAGCAAATAAAACCAAACAACACAATCATTATGGAACTGATTAAAGTGAAGAAATGGAAACCTACTAGAAGAGCAATTGCAGAGAGCAGGAAGCAATTCCTTGAACCAACTCAATTGAACCCTCAAAGAATAGTTGGTGGCTTCTGCAATATCAAAACCCTTCTCTTCAAAGAAACTTGCGCCCAAAGCGGTGGCTCCGGCCACAGCAAAATTCACTCCCTGCTGCAAATTCCAATTTTTCAATTTGCCATTCTTGATACCTAGATACGGTTTCAAAAATGGCAGCCCCAGAGAATCAGCTGCCCAACGAAAAACACATTGCACTAATAATTACAACAAAGAGAGAGATTCAAAAAGTTAGTAAATTTTTTAGTGAATTTCATTTCTACCAATAAAATCGATGACTAGACGGCCATCGGAGCATCGTCCGGTGGGGAGGTGGAAATAGGTTTCTCCGTAAGGAGAAGAACAGCAATTGGGGCTTGCCGGTCGAGAAAGGTGATAGAGATTTCCGGTGTCAGCAAGTGAATCACCGAAGCTGAAGATTGAAGTATAGCAGGCAATGATTATGGCGGTGTTGGTGAATAATACAGAAAGAAGCAGTAGCACTTGCAGAGAAGACCAATCACCAGCCATGAGTCCGCGCAATGTTCTGCTACTTATTCTATCTCCTCATTGCATCTTTGGGAGCTGCTCTCTAGTCTACACGTCAGGGCTACCCAAAATTCGAACCCAGAAAACCAAACAAAACTAACAAATGAATGAAGGGGATGTGGGACAAAATTAAAAAAAAAAAAAAAAGGGAAAATTCACTTGCTTATTCATTTTCACACTCATACCTACACATTAATTTTTTTAATTATATTATATAGGTAAAATTATAATTAAAAAAAAAAAGAGAAAAACTTAAATGTGTATATAACATATTTAAATAAAAAATCCGCAAAATGAAACAAATATGAAATTCACACACCCCTTTCTTTTGGGCATGTCCCATATATTCTAATCACACACCCCATATGAAGCAAATATGATTTAGTGTGTGAGAGGGAAGGGACTGTGGTTAGACATTTGAGGCGTGCCAAAAGAACTTCCCTCTATTTTGTTTCATTGTATGTTATTCACCATGAATATTGCCCATCATCCCTCTGTATAAGTTGGGTTGAGGATGAGAGTCAACACAGCATTGTCATAATTGGCATTTAGATATGGGCATGAGGATGAAGGGTCTAAAACTGAATTAGCAATTCAGCGTATAGTTTCTCATTTGGTTATTCTGCAAAGTTGCTTGTTCTCTTCAAACACAGCTGAGAAGAAGGGAAAATAATTAACTCAGAAAACGTAATGCTATCTTTGCTACAAGGAAAATCATTTTTGTTTTCAAGTCTAGCATCAGATCATAGATCATGGTCGAAGATAATATATTGGTTGCATTTGTGTTACCAGTTGTGAGGGGTCTCGCTATGAGAGATATCTATTACACAGTGTAGTTTCTAAAACAGTTCTGCATCTGCAGGGGAGCGATCAATTGTGAGAGAGATTTCTTTCTGTTGCATTGCATCTATAAAAATGTGATTCCTTTAGTGAATTTTACAATACCATAAACAATTAGACATAACCATTTGTGGAGTGAATTATGTAAGTTCTCATTTATTTATTTTCAGTTGCACTAAGAGTATCTTCAATCAATAATTAGATATATTAATCACTTTAGAGACACAAAAATTACTAAAGTAGTTACAACTCTTCCAACAAAGCTTTTCTAATACACACAATTACAAATCAAACCTTCTTATTAATATATTTAAAAGACTCAACTATCTATTAACTGTGTTATGCATTGTTAATTGTAAGTTATTTACTTACATATAACTTATCTACTTCATGTAAGTTATATACTGGATGAACATTAATTAAACTTGAGAAACACACAAGATGCGAAGTCTAGGAACAATATATGTTCCATCTAACCAACCTTTGGCAATCCATTCATATGCTGCTTCAGTTAAACGAACACCATCCCATGAAATATACTGAGAAGGATCGTCACAAGCAGCCACACCAGGTTTCCCACACATTGCTGATGCGTTATAATTGTATGGTCCTCCACTTCCACAACAAGCTTTTAGGTCTATAAAGCCTACCATAACAACACACATATCAATACAAATATCCATGTGTTTAAAATTGTCACATAGAGGAAGTTTACTTGGGGGAGGGAGAAGAACGTGCCATAGTTTTACATGCAATGAGTACATTTTGGTCATCTCACCTTTTAGTAAGGATATTTTGGTCATTCCAAGAAAAGTAATTATGCAATCAATGTTTCAATATCTATACATCTAACACCACGTATGTAACATGCATACTAGGAAGAACTCTGATATCACATAAGCAATAGAGAATTGCATTACCATACTGTCGTGGAGAATGATGAAGAGACAATGCAGCATTATAGTTGTGAACACTCTATTTTATCCCAATATATTTTTTTTTATCTTTATTTTTAGTTTTTTTTTTATTTCTTTATTTTTATTTTATTTTTTTAAAAAAAGAAAAATTATTATTATTATTATTTTGAAATTCTTACATAATATATTCAAATATATATATATATATAAAAGGGCAAAGAAAAAAAAAAAAAAAAGGAAGAAAAGAAGAATCGAGAAGAAAAGAATTGAAAGGCGGAGAAAGCGGAAGGGAAGGCGGTTAACAAGGAGGTAGGCAAGGCGTGAGAGAGGGGACGAGAGAGCGAGAGGAGGATCGGAGAGTGAGGAGTGAGAGACGATAGAGAGGAGGCGATAGAGTCAGAGAGAGATCGAGAGCGGGTGGGAGAAACAGAGAAGAAGGTCGGCAAGAAGACGAGCTAGGAGTGGTTGCTTCCTACGATTTGGGTTCACCATCTCAGGTTTTCATCTCTTTCTCCGTATGAATTAACTTGAACAGTGTGTACTGAGGTTTTAATGTGGGATTTTATGGTTGGATTAGCTTAATGGGTATATGATTGGTCTCTGTCATTGCTTCAATTTTATAAATTAACACTGCTCTGCTCTTTCTTTTGGTTCGAAACTTGCTAGAACAATACATGTCGGATTCTTAGTTCATGCTTTCGGAATTTTCCTTGTGCTTTGTTCTGAGATTGTTTGCTTATGGGAAGGAATCCAGATTATGATCTTTGTGTCGGTTAACTGATTTCTAATCACGTATGTGTTTTCTTTGCATTATTCCGTGATTATTCACGATTGGATGAGTGGTTGGGTTATGAATTCTGCTTTTAACTCATTTTAAATTGTTCTTTATTTCGTGGGAGAAACTTGTTGTGAAAGATTGGCGAGGTTTCAGTAGATGATTTGGTTAATCTCCATGATCGATTGTTAGTTTGTTTGGAACCCTTGTTTTATGAATTGTTTGGGGTGTCGTGTGTGGTGATGTCTGGTCATGCTGATGCCCCAGATATTGATTGATGAGTGCATGCTTTAGATCCTCAAATTTAACTTCTACATGTAGCTGAATTTTGACTTGTTTTGCCTTGAATGAATTTGGTGAATGTTTGGTTCTGTTAAGTCTCTGTAAATTTGAACCTACCACTTTGCTTCTGATCATAATTGCCTTCTTGAAAGGGGTGGTTGTTGGACCAACTTTTTTTTCTTTAGGTGTGGATTTAATTCTTCCAATGCTTAGGTAATTTTGATGTGCTATGTCCTGATGCGCTTGTGAGATTTTATCAGTTTCCTATTAATTCACAAAGTGGTTTCACGTTGAGTGAGTGAAATATGTCAATTTTATTTTTATTTTATTTTATGCTTGCATAATTTATACTAGGAATAATACGAAATACAGTATACATTGTCTATTCAGTCATAGGGCATAAAACCATTATCTTATCAGGACCTTATGAGTCTTCGGCCAAGGAAGGTGAGCCTTTCATCACATTCTGGAACATTGGTTCACGTGGGCCGCTATTTGAAATTTTGACTGCGAATAGCAATTTCGGGGGTGAGAATAGAAAGAAGTTGGTCCAGTTAGAGAACTGGGTGCAAATAGAAATTGAGGGGGTGAGAAGGGAAAAGATTTAATTTAGATTAGGAAAGAATGAAACGGGGTGCAAATAGAAGTTACTGGGGTGCAGGAAGAAAATAATTGGTTGTAAATAGGAATTGTAAGTGGGTGTGAAGAGAAGAGTTGAGGCTGTAGAAGGGAAGGAGTTGTGAGGGTGTGAATAGAAATTTTGGAGGTGTGAAAAAAGAAGATTGTGAGAAGGAAAATGCACGATAATTATTCTTTCATGCTATATTTTCCTTATAATGTTAGATGTATCCCACTCCCAAATATTAAATGGTAATTAACATGCATACACTTTAGGGTGCATTTGAATTTTTAGGGTCTCAAGGCCCCTCACTTATTATGGAAGAATAAGTAGTCTGGTCTTTTTATAAGATTGAGCTCACCATATTTGACTTAGGTGAGGATAAGTGCCATCTGGAGGGACGGTTTATTTGTCTTAAATGATGGAAAGACCTTAGATTCATCTAGAAAACTCATGCCTACATGTTTATCTTTCTGTCATTGCTTTAAAGATTGTAATATTTATTTTAGCAAAGAATAAAATACAATTTCGGGTCATATCTTATATTGCACAATCAATTTGGGTAATTGTCTTTTGACAAATGTTGTGAGGTGCTAACACCTTCTTCACACATAACTGACTCCCGAACTCATTTTTGGTTTGTATTTCAGTGTCTTTTCAAAATAAAATAAAATAAAAATATAAATTTTGAAATAAATAGGGTTTCTAATTGTACCATAATTCTTAAACAATTGGTGGCGACTCCAAAACTAAATTTTGAAGTCGTTCCATTCTTCGTCGTAGTATTTTTACCCCCAAAAGGTACGTTATGACAATAATAATCGACATAAATGATATTAACATATGGATTGAGTTCCCGGAGCCGAACTATTTCAGAATAAAGCTTCTCATTATGGTATTCAGCAAACTTGTTCAGCCACTTCAAGCAACCATATGCATCATAATCCTCAATATTCTTGCTCTCATAGAGTGTTAAAAATATTGCATTGCATCCAAGTGGTAAATTTCCAGGAACCAAAAGCGTGTGAGCCCCTAGATCAATTAACTCCTACAAGACAACAGAAGAAAAAAGCAAGGATTTTGGGCATTATTGGAAAATAAAAAACAAAAAAAGAAACATTTTTTTTATGCTTGCTATAAGCTTTCAAGTCTTACGCTGATTGTTGAACTGATAGTATTTATTACAAAGGGGACAAATGTTTGAATTTCTTCTATGCTCCTTGAATTTAGAAAAGCGTAATTATAATCATTGCCTCCAATCTCTCCCACAAAAAATAAATGAGTTCTCAAAAAAAATTTTGCTCCTGCCTACAAGAGTAAAACCTTAGACAATCAATTATAAGTTGCTACTATTCAAGTCTAGCTTGACAATATCTAGGTGGATGATAGTGAATAATATAAGATATATAGGTCTTTTTCATTTTACATAATTATGAGTATAAAGATGGGATATATAACTATATTCTAACATTATACGTGTCAATAAATTCTAACAAAGAATCTACAACACACCACTAATATTAGCATGTTGACTTAATAATAATAGATGTCCAAAATATTATTGACTAGAGAAGCTAAGTTTCTAATCTTAGAATTGCCCTTATTGAAGGGAAACATTTTTTTTTATCATTTCTGGTAAAAATAGAGGGCAAAACGCCCAGAAAGAAAGAAGAACTACACTAACAAAAGACAGATATAAAAACCGCATGAGAATCATGTTTTAACATGTTGAACTTTTCTTTTTTTTTTTCTTGCAAAACACAACACTCAATTCACCAATTTCGTTAAAAGATTTCCATGATATCAATCGGAAAAAATAAGGAACCAAGTTGGCTTTAGTCAGAATGGCAAAAAATAAATAAGTTAGAAAGCCAAACAAAACATGATCAAAATATCGTTTGGAGAATTACTTGAAGAATGATTAAGGAGGTAAGATAGAAATTCCTTTAATAAAATGAATGAATGAATCAATTTATTTTTCAAACTATAAACTGTTAAATGGAACAGAAAGCGTTGATAGAGAGTGATTACATCCAAAACACCGAAAGCAATTTGATCCTTATCTATTATCTTTTCTATTTACGTTGAGATGAATTTCCGCCGAAAGCACGAATTTAAGGACAAAGCAAATTTGTGAGGGACCCCATGTCCTTACCCTTCGATCTTGACATATTATCAGTCACATAATATCTGCTTAAAAAAAATCCATAAACAGGTGTGCATATATTATCACTTCAAGAAAAACACAAATTTGTGAGGACCACGTATTTTTACTCTTCGATCTGGACATATTATATATCTACTCACTTCTACTCGTTAGTCAGTCTCGTGTTGGGTGGTTGAGCAGCAGCTCCATGCTCTAGTAACCTTTTTGCTGTAGCTTGTGGTTTCTAACGTCATCTTGAAGGCCATATTCTCTTTCTTTCTTTTTTTAGTAAAATTTAGGTAAATTTTAGTGGCCATGGGTTTTGTGATGATTTTCTTGGTAGTCCCTACTTTATTCATTACTTACTCACGTCTCTGCTGCGGTACTTAGCCAATGGATTAATAATTTTTTTTGACAAAAAAGAATCTTAGTGTAGCAAGTGTGGTAATTTCCTCTATTTTCTGTATGTGGCCTTATACATGCATGCTCATTGATTTCTAATATTTTTAGATTGACTTTAAAAAGTGACTTCAAAATATAAAAGCAAATATAGAAGTTTATATTAACTATTTAGCTTCTTGAAACATATGTATTAGTGAAATAATGACCCGTTTGCTTGAGCTATTTTTAATCTCTAGTTTAAGGATTTAGGAGGGCTTTACTCTTTGTTCATTTTGATTGAAGTTTTAATTTGGCTAATTTTTTTTTCTAGTTCCCAATTTGATTTTAAATAATGTGATTTCTTTTGTCTCTTGTCAATCCTGCATACAATTTACTTACATTAATTTAATTTCAAGTAAAAGGCTTTTTTAATGGACACGACAGTTCTTTTCTCAGCATGCACAAGGAATGAATAAATCAAAAAAAGCGGTTCAGATTTAAGAAAAATTGGAAGTTGGTTACAATCAAAGTGGTCTACAAGGATAAAATTTTGAGTTATATTAGAGCTATTACACGATAATTTACTTCAGTTGCTTGCAGAAACTGGGATGAGGTCTTATAGAATAGGTGAAGGAAATCATTTGGAAAACTGATTTCTACACAAGAGATGGTTTCGTTATTTTAATTGTTTGGGTTTAATACTTTGATTTAGTTTTGTTACATATGCATTTTCTTGTTGATGAGGAAAAAAGTCAGACGAAATTTGTATACTCAAAGAAGTTGGAAATCTTCTATGAAATTAGTGAACTAACTTGACAAGAAAATAAGAGATGTATATGGCAACCCGAACTGGAACCCTCTCTAAAGTATGTGTACTTAATAAGTGCGATTGATAGAAGGAATTTTCTAAGCAAATGTTTGTTCAATTAGCTAGTCTTAATTTCCTTCACTGCATGTTTTCATTTAGGAAATATTTTTCAGAGCAAAAGCGAAAGTGCGAGCTTCATACTCGGAACGTACCCTACTCTTATGAGAAATCATGTGTGGGATGTTCACGTCATGAGTAGGAGTTAGAGCAAAAATAAATGGGCTCATCCACATCGCATCACGTGTTTGGGAAAATAATGAAGGAGAATACTTAAGACATTTTTTAATACAGACAGTAGTGTGTATTTAAAAAACACACACAGTTGAGAGAGTAATTAAGAAAAATAAAAAATGTGTTGAACAATTCTCAATAACATATTATTAAGTTATTAAAATAAATTTCTTCACCCATCAAAATGCAATAGAACAACAATTGCAAATGTGTTGGTTTTGGACCTTTGGTTGGCCAAGAGGTTAATTATTTGACCAAACTTTAATAATCAAGATAATAATGATGTTTATCAATTCATGGAAAACCAAATATACTAAATCGATTCTTCTTTTTTTTTTTATTATTATTCCATAGAAGGAAATCATGATAGCCCAAGTCAAAATGAATTAAAACTTACAATTTATTTCATGATTAAAAAGGCATCAAATTTGAGAAACACACAAGGTGCTAATTCTAGGAACAGTATATGTTCCATCTGACAAACCTTTGGCAATCCATTCATATGCTGCTTCAGTTAAATGAACACCATCCCATGAAATATACTGAGAAGGGTCATCACAGGCAGCCAAACCAGGTTCCCCACACACTGCTGATGCGTTATAATTGTATGGTCCTCCACTTCCACAACAAGCTTTTAGGTCTATAAAGCCTACCATAACAACATACATATTAATACAAGTATCCATGTGTTTAAAATTGTTACATAGAGGAAGTTTACTTGGGGGAGGGAGAAGAACATGCCATAGTCTTTCATGCGATGAGTACATTTTGGTCATTTCACCTTTTAGTAAGGATATTTTGGTCATCTCACTTTGATAGAAGGTAATTATGCAATCATGTTTCAACATTTATACATTTAACGCCAAGAATATAACATGAATATAATCTAACAGCACGTATATAACATGTATGCTAGGAAAATTTTTGATATTACATAAGTAGTAGAGAATTGCATTACCGTATTGTTGTGGAGAATGATAAAGAGATAATGCAGCATTATAGTAATCGGCATAGATGATATTAACAGATGGATTAAGTTCTTGAAGCCGAACTAATTCAGAATAAAGCTTCTCATTATGATATTCAGCAAACTTGTTCAGCCACTTTAGACAACCATATGCATCATAATCCTCTATATTTTTGCTCTCATAGAGTGTTAAAAATATGGCATTGCATCCAAGTGGTAAATTTCCAGGAACCAAGACCGTCTGAGCCCCTAGATCAATCAACTCCTGCAAGAAAATAAAAGAAAAAAAAAATCAAGGGTTCTGGGTAGGGAAAAAAAAAAAAAGGTTAGAAGGATTATGTTTCTTATGTTTGCTACAAGCTTTCAAGTCTTACACTGATTGTTGAACTGATAGTATTAATTACAAAGGGGACAAATGTATGAACTTCTTCGATGCTCTTTCCTTCTTCAAAGGCGTGATTATAATCGTTGCCTCCAATCTCTCCCACAAGAAATAAAGAACTCCCGAGAAATTTTCTGGTACTGCCTACAAGAGTAAAATCCTAGACAATCAAATTATACGTTAGTGAAACATATCAGATACATAGATATTTTTCCTTTTACTTAATTACGAGTATAAAGACGGGATATATAACATATGTTCTAATATCATATGTGTCAATAAATTCTAAAAAAAAAAATCTATAACACACCACTAATATTAGCATGTTGATCAGAAAACCTAAGTTTCTAATTTTTGAATTGCCCTTATTGAAAGGGAATTTTTTAATTATTTTTAGTAAAAGTAGACAGTAAAATGTCTAGAAACAAAGGAGAACTGTACTAATAAAAAATGGGATATAGAAACCACATGAAAATCATGTTCAAATTGGCCATACAATACATCAGCTGGTTTGTTAGAAGAAATTTACCAATTACTACTTGTGTCATATTTTAACATGTTGAACTTTTTTTTTTCCTTTATTGCAAAACACAACACTGAAATCTCCAATTTCAGTAAAAGAAATTCCATAATGTCAATCAGAAAAAATGAGTAAGGAACCAAGTTAGCTTTAGGAAGAATGGCAAAAAGTAAATAAATTAGAAAGCCAAGCAAAACATAATCAAAATATTGTTTGGAGACTTACTTGAAGAATGATTAAATAGGTAAGATAGAAATTCCTTGAAGCAATGTAATTGAACTTTCAAAGAATAGTTGGTTCTGATAAGAACGTCCTTTTCTTTAAGGAAATCAACATCCAACGCCGTGGCACCGGCTACTGCAAAATTTACTCCCTCCTCTATACTCCAATCTTTCACTGTACCGATCTTGATTCCTAGATAGGGTTTCAAGAAAGGAATCCCCAAAGCCTGAGCTGCACAGCATAACCCAAAAAATTAGTCTATTTCACAATGAAAAAATGCATGTTAGATATGAAGTTACTTTTGAGTTTTCAAATTTTTTAGAGACTTGACATATTTTTGCTTTATATCCCATTCTATTATTAATCCTAAAAACTTTTGATTGATCACTTTATTTAAATACATAATCAAATATCTTTTGGGACCTGGAGATGCAAAGACAGTTTTTCAAATTTGTAAATAAATCGGTTCTTCATTTTTTTTTTTTTTAAAAAAAAGGAAAAGAAAAAAAGAAGCAGAGAGACTTGAATTTGGTTGGTAATAGTACATATGAAATCGATTATCAAACGGCCATTGGACGATCTTCCTGTGGGATGGCCAAAATAGGTTTCTCCATAAGGAGGGAAGAAGGAATGGGAAGCTCCATCAGAACTGAAATATCTGTTTCCGGTGTCAGCAAGAGAATCACCGAAGCTGAAGACAGATGTATAGCATGCCACAGCATGTGGGATGACCCATAATGATGCTATGAGCAGTAGGAAAAGCTGTTTTTTCTGTTGCCAAACTCCAAGAGACAGGAAAGGAGCCATGTCCAGCTTGATGCAAGTTCCCAACACCAACGCATCTGGTGATATTTATTTGATATAGTTGTTGATTGAAAGGTGAAGCAAATGGGAGCGATAGGTGAGTTAAAACAATGCAGTCTTATAATAAAATGACTGAGTTAATCAATTTATTTTTCAAACTTCTTGGTGTAGCTTGTGGTTCTCTAAGGTCATCTTGAAGGCCATATTCTCTTTTTCTTTTAGTAAAATTTAGGTAAGTTGAGGTAGAAATACTCACTAAATTCAAAAAAATCTGAAACTCTCTTAAACTTTGTGTGTTATGCACCTTATCTTTCAAACTTTTAAATTCACATCACCTGCAAACTATAATTTTTGTTAAAATGAAAAAAAAAAAAAACTTATTTATATTTCATTGATTTTTTTCATTTTTTCTTGCATTATTTGGTAATGGATTCTTCAATTTTCTGCCCCAAATGTGAGCGTGTGAACTTGTTATAGGATTAAATCTTTGTAAATTTCTAGTAAGACTTCTTTTTCATGCATGCAAATTAACGATGCCCAGCAATAGCTTAAGCTTGTTGCTTTTGTGTGATGTTAACTTGTAAGATAGAAAGTCGATCGTTCATGTTGTTTCTTGCTCTTGCCGTGATCTTGAACAAAAACGAAGTGTTTGCAAGCTAACTTGAAGAAGTGGGAAAGGTTGGTATAGGTACTTATAGAAAATGGCAGTGTGCCTATTGTGTGTTGGAGTGGCAATTCGATTTTCTGTGTTATTGGCCATGGGTTCTGTGTTCTGTGATGGTTTTCTTGTTTGTCCCTACTTTATTCGTTACTTAATCGCATCGGTACTATGGCACTTAGCCAATGGATTAATAATTTTTTTTTTTTTTTCTTAAGAAAATAGTATAGCAAGTGTAGTAATCAATATAATTACTATAATTTTCATCAAAAGATCAAACTTCTTTTACACAACTACCTGCCCACATTGATACACCGTTTCCTCCTATTTATCCGACACGTCCTTTTTTTCTTTGAATTTTATTAACCCAGGCATTATCCCCTGGAGTATCATCTAGTGTTCCTATATTTATTGTATTTTGGCCTTATACATGCTCATTAATTTTTGATACCATTTGGATTGACTTCAAAGAGTAACTTCAAAATATAAAAGCAAAAATACACGTAAATTAACATTTTAGCTTCTTGAAATATATATATATTTTAATGAGATAATGACCGGATTTGCTTAAGCTTTTTTTTAATCTCTAGTTTAAGGATATAGGAGGGCTTTACTCTTTGTTCATTTTGATTGAAGTTTTAATTTATCCGTCTATGAGATGAGCTAGGCTAATTTTGTTTTCTAGTTCCACTTTGATTTTGAATGATGTGATTTCTTTTGTCTTTTGTCAATCTTGCATACAATTTACTTACATTAATTTAATTTCAGGTAAAAGGCTTCTCCTAATGGACATGATGGTTCTTTTCCCAACTACAAGAATGTTCTTTGATATTTTGAAAATATAACTACTGCAAATATAATGCAAGTGAAATTAATATGTATCTAACAAAATATTTTAGGGTTGTCATGTTTAAGAGGATTGCTCAATTAAGTACTAAAGTATTAAGCTCAAATGTTATCTAAACATTTGACTTGCAATGATGAATAAGCAAGAATGTCAAAGCAAATAGAGGAGATGATAAATTGTGATTAGAAACCAATAAACAAAAGCTTAGGGTTTCAATTTCGCTTCAACTTTTTGTATTGAATTATTTAATTTTCTCGATCTAGTTAATTATATAAATTGTCAACCGAGATTCTTAATGTGTCAATAAATCTCTCCTAAGATTAAATTAACATAATTTAAACTACTAATTCAATTATATTCTTATTTGAATTGTATTAATCTAAATTACATTAAATTATATGAATTTTTTTTTTTAATGGTTGCATAGAGTTTTAAGAATATCTTTATCTTAAGCTTTTTTATAAAACTATTTTTATGCTATTTTTTATGGTCTAAGTTATCTAATGTTTAAAAGTAAAACTTGGTGATTAATCTAGTTTAACTTCATACCAACTAATATATGTGCAAAATGATTCTTCAGGTGCATTAATGATGTAAAATAAGTATATTAAAGTTTTATGAGTAATTAGGGTTAGACTCTTATTCCACTTTTGTTATTTGCTACTTTTTTTGAGTTTTCCTTAACGAGGCCTATATATAAGGAAATTGTGGGGCATGTTTTTAGTGTATATATATATATATATATATATATATATATAAAACTTTTGTGGGGGTAATTGCCCCCATACCTTCGTACTGCAGAGGGATTGCATTAACTCTGAGGAGGACCATACCAACAAAAATAACAATATTTATATGCATATATAGATACATAGCACTTTTTTTATTTCATAAGAATTGGATTGGACAAGCATCACATTTGAGAAAAACACAAGTTGGTAATCTTAGGAACAGTATATGGTCCGTGCAATAAAGCTTTGGCAATCCATTGGTAAGCTGCCTCAGTTAAATGCAGACCATCCCAGCCAACATATTCTGAAGGATCATCACAAGCGATCACCTTTGGGTAGCCACATGGTACCGATACATTGTAATTATATGGACCTCCAATCCCACAACAAGCTTTCAGACTCGTAAATCCTGTCATTAGCATGGCGTAGTCATGACTAGTCTTGATTTAGTGATATTAATTAGAGCCGTATGATTGACTTTATCCCAGAAAAGAACCAAACAGTATGAAAGCAGAAGATAGAAAGCTGAATTACCGAATTGTTGTGGGGATCGATAAAATGCCATTGCAGCATTGTAGTAATCTGCATATATAATTTTACTATGAGGATGAAGGGCCTGAAGCTGAAGCAGTTGAGCAAGAAGCTTCTCGTTGTAATATTCTACAAACTTGTTCAACCACTTCAAACAACCAGCTTCATCATATTCCCCCTTATTTTTGCTCTCAAACTTTGTCAAATAAAATATGCTGCATCCAATCGGTAAATTTCCGGGAACCACCAGCGTCTTCGCCCCTAGATCGACCAACTCCTGCATTCAAGAGAATAGAATGGATTCTGAAGAATTTAATTTTTTTCAGGCAAAGTTTTTTTGTTACTTTATGTAATCTTACACTGATTGCTGAGCTGATTGCATTCACTACAGTGGGCACGTATGTTCTAATCTCTGATAGATTTTTGTTCGCAGAGAAAGCATGATTGAAGTCGTTGCCTCCAATTTCTCCCACAAGAAATAAAGAGCTTTCAAGAACTTTTTTAAAGCCTGCAAAATTAAACAATCATTAAAGTAATTAATTCTAGTACTAGGTATAAAATTATTTTTAAACCTTCACATAATAACTTATAGTAAAATAATATTGTTATTAATCTTCGTCTGTTTCTTTAAACTTGTTCTTTGATTTAATTTTTATGTCACTTTTGAGTATGATGCTCGAGCAGATAATGGGAACAAATTATAAATTCGTTGGTAATATATTACATTGATTCAAATACACTCCAAGAATGATTGATGCGACTCATTTTTATTCGACATGAAAGTAATATTTGATAAAACTTTCAACTAACAAGGGTACCAATATCCAACAAAATGACACTCTCTTTTATTTTTCTTTTTTCTATTCACACCCTGAGTTAGGAGTAAATGTGTGGGGGGTGTGAAACGAAATTTTAGGGCTGTGAAAAGTAACGAACCAAACAATAATTATGATCTGTAGGCAACCTGGCCCAAGGCAGACGTACTAGCTCAAATTTATTCTTTATTCTATACACCATCACCAGCCAAATAATTGACTTCTACTGAAAGCCGAAAGGTCAAAACACAGATATCAAGCCAACGAAACAAAAAACAAATGTAGTTGGAATTTTCCAGAACTTACTTGAAGAAGAGTTACACAAAGATGGAAGCAATTCCTTGAACCAATCCAACTGAATTCTCAAAGAATCGTTGGTGGTAATCTTATCATCAAATCCCTTCTCTTTAAAGAAACCAAATTCCAAAGCCGTGGCTCCTATAACAGCAAAATTCACTCCCTCCTTCGTATTCCAATCTTTCACTTTACCCTTCTTGATTCCCAGATAAGGTTTCACGTACAGAATCCCCAGGGCCTCAGCTGCATACACATCACATAATCAAGTAAACACAATTATAAGAATCTAAATTCACTGCAGTCAATAACATGGCTCAGCATGAGCATCAAAATCATTCGATGCATCTAAGGGTCATTAACCGTAATAACTGTATTCTTTATTTGATTGCAGTGAATATGGATGAGAAACATAAATTTAGAGATAGTAGATATAATTAAGGAGTTACCGATGAAATCAATGACCAAGCGGCCATTACAACATCTTCCTGAGGGATGGTGAAAATGGGTCTCTCCATAAGGAGGAAGGAAGCAATCGTTGGGAGAATTTTCGTTGCTGTAATACAAGTTGCCGGTGTCGGCGAGTGAATCGCCAAAGCTGAAGATAGATGTGAAGCATGCTATGGCATTGGGGATGGTGAATAGTGCAGCTACGAGAAGCAATGGGAATTGACTCTGGTGTGAGAAAAGTCGAGCAGGTGAAGAAGGGGACATGTCTGATATGCTCCCAGGCCCAGGAAATGGGACGATTATTTAGTGGTGTATTAGCTGGAAAGTTGAACAAATAATTGCTTGGTCCCTTGTTTTAATTAGTGGTTTTTCTTATCTCACCATATGATATGATATGATATGACATTATTAGTTAAAAAATATAAATTAATTTTAAAAGTGTTTCTTGGTGCTCACTTGGAGCTTAAAGAGTCACTCACTAGACTCATTTTGTGAATTGGTTTGTGCACCAATGTGGGTTGGCCCTTAGATCCAATCGTTGGTAGGCACGAACCTATTTCTTAGTATGTAGTTTTATTTCAAATTTAATTTATTTAATAAACTCATTTTATTATTTTTTTAAAAAATAAGTCATTAGACGATGTTATTTTTAAATAAACAACTAAGATATATTTAATAAAAATTCAATTAATAGAAAAGCCAAACATGTTAGGATTTTTATCGTGATAAACCGGCAATAAAACTCCTAAAAAAGAAAATATATAGTGGAGAAAGTTAAAAATTTATTTATCATCACTTAAGTATGTGATAAAAATTTGATTTCTAATAGTATATATATATATAATAAAACTTTGTTAACCGGCTTGTGACTAATTTGACAAAAACAAATTATTATAAAGTTTAAAAGTCACTAAAAGAGGAGTTAAATAAAAATTTTAGATGAGTTCTAAAGTTAATCTAGTATAAAAATTCAGATCATATTTTATTTCTCATTTCCAGCACATACTGTACATGTCCCCTGATTCAAATCAGAAAATATTATTAGCTACCTAAATATGGGCTATGGCCATGCCCTACTAATCAATGAGTCATTTAACATCACAAAAAACAAATTACAATTTGTGCAGCAATTATGATCATTCTGAAATGATTTTTCTATTGAGGATTTGGAGGACGGCTATTAGCAGCAGCAACACGAGATCCCCATTCCAGCAACTCTTTGCTGGTATCATCCTTGTGTGCAAAAACTTCAATAAAACACAGTGAATCTTTCTGTGGTCCAGTAGCTGCTGCAATTGCTTCTGTTAGTTCATCTTCTGTGCTTACCTGCACTTACAGCATCACCATCTATCAGTGCCATTAGCAAACAACTTACAGAAAAGTAAATTCAGATAAAACGAAATTGCTTTTGTTAAGATAATTAGCAGCATGCTTTCTGTTAAAGGAAATTAGAGCACTGACTACTAATTACAAACCAAAGCACTGACAGATAAAAGCATCAAAACACCAAGAACCTGTTTGGATAAACTTTTTTTTTTTTTTTGAACTAGAAGTCCTAGCAAGAGGGAAAAAAAGCATAAGCACCTTTAGAAGTTAAAAAAGCACTTCTCAAGGATGCATGCAGTAGGATGCTTTTAGAAAAAACAAAACCAGAAGCATGTCATAGTTTTCATGAAGAAAACATCTCTAGAAATTAAAAAAGTTACTTTTAGCTTATGCTTCCGTTTCTACATCTAAAAACACTTTTTTAAAGGCAATATAAATGAGCTCTAAACGAAGAAAGAAAACAAATCACATCATTATCTTGAGTTCTACTTCATTAAAATATTCCTTAAATGTAAAATACCAGAAGTAATACTTAGAATAAATTGTAATGCTATGCTTCCTTTACCCGATTATAACCTAAGGGGTAACAGTTATAGAAGATAAAACTGTTAAAGTCATGCTAACCTTAGCAGTCCAGCAGTGGCCTTCTTTGTTATGGATGGCATCCACCAGCGCAGTGTAATTCCAGTTCTTGATCACATTGTATGGGCCATCATGAATCTCAACTTCAATTGTATAGCCTCCATTGTTAATGAGAAATATGATGCTCTTTTGTCTGCAACGAATCATCGTTGAAATCTCCTGTGCTGTCACCTGGATACAGGAAACCAATTAGTCACTCTGCATCATCTCTCTTTGCAGAAAACAAAATTAACCAATATATTTACTTGCTGTTGATGCTTATCATGTATCATCGCATAAAACTGACCTGAAAACTCCCATCTCCGATGCAAGCAATCACACGCTTATTTTTTGCGGCCTGTGCATATCCAAGAGTAGCACCAACTGACCAGCCAATAGATCCATACTGCATCTGGAATTCAAAGCTGAAAGATGGGAGTACATATTTGATAGTGTCAGTCACCATTAAGACTATAATTTAGTTGTAATTAGTGGATAACTTGGCACGGAGATTGAAAATGACTTACCCACAATTCTCAGGGAGATTGAGCTTCTGACAGTTAAACCATGAATCTCCAGTCTCAGCAATTACAGCACTATTGCCAGTTAGCATGTCCTGTTCCAAACACAGAAACAACAAATTATATATATATTATCCCTTCATGAAGCATTTGATGTTAACAGTTGTATGATCAATCATCAGTAAAATGACAGAAGCAGATTTCTATGGCCTTTAGCATCTTACCTGAATGTGCTTAAATAGAATATTAACTCTTAGAGGTTCGTCCTTCTCTCGTTTCAAAGGAATACCACGAGGGACAAAGATACGTCGGTAGTTCTCCAAAGCTGTACTGTTTTTCTTCAGCTTCTTAGACAATGCAGTTAAAAAGTCAGCCATGAAAACCCAGCCTAATGAAGGACCATTGCCAATAGTCACCCGCTGAGGCTGTACATTGACTAATTTCTCCTTCTTTATCAACAATGAGTATCCAACAGAACTGTAGTCATTGAAAATGGGACCAACGAAAACATAAGCATCAGCAGACTCCACTATCTCGCCACAGAAGGGAGTACTGACAGCACCCCAATATGTACCAATGAAGTGTGGATGATGCTCCGGTACAAGCCCCTTCCCAGAGGGCATAACAGCTATTGGGTATCCACTAGCTTCAGCGAACTCAAGGAAGGCCTTTTGTGCCTTTGCCACCCTTAGCTTTGGCCCGCCTACAATAACTGGTTTCACAGCTTTGTTCAGAAAAGCAGCGGTTGCTTCCACTGCTGCTTCTAATCCTAACTGATTGCTCACCCTGCCAAAAGAGAAAGATTATCATTTTGATGTTGCAATTTTCGTGATCTTATGCATTTAATGCAATTGTTGGGTGGAAACAATCAGTCACATTTACAATAAACAAGATTATAGGTGGAATTGCAAACAGTTAGCTCAGTGCGAGTGACCAATGAGCACTCATACAGATGACAGCTCATACTTATAGCAGAGAAGTGCCCAGTTAGTAAATAGTAAAGAAAAACAACAGAAACATAAGCAAATAAAAGAGAAACCATACCTTGGTGCGAGGAAAAATGGAACTGGGTCTCTAGCAAAAGTTGGGTGGCGAATTCCAGGCAGATTACAACTTATGCTGATGTAAACTGGCTTGCTTTCCTTCAAAGCAGTGGAAATAGCAGTATCAATAAGCTCATGTGCATCATCCAAGTTATTCACCACTGCCTGAAGTTCACATCATTAGCATCACATTACCAAATCAGATATCAAAGCTCCAAAATTCAGCAACAATGAATTCAACCCAGACACACAAACCCCATGAACTCACCTGAGCACACGTGATTGTCTGAAAGCAACGAAGTTCTTGGCTGAAATCGGGTAACCCGATTGTGTGATGGAGGATCCGGTTCGTTCCATAGTCGTTGCTATTGGGTCCTCCAACTATGCAAATCACTGGCAAGTTCTCACTGTAAGCTCCGGCAATGGCGTTGAGAACGCTGAGCCCACCGACGGTGAAGGTGACAACGCACGCTCCAACCCCCTTGGCACGTGCGTATCCGTCGGCGGCGTAACCAGCGTTGAGCTCGTTGCAGCAGCCGATAAGGTTGAGCTCTGGCTCGGCGATCAGATGGTCCAAAAGGGTCAAATTGAAGTCACCCGGAACAGAGAACACATCCTTCACCCCGATTTCTACGAGCCTCCGAGCAAGGTGGCGACCCAAGGTGCCGCTCGAGGCGGAGGGAACCACCGTCGCCGGAACCGAGCCGGAGCCAATGTTATTAGCAGCTTCCATACGAACAAAATAGCACAGAAATTTCTGAATATGTTTGTGATATCAGAGACGATTACTCTTTCTGACTTGCTCGTGGGTCTTAAAATTGTGATTTTTATAGTTTGTGGGTGACAGTGAGCACTCGATTTTGAAAACCATGGGCAGTTGCCATGCCTAGTTTACACGAGGGGAAAGAAACTGTGGACTGTGGGAGTGAAAAGTATATGCTGGCCCACAAGTAGAGCCAATAAAGCTCATTGCTTTTGTGTTTGAGACTGCCCAGAAAGATTTTTTTCTATGTTTTGGTTAAGTCTCAAGGAAGAGTTCTAGAACTGTGGAATGATCCAAGTTGACCATGTGGCCGCTGTTACTGCTTACCAGTTGTGGTATTGCTAATGGGTTTGATTGTCTTGAATGGATGGGTTTGATTATTTTAGGATTATGCTTTGGAAACCAGAAAGCTATTGGGTGGGAAATTTTGGACATTTGCTGGATGAATAAAAGGCATTGAACCAATTATTGGTGGAAACAGAGGCGACAAGGTATGCACCTAATTTTGGATTTAACTATTCCCAGTTGCCCAAAGCCAATACCTTTGTGCAGCTGGTTTTATCGGTTCGAAGTACCTGTTCGTGTAGTTTTTTATGCATTCCTAAAATGGATTTTTGCGTGGGGAGTTTAACTTTTACAAGTAATAAATAAGATTAAATTATTTTATTTTGGTTTAATTATAATTATTAATAGTGTAATGAATAATAAAAATTAATTTATCTTTAATTTAAATCTTTAATTTAATTTTATTTTTTAAATTAAACTACGTAATTATTAAAATTTTATTTTTATTTTATTTTTTTTTTCTTATTCTTCTCTCTCTTGTCCTCTTCCCTCTCATATCTCCCTTTATTTCTCTTTATGCACAATAAAAAATTATGTACTCAAAAATTAAAAAGAAAAAATACAACCAAAAAACAAAAATAATTATCAAAGTCATATCAATTTTTCTTTTTATTTAACACTTGTAGCCATTTTTTATTTACAAACAATATTTTCCTTCAATCAAAAAAATTTCTTTTTTTTTCTTTAGATGGGAATTAAAAAAATTTCTTCTTCCTCACATAAACACTAATCTATATTTTTTATTTTTTTTCTTTTAGTGACAATTCACAAAAAGAAGTTAAATCAAAATGTGGTTTGAAGTATTTTTTTTTTTAATATTTGCATAGTTATTGGTGTCAATTAAAGGATTATTTAATCTTTTCCCAGTACATTTCTTTAAGAAAGGGAGAGAAATTAATTGAGCTAGCTAAGTCAAAGTGGTTCGGGTAGATAAAAATTTAATGAATGACTTAGGTCTAAGTAATGTGACTATTCTTAATTATATAAGTGAAAATATCAATATACCTAAGTTCTTGAATTAAAAGACATTATCAGATTCTCAAAATATGTTATCTACAAGGTCTATTACAATGTATAGTGAAAATTCTCTTAGGCCTAATCCAATCCTTACAAGCGGTATCAAAGCCAATAGTTCCACTTGAAATGTGAGCGGTGATAAATTCTTTTGGTTGCTTCCCACGTAACCAAGTGGTTTCTTGAAACTTTATAAAAAGCGAGTGATTAAATTGCTGACATAACACATGAAGTCTCATAAAATCAAATGGTTTTTTCAGTCTCATACATTTTAGGTGTGATTAGACAACCATATAAAATTTTAAATATGTTTGATTTTAAATATATATATATATATATATAGATTGACTCAATTTATTAAAAAAATTTCAACTGGAAAGACTTTTTAAAAAAAAAAAAAAAATTTCCGTTAATGCAATTGAATTCAAAACCCTATGCTCTTAATTTCAATTGGTAGTCAAAGAATTTTTATATATATATTTTTTTCATCACATGAGGCTCAAACTCTTGAATCCTATGAAGAATCTAAATCATTTATTAGCAGACTAATAATCCTACCTGATAGCTTTTTCTACCTTACTAGTCTGACCAGAACTTTTTTTTATAAGAATTTATTTCTAACTATACAATCTCCGAGTAACTTAAAATACTATTGGTGTCAATTAAAGCATTTTCTAACTATATTTTATAACTTTTTTTATTTGTTATTGGTGTCAATTAAAGGATGTGAAACTTTTATTTTTATTTTTTTAAAAAATAACTTCTAAAAAAAATATTATTGGCATAAAAAAATTTGTTAAATAATAAATTAAAATTTATTACAAGGAACCAATGAAGGAAGAAGAAATGGTAGAATTTTTTTTAAAAAAATAAGGGTGGATGAAAATTAGAACCTTAAAAGAAATAATGACTGATTTGTAATAAATGAAAATATTGTTGTAAAAATTTATATTAACCATTAATGCTAATAACAAGTTGGTTAAATATGTGAGTCCTACTATCATACATTTTTCGTAATTTTAGTGGCCTATTTAAAATGGGGTAGTTTAACCTATAGAGTAACTTAGACTTCTCCTTTTCACATATATGCCCCATATTCTTCTTTTGACTTGAGTGGCTTCTCAACACAGGAGCTTCTTACGCAAAAACAATTAGATATAATAAAATCATTTTTGTCTCTTCAAGTAATAATTTTGGATAAAACTAATTGTTGACATAAATGTCTCCACATCATACAAATATATATTGTCGTGATAAGTGGAAAGATTACATGGACAACATTAGTTACCTTACACATGTTGCGTAGCAATATGCTACGTAAGAAAAAACACTCTCCATGGCTGCATGAATAAGAAATGTTACTCGTATTTTTAGCTTCTTTCTTTTTAAAATTTTATCAAATCACTCTTCAACTCCATTATCGAGCAAACATGGGATATTGGAAAGAGGCATTGAGCTCAAGCTCCGACCTTTTCTACCTGTTTCCAGATCAACAAAAAAGCTAACGTAGCTCATGATATATGTATTCAATCAAAATTCATGTGTTGGTTCATGTCATGATATATGCAATATCTATACGTTTGAACATTAACATGATAGTCTGGAGCTCAATGTCTGGTCTTACTATTAAGCTTTGAACTTATGAAGTAATTTTTATTGAGACTATCTCAATAAAGAGACCTTTCAATATTGATTAAGTAATGTTATTTTACTATCAAACACTTAAATTATATAGAGTTGTTCTAATACCATCAGAGATTTTAGATTCCAATTTTAAAAATGTTGTAGCATTAAAACTAAATTGAAAAAAATTTATAGTCTTTTTAATCTTATTCAACTTAAGCTTGAATCAATTGGTACACTTAATGTAATATTAGATATGGAACCTTTTTCAACATATTAATATAGTATTTTATTATAAAAGTCTTAGGTTTAACTTCAATTAGAATTGAGTGAGACAGAATTATATATAAGAAAGGAAAAACCATTCTTATTTCTGTGGTCTCCAGCAGGAAAAGTAAAATAAAAGTGAAACACTGTCTTGTACTTAAATAACGTAGGGATCTGAAATAAGTCAATATTGGCAATGCCCAACCTTATGGATTAACTAGAAAGACAACAATTGAAGGTCAAGATTGTTGTACATGAGTCTGACCTAAAACTTTGAATGGCTTTTGTATTCCTTTTCTCTGTTTAATATAAATTTCAAACGCTTGAATAAGAATAGTTACGGCTGATGCTATCATGTCGAAACACCGGGGAGCCAAAACCGAGGATTGATAATCACAATTGTTAAGAAGCTTAAAAGACTATTGGCGTGAGAGCCTATTAAATATAATATAAAATTATTATTGAGATTTAATCAAATAACTTGAGTTTTTCGATAAGATTAGTTCTTGACATATAGTTTTGCTCTCGGATTCCATGGAGGTTCTTTCTTGGTTTGGTAATCCTCCTCAGTCCCATGACTATGCAGGCTTAATTTGTGAGATAAAGACTCTAATTGAGTATATGGGTTCTTAACCTAGATCATACCCTTCGTGAAGGGAACAGCATGTGTAGACTTTCTTCCTAAATGGGTTCTCTCTTTTAAGCTTTCTAGCGTTTTTTAGTCTTACCATAATAATTTGAATACCACCAAAGCTGTTTTATTGAGACAAGAGAAGGTATCAAGAAATTAGCGAGTAGCAATAGCAAAGAATAATTTGTTTCTCACTAAATGAATGAAACTAGAGACAAATAAAATATATAGTAAGGAACGATTTATTCTTGGCTAAAATTCTTATTTGCTCCTAGTCCTGAGTAGTTGCTGGCTGCGGATGCCTTGGGAACTAGAACCCAGTGAGAGCAGTGTTTGTTTGTTTTTTCTGTTGTTTTGTAGTTTCTTGGCATTTTGTAAAGAAAATAAAAAGAAAAGGAAAAGAGAAAATCTTCTTTTGAGTCACCTATGACCAATTATATAACTTTTAAAATTAAATATTTCTCAACTTTTGTCTACAAGAGTCAAGTTGTGACTTTTGTGTTCGCTGCTATTGCATAGCACGTGGTTTTGGATTCTTCCTTTTTATAATGTCAAAATCGAATAATGGTTTCAAGACATTGTTGCGTTTCATTATCCTTAATTAAATTAGATCAGATTGGTTACCTAATATTCCTAGTAGAAATTTTATATTTTAATGGCATATTAAAATCCTATTAGTGGGTAAGTAAAGAGTGTCGTCAAGATCAAGAACAAAATTGAAAAAGAAGAAAGAAAGAGACAAGCCAAGATTAAATATAATGTAAGAAAACTTTGAAAAATACGTAGAAAGAGAGGCAGAACTTGTTCAACTGTAAGTTTTGTTTTATTCATGATCAAGTTTCATTGGACTAACTCTTTTAAATAGAGATTTTAAGTCTTTCCACAAGCTTTTAGAACATCGTTGTTTTAATGGAATTGGATTTTTATAGGAATTGATAGTAGAAATAAACCCTTCTTCACCTTTAAAGAATTGCAACTCTCCCTAAAAAATGAAAGGAGACTGCTTTTTTAAGGGTGAGGAAGATTCTTCGGTAATCAAATAAGCTTATTAATGGACTCTCTCCCGTTCTCCCACTCCATTTCATCATATTAAATGCACTTGCTCGAGTGTATTTCTACGACAATGGATTTTGTTTTTGTACAGTTACATAGATTGAGAAGCCAGTAATCATGGCAATTCCATGCCCTCTAGAGCTCCAAACACATTCAATTGATTCTGATCTTCAAATGAATAAGTCAATAATATAATCAGAAGGGAACAATCAATTACTGATTAACACCAAAATAATAACTATAACTTAGAAATTCTCACTAATACATAAAAATTTCTAACAAGGGATCTTGGAGATGAACCACTCCATAACCACAATTGGAGCCTTGATCAACGCCAAAGCAAATTCAACTATTAGAGTCACGCAAAGACAACAAGGACATATGCATGTCAAAATCAACCTGCATCACAAACACACAACCTTTGATTATTGGTATAAAACAAATAACGAAAGAAGATCAAGCCCTTCAATATGTTTGGTTCTACGAAGGATAGGGGAGAGGAGGGGAAAGATTTTAACGAATAGATAAACTTTTCATTGTTTGGTTTGTAAAATAAAAAACAGAAATAGAAAAGATAAAAATAAATTTATTATTATAATTTCAAAAATAAAAAAATAAAAAAGTACATAACATAAAGAAAAAAATCTCTTTTTTAATTTTTAACATTTACTGTAAAATAGTCTCTCAAATTTTAATTTTATTAATTTAATATATAATATTTCATATTATAAAAACATTTGTAAAATAAGAGTATAAAAAATTTCAAATGACTAATATCTTTTTATCTTAAATTTTTTTTATATTATATGAATGTGGGTAAATGTTAAAGATTAAAAAGAGATTTTTTTCAGTAAAAATAAAAAATAAAAAAATAATTTGCAAAAACCTTTTAAATTTCTCAATTTTGAGAGGGAAAGAGAGTCGTTTTTCCCGTAACTTTCTCTCCTCTAATTCCCTCAAACAAACCCACTACACAGAAAGAACTGCGGAGAGAAAATTAGGAGAAGAGAGAGGAACATAGACTTACCCAACAATCCAAACAACGACACCAATAAGAGAGATAAGGAGAGAAAGAAAGGCAAAGGGCAACCCTAAAAGAAACCCTAGAGGCCTGCATCTGCAGTCATCATCATCGGAGCCACCACAGCAGCACATGGCTTCTTGGAGAGTTCTCCTCTTCGTGTTTCTTGCGACTTCTCTTTTCTGCAGCCTGCACTGCTCTCTCTCTTGTAGTTTGGGGATTCCAAGAAGCAAAACACAATATAAACTACAACTTTGACGGAGACGACTAACGACTCCTTATTAAATTGTGATTAAGGAACAAAAGAATATTAAAAAACTATTATATTATTAATTTTTTATTTTTTTATTTTACATTAAGGTATCATCACAAGTGACTGATACACCGACCCATCAATACCAATAATATCTACGACTATAATGATTTGGATTGTTTACTTAAATTAATCACGAATAGTTAATAGTTAAATATATTTTGGGTATGAATAGGGTATTCAATAATTGATAAAAATTATTCTAGAAACCCTTTTTCTTCTGCTGGTTACAGAAACTAGACCAAACCATAGTGTCCAAAACTGTTCGTAGAAGCAAACGGATAGATAGCCAATAAGTGAAGCGCACGTTCAACAATTCTCTACAATGAAGGAACCTTTGTCTTTCTGTTCACGGCACCTTCTTGAAGTTGCAGTTATGGATAACGTTTTCTTTAATTATGAGAATTTAATTATTTTACGACATGCCTGTGTGGCTTCACAGGCATCCTTTGCAGACCGTTTTCATTTTCAAAGCACGGACTCTGATGGCCGTGATAAAAATAAGAAGGGGCCAGATGAGGTGAAAATATCAACATGCAGTTTTGGAAGTACCTGTTAGATATTATAAGTCTAAGTTGATTGAGTTGTAATAGAAAGAAAGACTTACGAGAAATATTTAAGTTGTAAAAGTTTTATTAATTCAATGTTTTAAGATTTTAAAGATTGGTGTTGGACCGACTTGTATATTGTCTTAGGTTTGTAGTGTACTTCTCGGTGTTCAATTCTCCTCCTTGTTCATAACAACTGGTATACATCGGCTAGGGATGACAGAGCGGCAGTGTTCACTTTCAAATAAGTAGGATGTGGTGAACAGTACTTTTGCTCAAGTAAAATGTCCATGGGGGAGAAAAAGAAAAGATCCCAAACATTTAGACTTCAATCTTGGTTCAAAATACTCTCTATTCATCAGCTTTGCTTTTGAACTTGCTAGTTGCTACCTGAAAAAATTGACTTTGCTATTCAAAAACAATTTGGTTCTCTCTTCCTTTTCCTTTGTTTTTTTTTCTTCGATTTATTTCGGGCTACTTGGTGTAAATTCCCAAGATAACGACCCCTGCCTCTCCACATAATCAAAGATGTTATTGAAACCTAGAAGCATGAGAACTAAATTTGAAATTGATTTCATTTCATTTTTCTTGCCCTAAATTATTTGGTCTTAGAAAGATGAAGTGTTGTTATTCATAATCTAGTAATGTGTAGATACTTTATGTAGCCACATAAACAATATAATACGCACTCCTGTATTAACATGGAATACAACAAACCATTGGTTGATGCCATTATAATCACATTTAGTCGAAACCTCGAAGGTAGTAATCAATGTAAATTTACAGCATACAATAGTGTCTCTTAGTAAGCTACAAAAGTTTTTTTTTTTAGTCATAATTAAAAGAAAAAATATATATATAGAAAGATTTTAATGTACTTTCTTACTTGATAAAGATTTTAGTTTACAGCCAATTATATCAGTGGGAGATAAATATGGGGCTAGCTTTCAATTGGGTCCAGGCTATTTTTAGGGGAACGCCTAGCTTGGTCCTACTTACGGCTAGTAGCCTAGTAGGCCACCGATTGGACTAACCTTAAAAAAAAAAAAAATTTCACAAATGTACTGCTAATTTATTTAGCTTGGGCCATGTATCCCACTTACCTAACTTTTTTCTTTGGTTCAACATAAGTTATTTCTTAAGACACACCCCATTTTCTTCAGAGCCACACCGTATCCACAAAAGGACTCTACCCTTAGATATCTATGGAAATTTTAGTTGATGTCCCTTCCCTTTACCCATTTCATATTTCTCACAGAGGCATGTGATTTATATATTTTTATTTTATTTTTAATTTATAATTTTATTTCCACAACATAATTTAAATAATATATGTATATTTGTAACACGCAATATTAAGTGTGCTGGTAGCTTTTCACTTCTTCACAAGTCACATTATTCTTTCCATATCATTGCAGGTGGGCCACGGGTGGTATAAATAATGAACAGCTCGTCAATCCAAACTCCATCAATTATATATGTGTATGGTATTGGGACCGCCACCATTTAATTCCATCCCTATTTTATAAATATGCAAGCTACTTATCAGAAAAATAAACAGCATTTTTTTTAATTAAAAGTTTTGGTGAGTTATAAATAAAAATTATAAGGTTAAAGTGTGCCTCAAGATTTATAGTAATATTTATAAATTGTCTATTAAAAATATTCTTAAATTAATAGTAAAATTCAAACTTACATCTTTTAAAAATATAGATCTTTATGAATTAAAAGAAATTTTATCTATATAAACAACAATTAATTAGTAAAGAAGCTTTGACTCAAGGAAACGTTATCTACAAAAGTAAAAGTAGAACTATATTGTGGTTATTGTGATAGTATGACTTGAACTATCTTCTGTTGCTCTTCTTGGGGTTCTAGCGCCAAGCATTGGTTCTTTCTACAACAAATCAACTTTTCTACCAATCTAATGTTGAGTGCTCGGTCGCAGTGATGAGTGCTAACGGCTTTAGAAATAAAGAAATGCCACTCTCATACTTATAAATGTACATTTTTATGTACACTCTAAAATATGTAGTTGATTTTAAAAATAAAATTATAAATAAAAAAATATAAAAATAAGTGTATACAAACAGATTTATACTTAATATCACTCTTACAAATATATTTTCAAACGCAAAGCAATTTTTTTAGACACTCATTCTATCAAATAAACACCGACCGTCATAGGTGCTACTCCTCCTCCTTGGTCTAGATTCAATAATCAATTAATTAATAAAATTTCACAAATAATAAACAGCCACACATAGTGCCATAATGGTCCAGCATGTCAGCAGATGTGAACATTTCTGTCCGTGTTTTGGTCCTTATAACACTTCTTCCCCATCTCTCTCTCGTTGCCTTTCTTTCCTTTGAAGCGAAACTCGCTAAGGATTTTCCCAAATATAAGGCCAAAGGTTTATCTTTTGGGTGATTCAATCACAGAACAGTCCTTTACAGAGGGAGGCTGGAGTGCATCTCTTGCCAACCGATTCGCTTTAACGGTATTGAAACTCAAACACACGTCGATGATATAAGTCAAATGAGAGAGTGCAAGTTTTTTTTTTTCGTTTGATTCTTTTGCTTTCTTATCAAATGGGTTTTGATTATTTCAAGCTGATTTTGATGTTCTGAAATTGGGTTTATTCATGGTTAGGTTGATGTGGTGCTTAGAGGGAACGGTGGGTACAATACAAGGTGGACGCTGAAGGTGTTGGACACCCTTTTCCCAGCTACAGGAAGCTTTGATAATGGAGAAAATAGCAGTGGCAGACCAATTTTTGTGACTGTTTTCTTTGGAGCCAATGATGCTTGCCTTCCAGATAGATGCTCTGCTTATCAACACGTCCCCCTTGATGAATATAAACAGAACCTTTACTCTATTGTCTCCTTTTTCAAGGTAACTCCATCTCTCTCTTTGTTGTTCATGCACAAATGATTGAAGAAGAAGTTGCAAAGTGAACCTTGATTACATATAGTGGATTGCACTTTGGAGTGGACTGCTAGTTACTAGATGAGATTAGGGCTGAGCAATTATTACAGTTGGGATTTCATTCAATAGCTGACAATTGTACACCATAGTCCACTGCAAGTCATCCAAATTCTTACGAAGTGTGGAAACCCGAAAGGGCTGATAGGCATAACTGTTTCAACTTTCAAGCTAGGCTATTCCACTATTTTAGTGCATATTGCAAATAGCACTGCTATATGTATATATGTTTGTTTACACCTATTCAAACATATTTTTTTTATTTCTTTAACTAAGGACAGACTTAGGTTATAAGAATTAAGGGCAATTACTTTCTAAAGAAAAAATTTTCTTAAAGTTAGTATTTATCTTTTGCATTTCTCCCTTTACAAATGCCTAAACACCTATTTGTTTTGTTTTATGTGTTTTTCCTCTCTAAATTGCCATGCACCCCTCTTGCCCATATTAAATTTCACACTGTTATCTAATTTTGTCAGTTGTGTCTTTATTTGTATCTCTTTTACTTTTTAATTTATATTTTTGTCTCTACAAATTAACAATTACTATATACAAGGAGTATAAAAGGGTATACCCTAACAAGTATACGCAATAGTTTTCCTATTGTGAAAGAGTTGATCATTTGTCTTCAGTGGGGCTGAGTATGATCATTGTTTGTTCGTTAGAAAAATAGTATGTACATGTATATTGGTGTATACCCATTTATATGCTTAGAGTATCATATTTATTCACATGAGTGAAACTATATAAAAAAAAAAAGATGTGAAAAGAAGGTAAAAAAAGAAAATCATGTTTACATATAATACCTCTTGATGAGGTTGTGGTGCAAAAGACATGCAGTGGCTCTGGAAGTATGGTTGAGCCAAGTTATCCCTAATGATTTTTGCTATAAAAAGGGTTTGATTGCTTGCTTATATAGCAACGGAAGTGGTTGAGCCCAGTTACCCCTAATGATTTTTGCTATAAAAAGGGTTTGATTTCTTGCTTTGTATAACAATGTAAGTGGTTGACCCCAGTTACCCCTAATGATTTTTGCTATAAAAAGGGTTTGATTTCATGCTTTGTATAACAATGTGCCCAGTTATCTCCAATGATTTTTGCTACAAAAAGGGTTTAATTCCTTGCTTTATATGGCAATGGAATTGGAACTTTCAGGAACTGTTTTTTTGTGTAAAGGTTCTCTTAGAAAAAAGTTCTTTGAGGGAAGGATAAATCCATGGTTTGAAGTAAAGGAGGTCAGGCTAGGCGTTGTTTTCACAACCCATAACTTGTCTACATCTTTTTTCCATGTCCATGTAATTTATGTGGTTGGATAACCCCTACTTTATAGGTTCACGACCCCACTATTTTAAAGTCTTGATATTATTCTAGTTGAGCTTTATACTTTTTTGGTTGTATTTGACTGTTAGCTCTTCGTAAGAATTAATGTCTTTGAACATATCCGTTGAGGAGTTCTTGGCTCTCCAGGAATATGGAATATTTTCATCAACAAAAGTTAAAATGACGAAAAATATATATCTGGGGAAAGTAAATTCTGAGCATTAAATGAAACCAAGTGGTGAATGTAAAAGCATGGAAAACATGGCCAAGTAAAAAATGATGATAATTGGCCACCTTCCAAGTTGGATTTTATTTTATTTTTTTGGTTGTCGAAAGAGGAATGCATTAAAGAGAAATTAAGAAGAACATAGTGTGGGGCAACAAGCTCTCGTACCATCTGCAAGATATACAACAAACTTAAACGAGGAATAGTATACAAAAGTGAAAGTCCTTCTCCGATTAAAGCATCAAAATAGATTACATGCACTGGACTTTATTGTATTTGGTTTTGTAATGCAATAACAGTCATTGAATTAACTGTTGATATGACATGTAGTTCAATTGGACATATGCATGTCATCGTGCCATGCAACTGATGGGAGTAGAATTGACTCCAAGCGATCTAGGTCCTTAAAGCCAATATCTATTCAAGCATATTTGTTAATATCTATAAATAAATTGATTAAAAATTAATTCATTGATAAATAAATTAATAAATAAATAGATCTTGATTAATCATAAAACTACAAAACAGAATTTGGAACAAGTGAGAAAAGAGATTTTATCTGTTGAAGCACAATTTTAGTTAAGCAGTCTACCACTTGGTTGCCCTCTCTAAATGTGTGCTAAAGTTGCACCTTCCTCAAGCTCGAGAGTAGCCTCTAACCTGTAGACAGCATGTAAAACGCTAAATTGCTCCTCTATTGACTGTACCCGCCTCATGTTTCCATAAAACCATGCAATCCAACTACCACCAGTGTGAGAGTTTTCTCATATTATAACAGATAATAGAATTGGTTTCTCCTTATAAATAAAGAGATTGTAATTCCTAAATTTTTTCCATAAGAATTTTCAACCTTGATTTTTTTGTTGGTACTATAATTATTTGAAAGGTTCGGTAGTCTTGCACGTTTACTTTCCTCGTTAAGCTTCCCTGGAGATATTACGAATCAATTTTTAAATGTTTTCAGTTGGGTTTCAGAAGAAGTGGCCTGAAACTCGTGTTATCCTCATAACTCCTCCACCAATTGATGAAGAAGCAAGGCTTAAGTATGGGTTTTGTGCATGTCCCTCCCTTTTTCCTTATTATCATTACTTTTTCAGTGACTTTTTTTGATAGATGAAGTTTATAATTGAAGTAGAGGTTAAACTCAGAAAAGAATTTTACCATTGTTGTAGATATCCATATATTGAGAATCCACAAGGACTTCCGGAGAGGACAAATGAAGCTGCTGCTGAAGATGCTAGAGCATGCATTTCTGTGGCTGGAGAATGTGGAATCCCAGTGGTGGATCTCTGGACCAAAATGCAGCGGAATCCTGACTGGGCAAAAGTTTATCCAAGGTATCAAAAATGATTTCACTGCACTGTTTCTCTTTCATTCATTTTGATTTATTCCTTAATGATTCTAAAACCTGCACTTAATTACATTAATGCTATTTACCAATTATTAATTATATTTAAACTAGATTGGATTTCCTCTCAATATATGAGTCAATTTTAATTAGCTAATAGAATCTAGGATTTTAAGGTTTTAAAGTTTAATATGTAAGATTTTAGAGTTTAGTATATATCATTTTAGGGTTTATTATTGTGTTAAAGGTTTAGTATTTTAAGATTTAAGGTTTTATATATGGTCTATGGTTTAGAGTCTTTGGGTTTAGGGTTTTAAAATTTGCATTATAAAATTATAAGGTTTAGAGATTATGGTTGAAGTTTTGAGATTTATATGCAGAAAGTAAAAATAATTGGAAATGTCAAGTGTTAATAAATGGATATACTCGAACGCTGGTTAATGTAGCCTAGTAATGTCCATATATGCCCTTAACTGGTTTTTTAAATAACAGGCTGCAGATTGAACTGTCCTGGATATAACATATAGAATGTATCTGATATATATGTCAGTTTAGATCATATACACATAGCTGATGTATTCTTGTGTGCTAAACTTGCAGTGATGGTTTGCACCTAACGAAAGATGGCCAAGGAATTGTTTTTGAGGAATTAATCTTGAAGCTGGAAGACGAATTAGGGTTGCATCTAGAAGCTTTGCCGATAGATGTCCCGCGTATAACTGAAATAGACCCTAATGATCCCATGAAGGCCTTTGAAAAGTTTTAGAATCAACGCTATATTGCAGTAGAGGCTTTGCCTTTTTCATCATGAAAGAGCTATATATGTCATAAATTTCAGTTCTCCTCATAATATCTAGACCTTCCCTTTGCTCTTGCTATTCTGTGTATGTACTTTTGTGGAATTCAATAAGCTGGCTTTTGTTTGTATGGATTTTATACCTTTCATTCTTTGGCAGTTTATATGTGGACTGGTATTTGATGATATACATATATATATGTTTTTTTTTTGGTTAAAAGAGGAATTCATAAATGCAAGTAGAACTTCGTCTAAGGGTACTAATCCCCATCAAGTCAGCAGAAAATAAAATCTAAGAAAGTCATCTTCCAAAAGCAGCCCTTGCTTGGCAAGTCCATCTGCAAGCTGATTTCCTTCTCTAAAGGTGTGAAGCAGCTTCACCTCCTTCAACTTTTGGGTCTCTAACCTGAAAACATGATGCAAAGGTCCCCAAGGATGAGTGCTAGAACAGGCATTAGATAAGAAGTTTACAGCCATACTAGAATCAGATTCAATGATGATGTAATTTATATTAAGATCAGTGGCCAACATAATCCCTTTGAGGATACTCCACACTTCTCCTCTGTTGACAGTTCCTATACCCATATTGCCACTATAACCTTGGAATGGCCCGATGAGTCCCTAATCCCACCTCCAGATCCAATAGAGCCTGGGTTAGTAATCGCAGAAGCATCACAATTCATCTTAAACCAACCTGATGCTGGTGGTTTCCAGCTAATGTGGTGAAGTTTTACAGCAACTTGCTTGAGCCTATATGGTAAAATTCAGCTGCTGCAGCAATAGCCTTAATTCTAGGATTACAAAGAACATCTGATTTCTTGAACAAAATTCTAGTACGATCACCCAAATTGTCCAACAACCACATGTAAAAATGGTTGCCCAAGGGATCTTAAAAATGTTCAGTCTGATTCATGAAGGAAACAATCTTGTAAAGAGAGGTTAAAGAAATCATCTTTACAACCAAGGCTTTTCCAAAAAGATTTTTGTTGATTGCAGAGTCTCTCAAACAATGTAAAATTGACTCAACATTGCCACAACGAGAACAATTGCTAGAGCTAATAACATTACGTTGGGACAAGACTAGAGCTACAGGGAAGTACTCATGAGCACATTTCCGAAGAAAGTGCTTGATCCTACTATGGCATTTAGTCTTCCATAAGCTAATAAAAAGAGGGTTAGGGTTAATAATCCTCTTGAAGAAGATAAGTTGACTTAGTGGAGAAATCTCCATCCATGGTGAATCCCCAAGAAATTTGATAAACCACTGGAGTGTTAACCAAAATCCTTCTAAGATCATCCTGGAGTTGGAAGGAGATTTTAGAAAAGTCGCAACCACCATTCACATAAAAAATATCTTTCACTTTCCAGCAATATTCACCTCTCTTGAGGGGAACAATAAATATTTCCCTTAGAGACCGATCACCAAACCATTTATCATGCCAAAGAGATGTGCCCTCCCCATTAAAAACAACCTTCCTGCAACCTTTATCAAACACATCACCACCTCCAGTAAAAGCTCTATGATTAGTAGAGTTGCGATTGTTTTTTACTTTAAAAGAAGTGTTCAGGACTTTATATCATAGGCTATCCTCTTTTTTGGCTAACCTCCAGCTAATCCTAGCTAAAAAGGCTCTATTCCTCCTACTTCTTTTGAGCTTCAGACCTCCACAGCATATTATATGCATTTTCTTGCTATTATCCCTAACTCCAGAAAAAATTACTCTTAATAGAATCCAACTCTTTGCAGATTTTAATTGAGATTACCTGCCATGTTAGCAAGGTGTTGGATGGGCTCAGGCTGTTGAGGTTGGTCTTGAGAGGTGTCAGAATGATCACTGAGGAATTGCATTAGCTTCTGAACTTGTTGCTTGGACAGGCTAAGCTGTGAGAGATCAGATACCAGATCTTGAGATGAATCATTCTTACATTCCTCAGATGCAGTATCATCAAGGTGAACTTGGTTAGCAGTAGCAAAACGTGTATATTCAGATCTTGGATTGAAGTTCTTTTGACTAAACTTGCTTTGTAGTTGTCCTTTGGACTTGGTGAACTTGAAACTGGCAGGGAATCCAATAAGGCGATAGCAAGTTTCTTTAGTGTGCCCTGGTTTTCCGCAATGAGAACAAACTGGCTTGATCTTGTTGACAGCCATGGCTGCAGATTCAATGTGGTTGTTATAGCTATGGAAAGACTTCTGTGATTCTTCTCGCAAGATCAGGTTATATGCTTGATCTAAGGTTGGAAAAGGTCTCATCAAAATGACTTGTGATCTAACAACATGGTAATCATCATTGAGTCCATTCAAGAACTTGAAGACTTGATCTTTATGGTATAAAGTCATGTGTTTCTCAAAGCATACTGGGTTGCAATGACCACAGCTACAATGGGGAATTGGCCTGAAGTGATGAAGTTCTTCCCATATTCCATTGAGTTCTGAAAAATATGCATCCACTGTGTTTGCTCCTTGGACGAGGTTGCTCAATTTTTGTTGCAAGAAACAGATTTTGACATCATCTGGTTTTGCAAACATTTGAGCAAGTTTTTCCCAAATTTCTGCTGCATCTGTCATGTAAAAAATTGTTGAAGCTATGGGTGGTGAAATGGACTTTAACAGCCAAGAAACCAGAAGATCATTGCATCTTTTCCTAGCAACAGCAAGAAGATGATCATTAGGAGGCTGAGTGAGTGATCTGGTCAAGAAACCATCCCTATTGCGGATGGAAACTGCTAACAAGAAAGATCTGCTCCATGAGGCATAATTGGAAGAAGTTAGCTCAGGAGTGACAACCACAGAGTTATGGTTTTCTGTGGGATGAACAAAGAAAGGTGATGACTGATCCTCTGTAGGATGTTGAGCTTGATTGAGAACGGCAGGGCCTCTGGCCATGGTGAAAAGATCTCAAAAAAAAAAAAAAAGAGCAAGAGTAGCAGAAGGAATGATGCTTGGCAAGAAGAACCAGTAGCAGAAAGAATGATCTTGAATCCAGAGATTGTATGCCAGTGGAAAAGAAAAGCAAGTAGACGATATATGAACTTATGAAGTTGAAGCAGTTATGGACAGAACCATGGTGGCTCTGATACCATGTCAACTTTAGAGAATATCAGAGAAGATGAAGATGAAGAGAAGCGTGAAGAACATGAAGCTTTGTATATTATTCAAGTGGTTTATCAAGATTAGTTACATTGCCTTATATAGCAAGCTAACCATATACATTTCTAGATCACTCTATCCTAACTGTTTAAACTAACTTGCATCAGTTAGTTAGTTACTTACTTGTATCAATTAGTTAGTAAGCCTTAACAAGACTGACACATTACATGTAATAAGTAGGATTAGATGTTTGTTTTTCTCCCCCTTGGGTATTGCATATGACATGCAGTCTAATATATATTACCTTGTTCAGGATATAGTCATTTGATTGTTCAGAGCATGAATCCTGTTCATGAGTTAATCCAAATCTAAGCTTCGATACGGGGTTGATCTGTTCTTATAATTGCATTAGTTCAGTAATGCTATAGATCGATGATGTTGGGTTTTGATAAGAAAGCTGATAAGGTCTTTATTTGCCAAGCCAAACTATAGAGACAAGGGCCACATGCATGGCTTGAATGAATTCCTACCCTTATAACGTTACCCCATGTAGGTTGGTCTAGTAGTGGTGGTAGGTAGCCTCTTGCCTTGCAAGGAGGGTTTGAAATCAATCTCCTCAAATTTTTAAATCCAGTTGCACTAAATCCAAATCATTCCAATTTTTTTTTATTTGATAAGAAGTAAGCTTCAATTATTTAATATCAAAAGGGTCCATAAAAAATAAAGGGGGAGAAGCAGAAAAAAGGATGGCACCTTTTAGGGAGGGTTCATCCATTAATCTATTCATACAAAATGTTCTTGGATTTCTTTTGCTTTCTACCCCCTTTTTCATGTCCCATTTTACAGAATATTGTTCGCCTACAGATTAGCCTGCATTTTCCACAAATTTTACGAATGGAAGAATCAGTCAAAATTCAAAACTAACTAGGATGGTTAGGATTCATCTAATGAGAATTTCAAAATGTCTAGCTCAGTTCTGAGAACATTTATAGAAATACAATATTGAAGCCTCACATTTATCTCCTTCTACAACATATTGAAGACTCTAGTAGGATATAAATGCTGATTTCTAAAAATTTTATGGTTACGCTCTATCCAAATATGATAGACACAAGTTGTCAAATAAGTGGTAACACATTTTTGTCTAATGGATTTGGATCTAAAAGCAAACGTCAACCAATTTTTTCACTCAGTCCAACGAATTGGAATATTATCTAAACACATCCACAGTTGAATATGGCTTAGTAAAATTTTTGACCAAGAACACTGGAAAAATAAGTGTTCGGTTTCTTCAATGTGTTCACCACAAAGAACACATGACAGCTCCACCAACTGCCCATATACAGAATTTATTCTATGCCTAGTTTGCAATCTACCCAACAGGGACAACCAAAGGATAAAAGAGTGTTTAGGCAAGTTGTACTTGTTCCAAGCTAAATGAGCATATCTAAATGGGGTGCCATCTCCATGCAACCATTGGTAGCATCCTTGTATTGTATAAACACCATTCTGAGATTGCTTCCAACTACTGTTTGTGCTTCGGTTTTACATTTTCAAAATACACAAAATTCGATAAGACATATATATACTTATCATTATATATAAAAAAATTACTAACCTAAAAATCTCAAACAATTTGCACTAGAGCACATTCCACAAAACTATGTAATGATCAAAGAGGAGAGGAAGAGCACATATCTGAAAAATCCTAAACCTCAAGCTCTCAAATCGGCAAATCTTAAGCACTAGCCACAATAGATTTAGAGTGCAATGAGAGAAGCTGAGTCCACTATATCTCTAGAAAATATTTCTTCCTTCCTTGTGTTTGTTTATGTAAATTCTCGTGTTCTTACTTAAAACATAGTTTTCATCCTTTAAAAATTTTCAAAGATCATACAAGTCTTTCTTGTATATAATGTTTCGTATAAAACTTTAAAAAATTAAAACATTTTTAAATAGAAGCAACATATTAATGGCTTTTTATTATAATTTATTTCTAGTAAATTGATTAAGCTAATAGACTAATAAAAAATAACGCACTCAATGTGGATTCAATAATCAATTAATTAATAAATTTTCAGACATGGTGGTCCTTAAAATTAGGTAAGTGCTCCTTGTCAGCAGATGTGAAACTTTACCTACTTATTTCTGTCCATGTTTTGGTCCTTACGACACTCCTCCCCTCTCTTTGCTATTCTTTCCCCTAAACGAAACTCGCCTCTTTTCCAAATATGAGGCCAAAGATTTATCTTTTAGGTGATTCAATCACAGAACAGTCCTTTGCAGAGGGAGGCTGGGGTGCTTCTCTTGCCAACCGATTCGCTTTAACGGTATTGAAACTCACACACACGTCTTCTAACTACATGATAGATAGAACTCAAATGAAAGAATGCAAGTTGATTCGTTTGCTTTCTTCTCAATTGGGTTTTGATTATTTCAAGCTGATATTCGTGTTCTGCAAATGGTTTATTCATGGTCAGGTTGACGTTTTGCTTAAAGGGTACGGTGGATACAATACAAGGTGGGCGCTGAAGGTGTTGGACATCCTTTTCCCAGCTACAGGAAGCTGTGATAATGGAGAAAATAGCAGTGACACACCCATTTTTGTGACTGTTTTCTTTGGGGCCAATGATGCTAGCCTTCCAGATAGATGCTCTGGTTTCCAGCACGTGCCTCTCCATGAATATAAACAGAATCTTCACTCTATTGTCTCCTTCTTCAAGGTACGTAACTCTATCTCTCTCTCTGTTGCTCATGCACAAATGATTGAAGAAGAAGTTGCAGAGTGTGGAAACCCGAAAGGGCTGATAGGTATACCTGTTTTCTGGTTGTCACTGTTATAGCTCATCGTAATGATTGATGTCTTTGAATAACCGTCGAAGTGGGTTATTGGCTGTCCGTGAATATGGACTATTTTCATCAACAAAAGTTAAAACAATAGTAATTGGCCACCTGTCAGGTGAGATTTTTTGTGGAAAAGAAGAATGCATTAATAAAAGATAAATTAAAAAGAAAGTGTGGGGTAACTTTTATTATTTTTTGTTCTTATTTTGTTACGACTCTGCTTTATATGGCCCATTCTCCAAAACATAGATGTCGTGTTTCATGAATATGGACTATTACTATCTCAAAGGAAATGCTTGGGCCCCACTCGTCCAAGCAGGATGGGGTAGTTTAACTCTAATTTTACATACGATCAATTAGACAAACCTATTGAATGGTTTCTTAAAAGGAAGTCGGCCCAACTTATATTAAGAGAGAGAATATTAATGATTAATAAAAATATTAGTAACTAGTGAAATTTATTTAATGTGACTTTTGAGGATTGTATAATTAGAAAAAAATTTATTTAAGTTATATAAAAGAATAAAAAAATATGTGTTATCACGTGACTTACAAACAAATAATAAAAAGTTAATTTGTGCAACTCATTATGGTTTTATGGCTAAAAATGCTTAGCAATAATGTAAGGAAGTGATAAGCAACATATGGTAAGAAAAAAGTATTGGAAAATACTATACATCCAATATATTGTAAATAGAGAAGAGATGTTAAAAAAGGAAATGTAAAAAATTGATATTCATAAACATATATATATATATATATATATATATATATATATATATATATATATATATATATATATATATATATATATATATATTACTTCACTGAAGTCTATTTAGTTGTAGCTTACAAAACAATCCTAGACTGCCCATCTTTTTGGAATAAAATCTACTTTTTCAAACTATATTGCATAACTTGTTTCATGACTCACTATTAACCAAAAAATTATTAAAATATTACTACAAACATTTAATATATACTATTTTATCATTTTCTTAATTAATAAAAAGTCATGAAACAGACTATAAAACATAGTTTGGAACAACAAATTTTGTTTTTCCTTATTTTTTTTTAATAGAACAAAGGTCTCGGTTAAGCTTAATGGTAACGTATTCCTTGATGAATGAAACTAAACATGGTTGTTGTATCTTGGTACTATAATCTTCGCGAGTGCCTTCTGGATCCCTCGAAGCTAACATATATAAGTAGTAGATATGTTTGCTAAATTTCTCCCATACCGTAAAGTCTACCTGAGAGGCACTAATTTCTTGTTTGTCATTGTCTGTGTTTCAAATGTAACCTATCATAAGAAGCTTGTTTTCATTATTCTATGGTCCTACATGTTTACACTCCTGATTAATTTCCCTGGAGATATTGCGAATCAATTTTCATAGGTTTTTCCTTTGGGTTTCAGAAGAAGTGGCCTGAAACTCATGTTATCCTCATAACTCCTCCACCAATTGATGAAGAAGGACGGCTTCGGTATGGGTTTTGTTCATGTCCCTCTCTTTCTGATTATCACTGATTACTTTTAATCACATCTTTTGATGAATGAAATTTACAGGTGAAGTATGGGTTAAACTCTTAAAAATTTTGCCAATTTGCAGAGATCCATATAATGAGAATCCACAGGGTCTTCCGGAGAGGACAAATGAAGCTGCCGGTGAATATGCTAGGGCATGCATTTCTGTAGCTGGAGAATGTGGAATCCCAGTGGTGGATCTCTGGACCAAGATGCAGCAGAACCCTGACTGGGCAAAAGCTTATCTAAGGTATCCAAAATGTTTCACTACACTGTTTCTTTGTAATTCATTTTGAATTGTTCCTTATTTATCAACTATATTTAGACTAGATTGGATCTTTGCTAAATGCACTAAGTTAATTTTAGCAGATAGATATTTAGAGTTTAGCATTTACCGTTATAAGGTTTAGGGTTTATTACTGGGTTAAGAGTTTATCATTTAGCTAATGTGTTCTTCTGTGCTAAACTTGCAGCGATGGTTTGCACCTTACAAAAAGTGGCAACAGAGTTGTTTTTGAGGAATTGATCTTGAAGCTGGAAGGCGAATTAGGATTGCATCTAGAAGCTTTGCCGGTAGATATCCCGCTTATAACTGAAATAGACCCTAACGATCCCTTGAAGTCTTTTGAAAAATATTAGAATAAACTCTATAGTAAGGTTGAGACCTTGCCTTTTTAGTTGATTATTGTAATTGAGCCATCCATGGATTTTCTGCCTTTTCATCATTTGGTAGCTTATATATGGACTGGCATTTGATGAGACCTGTTGGATTTTTTATTCTTTTTCCCGCTCTTCACCATGTTAATGATATAGTTATCTGTACTTGAAAGTGAATAGAGATATTTAAAGTGTTAATCATAATAGTAGCACTAAGATATTTAGAGATATTCAAATCACTTTGTGTTCTGGGTTCGGATAGTCTAAATCCAAAAAGCTGTTAAAGATGGTTTGTGGCACTTATAACTGGGTTGGAAAAATGGGATCCAAAAAGCTGTTAAAGGTAGGGAATGATGCAAAAGATGCAGTTATCCCTAATGATTTTTGCTATGAAAAGGGCTTGATTGCATGCTTTGTATAGCTGTGCAATTCAATATATTTCAATTAAAGAGGAAGACATGTGTCAAAAACATAGAGTAAATTAAATACACCATAACAAAGCCCTAGAAACAAATATAGAACATGAGTGATTTACACGATTTAATCTAAATCTAAGCTTCTCATAGTCGGTTGACCTGTTTTCGTTTTCTTAGTTCAACAATGCTTCAGATCAATGATGCTGGGCTTTGATAGGAATACTACATCATTTCTTATGGCACGCTCTATGTTTTCTAGACACACCCCATGTGTGCCCTTAAAACCTAGACATATGGGGTGTGTTTAGAAAACATAGGGTGTGCCAAAGAAATGACCATGGGCAACGAATTCCTAATTCCAATCCTTGTAACGTTTGTCTCTAATATTAGAAAGACTCTAATATTATAACGTGGCCTCTAGTAGTGGAAAGGAAAATTAACATAAATTAAGCTTTTGTTTTCATTTTTATAAAGATTCTAATATTATGTCGAATCACCTTAAAAACTTATATTAAAAATTAGTTTATATTTTACTAAACGAGAATATCTAACTCTAAACTAAAAGTTAAAAAAACACACAATCCAATCACGTGGCTTAACGCTCATTAAGCCTGCTCTTGGACATGTTTTTGACTATTGTTAATCAATCTTCAACGTGTTTCTTGCTCAAATGGGATGCCTGTCCTTTTCTCCTCAAAAGCTTTTGGCCTTTCTAAGGGATTAAAATATAAGAATCCCAATAACTAGCTTAGAGAAGATAAACCTCAACATCCTCAGATTTCAGACAAGCACTTATGGTCTAGTCCCACTAGATCTCCTCTACGTCCTGTCATGGCATGACATTAAAAACTAATGAAACGTCGTCGCCGCCACGCCCACCTATCTATTCATCCATTGTTTCGATCTTTATCCGATTGTCGTTTGTGAAGTTCTAACTAAGCATGCTAGCTCAACACCACATATTGACGCAGGAAGCAAATTAATAAAAACTGAAAAGCCTCTTTATTGGCTATAAACGACAAGCTAATAAAGAACCCAAATTTATTCTTCTTCCTTATAGTTGACTTATAATTTGAAGAGCAAATGTGTTTTCCACTCGTAAAATAATGGTATGAGAATGAATCCTTTCGTCGTCCAGTGGATTTTTATTCATTTTGTTACTTTACACGTCATGTCGTATTATGCTTTTTTCATGTAATCCTCGTTGAAAGGTAATTAATTAATTGATTAATTATTTAGAACTGATAAAATTTTAATTTTTCTTTAGTTCTGCATTTGTACAAAATTTTATTATTATACTAAATTTCTACGTACAATGGAGTGGAAAATATGATCGCATGGGATAGCTGCATTCATGCTTCTTAATTTTAATTTTTTTTGCTTATACTTAAAATATTTTCACATTTTTCAGTTATATGTAAAATTAATTATTGTCCATGATGAGAATAATAACAATATGTAATTTTTTTTAATTGATGTAATCACTATCTTTGCTTGATATGTTATTACTAAACTAAGAACTTACTTATTAGTATGTCCTCGTGATTTAAATTAATAAATTTCTTTATTTTTTAAATGATGTAATCACTATCTTTCTCAATACTCAGAAAAAGTTGAATCTCTACTGTTTGGATCCATTGAGTGTCTCAGCATGAGTGTCCTCTTTGTAAAATTTATCCAAAACCCCACCACTATATAATGTTCAACTTTAATCTGATTATTTTTAATTAGAAGCTATGGTGGTAATAATAGTTTATTTTTTGGATAACTAAGTGATTTTTATCACTTTGTGTTATCGTTCAAATAAAAAATAACAAATAATTAATCCAATCAAATACTTTGATTGATTATGATTGGGGTGAGTTTAAACAAGGATTTGACTTTAATTTGTGCATGTAAGTTGAGTGGTATAAATAATAAATCCTTAGCCACAAGAAATGCATGCATGTGGACTAATAATACAGGCTTGCATACGTGAAAGATGAGTATCAAGGCATATATACTATGAATGCATAAAGGCTAAACAATAGCCAATGTTTGTGGTATATGAGCGTGGAATCCATAACTTTCTATATAAGCTGGTAAAAAGAATAGAATAGCGATCAGGTTACACGTGTTGGTACAGAAGGTGCATGTGTCTGCCTCACTATTCCTACATTCAATATCATCTTACTATCCTTTATTTTCTCATTTATTGTTGTTCAACTTTTAACTACAATTTGATACATCATATTTTTTTTATCACAATTGTTTTATTTTATCCTTAATAAATAATATAAAATTTAAAACTACATCATTTCGCAATATATTTTATCAAACATTTTTCATTTACAAATTATATTTTAAATCCTTTATCACTCTTAGAGATAGATAAAAAGTATTATTATTTTGTTTTTTTTCTCCCTAATTTTCTCCTCTTAGCTTCAATTTTATCCATTATATATGTTTACATAACAATTACATATTTAAAAGTAATAAACTATTTATTCACTCAAGACTTTATCTATTTATTTTAACATTTAATTAATTTTTTAAAAGAAATATAATTCATTGTGTTAAAATTAACTGCTCATTACGCGGAGATATAATTTAGTTATCATTATATATGAACAAGGATATGTTATTCCATTTCATCATATAGAAAATTGAGGTATATAAGATGATTAATTTTATAAATATTTTGATGAAGTTATATGCAAGTTGTTTAACTTAATGAAAAATGTTATTTATTGTCAAGTGCATAGATTAGTTTATAGAGAACTCTTTTAACTTAATTAAAAGTTTTGAATTCAACTCATATATGTAATTGCATTCAAATTTAGTTAAGAGCATTTTGGTGGTCTTATGTTTTTATTTAACTCATATTAAATTAGTTACGGGATTCTTATTTTTTTTAAAAAAAATGGTAAAATGTAGCTTGCATTATTAACCCCCGACTATTTTGACTAGGGGAAGGCCATACACATTAATCCCACAAGGTATTGGTATGCACATTACAATATATAATCCTCAATAACAAATAAAAGTATGGAAAAAAAAATTAATATGGGACAAAAAATAAGAGAGAAAAATTATAGAGTGGAACATACATTAATTGTTCAAAACGTTGTTCTTGCTTCATAACAATGATGATTGTTCTAAACTGTTTTTTTTTTTTTTTTTTGGTTGTATGATAGCTTATATTAGATTCAAAATCTACTTCAGATCACTATTAGGTTAGCTCGGAAGGCCCCCCAAAAAGAACTGTTCAATTTGATTGCATATACACTCTTAGCAGTTAATAAATGTAATTTTAATAAAGTAGAGATTTTAATAGAACTTGTCATGAGTTATAGAAACATGTTTTAGTTTATACTCATTCGCAGCTTCACCAAAAGCTGAAACAATAAATGATAAGTCCCTCCCAATAATAATCAAAATATGTTATACTCATACGTCTGTATATGCGTCTCATGTTTCAATATTTAGTTTGCCAAAATTAATGTAAAGTGTTTAATTTTTCACTTGCTAAATCCTGTCGGCCAAATCCTTCGAGTTATGGAGAGACTAAACTGAATATTCTCAGATTCAATGTACCTTAATTAATGATGATCGATGCAGCTGGAGTATAAAAAAAAAAAGATGGATAGGATGAGAAACCTATCCCTAGATTCCTAGTTGGAATTGCGTGTATAGATAACTAGGATAGAGTCATAGTTGACTAGGATATCCTTAAAGATGTAAAGAGTAATCATATTTGTATATATTTGTCTCGTTATTAAATAATTGCTAAATAATTGCTGCCTTATCAAAAATTTGATGAAAAAGTTTTATTATTTTTATAATTTTATCTGATTTAATTAAATTAATTAATATTTAATATAATATCAAATACTAAAATATAAACTAAAACTAATTAAAAGAGTTCAACTAACATAATTCTTATGACAAATGTGACTGTTCATACGGAATAGAATCTGACCCTTGTACAACGTTAGAGTCACTAGTTGTCCAATGCATGAACATAAAGCAATTGAGCAATTCCTTTTTATCTTAATGGATATATATGTATCTTTCAAGTGGGTCCAAATATATAGCGAGTGAGAGACAAATGCTATACAGCACAAGATATTGCTATTTCTATTCTCGGCATATTTATAGGATATCAAAATCAATAGATTCATTAAGTAAGTATTCAATTTTTGGTACAATTACGTAAGTATATTCAATTGACTATTCTAAAGAATTTTTTTTTTTTTCAAAAAAAAATGTGAAGTTGCTCAATTTTAAAATTAAACTTTGAGATCTAATATACATCATTAGTGTAGATCTATTTTCTTTATAGATATTTGACTTTACCGTAGGCTCTCTTCACCTTAAACTCTTTAAGAAAAAAAAAAGATGAAGCGGACAAAATGTTTAACTGAGAAGTATAGATGAAGAAGAATCAAGTGCATTGATTTCAACCTTACATGTACAAGATTGACACAACATGAACTTTAATTCTCAACAAAATCTAGTACATTATCCATGAAGATATATATACTTGGACAAAATTATCTATCTCATAATTTGTCTCAAATTTTATCTCACTCTATTCTTATTGATCAAAAATATATTTTAAATAACTTATTGATACTTACAACATTATTTTAACATCTTATGATCAACAAGTCATCTAAGTCAAGATTTGAAGCAAATTATAAAGAAGAGAATGTCGTCCCATGTGTACTCAAACCACAGCAAAAACCTTCTGCATTCAAACTATGGATTGATCAATGTGTACCTCTGCTGCATCCAACACCCGATGTTGTTCTTTGTTAATAATTGTACTGACTGCATCAAATTCGGTCACAATAAGATGAAGCTAAATGTGGACTGATTTAAGGACAGGGTGATTATTCGAAACTAATTAAAGTGACACTATGCATATATCAGAGACTAAATAGCTTAAAGTGACAGTAATCATGTAATTCAAGGATAAAACTTACCTTTTACTCATTCTTTTATGTAGTGGTGGTGAGCATCAGGTCCTCCAGGACTCAATCTCTGCTTGTCATGCATTGGTGGGGCTTCTGCTTCCCCAGATCCTTGCACTTGCAGTGGTGCTGGATAAGGGCTTTGAAGCATCATGCCCACCATTGTTGGATTCAGAGGTCGCGACTCGCTTCCTGCACTTAGAAGCAAGACGAAGAAAATACATATGATCAATCTAATCAATCTGGTCATCTTAACCGTTCAAAGGCAGTGTTAATTAGTTCAAGAAACTTGGATGGTTGAGTAGAAGACTTTGAAGCTAGGCACTTGGTACTTATAGTAATTGCAACTAAGTGTTAGTGGGGTGTACTGTATTTTATTTATTTATTTTTCTGGCACATCAAGGTGGCTAAAGGCCCAGACTTTATCTTATTTGTATCATGCTAACATAGGTCGGCAGTTTTATTCCTCATCTGGCCAAGTTAAATGCCAAGAATTTGCAAGAAAAGATGACACAACCAATGAAGCTTTGTGTTGATGTGTCATATCCACTTTCCAGCCAGAAGACCAGCAGCCTAAATGCTAATAAAAGATTCTGCGGTGTCATCTACTTCCAAGTGTTTATGAGATATATCTATCTATCTATATATATAGCCAAGAGTTGTAGCCTAAGAAATATAGTAATACCTACAATTTTATTGGGATAAGATATTGTGTTCCAAACTTTATTTTATTCTTTTTTCTATCTTAAAAAATTTTTGATTGATCATTTTATTTAGATATAAAAAATAACGTATTATCATAATTTTAAAATTTAATTTCTTAATCAATCAGAAATTTTAAGACATAAAAATAAGACGGTGTGAAATATAAAAGTATTATGACAATTTTATGTGTTTACAAATGACTCTTATTTGTATTCAATTACGAGGTAAAGTAAATGAATTGGTAGTTATCCGTTATGCTCAGCCGAGGTCATCATCAAGTTGCTCGTGTAAAGGTTCAAAGGATAAAGGCTTAAGGATAAGGGATGCATCATCAGAACATTTTAATAGTTTTTGTGTGGTAAATCAGTGTATCTTTAGACTTTAGTACCACGTTTATCTAGTCTAGCATCGTTGACGTTTGCACAGAGATAAGCTTAGAGCTGTATCTTGAATGAACAGTACATGCATTGTTCTGTATCTTGAATGACTACACAAAGGTCCATTCACATCTTCAATTTGCTTCCACAACCCAGTTAGTGCTTAGAGCTGGATTTCACCCAAAAATGCCTAACTGAAAAGAGCATTTTTATGACATTAATGTTTACTTATAAGTGCACGTAGCCTATAAGAGAACCTTCTTTTTTTTTTTTTGATGAAAATGGATTTTAGTGAGAATAGAAAACAAAAAAAAATGGAAATGTAAATGAGTATAGAAGGAATGCCATTACCTCGATAGAGGGAGAGGGCTTTCCTTTCTCTAAAGGAAACAACTACTTTTTGAATGGAGAAAGAAAGATTTAGTTTGTTTACTGAACTCCTACTGTTCTGGTGGGTAGTCGGTACCAATAACTCCTAAAACAAACAACATGACATCTGTCCAAACACTACACCTGGAAACCTCATCCAATTGCCAAAGCATTTGGAGATTTAAATAGTTGATTCAAGCTAAACACTAGTGTTTATAAGAATTAGGAGAGAGTAACCAGTCAGCCCTGTAGAAGAGATAGTGGATAGTAATAAAAACAACGATCAAAGATTAAAATATAATAAAATCCAGATAACGTTGAGAGAGGTTTTGGATGCAGCATGAATACATAGGGTCTTGCCATTGGTCTGAAAAACCAGGCCATACCCACTTAGACTCGTTTAAATAGTAAATTTTGTTTAGTGGCGTGAAGGGAAATTTCCTTTCTCGAGATATGGAATCCTCAAGGCATGGATGATGGCACTAAGCTCAGTTTTTTATTTGTTTACGTTTTTACCATAGATAGAAAATGAGAAAGATGTATGTAAAAATTTTAATTTGCATGTAATTTTAAAGGAATTAAAACTTGGACAAAGATTCTCTTTAAACAAAGAAAGATGACTATTGCTAAACTAGTTCCATTCCTTTACTAATCTCATTCTCGATTGTGTTAAACTAATAAATTTTTGTATAGATTGAGCCAAAACCGAGTCACGTCCAGAAACATCCAAAGAGGCCACGAACTTCAAGACGTAAACTGATTTTAATGCACGATTATAGATTAACTCAATAAGGCCAGAATCAATATCTTGACAATGCTAACTACTGTTCAACGTGTAGGTGCTTCTTCCTTTTTTTTCTTTCGTGCTTTCGGCTGAGAAAGTAGTTGCTGGCTGCAGCTCCTAATACTCTAATGACGGTTTGGGCCCCATGCACTTAGTTGAGTTGGCTTATTGGGAGGCTTCATTCTTTCATTGAATCCATCAATCTAAAGAAAACCTTCTAGAAAAGAGTGCTAATACAAGATCTTCAAGTATTTATTGTTTAATAAATACCGTGAAAATCACTTAAGCTTTATAATATATTTTGTCATTTGAAGTCTGAACTTTTTATTAAAAAGATTAAAATAGTTTTTCGGTATGATTATATGAGATTTTGAAAAGAATAATTTTGATTATTTTTGACTGGTTGATGTGATACAGAAATTTTCATGAATAATCTAGGTAATTTTCTTTGACATTCTAAAGACTAATAAGGCCTTTAATTCAAAAACTTCTTCATATAAGTATTAGTTCATATAATTTTTTACAGACAAATAATTAACCTTTCTTAATTTTTTTTTAATATATTATATTGGTTTCTTTTGAAAAAATAGTACTCGAGAGATCAATTCTTTATATCTATATTTTTTTCAATTAAAAAGGACAATGAGCCTGCACTATTTTCCAGGGGAAGGAAGCAAGTATCCCAAATGGATCATCTACATTTGTGCAGTTAGTGAGAGAAAAGAGGGAGGGGATATATATGACAGAGAACGTGGACCATGCTTGCAAGTATTCTGCAGAATTAAGCCTCCATATAAGCTTATATGAGATAGTTTTTACCATTGTTAATATTGGATAAGATGCAAGGCCACCATGGAATCCATTTCTCCCTGCACCGTTTGGAATCTTCCTTCCCAAACAAAAGTCAAACACATTCCCCCTGCGTGTATGCATGTCTCAAGTTGAAACGAAGCTCTCAGAAAATCAACCCAAAAACTGTTAGATATAAAATTTTTAGATTGATTTTGTTTAATAATTTATGTTTTTAGGTTAAATTAATTTTTTTACGTGGTATTCAACTATTAATTCCCTTGCTATCAAATAGTCAAACACATCAAAACTTTTATCCACACTTCTTTTAATTAAATTGAAATTATAGCATACTGTCCCTGCTGTCTTCGGCTTGCTCATTATTATGTACCTGCATAAGTGTACGATCCAAACAGAAAAGGAAAAATGAAATTTTTGGCTGGTTGATGTAAAATATTGTAAATGTTGATTGGAGAATTATATGGATCAAAGAAGGATGTTAAAGTAAGTGTTCAAAACATTTCTTTCCTCTATTTAAAATATAATTAAGGTTCCTCTAGAAGCTACGAAGCGAAAAAAAAATGAAATAACACAAGAAGATTTTTATGAGTTGATTCAACTAGTAATAGATTACCTTGGAAGTCAATGTAATTTAAAATTATCTTTATGTGTAATAAATACTTATAGATTGATGGGGAAGTGTAAGTGAGTGTCTTCTCAATGATATTCAAAACTATGAATTGAGTGAAAATATTTCTCTTTTTCTCTAATACAGTGGTATCAAAGACGCTTGCTTCTCCAATAGATTATCCAAGTATGGCTTAGGTCTGATGGGTATTGCAAGTAGTCCTTATTTTGTAGACAATTTGTGTTTTAAGCCTTTGATAAGACATGTGATATGCTTCATGCCCTGACTTTGAATTAGAACAAACCCATTTCTAAAACTTAAATGAAAATTTGTACAAAGAATAAAAAAGACAATTTTCATAAAGGGAATAAAACGATAAAATGGGATTTTCCTCCACGCTCTAGAGTGCTTGAATTATTTGACAAAAGAAAGCAAATAAATAGGAATTCTTATTACTTCCAAATCAAGGGACTGAACAACTATTGAGGTTTAGGGTTTTGACCCCAAGCCTTTCATATCCCTTCTTTTATTTAAGAAAGAAAAATCACAAACGTGAAACCTGCATAAGATTTTATTTACAGCATACCATGCACTATTCCATCTTTATCCACCCAACGTATTGCTTACCAAGGGTTTATCAATGATGCTTAGGATCTGGATCCCCAGGACTGAGACGACGGGGCATAAATTTACTTTTCTTTGAACCCCATGGTGAAACTGGTTTGGTGATTTCTCTAATCAAATCTTGACTTAGAGGACGAGGTTGGGATCCGGCAAATAAGCCTAAGACCATGATGAGGCACAGCCAGAACTTGATCGAGATTGCCATATTCACCTCAAACTCGCAAATAGGCAAAGGTCGTAAACAGTACAATGTATATTTTCTTGTGAAGATGAGATTCCAAGCTCTGGATATTTATATGCTGCCATTGCCATCTTTGTTAGCTTGAAACAATTTAGTATCTCAGAGAAGGAAATGAACCAATAATTAAACAATTTTGGGCCATATACAGTTCAAATCTTTGTGAGCATAAACTATATTTGGAATCCATTGAGTGTTTGGATTAGTTTTCGAAGAAAAAAAAAAAAGAAACATATTCAAAATAAATAGAAGGAAAAAATTGATAAAGCTAGCCTGATTTAATTTCAATCTGTTGTTAAGAATGCAAAAAAAAATTAATGAAAAAAAAAATTTGCTTATATATTTTGTTAGCTTTTGCACACGCCACAAATTACTCTAATAAAATTATTATTTAATCTAGTTGTGTTAAAATTTAGAAAGAAATTTTTTTTGCCTTAGTTATACACCTTTTCAATTTGAATTAATTAGTGCTTAATGTGATTTGGATAATAAATAATTTACACATACAAAAAAATTATTTTATGTACTGACAACTATAATCAAGTTTACAAAGGTTTTGCAGTGAGATATCTTGAACATTCATGTGTCAACTGAGGAAATTTGAAGATTATTTTATCTATTTACAGAAAGCATACATGAGATCAAGAAAAGAATAGAGTTGTATCTCAGAGTAACCTAAACTAGTACTAGATTACCAAATTATTGTTTGAACAAATACAAATCATTGGCTATGCAAAGGCTTGCGACCACTTCCTTTCAGCATCCCAAGGACCACTAAGATGAACTAATTAAACCAAACTTTATCTTAGCTTTTTCTAGCTGATTCCAATAAAACTAAGATGTGGGCGATGACTATAGTTTTTCCTTGGTCACAGACAAATGAGTAAAGAGGTTGAATGGATATAAGAATATGAATTATTATAGACATTTATCTTATAATAATAGTTCTATGGTTAAAGATATATGTTTCTGGTTTTGATAAAATTTTACATTAATTGTTGAAGGCTTAATATAACCCTCTTCGTTTATTCTCTCACTTGAGCTCAGTTATGAGATTCATAAACAGAGTTTATTCTATATACATATGTATATATATTTATATTTATATTTACCTTCATAAATAGAAAATAGAGTAGCACAGATAAGGATCAGGTGTTGGTCTAATTAGGTCATCTCAGTGTTTTAGGTCACATTGTTGTGGTCCATGTGATGCGGAAAAGAAGTGGATACATGCCTGTGATAGCCAATGATTTGCTTAGTATTGTCTAGGGCGTGATCTGGACTCGGGAGTATTTCTGGTCCAATGAGAGAGAGAGGAGAGAGAGAGAGAGAGAGCAGAAGATTGTACGAGGACCCTGTTGTATTAGTTTTTAATGGATGTTCTTTTAGGAAGTTACTATTGATATATGAAGTATTTGATATATTCTGTCTTTACGCCATATTTTCCTTCTCAAAAGTCAAAACATTATTGTCCTTCTCTTTGGAAGGTATGAGAAATTCTCAAATAGACTCAACTTATAAGAATAGAAATGAAAATCATATAATCCGAATAAGGTGGTTATTCTAATCCATAGTTTGGCAAACCAAGGAATGGAATGGTTTCTAGCTCATTTCATTATTTGCTATATAAAATTAATAACAAATGGAATCATAATTTATTTAAAAGATGATAATACTCCTTATTAAAAATAAGACAAATTAGAATCATGCATGGTAGGTTGGGAAAAAAAATTAATTCTACGGATATGGAAATAGGCAATTGATCCATCTCAAGGTGATAATGTTGATTCATACTTTTATGAAATTATCAAGCTTAGAATGGGGTGAATATTTTGTAGTTTTTTATTACTAAATATAAAAAATGCTTATTCCATAAAATAAAGCATGGAATGGAATGTTCCATTCCATGCATCAGAAGAACCATAAGGTTGGCCTTTGGAATATTATTTTATTCTATTGTGTCTCTTGGTAAAATATTTTGTATAAAAGAAAGTGAGGCAAGCTAAAATTGATCGTGTGAATTAAAAACTAGTTTTTTTTTTTTTTTTGATAGGTAGTTTTATTTTTTTAAGTAATATATTTTCCAGCAGTTGTTGGAGTAATAGTAATTAATTGCTCCCAAAATTATTAGTTTTAGTTAATGATACCAAATAAATGTTTGGTTTAGCCGTGGAAAGTCCTCAAAAGAACTGCTATCGGTCAAATCTAGCTAGTCAAAGTAACTTCTGATGTTAAAGATTCAGTTCCAAAGCGAATTAGAAATTTCTATAGTGTGAATTGGCAGTTTCCTAAAGCATTTCGGGATGTTTGTCTCAATAAAAATATTCTCAAAACTCATCCTTGAGTGTTAAAAAAAAAAAGAAAAAGAAAATACAGAGAAGTCATTGAGACGAGAGGGAGAAAGAATATATTACGTAATTTTCGTTTGAGATTTTTTTCCATATCAAAGAGTTCTTCTTCTAATTAAATATTATTTTCCTCCTTTAATTTTAATTTTTTATATATAAATTAAATATCATTTTGCTCCTTCATTATTAAAATTTTAATTAATTTTATTTTTTATATTTAGGTTTATTAATTTAACTTATTACATTGTAAAATTTTTATTAATTTTATTATTAATATATTTTTAATTTATTAATTTCATTTTTCAACTTCGTCAATGCTGATAGTTTAAATTCTAAAAAAACTAAAGAAACAAATCAATAAAAAAATTTATATGTTAACGATTAAATTAATGAATTTAAAATATAAAAAATTAGAATAATATTTAATTTTATTTATATATGCATTTATAGGTGTATGTTAAAAAGTGAAAATCCAATAAGAGTTGGTTAAAATAGTAGTGAGGATTCAAGTTCTTGTAGGGTTTAGGTTGGATTCCTCTTGCAAGTAGTCTTTTCTTTATAGATGATTTGTACAGCACAAAAAGTAAACATGGCAAAGGGAATAAAATTATAAAATGAAACTTTCCTCTACGTTCTTGAATGCTTAAATTAATTAGTTGACAAAAAAAAGAAGAAAAAGAAACAAATAGACAAGCATTATTTTCCAAATATATACACTCAAATCAAGAGACTGCACAAGGGCTCTATTGAGGCTTAGGGGTTTGACCTCACATATCCCATCTACTTTTAAGAAAGCAGAAAAATATCAAACATCACCCTACATTTTACATAATCCTTCCCTCTTCTCTTCTCATTGTCTTTATGTATACACACACGCACATACCTAAGATGAGTGCTCTCCCATTCCGTCTTCTCCAGAGTCTCCGGTAGCACAGCAGAGACAACGATGGGTTCTCTGCTCCTGCGGGGATGGACGTACGTACATCACAAGATAAAATTTGATTTATAGCATACCTAAGATTCCTTCATGATCCACCCAACAAATTAGTTAAAGCAATAAAATTTATCATCTCATTTGATGTTTTATTTTTTTATACAATTAAATTTTGATTAATTTATTAATTGTAAGATTAAATAATATTTTATAATTTTAAGATTAAACAAAAACTAATAAAATAAAAATTAAATACCAAATGAGACGATAAATTTTTTTTCATTACTTACCAAGGATTAGTCAATAATGCCTTGGATCAGGACCGCCGGGACTGAGACGACTGGGATTAAATTGGCTTTTCTTTGAACCCAATGGTAAAGCCAATTTGGTGATTTCTCTAATCAAATATTGGCTTAGAGGACGAGGTTGAGAACCTGCAAATAAGCCAAAGACCATGATGAGACACAACCAGAACTTGACCAAGTTCGCCATATTCACCTCAAAGTCTCAAGTAGTAGAATAACAGCGCAATATATCATGAAAATCCAAGCTGTGGATATTTATAGGCTACGTACCATTGCTTTTGAGACAACTGAGTATGGCAGTGAAGGACATAAAGCAATAATTTAACAAATTTTGGGCCACATTAATTGTTATCTTGGTAAGCATGGGAATACATTTATTTAGTATTTGTATAGTTCTGTGGCTTTGGACAGATCATAACCCCATTATTAGGGTCCATTTGGTAGGTGAATACTGTGCTGCATGCCCTGTGACGAAGGACATTGGCAACTGGCTCATTTTCTGTGCTGCAAGCCCTAAAGATTGACGTGGGTGCTGTTGTATGCATAAATACCAGAATTAGAACATCCCCACTATTAAGAGTTAAAAATTATTTCACATGCTCACGCTCTATCCTATCCTTTTCCTCTTTAGGAATAATAAAGTGGTCCACATGTATTTGTTTATTTTAGTTACGTTTTCTGAAAAGTTATGTAATTATGCTACTCATACTTCTCATTTAATTTCTTTTATATGCATATATATACACAGATTCATACAATATTTTTCAACTGTTTTCAAATTTAATACACTTCTCTGTGGTCATAATCAAATGATATGCACTTAATTGTATTGTTGAGACCAGAGAAATGTACTACTTGATAGATTTATGAGAGAATATATTTATGAATCTGACATCATATGACATGAACACACCTAAATCTAAGCTCAAGTTTACAATAAATCAAATTATAAATTTTTATTATTCTATTTCTTAATTTTAGGAGTATGTATTTTCAATTATGTCGTCATGATTTCTTTTTAATTTTTAATTTTTCTTTTTTACTTGTTTCACTTGAATTAGAAACTTGTTTTCTTTCTTCTACACTGTCTTGTTATGTCAGTTTAGGATCATAGGAATTTCTTACTCGATAGCTAAATGTTGGGCGACGGTCCAATGGGAGGAGGTGGTCCGTGTGACGGAGATCGGAGGGTTGAGATCCTAAGTCCAGACAAACCTAGGGTGGTGTTAGCGGCCCTAGAGCAAAGAGTCGATCGTGTTGAGAGGCGCCATGGCTGTGGGTGCCAACAGAAATAAGAATAACGAGGGGTTTTACTCTGGAGATGAGCTTGCTCACAGGCAGCCTATTGTTCAACCTATTCCTAATATTTATAAGTGTAGGAGACAAACCTACATGATGGAGTAATATGATTAGTTTTAGGAAACCTTAGACATTCCTTATTTTAGTGATGATTTGGATATTTGGGAGTTCCTTGATTAGTTGACAAAATGTGACAGATTCTTTAAATACACATGGCTTTCAGAAGACAAGATGATGAAGCTAGTTGCTTGTAGATTGAGAGGAGGAGCCTCTGCTTGGTGGAAGAGATTGCAAACCAAGAGAGTCCATGAAGGAAAGGCCCCATTACGAACTTGGTTCAGAATGAAGCTATTACTAAAGGATCAATTCTTGCCATTTGATTATGAAGAAATTTTGATTCAACGAGGTCAAAGGAACCATAATAACAATAATGATTCTCTAGAATTGCCACAAGAAACCCTTTCAAGACATGAGGAGCAACTTGAGAAAGATCAATTACCCTTGCAAACCGTATGATAGGAGTTAGAGCAGACAAGTGAAATTTGTCATCCACAAAATATAGATCCATTAACAGAGGAGGTAATTGATTTAGATGTTAACATGATCTTGTATGACGCAAATACCGTAATTGAATCTGTATTCTATCTGAATGATTTGATGATGCATGAGATCATAGACAATTAGCAAGACAACTTATGTGAAGGCCCTATTGTCAACTTTGAAGTTGTCAAATGTGTATATGTTTTCAATTATGTTATCGTGATTTTCTTTTAATTTTTCAAATTTCTTTTTTTACTTATTCTGTTTTCAATTATTAAGGAAATAGAATTGAATTTCCTTTTTAATTAGGGTTACTACATCTCTTCTATATAAAGCCTCCAATTGTAGTATTTTTCACACATTCAGAAATAAAACTGTTTTATAGTATTTTAGTTTTCTTCTCTCTAGTTTGAAGAGACTTGTTTTATTTCTTCTATTCTTTCTCCCTGTGTCAATTCTCATCTCAAAACATTAAAGTATAAGGTGTATAAATCTTTTCCACTTATATTTCTCTCTTTTATTGTGGGACTCTTCTATTTCAACTCATTTGTATACCCAACAGGTATTGTGGGACTCTTTTCTATTGTCTTAGCGTAAATTTTGCACTTAATTATTCATTACTTGCTTGACCTCGGGCTGGACCACTTTGGTTGATAAGATCTTTGCAATATGCTCTTAAATAAGGTTACTTCCATATATTAAAAAAAAAAAAAAGTCCCAAAATAAGCTTTGGAATGGACCGCTTGGGTGGTAGCTATAAAGCTATTCTCCTATAAATATCCACAGTACCATTACCCAATATATTCCATCGTTAAGCAAACCAACCTTGAGATAATATGACAAATACATAAAACCCATATCGAAGAGTTGTCATTCTATTACTTTGATTATTTATTTATTTATTCTGTCATATGACGATCAATATTCTTAAACTTTTTTAGTTTTCCATGGAGTCATATGGAGAGATTTGTGTTGTTTAGCTCCCATAATAAAATTTTATTTAAGAGGTGGGATATTAGTTTATGACCTTCTTGGATCCATATCCAACCATGAAATATGTAGGTGACAGCCAATGTGGCCTTAGCAAACCACCAACAATCTAAATGGTTTTCATATATAATTTAGCTAGCCCCTGCCAAAGTTTGAACATGTTATAATTCATCCACAAAAAGAGAGATGGCGATGTATTCCCCAATCCATATACATTGAGAGAAAAGAAAAAGGTGAGTCCTATATGGGTAGGGCTTATCTTTTATGTTTGCAGAGAATATACTTTTAAGAATTTTCACCACATAAAGGAGTCCTAAGGGTGGCTTGAGCCCACTTTTTCTTCTTGCATAAGCTGCCTTTGTTTTACTACTTACTATTTGGTCAGTTCTTTTTAAGTTAATGTTTAATGGCATGTGCCTCTGCAACTTCAAAGGCAGGTTCCATTGGCACTGGGGAGTTATATTGGTACAATGATTGATCTTTGCAAGATGCACACGAGAAACTTAAATGAGGTTAAAATGCACACTTTCAAATAAGGAAATCAGGTGCTGATGCATTAGCAAAAAGAGGGCATAACCTATATGATGATTTTGTAATTTTCCATTCTGTTACACATTTTATGAACTTACTCGTGTACATTATGCTCCCAAGACATTGTGACTCCCCTACTTAATTTACGAATTCCATTTTCTCCAAAAAAGAAAATAGTTAATGTTCATTGTATTTCATAATAGAATGAATGGAACTTGATGACTAAATTGGGAGATGGACGTATTTAAGCAAACATTGTTATTCACACACATTGTCAAATTTCTATACTTCATTTCACTTTTCTCACTATGGTAGACTGGTAATGAGACTCTATTTAGTTGGAGAGAGTTGAATATAGTGCTACAATAAGAAGTTGGATTCTTTAAATTAATTTCTGCCTTTTAGAAGATAATTAAAATGCACAACTTCTGATGCAAAATTAACTGTTATGCTATTATTACTACATTACCTTAATGATAATTTGACGAGTATTTAAAACTTTGTTGATTCTCTCATTAGTAGCAAACATAGTATATTTAGTTTTTAAAGTACTACACTATTTACCAAACAAAATGTTAGTTCAATAGAATATGTTGAGTCTTAAAACAATATTCAAATCAAAATGTTAAATTTAAAATTTTAGAAGTATTCCTTTTTATAAGAAAAATTTATTGATCACGACTTCTGTCTTAAATAATCTCATACTTAAATAGTGAATTAGAGACACCTTGAATGTAAATAAAATAAAAATAAATAAATAAAGTATTGCACCAATCACTTTAAAAGATCTGTCATTTATTCAAATGCATATATATGCCATTAGCAAATCTATGCATCAACCACAGTAACTTAACTGATGATTGTTGACCCACTTAACATGATATTTGGAGAACTTAGGCATTACAACCTCAAACCTGAAATATAACCAAAACACTCAGATAAAACTCTAAACCTTTTCTTTATCAATGATGCTTTGGATCAGGGCCCCCAGGACTCAATCGACCAGGCATATGAGGTTCTTCCTCTATTAATGATGATGACCATAAGGGCAAAATCTCATGGGAACCTTCAGTTGAATCTCTGGCTGGCGCTGCATTGCTCATCAGACTTGGATTACTGAGAGGACGAGCTTCAGAACCTGGAAATGAGAGAAACGCCAACGCAAAGCACGCCCAGAACAAGAAGGCCAAGAACGTTAGCTTTGCCATTTTCAAGCAAAAATCTAAGGTAGCAAATTATGTGTATAGAATCTATGAAGAGCTAGTACACAAGTTCAAAGCAAAACTACTTGCTATATATAGGCAAAATGCCTGAAACTGCAGCACTGGTTTTTACAATATTAAACCAATTGTGGGGTTCTCTCCATGTATGAATCAAGCAATAGCCATGCATGTAGGAGCATAATGCATTAATCTATAGTTTGGCTAGTTCTCCCGTACCACGTTTAATGACTCATCAGGACTTAAGCATCCTCTTTAGGGCTCTCGTATTTGCTAACAAAACAAGACAAAGCAAATCCACTTTCAAATCAGCTAATGTCTAGTCTTTCAATCTGTCTCATTTGCCATTAATTTGTCTTACAGAATCTTCTTTATTGCCATAGTGATCACTTTACAAGACTTCCCCATGATTTGTTTTTGACTTTTCTGCTCTTATATTCTTGTATTGGCTGCATAATATCCTCAAGCCAATGTAGTTCACTCTTGATGGCCCCAGATTTTCAATAACATTATTAGACAATTGTTTGTATGGGAAACTCGGAAGTTTGTTGAAATAGTAAGCCTGGAATTTACATACGTGGCTGAAGTTGGTAGAGTTGTTATAACTTTCAAACTATAACGTCGCTTAATTAATTGTATATTAGTATTTTGTTCATTAACAATCAAATTCAAGTTTGCAACAAAAACTCTTGGAGTAGCAAATGAAAGTATATTAAATTATAAAAAAAAATATTATTTTCGTCATACACACTTAAAATCCTAGTCTATTCTATCTCCACACTTCAAGTTTAGATAAGTTTTGGATAAGCTATAAGTATATGAAAGTTAATATAGAAAGAAAATGACCATGGAAAGAGATTATATAACGAAAGTAGCATTATATAATGTATATGTAAGTAGCATTACTCAGCAAACAAAACGGGCTGTGTGGCACATCTCAAATCAGCTTTCTTCTCAACTTACATTTGTTCTTTTGTGCTTTTAGCATGCAAATAAAGGCCTTTCACTTTGCTTTAAAAGATGACTCCTTATTTTGTTTGTTAATGTCACGTCGCAAGTAAAAGTTAATTAAATCTAATACTAATTCTACGCTGAAACTCAAATCAATTGGTCTGCTTTTTAGCATAAACGCCTCAAATTTTGTATGAAAGAACAATGCATAGATCTCTACTTTTTTATCCCAAAGAAAAAGACGAACAATTAATCTCTTTTAATTCATTGAGTTGGCTTGCAGATTTATTGAACTGCCATTTTGTATTTATGCATAAATTCAAACTAAGTGATGCATGAATGTAACCATAGCTTTTGTGACCTGTAAATGACGCATGGCAATCTTGTGCTGATTATATAATCAGAGTGAATCCAATTGACTTGAGTTATATTTGATTCTGACGTAAAGTTAACTTGTGGTTATCTGCAAGGCTAGGCAGCGGTAGGCACCATCTTTGATGGCTCAAATCAGTGAAACACTTGTTTATTGGATTCAGTAAAATAGCTTCAGATGTCATGTGAAAGAGACATAGAGAATACACAAGCATATTCAACCAAATAAATAAGTCTTATTATTATTAGTATAACTCAAATGATCCATCTCAAATTTTTCTGTCAAATCTAGATAACCGTATAATCTATATATAAATGTTTGTTTTAAACGGATGATAAAAATAAAGGATTCTATCAATGCCTATATTTATAGATGGGACACAAAAATTGGCTATATTTTCATATTCTGGTTTACTAAAGTCAAACCTTATTTAACGTCTAAATAATTGTGTATATTAAATTATCTTTATTTAATATAAAAATAATTCTTGACATGTCTTTAATCAAGTGATAAAAGATTCTTAAATTAAACTTGAACACAAAGTATGGGTCAACCATAAAATCCATCTAGGGAAGGGCTTTTATGCAGAACATCTACTTAAAATTAAGGTTTTGTTTCAAAGTTATCAAAAAACAGTTCAACTTAAAAGTGTAAGATGTTAAAAGAAGGCCTGTGACTAGTTTTGTATTGTATTTAATATGTCCTCATACATGAAAGTTTTTCCATATCATGTGCTGAAATGTAATATAGAGACCTTAATACATGTTATCAACTCATTCACCTTAAAAATTTAGAATGTTAGGAGAAGACTCATGACTGATTTTGTGTATAACTAACAAGAGCTTCACCTTTTTGGTTGAAATAGTTATAGAGAATCATCTCTCTCACTCTTCAAATTTTGTAATGTATTGATGTGTGTCGCTCACGAACGTGAATGTATCAAACATGCTTTTTCCCTCTGCGCGCGCGTCAAACGCAGTCTTCAAAATATATCACATATTCCATTTAAACAGTTGTCTATGGTGATGTTTCATATATACAAAGAAACGTAGAAGAATGATTAAGAAATGAACACCCATTACATTTCTCACTGAAATTAATTTCCAGTAATTCACTCATTAATTCCTTATAGAGTTGGGAATCAAGATTACAAACTACAGTTCATTTGAACCCAGGATAGTTCCATAACCAGACTTGTTCCAAAAATGTCTTATTCATAAAGCTAACATTTGTGATCAATAGAAAATCACGCAATTGAACATGAACCTAACCTAGATGATTTCTGCAATCTCATCAAGTATTCATTAATGATGCTTCGGATCTGGGCCACCAGGACTGAGACGATTTGGTTTACTCTTGCTTTGAGTCTTTAAACTAGTAGAAAAGTTCCTTCTGCACTCAATGCTGGTGAATCTGACTTATGGATTTCATTGCTCTGCGAGCTGGAGGCAAGTAGGGGACGAGACTCAGAACCCAGAAATATTGAGCTCAAGACCAAGACGAGGTACAACGAAAACCTTAAAGATGCCATATTCAACAAATGGAGAGCTCAAGAAGAAAAGAAGATGCAGAGGAGCCGGTTGATGCTGAAGTTCAAGGAGATACAGAGGATATTTATAGGCACAGGGCAGAAATTTCTTATTTATCATGAGCAAGACGCTGCAGTTAGTATCTCAACAATAAACTAAATAAACGAACCAATACTTTCTCCTTTTCATGATGCTACACAATTTAAGCAAATCAAACTTGGAATAATAAGAAATATGTTTCTAAATTAATCAAAGACTAAAATTTTTGGATTAAATCGATTTTTCACATAATATCAAAGTTATAGATCAAATAGTTAAAAAATCAAATATTTCTTGCTCAGTTTCTCGTTTAAGTCAAAAGTTTTAGAATATACATAGTTATAGGTGGCCATGTAATTTCTCGTGCGTAGGAAATACTTTTTCTTAGACTAATCCAAGTGGAGGCCTCAAAAGGGCACTAGAGAACAACAGCACGTATGTTTTTTGTTATGGCGTATTATTATTTCCAATATAAATTTGTTTTGTTCTGTGGTGCAATTTACCCTTTGCATCTTTATTAGCACTTCCAACCAATCATCAATTATACTCAAATCGATCTATATGTTAGAAATACTCCATCCGGTCCTAAATATAGGATGGTTTTTAAAAGAAAATTTTGATCCATTTTATAAAACAATGTGTTAAAAGAATAAAAAGATTTTCACATCTACCATGTTGCATTAATTGTAGCAGATAGAAAATAAGCATAGTGGAGTATGGAGAATATGTAATATAATATTTTCATTATTTTTGATTGGTAGTAAGGAATTAAAATAAGTTATTTAACTATTATAATAAATAAAAGTAAAATTAAAAATATATAATACATTTTATAAAAATTAAGCATTAACATTGTGTCCGGAGTACGTTCAAAAGAGAAATCTTGCATCTATATATGCAAATGAAAATCCTAGACGTTTATTCTTAGCCTGGCTTGTCTGAGTGTGTCCGATCCTTATAACGTTGCCTCTAATATTATAAAGACTCTAATATTATAACGTGGCCTCTAGTAGTGGGAAGGAAAATTAACATTAATTAAGCTTTTGATTTCATTTTTATAAAGATTCTAATATTATGTCGAAAATCGAATCACCTTAAAAACTTATATTAACAATTAGTTTATATTTTACTAAACGAGAATATCTAACTCTAAACCAAAAGTTAAAAGAACACACAATCCAATCACGTGGCTTAACGCTCATTAAGCCTGCTCTTGGACATGTTTTTGACTATTGTTAATCAATCTTCAATGTGTTTCTTGCTCAAATGGGATGCCTGTCCTCTTCTCCTCAAAAGCTTTTGGCCTTTCTAAGGGATTAAAATATAAGAATCCCAATAACTAGCTTAGAGAAGATAAACCTCAACATCCTCAGATTTCAGACAAGCACTTATGGTCTAGTCCCACTAGATCTCCTCTACGTCCTGTCATGGCATGACATTAGAAAACGTCGTCGCCGCCACGCCCACCTATCCATTCATCCATTGTTTCGATCTTTATCTGATTGTCGTTTGGGAAGTTCTAACTAAGCATGCTAGCTCAACACCACATATTGACGCAGGAAGCAAATTAATAAAAACTGAAAAGCCTCTTTATTGGCTATAAACGACAAACTAATAAAGAACCCAAATTTATTCTTCTTCCTTATAGTTGACCTATTATTTGAAGAGCAAATGTGTTTTCCACTCGTAAATTAATGGTATGAGAATGAATCCTTTTGTCATCCAATGGATTTATATTCATTTTGTTACTTTACACGTCATGTCGTATTATGCTTTTTTCATGTTATCCTCGTTGAAAGGTAATTAATTAATTAATTATTTATTTATTTAGAACTGATAAAATTTTAATTTTTCTTTAGTTCTGCATTTGTACAAAATTTTATTATTATACTAAATTTCTACGTACAATGGAGTGGAAAATATGATCGCATGGGATAGCTGCATTCATGCTTCTTAATTTTAATTTTTTTTTGGCTTATACTTCAAATTTTTTCACATTTTTCAATTATATGTAAAATTAATTATTGTAGCATATAGAAAATAAGCATAGTGGAGTATGGAGAATATGTAAGATAATATTTTCATTATTTTTGAGTGGTAGTAAGGAATTAAAATAAGTTATTTAACTATTATAATAAATAAAAGTAAAATTTAAAATATATAATATATTTTATAAAAATTAAGCATTAACATTGTGTCTGGAGTACGTTCAAAAGAGAAATCTTGCATCTATATATGCAAATGAAAATCCTAGACGTTTCTTCTTAGCCTGGCTTGTCTGAGTGTGTCATTGTGTCTTATGCAAAGAAGAAAATGGCAATTGGCTGAGTATATCCTCCATTTTTTATATTGCAAATAAGATTCTTTATATAACCACCACCCCCCCCCCCCCCCCCAACCCGAGGCAAGTGTTTATGCAGCAAGGTATCAATTGCATTGCTTTTCAGTTGATATCGTGAGTATATTCTTGACATCATGGCTCAAACCAAGTTCATCTCTTTTGTTCTGATTTTGTGTCAGGGTGTCCTTTCCATTGAAGGACGGTATGTGAAGGAAAGTCGGCCAATCCATGCAGCTGGGGCACCATTGCCTGCTCCAAATCCAACTCTGCCACCGCCACCGAGTCGTGATGACGGGGTGTTTAGACCTACGATTCCCGGTCACAACCCTGGTGTTGGATACTCGACTCACAACTAAGGCAGTCCAAAGTGCATGCAATACAACGGTTGGACTTACAATATGTGCACTACTGCACTGTCCAATTCAAGCGAAACATAAAAATAGTCTCTTTACATCTATGAACTATTTTGTAATATATATATATATAGAGATATAGATGTATGCATCTGAGGCAACCTAACAAATCGGTAGATTTGAACCTTGTTCTTATATAATCCCATCAATTCAATCAGGCACTCGCTAACTATTTTCATTATTCAACTATTTGACAAACATGAATATATGTATTCATCATATATCTATGCACTATTTTGTAAATATATGCAATTATTATCCAATAAAGGTTGTTTCTCAATTTAAATATTTTCACTTGTTTTATACAATATTAGTCTCTTTACAGGAAATTCTGTTTCCCTTTTTTTTGAAGTGTTGAAAAATGCCACAGGAGGTCTTAAATTAGGGTCATGTAAGAAAATATTTCTTTTGGGACAAAATAAGAAAAATATTAACGATAAGCAATGAGTTGACATAAATATAAGTTTTTTTTTTTTAAAAAAAAACTATTGTTAAATAAAAATACTTTGATATAATGGTGATCAATTCGCATTGGAGTTAATTAACCATGGTATACAGAAATATTTAACATAGGTAGCTGAGAGAATTTATGATTTGGCTATAGGGGATAGTAGGTTTCCAACTTGATTTGCTCGAGGGTTTCCAATTTTTTCCATCCAAAAGTTTGTCCAGTAGACATGCTTCATCCCTTCAAAGGGATTACATGAACATAAATTTAAAGAACTAATTAAGCCACATTGAATATTAATTTCTAGTAGTCACTGTGAGTATCATCTTTCTTTTTAAGCTTGACGTTTTGCTTATCATGCCTTCCCTGACATTCTGTGTAATGTTTAGCTTGTTGGTATGAAATCTATTTATTGGCATTGACCTATAATAGTTCAAGCTCTTAGATGAGATAAATTTTTTGATGTGATATCAACTAAACTATTAGAAGATTAAATTATAATTGAAATTTTACCATATATTAGGTGTGCTAATGTTTTGTATTTGCTTCAACCTCAACAAGTTTAGATATAAAAGTTATAATTAAATCTTCCCTTAACATATTAAATTTTTAGGTAAGATGATTTCTTAATGTTTAAAAAACGGGCTAATTATCATATTAGAAGACTTGTTCCCGAAAGTAGAATTGTTGAGCAAATAACAAAATAAACGAAGACCGAAGGATGATATAAAAAGAATATTAATACTCATATAAAAAAATATACTATAGATAATAGTCTTCCTAGACTATAAGTGATGCACACTCACCACATTTAAACGATCATATCCTTAGGATGGAGTTTTATTTATAGTCTAAAAATTACTATATAAGTAAACTACAAACTTGTCAATAAATTAGAAAATCTTAAAGAATCCTAAATAGTTAAGAAACTAACAATCAAGAAATTTTCTTTTTTTTGGTTTCTCATAGTCAAGCACCAAATATGGACACCTCTCTTAGTAAAAACTTGAATTTAAATTTATTATGTTATGAGAAACTAACCTCTTCTATTAGATTTAACTCTTGCTGTGCAACAAAAAGCTTTTTAAATCTATCCAAATATAAACATAACTCTAAATATATAATCTCCAAAATATATGTTAAAGATGTCTTAGCCCAAAAAATATTCTAATTACCTAAGAAAACCACGTTTCTCCAAATCCACGCATGAACCTTAATTCTATATTCATATCCTCACATTTGACATAGCTAAAGTCATATTCTTTGAATGTGGATAAGCTTTGAGTAAATGGAAGCTAACCAAGAATGAATATGACCATGGAAAAAGACAAATGTAGCATTAAACAATTTGCAAGTAGCATCAGTCAGCAAATAAAACAGGCTGCGTGGCGCAGCTCATATCAGCTGACTCCTCAACTCAACATTTGTTGTTTTGCGCTTTTAGCATTCTAAGAAAGAAGATATAAACTCATCACCTTTCACTTTGTTTTGAAAGATGACTCTCCTTGTTTTGTTTTCTAATGTCACATCACAAGTAAAAGCTAATCAAATCAAACTCTTCAATTCAGCGTTGCAACTCAATTCCTTTAGTCTACTTTTTGCATAAACTGCCTCAAATTTTGTTTAGAAGGAACAATGCAAAGATCTCTACCCTTTTAATCCCAAAGAAAAGACAAACAATTCTCTTTTGATTCATTGATAATAAATTTCATTACGTGAACTTAGAAATCAATGAGTTGGCTTGCAAATTGATTGTACTACCATTTTGTATTCATCCATAAATTAAAATTGAGTGCCACTAGAGCTCTTGTCTGCTTATAAATGACGTCAATCTTTTTCCTTGCTATTTGACTTGTGCTAATTATATAATTATAATGAATCCAATTGATCTGGGTTATAATTGATACTGACGTAAATTTAACTTGTGGTTATCTGCAACGCTAGGCGGTAGGCACCTTCTTTGATAGCTTAGATCAGTTAAATACTTCTTTATTAGATTCAGTAAAATAGGTTCAAATGTCATGTCAAAGTGACAGAGAAAATACACCAGCATAATCAACTAAATAAAATAAGTTTTTTTTTTTTTACACAAAAGAATTGAATTACAAACTTCTTAAATGTTACTATTAGCTTATATCTAATGAATTAAAAAGAGTCTTATTAGTATAACTCAGATGATCCTCTACAAATTTTTTGTCAAAATTAGATGACTATATAATTTATCAATAAATTATTGTTTTAAAGGGATAAAAAATAATTTATTGTATCAATGCCTATATTTAGGAGGAGTGGAAGTAGTTTGTGGCTAAAGTTTTGCTAGTTTATTCATATGTATTCTATAACCCTAAAATCAAAAAACAAATGCCTATATTTATAGATGGGACGCAAAAATTACCTATATTTTCATATCCTGGTTTACTGATGCCAAACCTTATTTAATATGTAATAATAATAGTATATACTAAATTATCCTTATTCAATATAAAAATAATTTTGTATATCTCTTTAATCAAATCATCAAAGTAAGATCCTTAAATTAAAATTACGCATAAAGTATGGGGCAACCATATAATTCATTTAGAATTCAACTTAGAAAGGGCTTTTACACAAAAAATTTACTTAAAATTAGGGTTTCACCAAAGAGCATCACCTTTTTGGTTGGAAGCTAATTGCTATGCATATATTTATATATTTGCTCACCCACTTTTTTACTTCTTTTTTTTAATTTTTTTTTACATTTTTTTTATTACTTTTTTATTTAAAAATTTATTTCTACAAATATTCATACTACGTAGGGTGAAAAAAATAGTGTGCACATACATGCATATGTAGCATATTACTTAGTTGAAATACTTATAGCGAAGCATATCTCTCTCTCTAAACTTTATATATATGCGTGCTGCTCGTGTGAAAATTGATCAAACATGCATCCTACTTAGGCACATGCACATGCCTTATATAGTCTTCAAAATATATAAATTTGAATGTTATGCAATTATTATATATTATAATAGCAGTTTTTTATTTAATAGTTAAAATACTGATATTACAGTGTAATAATTATAGCATATCCAAATAAAAACATACCACACATTCCCATATTACATTAAAACAGAGTGTCGTGATACTTCATAGAAGGAAAAGAAGAAGAATCTTGAAAGAAATGAACACCCATTACATTTCTAACTTTATTTTTGACAAGTCTTAGCAATTTCAGTAACTCACTCATTCATTCCTTAGATGGGAATCAAGATTACAAATAACAGTTGCTTTGAACACAAAATAGTTACATAACTATAGTTATTCCCAAAATGTCTTATTGAAGTTAACAGTTGTGATCGATAGAAATTCAAGCCAGTGTACATGATCTTAAACTATAGGACTTCTGCAATCTCATCTAGTATTCATTAATGATGCTTCGGATCTGGGCCACCAGGACTCAGACGATTTGGTTTACGCATTGCCTTGAGTCCTGAAACTAGTAGAACAGTTCCTTCTGCATTCAATGTTGGTGAATCTGAATTATCCATTGCATTGCTCTGCGAGCTGGTGGCAAGTAGGGGACGAGACCCGGAACCCAAAAACATTGAGCTCAAGACCAAGACAAGGCACAAGGAAAACCTTAAAAATGCCATCTGCATTAAATGGAAGAGCTCAAGAAGAAAAGAAGATGCAGAGGAGCTGGTTGGTGCTGAAGTTCAAAGGGATATAGAGGATATTTATAGCCACGGGAAGTAATTTCTTATTGATCATGAGCAACACGCTTCAGTGAGTATATCTCAATAAAATAAAGTAATAAAACAATATTGCTTTCTCCTTTTCATGGTGTTATACATTTTAAGCCAATCAACCATGGAATGCTGCAAAATATGCTTCTGAGTTAATCATGGATTAAAGGTTTTGAGTTAAATGATTCTTAATACAATATCAGGGTTTATAGATCAACGAGTTAGAAAATCAAATCTTTCTTCTTCCAGTTTCTCATTTGAGTATAGGTGGACATGCGATTTGTCTACACTTTCAGCCAAAAAGACTTTGGCTTGTAGAAGAGTGTCATAAGTTTTTAGATTGAATTGGTTTATAATAAGCATTAAATACAACTTCATTCATAAGCATTGAATCAGACATATACACCTTGATTTTGGACCGACGCTGAAATAAAAATTTCTTTCTGATAAAGCCTCCACTATTCACCGTCATGCCCTTCAATCTCTGTCTCATGCTATTATTGGAGCCTTCATATTTGCTTGCATGCATTTTATATTTGTAATCTTGGAGGTTTATCATCGATCACAGAAAGGTTCAAACCTTTTCAGGGACACGGATTTGTTTAGATCATTAATTCATTATCTTTACAATCATCTGACGTTGGAAACAACATCCTCGTTGTTGATAAGCAGAAGCAGCCACTTGGAATTTTCTAGAGAGTAATAATAATTAATAAGCCCTATCCCGTTGGCGTAGTGGCATTTCCCATATCTGTGGTTCATCAAGTTTTTGACCTAATTTGTGCTGAGAGTAGTAAGTTATTTACTAATCCAAAATAACTTAACCACACAATGCTTCCCTATCTAATATTAACTACTCTATTGTTGGATAAGAAATTAACAACTTTAATGTCAAAAAATAAATAAATAGAAGAAAGAAAAGTCGTGGTCTTAATTTCTACAACACAGATTAGGTCAGATACATAAAAAAAAATCCGTACCTCTAAGACCTAACATATCTTAAAAGAACTCAAAGTCAAGCATGGATGCTTCTTGAAGGTGTTGTTTAGTACAACATTTAAAGAAAAAAAAAAAATCTTGGGTGAAATACAAGAGAATAAGAATAGAGGGATATTTGAAATCTCCTTAGTATGTCAATTGGGAATATCTTGCATTTCATAAATACATTATGCATATATTTAATAGAAGTTAACTGACTTCTTTTTTTTTTTTTTTTGTTATACTTAGGATATTCTCACATTTTTTCCCATCAGATTAATATTCTATATACTATATAAGAGCATTAAATTAAAAATGACAATAAAATTTAAAAAATTACATTATGTGTATATATCTTTATATATGCTTATTTTGATTTTATTTTTATCTCTCTTGTATTTTTATTTATAGTTTTGCTTTGATAAATAATTAATACACATAATTATACAAACTGAGTATATACCAACAACTATATGATAGTATTTTTCAAGTTCAAACTGCACCTCTAATTTGAGGTGCCATGTATGGTTTAATTGACTAAAAAATTGAACTTTTGCAGGCCTTTTGTGGCCTTCAGATGATTTCTTTTCGCACACCCAGTCCTTTGTGGAGTGAGGGTGTGAGAAAAGAAATACTGCTTCCTTCAAGTAGGAGAGAGCCTTTTAGCCCACCATGAAGTGGATAACCCATTATAGTAAACCAAAGGATTATCACAAGCACATCAATAGCAAGTAAATGGATGTTGTCAATATGAAAATTTGATTATTAATACTTATTAATAGGTCAGTGCTGCTGTAGCCAACCACTCAGAGTGACCATGATTCACAACAGTTCAGTGGATTCGTACAAGGTTGTTTTGGCTGGATTCTCATATATATATATATATATATGGTTGCCTTTTGATAAAGCGCTAATAGCTTTATTAATTATGGATGATCTGCTTAGCCATTCGGAGAAAGGGACTTGTACAGCATTTTGACTTCAATTTTTTATGGTTCAATATTTCAATTGTGGTCATCACCTGTTCACCACTTAATTTGACATGTTTTTATATAGGTTAACTCCATCAAAAGTCAATTAACTTTATATTAATTTCAAAATTTATCAGATTTTATTCATTTTCGAACTTTTGGTTACAACTCCGCATTCAAGCATGAAACTTTTAAGTCCAGAGAGAAATCTTAACACCATCTGGCCACAAGCGATTTGGATATCAAGTTTTGTTATATTGGTATACATATCAATTTTAGGATATTGGTAAGATTAATAAAAAATTTCAAAAGGAATTGGTTTAATGTAGTAGGACAAATTTTAGAGATAAAAATCCTGTTACCCTTGTATTTTTAAGTTTGAACATTGTAAAGAATAATAGTAATAATAAGTTACACACAATAAGAATATATACTTAGCTAACCTGCACTCAAGTACTCTATGGAATTGCTTTTTGTTCATGTGGTCGGCATTAAATTAACAATATCTTCTTTATGGGATAATATTTTTGGTCCCGTTTATCTCCCATTTTTTGTCTAACCTTCTTTAATTGAAAAAAAAAAGAAGATTAATTTTAATAATGCATCTAACCTTATTTTATAATTTTTTAATCGATCAAATAAAAAATAAAATTGTAAGTATATAATATATATTTATGTATTAATTATTTGTAAGAGTAAAATTATAAAATAAAAAATTAAAGATATGCAAAAAAAAAAAAAATGTAAAAGTCTAAATAAAGAGGTAAACGAATTTTCTCCGAAGCTTAACATCATGTGAGGAAGTTCTCTCTAAAATAACGACTAATGACATTAGGAATGACAGTTAGTTCTTTCTCTCCTAATTCGAATCATGGAGGAAGGATGAGTAATCAGGTCAAAACAGAGGCATGCCTTGTCATGATTTTGCCATACACATTCTAATACGCATTATCTCTTTTAACTACCCGAGGAGTTTATAGGATTCTAACACTAGAGACATGACTCATTGTCAATAAAATATTGTCTCAGTGATAATAGATTGATTCTTAAAAAATTTTAAAATAAAAATCTGAAATTTAAATTATAGAATTAAATTTGTTAAGAGAGATTCATCATCTCTCATGTAAATTTTACACTCAAAAATATAAAAAAGTACGAAAATGCAAACAAAACAAAGAGATAACCCACTTGGGATAAAGAGAATCTCATTTTATGGTACTCTCTACCTTATCCTCAATTGAGCTTCATTACTAGTATATCCTCTGCTTAACTGGATTTCACTCAGATAATCAAGGGAAAAAGGTCTACATGTATAGATTACTCAAATATATTACTACTTTTTGGTCATTAGATTGATAAAAGCTAGCTTATTTAACTTGTGATTGGGAGAATATAGGGAGAATGAAGATTCAAATCTGAACTTCAGCTTTTCTAATAGATTCTGGGCCAATAGTGAGAATTTTATAAAACAAAGTAAAAAATCTAAAGTGACTTTATCTTGTGGAATATCTTCTATGTACACTCAAAACATTATCCACTAAACCAACCTTATCATTGTTTCGTCTTTCATAAATCTCTTTAGTAATGAAGCTTTATCAAGCAAAAAAATCTACACAATGGTAGATTATTACTTATTAGCTTGAGGAGATCCTGGATGTCACAATGAAAGTTCATACCCACAAGTGAACCACTAACACAGATCTCAAATGAAACTTAACCTCTACTTGACTTGAGTCCTCGTTGTGCCATTTATTAGTCGAATGGATTTTTTTTTTTTTTTTTATAAACAAACATTTATAACAATCTTTCGTTGTGAGGTCAGTTCATAAATATCAGTTGAACAGTCATACTCTGAGGAAATAAGAACGCGAGGAACAAAAATTTTAAGTCTGCAAAAAATACATCTCACTAGTCACCAACTTCAACGATGTAACACTTTCTTATTGAGTTATGGATAAGTGTTACAGTGAAAAGGATCAATTTAAACTGAACTAACAGCTTTATTCATAGGTAGTTTCAAAAGGGTTTATGCTACATCAACTCCAAGATCACATATACATATCTTAGTAGTTTTTGTATTATGTTAATTCTAAACTATATCGAAATGACATAATTGGCATAACTTAAATTTTAATGAGAAAAAATTTACTAAAATTTAAATTTTGCCAATGTCAATACAATATAGTATCAAACCCGACATGCAAAAAACAACTTGATATGACATATAAAACCCTCAAGAGAGTTTGGCATAGAACTTGCCATTTCAAATATTATTATTAGCAAAACACAACAGGGTTTTCTTTTTGCTCATCCCTTTTTTTCTCTTCGCATATTCCACATGTTTTCAATCTTCAACTTCCAGAATGTAATTTTTTTTTGGGAAGTTAAAGTTACAAAATACATGAGACATGCGAAAAGAAATTTTGGGATGTGTAAAAAGAAATCCCCATCTCACATAGATCTACTTTGCTAGTGATGATGTCCATCAGGACCCCCAGGACTGACTCTGTTGGGTTGGGAGCGGGGTGTTGTTGCATTGCCATTGCTGAACCCAACGCTAAAAGACACTCTAACCCTGGAACTGTTAACCAACCCTTCAGCTGACTTGGTTAGGCTTCTATGCTCTGAGTAGGGGTGAACTTGGTCATTGGTGGGACTTTGAAAGATAGAGCTAGAGTAAAGATGGGACGAAAATGGATAGTGATTCTTTAGCACCCGACTCTCAGTAGTTGAGAAAGACAGCAATATGAGCAAAGAGCACAAACATAAACTCAATCTTGCCATTGTCGCTCTTTCAGGATTGTGAGAATATCAAGGCTTGTTATTTTCAAGCATGAGGTTATGGTGTATATATAGTAATAATATAGGGTACGAAGGTGCTAATTTTTTCGCTTTTACTAATCCAAGTGGAGGTCTTAAAGGACAGGCATTTTATTTACGATATAAAAGTTATTTTGTTCTTTGGTGCAATTTGCTTTTTGCATCTTTATTAGCACTTCCTGCCAATCATCAAATATTTAAATTGATCTATATGCTAGAAATATGCAGTATCTATCTGGATGAGTATGCTAAAAAGAGAAATCTTGGATCTAATATGCAAATTAAAAATCCTTGACTTTTATCCTTAGCCACATTATTCATCTCCCTAGTGCTAATTGGCGCTTGCCTGGTGAGTGTGTTCTTATGTCTTATGCGAAGAAAATGGCCATTCGCTGAGTATCCTCCATTTTAAGCCGTGTTGGCACATTCTAACTTTAATGGAGCTCAATAACATGCACGATTAATCACTAAAATTGTTTACATGTCCAGTTGTTTTATTTATGACAAATTTTTTAGTTGACGGGTGTTAAATAGATGGGTAAATACCTTATAATGATGTGGACAAATAGGTTGTGGATGTTTGTGTGATTGTAGACTCTGTGACCCATCAACTATTGGTATTGTGAATTTAAATATGCACCCCATTGTTAAATGTGCTAATAAGGTCCACAATCTTAACTGTGACAACTGACTATTGGACCACATCATGAAGGGTAACTATCATTTGTTTACAGCTTGCCATTAAAATTTATTTCTTTTCTAAATATTTTTATATGGTGTTTAGTGAATAGGGCCTGAAACAATAGCTATTGTCCTTCAGAAAATCAAAATGCAGCTTTGCCTCCTTAATATTTTATATGAAAAATCTAAGTCTCCATAGAACAGATTAGGCCAATTTTGTTATGACTAAGAGTGAAAGGAGAACCACCATAAGGAACAGAGAGCAGATAAGGGAAGGAAGAAGAAGCTGTAGTTGATGTTAGAAGTGAAATGGTTTATTTGATAAGAAAGAGAGATTAAACAAGTGCAGAGTACCTTAGTCAAAATATTAAACCCTTGCTCCATTTTCCGGACCTCAGTGGCTTAGAACTCTTTGTTAATCCTATCTAAGTTTTTGAAACCAACAATGAATAAGTTGCAACTTGCAACGTGCTGCTTAATTTCGATGAATTTACGAGAACCTCACTCCAATGTCTAGAAATTGCGTTGACATTCTCTAACCAAGACATGTTTTGGTTATCACGTTTCAGCTTCAAATCATATAATAAAGGGGGCAAAAAGTTAATGTTTCTATTTCAATTTTTTAGTCTCTTATCTGTGTAATTGAGGTCAAAGTTTTAATTTTTATGTATATATTTTAAATTTGACGCTATCATCATTTCTGAAGACTTCAACTATATGTCTTCCAGAACTAGTTCACACATGCATCGCAGACTTGTCAATACCAATTAAAGCAAGAGGGCACAGTCATCTCTGAACAAAATCTATGAAAGGTGAAATAATACCTAAGCTTGAAGTTTCCCTGTACCTAAATTCAAATGATGACTAATAACCTGAAAAAATAACGATGCAGAATGTGGTACCCTGGAAACCAGGGGATTTTAATGCATACCTTGCATGCAACTGTTTGTCGCTGATTAAGTTCGAATCGCCTAAGACTTCAATTGAGAAGCAAATTTCTGAACCTTCCGGATGTTCAGAATCTGTTAAGGATTAAACCAACTTTGTTTTATATACTATAATGAAAATAGGGAATGGCATAGAAAGTTATTGGAAGGATATTTTTTCTTCGTAAATGGGATGATCAAGCATCAGCAAGTTATTGTTGTTCACAATGGCCCGAACTAAGATTTCTTTTGCTTCCTCATGCTTCTTCTTCAGCATGAGGCAAATCTGGGAGAAATCACATTCAACAACCTTTCAGTCATGTATGGTTTCTTTTTTCTTCTTTTTCTTTTTTTCTGCAAATGAAAACATGAAGAGACTTTTTCACCGTCACTAAAACGGAAAATATTATAATGAAATAGATTTCAAAATGGAAAAAGCATAGCAACTCCAAAGTGCATAGTCGTTTGTTTTCAGTGATGACATAGCTCAGTCTCATCACTAAACCGTACCTAAGGTAAACTTAACAAGAATAACACAGAAAATGAAGCTACAATATTTCCTTGAGAACTGCTTGGCTAGCCTCAAGGACACCTATCATGAGAACATTTTGCTTTAAAGTTAAAACAAATTTACCCAGAAAAATCTAGGTTTGAAGGATCTCGTAAATCCAAAGTATCTAAACTGTCTTATGTCATGACTGAATCACAGAAACTGGAACTTTAGTTGAGCATTGAGTTATTTTTGGTTATATTGATAGTAAAAGCAAGGAGAGATGTTCATAATGTTTAGTAGTCCTTAACACAGCAGTTATAAAGATGTCTTTTATATTAGATTTTTTTTTTACTAACCACTTGATGAGATAAATTGATTTCTACTATATTGTCTCTCAACTGAGTGCCATATGGATAAAAGTGCAAATAACACCATGCAATACACTATATTATCTTCTTCCCTATACCAGATCGTTTGCAAATAACAGCAGTTATAAAGATAGTTTGCTTGAGATTACTCACATTTTCAAGCTCCTTAGCATATGCTTCAGCCTTTTCAACATTGCTATTATCTTCCAGCAGAATAGAATGAAGTATTCCTACTTCTGTTAGGTTCTTCTGCAATGGACTTTCAAGTCTAGAGATTGGATCATGACCAACTAAATTGTTGGGTCTACTCTCCACCTGCCTTTCAGGGAAGCAAGCTTGGATGAAATATAAAGAAAAAGACCTACTATTGATAACCGTCAGATCTTCGCATCCCTAACTCCTATCTTAGTGATCAGGCATATATGTACCTGTTCAACAATTTCTTCCGAACATTCTTTAGAGTTTCTGCAGTTATTTAGCAGTATGTTACTTGTCTGATTATATACCAATTAACATAATGAAAAAAAATCATTCTTTTTTCCTTTTTTTCCCTTTCAGTAGAACCTGATTTTACTAGGTGACTGAGAGAGTCGCTTTAGAGACCTTAAAAACACTAAATTTGCTTCTAAAACCTGCAAGATTGCTTCTTATTGATGTTAAGAAATTTCATAAAAATTTTAGACTCAAATTTACTGAAGCTTCAAAATAGATTAGTAGTCTTCAATTCTTTCTACGTTCTTCTGCATCCATCCCGTTAATTTTTTATTTTTATTTTTTCCCTAGAAGAAGCAAAATAGAGGTTTCATGAAGGTTAAACCTCAGTATTTTTCCTCTTTAAGAATGGGGTCAAAAGCTTTTGTTTATCAGAACAGTCAATGAAATGATCATTCTTTGATGCTGTTATGCCTTGTGTCTCTGCATTTTGTTCAGAGTTCCCTTAAGAGTTACTTTTTTTTTCTGACATAAAGAAGTCGCTAGAACCTTTTTAGTTACAACAATCCTGGAAAAAAGTAAGAATAATTATAATAATAATAATAATAAAAACTCAATCAAAGCTAAAAAAAGTTTTGCATAAAGTTGCAGATAGAAGAAGTACAACACTCATCAGATAGAACCTTGAAATTTTTAAGCTAGAGAGAACAGGAGTGATCTTTCCAGAACTAACAGAAGCAAGTTTATTTCCTTCTACAGAACCGAGTTTTAATTTCTGAAGTGACTCCTGGCCTGACATGTCAGCTTGAGGACTTACAGACATCTGGATAGAATGTCTAACTGTCTTCTCACTTTTGCTGGAAGGGTTAAGTTGAGAACTGCAAACAAATCCGTTTGGTATGGTATATGATGCACAAATATGATAAACCCGCATTAGGTCTTATTGAAAGAGTTAAAATCTGAAAAGAATTGAATAGAATTGAGTCCCCTTCATTCCATTAATTTCTCTTGCTTAATAATCTTCAAAACAATGGAATGTCCCTTTTTCCCCTTCTATACCATATCTTGCCCCCTCTGTTCTCTCCATCCAAACATAGCATAAAAATATTTATTTTGAATAAATAAAAACATAGACGTGCATTCACCAATTTAGTTCATATAGTTGCAAATATATAATAGAAGCTTAAAATCCTAAACCTTTACAAATCTGTCCTATTTGAAGCTTCAAGAACTGTAAGACCATCGCGTATAAAAATTATGGAATCATAAGTTCATCATGCATGAAACCATTATCCTAAATATTTTGGAAAAAATCTACAAAGCCTTCTATGGGAATAATTCTATGCATACAATCCTTCATACCCTCGTATCTCGCAACAACACTACAACAGTAATAATAAAGAGAGAACCATAGACATTCCTATAAGAATTCCAGTAACATGTTATTTAAGCATAGATTAAGTTACTACTCACTAGCAAAGCTTATCATAGAGTCTTGTTAACATAATGTTTTACCTCAGAATGTTAACATCTTTAGTGGGCATTGAATTTTCAAGCAATATAGGTTTGCTTTTCTTTACTTCTTTGTGCAATGACTGCATATTTCCAGCCAACTTGCTTCCACTTTCCATACCGTTAGAAACAATGCCCTCCCTTATCATGATCAGAATTCAGAAGTGGCAATTATATTCACTACTAGCTACCTATCTTCCAAGAAATTATTGCACCTGCAGTTAGGATGGAAACAATCTCCAAGAACATTAAATTCCAGGAATAGATATCTCACCTGGAATTACTCGAACTTTTGACATCATCTTTGCCATCCAGCAATATTGGTGCCTTTGTCATTCGTTCCCTTATATCAGGAATTGAATCATTGACGGATTCGCTTCCACTTTCTGTGTCGATTGAACATGAGCTCTCCCTGTTGAAGGCTATATGAAACAATCTATCATTGGAAGGCCAATAATTATAATTGATATGGAAAGCATGAGGCACCGAGCTTCAACTATGGTTGCCAGGCACCTGTCACCAACTTTTTGACAGCCGAAGGAGATACCCTTCGTCCGAGCTTTTGATAACTGATACATTAAAGGCTTCTTGTCTGCTAGGAAATACTTTTACTGCCTACCTTGGATTTCTTTATCTTCCGTCAATGTATCAACTAAAGGTTGACTGCATTATGAGAGTGAAAATTGTGAAAAACAATGCTAAACTCAAACGCAACATGCTTCATTGAGGTTTATATTTTTGTGTTTATTGGTAACCTTGTATATCAATTCTTCTTTCAGGATAGAGCTTGAAAAATGATACTATATTCCTATCAGCAACTCGGGTCGCTATAACTAACTAAAAGGATCATAAATTTTGACCTGCTTGCTTGACAATCCAAAGTTGACTTCTGGCTTACTTTGTCATCTGAAATCTTCTTTAGGAAACCTGTATTTTTATTATCTTAATATGTGGATCGCTTTTCACGGGTTGAAGATCATTTGTAGATTCTCCTTGGGTACTGCTATCTAATTTGATTGCTTCTCCATCATTGCTCTCTGACTTTTAGATGTGAAGTGGGGATGAGCTCTCTGATGGTAAGTTTTCACCATCAGAAGTCACCTTATAGTGATTAGCTTTTTGCTTATCACCTGAATCAGTAACTAGATTTTTTCCCTGAGAACAAGGCTCAATATGCTGGTCTGGGATACTTTCTTGCTCTGAATCGTTCTGTTCTACTAAATTGGAAAGTGGTTTATTGATAACCTCCTGAGATTTTGATTCCGAGGACTTTGTCTTCTCAGGCAATTCTCTTTCTTGATCTCTTTCTTCTGTAGTTGAAGTTTTGAAAATATCTGAAGAAGTTCTGGCTCCAACTGACATTCCCAGGTCCCCAGAGGATGAAAATTTTGAAAAGGAATCATCCGATGTAGAAACTCGATCTCCAGGGTTACATACAAAAGTCTTCTCCTTCGAAGTTTCCTCCCTGTCTGACGCTAGTGATTTCAAGGCCTCGCTATCCTTAGATGCATGAATACCTTCAGCATCACTGGGCTTAGGCCTTCTTGTAGCACCATGATCACTTCCACCAGCAGTGATAACATTTTTATTCAGCCTGCTGTTCAAAGTCATGTCTCCTTTTGTTAAGCATGAATCAAGATTGAAGCTATCCAACCTGCGATCAAATAAAAGGACTAACTACAAGATGCATAACCTACAATCTTACATTGATATTGCAGAACCCAGAACGAATGATGCCTTATGTTTTACCCCACTTACTCGTTAAAATCAAAACTGAAATTGAAATCATCCTGTTTCCCTTCTTTTGCACCAGAAGACTCTCCTTCATTTTTCTCTTTGGACTTTGCAGGTATTTTCGGCGGGCAGGAAAAATCAAGGTCTGACATGTCCACCTTAAATGAAGATATCTTGTCAAACTCACCATCCAGATTGAAATCCATGTCCCTACAGAAAGCAGTTACTTGTAAATACTATATAGCAACTGCAAGCTCACAACACATAAGTAGATACAGATGACACAACCAATGAAGCTTTGTGTTGATGTGTCATATCTACTTTCCAGCCAGAAGACCAGCAGCCTAAATGCTAATAAAAGATTCTGCGGTGTCATCTACTTCCAAGTATATATAAGATATATCTATCTATCGATCTATATATATAGCCAAGAGTTGTAGCCTAAGGAATATAGTAATACCTACAATTTTATTGGGATAAGATCTTGTGTTCTAAACTTTAGTTTGTTCCTTTTTCGATCTTAAAAGTTTTTGATTGATCATTTTATTCAAATATAAAAAATAACATCTTATCATAATTTTAAAATTTAATTTCTTAATCAATAGAAGTTTTGAAACATAAAAATAATATAGTGTGAAATATAAAAGTATTATGACAATCTTATGTGTTTGCAAATGACTCTTATTTGTGTTCATTGATGATGTAAAGTAAATGAATTGGTAGTTATCCGTTATGCTCAGCCGAGGTCATCATCAAGTTGCTCGTGTAAAGGTTCAAAGGATAAAGGCTTAAGGATAAGGGATGCATCATCAGAACAATTTAATAGTTTTTGTGTGGTAAATCAGTGTATCTTTAGACTTTAGTATCACGTTTATCTAGTCTAGCATCGTTGACGTTTGCACAGAGATAAGCTTGTTGGTGCCATGAGATTGAACAGTATATGCATTGTTCTGTATCTTGAATGACTACACAAAGGTCCATTCACATTTTCCATTTGCTTCCACAACCCAGTTAGTGCTTAGAGCTGGATTTCACCCAAAAATGCCTAACTGAAAAGAGCATTTTTATGACATTAATGTTTACTTATAAGTGCACGTAGGCTATAAGAGAACCTTCTTTTCTTTTTTTCTTTTTTTTTTATGGAAATGGATTTTAGTGAGAATAGAAAACAAAAAAAAAAAAAAATAGAAATATAATTGAGTATAGAAGTCAAGCCATTTACCTCGATAGAAGGAGAGGGCTTTCCTTTCTCTAAAGGAAACAACTACTTTTTGAATGGAGAAAGAAAGATTTAGTTTGTTTACTAAACTCCTTCTACTGTTCTGGTGGGTAGTGCGTACCGATAACTCCTAAAACAAACAACATGACATCTGTCCAAACACTACACCTGGAAACTCATCCAATTGCCAAAGCATTTGGAGATTTAACTAGTTGATTCAAGCTAAACACTAGTGTTTATAAGAATTAGGAGAGAGTAACCTGTCAGCCCTGTGGAAGAGATAGTGGATAGTAGTAAAAACAACGATCAAAGATTAAAATATAATAAAATCCAGATAACATTGAGAGAGATTTTGGATGCAGCATGAATACATAGGGTCTTGCCATTGGTCTGAAAAACCAGGCTATACCCACTTAGACTCGATTAAATAGTAAATTTTGTTTAGTGGCGTAAAGGGAAATTTCCTTTCTCGAGATATGGAATCCTCAAGGCATGGATGATGGCACTGAGCTCAGTCTTTTATTTGTTTACGTTTTTACCATAGATAGAAAATGAGAAAGATGTATGTAAAAATTTTAATTTGCATGTAATTTTAAAGGAATTAAACTTGGACAAAGAATCTCTTTAAACAAAGAGAGACGACTATTGCTCAACTAGTTCCATTCCTTTACTAGTCTCATTCTCGATTGTGTTAAACTAATAAATTTTTGTATGGATTGAGCCAAAACCGAGCAGGTCCAGAAACATCCAAAGAGGCCACGAACTTCAAGACGTAAACTGATTTTTAATGCACGATTATAGATTAACTCAATAAGGCCAGAATCAGTATCTTGACAATGCTAACTACTGTTCAACGTGTAGGTGCTTCTTCCTTTTTTTCTTTCGTGCTTTCGGCTGAGAAAGTAGTTGCTGGCAGCAGCTCCTAATACTCTAATGACGGTTTGGGCCCCATGCACTTAGTTGTGTTGCCTTATTGGGAGGCTTCATCCTTTCATTGAATCCATCAATCTAAAAAAAACCTTTGATTCAAAAACTTCTTCATATTAGTATTAGTTCATATAATTTTTTACAGACAAATAATTAACCTTTCTTATATTGTTTTTTATATATATATATACACACACATATGACAAAATAGTACTCGAGAGATCAATTCTTTATATCTATATTTGTTCAATTAAAAGGACAATGAGCCGATGAACAGATGCAACCTTAATTGTAGTTTAGGATGAGAAACATTAAACAGTGTTGGAGACCAGTTGCATTATAACCCAATACATTTTAGTTATTTCCGGCCTGCGCTATTTTCCAAGAAGGGAAGCAAGCAAGTATCCCAAATGGATTATCTACATTTGTGCAGTGAATGAGAGAAAAGAGGGAGGGAATATATACGAGAGAGAAAGTGGACCATGCTTGCAAGTATTCTGGAGAATTAAAACTCCATATAAGTGTGGGATAGTGTTTACCATTGTTGATATTGGATAAGATGCAAGGCCACCATGGAATCCATTTCTCCCCGCACCGTTTGGAATCTTGCTTCCCAAACAAAAGTCAAACACATTCCCCCTGCGTGTATCCATTTATGCATGTCTCAAGTTGAAACGAAGCTCTCAGAAAATCAACCCAAAAACTGTTAGATATAAAAATATTTTAGATTGAATTTGTTTAATAATTTATGTCTTTAGGTTAAATTAAGCTTTTTACCTGATTGAATACTTTCTTCTTTTTTTTAATTAAATTGAAATTATAGCATACTCTCCCTGCTGTCTTCGGCTTGTCATTATTATGTACTTGCATAGGTGTATGATTCAAACAGAAAAAGAAAAATGAAAGTTTTGGCTGGTTGATGTAAAATATTGTAAGTGTTGATTGGAGAATTATATGGATCAAAGATGGAAGTTAAAGTAAGTGTTAAAACATTTCTTTCCTCTATTTAAAGTATAATTAAGGTTCCTCTAGAAGCTACGAAGGGAAAACAAAATGAAATAACACAAGAAGGTTTTTATGAGTTGATTCAACTAGTAATACATTACCTTGAAAGTCAACGTAATTTATCATTATCTTTATGTGTAATAAATACTTATAGATTGAAGGGGTAAGTGTAAGCGAGTGTCTTCTCAATAATATTTAAATTTATGAATTGAGTGAAAATATTTCTCTTTCTCTCTAATAAAATGGTATCAAAGACGGTTGGAGATTATCCAAGTAGGGCTTAGTTTTGATTGGTATTGCAGGTAGTACTTATTTTATAGACAATTTGTGTTTTAAGCCTTTGATAACACATGTGATATGCTTCATGCCCTGACTTTGAATTAGAACACACCCATTTCTAAAACTTAAATGAAAATTTGTCCAAAGAATAAAAAAGACAAAAAGGAAAATAAAGGGAATAAAACGATAAAATGAGATTTTCCTCCACGCTCTAGAATGCTTGAATTATTTGACAAAAGAAAGCAAATAAATAGGCATTCTTATTACTTCCAAATCAAGGGACTGAACAACTATTGAGGTTTAGGGTTTTGACCACAAGCTTTTCATATCCCTTCTTTTATTTAAGAAAGAAATATCACAGACATGAAACCTGCTTAAGATTTTATTTATATCCTACCATGCACTATTCCATCTTCATCCACCTAATGTATTGCTTGCCAAGGGTTCGTCAATGATGCTTAGGATCTGGACCCCCAGGACTGAGACGACTGGGCATAAATTTACTTTTCTTTGAACCCCATGGTGAAACTGGTTTGGTGATTTCTCTAATCAAATCTTGACTTAGAGGACGAGGTTGGGATCCTGCAAATAAGCCTAAGACCAAGATGAGGCACAGCCAGAACTTGATCGAGATTGCCATATTCACCTCAAACTCTCAAATAGACAAGGTGGTAAGCAGTACAATATATATTTTCTTGTGAAGATGAGAGTCCAATCTGTGGATATTTATAGGCTGCCATTGCCATCTTTGTTAGCTTGAAACGATTTAGTATCTCAGTGAAGGAAATGAACCAATAATTAAACAATTTTGGGGCCATATTAGTTTTCCGAGAAAAAGAAAAAGAAACATATTCAAAATAAATAGAAGAAAAAAAAATTGATAAAGTTGGCGTGATTTAATTTCAATTTGTTGCTAAGCATGCAAAAAAAAATTAATGAAAAAAAGGATTTCGCTTATATATTTTGTTAGTTTGTGCACACCCCACAAACTACTCTAATAAAATTATTATTTGATGCAGTTGTGTCAAAATTTAAAAGAAATTTTTTGTTATTTTAGCTCTATACAGTTTGAATTTAGATTTGGATATGAGGTGATTTACATATAAAAAAAATTATTTTATCTACTGACATGACTATTATAATCAAGTTGACAAAGGTTTTGCAATGAGATGTTTTGAACATTCATGGGTCAACTGAGGAAATTTGAAGATTATTTTATGTACTTATAGAAAGCATGCATGAGATCAAGAAAAGATTAGAGTCATATCTCAGAGTGACCTAAAATAGTACTGGATTACCTAATTATTGTCTGAACAAAATACAAATTATTGGCTATGCAAAGGCATGCGACCACCTCCTTTCAGCATCCCAAGGACCACTAAGATGACCTAATTAAACCAAACTTTATCTTAGATTTTTCTAGCTGATTCTAATAAAACTAAGATGTGGGCAATGAGTTTATAGTTTTTCTTTATATACCTTCATAAATAGAAAATAGAGTAGCACAGATGAGGATCAGGTGTTGGTCTAATTAGGTCATTCTCAGTGTTTTAGGTCACGTGTGATCTGGACTCGGGAGTATTTCTGGTCCAATCAAATTTATTTAAAACAAATTCATGAAACTTCTTCCCATATACATATATATAAATATATAGAGAGAGGGAGGAAGCGAGGGGGAGAGAGAGAGAGAGCAGATGATTGTACCAGGGTCACCAAATTAAGTGAACCTGTCGTATTAGTTTATAATGGATGTTCTTTCAAGAAAGTTACTATTTATATATGAAGTATTTGATATATTCTGTCTTTACGCCATATTTTCCTCCTCAAAAGTCAAAACCAACTAATTAGAATAGAAGTGAAAATCATATAATCCGAATGAGAATAGGAATGAGGTGGTTATTCTATTCCCTAGTTTGGCAAATCAAGGAATGGAATGGTTTCTAGCTCATTTCATTATTTGCTATTATAAAATTAATAACAAATGAAATCATAATTTATTTAAAAGATGATAATACTGCTTATTAAAAATAAGACAAATTAGAATCACATGGTAGATTGGGAAAAAAAAGCTTAATTCTACGGATTATGGAAATAGGCAATTGATCCCCCTCAAGGTGATAATGTTGATTCATACTTTTATGAAATTATCAAGCTTAGAATGGGGTGAATATTTTGTATTTTTTTATTATTAAATATGAAAAAATACTTATTCCATAAAATAAAGCATGGAATGAAGCATCAAAAGAAACATAAGGTTGGCCTTTGGAATATTATTGTATTCTATTGTGTCTCTTGGTAAAATATTTTGTATAAAAGGAAGTGAGACATGCTAAAATTGATCGTGTGAATTAAAAACTAGTTTTTTTTTTTAAAAGTATTATTTTTTCCAGAAGTTGTTGGAGTAATAGTAATTAATTGCTCCCAAAATTATTAGTTTTAGTTAATGGTACCAAATAAATGTTTGGTTTAGCCGTGGAAAGTCCTCAAAAGAACGTCTATCTGTCAAATCTAGCTAGTCAAAGTAACTTCTGATGTTTAAGATTCTGTTCCAAAGCGAATTAGAAATTTCTATAGTGTGAATTGTCAGTTTCCTAAAGCATTTCGGGATGTTTGTCTCAATAAAAATATTCTCAAAACTCATTCTTGAGTGTTAAAAAAAAAAAAAAAAAAAAGGAAAATACAGAGAAGTCATTGAAACGAGAGGGAGAAAGAATATATTAGGTAATTTTCGTTTGAGATTTTTCTCAATATCAAAGAGTTCTTCTTCTAATTAAATATCATTTTTCTCCTTTAATCTTAAAACTTTAATTAATTTTATTTTTATATTTAAATTTATTAACTTAACTTATTACGTTTTAATTTTTTATTAATTTTATTACTAATATATTTTAAATTTATTAATTTCATCCTTTAATTTTTTCACTTCCAAACAGTTTAAATATTAAAAAATTTAAATCTTAAAAAACTAAAGAAACAAATCGATAAAAAATTTTAACGTGTTAACAATTAAATTAATAAATTTAAAATATGATAAATTAAAATAATATTTAATTTTATTTATATATGCATATAGGTGTATGTTAAAAGGTAAACAGCCAATAAGAGTTGGTTGAAATAGTAGTGAGGATTCAAGTTCTTGTAGGGTTTGGGTTGGATTCCTCTTGCAATTAGTTTTTTCTTTATAGATGATTTCTACAGCACAAAAAAAAAACAAGGCAAAAGGAATATAAAGGGAATAAAATTATAAAATGAAACTTTCCTCTACGTTCTTTAAGCTATTTTCCAAATATATACACTCAAATCAAGAGACGGCACAAAGGCTGTATTGAGGCTTAGGGGTTTGACCTCACATGTCCCATCTACTTTTAAGAAAGCAGAAAAATCACAAACATAACCCCACATTTTACATAATCCTTACCGCTTCTCTTCTCATTGTCTTTATGTATACACACGCGCATACCTAAGACGAGTGCTCTCCTATTCCGTCTTCTCCAGAGTCTCCAGTAGCACAGCAGAGACAAAAACGATGAGTTCTCTGCCCCTGCGGGATGGACGTACGTACATCACAAAATAAAATTTGATTTATAGCATACCTAAGATTCCTTCATGATCCACCCAACAAATTAGTTATAGGAATAAAATTTACCATCTTATTTGATATTTTATTTTTTATACTATTAGATTTTGATTAGTTTATCAATTGTAAGATTAAATAATATTTTATAATTTTAAGATTAAACAAAAATTAATAAAATAAAAAATTAAATACCAAATGAGACTACAAATTTTTTTTCATTATTTACCAAGGATTCGTCAATGATGCTTTGGATCAGGACCGCCGCGACTGAGACGACTGGGATTAAATTGGCTTTTCTTTGAACCCAATGGTAAAGCCAATTTGGTGATTTCTCTAATCAAATCTTGGCTTAGAGGACGCGGTTGAGAACTTGCAAATAAGCCAAAGACCATGATGAGACACAACCAGAACTTGACCAAGTTTGCCATATTCACCTCAAAGTCTCAAGTAGTAGAATAACGGTGCAATATATCATGAAAATCCAAGCTGTGGGTATTTATAGGCTACGTACCATTGCTTTTCAGACAACTGAGAATGGCAGTGAAGGAATAAAGCAATAATTGAACAAACTTTGGGCCACATTAATTGTTATCTTGGTAAGCATGGGAATACATTTAGTATTTGTATAGTTCTGTGGCTTTGGACAGATCATAACCCCATTATTAGGGTCCATTTGGTAGGTGAATACTGTGCTGCATGCCCTGTGACGATGGACATTGGCAAGTGGCTCATTTTCTGTGCTGCAAGCCCTAAAGATTAACGTGGGTGCTGTTTTATGCATAAATGCCAGAATTAGAACATCCCCACTATTAAGAGTTAAAAATTATTTCACATGCTTATGCTCTATCCTATCCTTTTCCTCTTTAGGAATAATAAAGTGATCCACATAGGAATAATAAAGTGATCCACATGTATTTGTTTATATTAGTTACGTTTTCTGAAAAGTTACGTAATTATGCTGCTCATACTTCTCATTTAATTTCTTTTATATGTATATATATACACAGATTCATACAATATTTTTCAACTGTTTTCAAATTTAATACACTTCTCTGTGGTCATAATCAAATGATACGCACTTAATTGTATTGTTGAGACCAGAGAAATGTACTACTTGATAGATTTATGAGAGAATATATTTATGAATCTGACATCATATGTCATGAACACACCTAAGTCTAAGCTCAAGTTTAAAATAAATCAAATTATAAAATTTTATTATTCTATTTCTTAATTTTAGGAGTATTTATTTTCAATTATGTCGTCATGATTTCTTTTTAATTTTTAATTTTTCTTTTCTACTTGTTTCACTTTAAATTATTACGGAAATATAATGTTATTTTCTATTTATTATTATTATTATTATTATTAAAGTTACTCCAGAGAAGGCTCCTCTACGTAAAACCTTTCATTATAGTCTTTTTCAAATATTCAAAAATAAATAGTATTTTAGGATTTTTCTCTCAAGTTTCTTTAGAAACTTGTTTTCTTTCTTCTACACTGTCTTGCTATGTCAGTTTAGCATCATAGGAATTTCTTACTCCATATCTCAATGTTGGGCGACGGTCCAATGGTAGGAGGTGGTCCGTGTGACTGAGATCGGAGGGTTGAGATCCTAAGTCCAGACAAACATAGGATGCTGTTAGCGGCCCTAGAGCAAAGAGTCGATCGTGTTGAGAGGCGCCATGGCTGTGGCTGCCAACAGAAATAAGAATAACGAGGGGTTTTACTATTACGAATCCTCTGCATTTATTCTATTTATTAGTTGACCTTTATTTTAGGAACAACCTCTTTGATATAGGATCACATTATTCTAAGCTTGTAATTAACATAGGATTTATTCTCTTGTTGTATATATATGTGTTTTACCTTCACGGTATCAATGAGAAGAAATCTTCACCAATTCACATTCCATTTTCTCAGTTTTATTCTGCAATTTAATATGGTATCAGAGTGAGTTTTTCTCTGATTTTTTAAACACAATTTCCATTCCAAACACTCAAACACCAGCAACAACAATTCAAATATGGACCCATCCAATCCATTATTTGTTCATCATTCAAATCATCCTGGCCTCATGCTCGTCCGAACAAAATTGAATGGCTCCAACTACCAATCATGGAGTAAATCCATGATCCATGCTCTAACAACCAAGAACAAAATCGGTTTCATCAATGGTTCTGTCAAGTCTCCATCAGAATCAAAAGAGCCAACTCAATTTGCTCTTTGGAATCAATGCAATAGCATGATTTTATCATGGCTCACTCATTTTGTAGAACCAGATATAGCCAAAGGAGTCATTCATGCTAAGACAGCCTATCAAGTGTGGGAAGATTTCAAAGATCAGTTTTCACAAAAGAATGCACCAGCCATCTACCAGCTTCAGAAATCATTAGCATCGCTTTCGCAAGGTAAAATGTTTGTATCCTCATATTTCACAAACTTAAAGGTCTATGGGATGGGTTAGATTCATATCGAACCATCCCTAATTGTGATCAATTCAAAGCACGCATTGAGAAAAGAGAAGAAGATCGAATGATACAATTTCTCATAGGTCTCAATGACGCCTACAACACTGTTCGTAGCAACATCCTCATGATGTCGCCATTGCCCAATGTGCGTCAAGCAGACTCCCTTGTTATTCAAGAAGAAACTCAGCGACATATGACATCATAAAGTACAGAGAACTTTTCCATTGCAACAGCAACTCAAAGCCGCCAGAGCAATTATTCCAGCAAGTCCAAAGACAAGCATTGCAATAGAGATGGCCATACTATTAACAGCTATCGCACTTTGAAAATTTATTGTAAATTTTGCGATAAGAGAGGTCACACTGAAGATATGTGCAAATTCAAAAATGACATTTGGAATTCCAACAACTCAACAACTCCAAGGAATCGAAACAATCAATCTCAACAACGTGGATCCCATCCTTCTTATGCTGCCAATGCAATAGAGTCTTCACAAAATACACGTGGAGTCAGTTCTCAAGACAATAACTCACTGAACGCAACACATGGATTTACTGCTAATCAATTGCAACAACTTGCTCATGCCTTGTCTCAAATGACACCAAATCACACCACCGGTAATGACAACGCATATGTAAATGATGCAGGTCTGTCTTCTTCTTCCAATGCTATTAATCCAGTTTTCACTAAGCTTTGGATATTGGATAGCGGAGCAACATACCATATTACCACAGATTCCAATCTTTTCACCCACATAGACATATCATCCACACCAATTGTAAAATTACCTACTGGATCTTCAGCCTCTATAACATCTACGGGAACTATACCATTTAATTCTAATATCACGTTAAACAAAGTTTTGTGTGTCCCATCCTTTCATTTAAATTTAATGTCTGTTCGTAAAATCGCCACTGCCCTAAATTGTTGTGCCATTCTTTTTCCCACTTTTTGTGTCTTGCAGGACTTGGCTATGGGGAAGATGATTGGCTCGGGTAAACAACATGGTAGTCTTTATTATATGTCTCCATTGCAAAAGACACTTACCTCTCATCAAGTTTCTCAACCTACTAACTTATGGCACATGCATCTCGGACATCCATCTCCATCTCGACTAAAACTAGCATCATCGTTATTGTCTCCCGATAATAAGGTTTCTTTTGATAATAATTGTAATGTCTGCCCTATGGCTAAACAAACTAGATTACCATTTCCTTCTAGTTTTATATCAACTCATGCTCCATTTGATTTATTGCATTGTGATATTTGGGGTCCTCACAAAATTCCTGCACATTTAGGGGCACGATTCTTTCTCACTATTGTGGAAGAGTTTATAAGATGCACATGGGTATTTCTTATGCATTTTAAATTAGAAACTCAAACTATTTTACAATCCTTCCTTACCTTTGTTCATACTCAATTTCATGCTTACGTTAAAGCCATCAAGGTAGACAATAGCTCTGAATTTCTATCCATGCGAAGTTATTTTCAATCACATGGCATAGAATATCAGCATACTTGTGTCTACACTTCACAAAAAAATGGAGTAGTTGAATGAAAGCATTGTCACATTCTAACTGTTGCATGTGCTTTACTTTTCCAATCTTGACTTCCTCTTACTTTTTGGGGTGAATGCATATTGACAGCTGTATACCTCATTAATCGTCTCCCTACACCGTTGCTGTCCAACAAATCACCTTTCGAACTTTTGCACAATCGTCCACCATCACTCAATCGTTTGAAAATTTTCGATTGTTTATGTTATGCAATTGTTGTTCATCCTATTCATAAATTTGAACCACATGCTAAACAATGCATCTTTGTTGGGTACCCCATCGGTCAAAAGGGTTACAAACTGTATGATTTGGAGACACAAAAATTTTTTGTAAGTCGAGATGTCAAATTTTGCGAAACCACATTTCCTTTAGTTTCTTCTCAACCTGATTCTGGTTTTGTTTTACCAAATTTTTCACATGATGCCACAAACAACTTGCTTTTCCCTTCCGATTCTAATCTAGACATTTCACCATCTCCTCACAATCAATCGCCAATTCCTCATCATGTTCATATTCCCTCAACCGAAAACAACACCACTCACGAGATAGTTTCTGAGCATTTACAATCTCAAATGACTAAAACTTCACCAGAAACAGGCCCTTCTTCCAATACGCCAGATACAGACTCACTAGCTTCCCCTAATCCCACTATACGTCGATCCACTCGTCCAAAGCAACCTCCGACATGGCACAAAGACTACATTTGTCTACTCGAGCCAATCATTCAACCTCGACACCAAGCTTAGCATTAGGTACACGATATCCTTTTTCTCATTTTCTTTCATATTCTCGTTTATCTTTTGCTCACTTTACTTTTTTAGCTAACATTACAAGTCATACCGAACCATCCTCTTATGCTCAAGCTATCCTTGATCCGCATTGGCAAAATGCGATGAAAGCTGAATTAATAGCATTAGAACAGAATAACACCTAGAGTATGGTTCCTTTACCTACTGGTCATAAACCCATGGCACTATTGAGCGTCATAAAGCTCGTCTTGTTGCTAAGGGATACACTCAAGTTGAAGGTATTGATTACCATGAAACCTTCTCTCCCTCTGCCAAGCTCACTACACTTTGTTGCCTTCTTGTTGTTGCTTCCGCTTGTCATTGGTTCATTCATCAATTAGATGTCCAAAATGCTTTTCTACATGGTGATTTACAAGAGGTAGTTTATATGGAACCTCCACCTGGTCTTCACCAACAAGGGGAGAATCTTGTGTGTCGGCTTAATAAATCCCTCTACAGTCTCAAACAAGCATCAAGAAACTGGTTCTCTACCTTTTCTGCTGCCATTCAGAAAGCTACTTATCAACAGTCAAAAGCCGATTACTCCCTTTTCACCAAAGATAAAAGTATTTCATTTACTGCTATCCTTATTAATGTTGATGATATACTTCTTACAGGCAATGATCTTCAAGAAATGGAACATCTCAAGAAATTTCTATTCAAACACTTTTGCATGAAAGATCTCGGTGACTTAAAATATTTTCTAGGTATTGAATTTTCCCGATCAAAAAAGGGAATTTCCATGTCTCAAAGGAAATATGCGGTAGACATTTTACAAGATTCAGGACGTCTTGGTGCACATCCAGACAAGTTTTCGATGGAGCAAAATTTGAAACTTACTCCTATAGATGGAGTCTTATTAAGTGATCCAACTAAGTATAGAAGGTTGGCTGGTAGATTGATTTATCTTACTGTGACAAGACCTGACATAGTATACTCTGTTCGCACGTTGAGTCAATTCATGCATGAACCTAGAAAACCACATTGGGATGCAGCTTTATTCTCAGATACATCAAAGGTAATCTTGGTCAAGGTTTACTATTTTCTTCTACAAACAGTCTAACTCTCAAGGCATTTTGTGATTCAGATTGGGGAGGGTGTTGTGCCACAAAAAGATCAGTTATAGGATATTGCATTTTCCTTGGAAATTCCCTCATCTCATGGAAATCCAAGAAACAAGCCAATGTTTCTAGATCATCTGCAGAAGCTAAATATTGAGCCATGGCAAACACATGTTTGGAGTTGACATGGTTACATTACATATTGCAAGATCTAATGGTTGCACAACCAACTCCTACATCTTTATTTTGTGACAACCAGGCTGCCTTATACATCGCAGCAAATCCCGTTTTCCATGAACGTACGAAGCACATTGAGATAGACTACCACATTGTCCGAGAAAAACTACAAGCTGTAATGATTAGTCCTTCATACATGCCCACACGCTTACAATTGGTGGACATGTTTACAAAAGCTTTAGGAAAAGACTAATTTGTAGCGTTACGTAACAAGTTGGGACTTCATGATATTCAGTCTCCAACTTGAGGGGGAGTATTAGGAATCCTCTTCATTTATTCCATTTATTAGTTGACCTTTATTTTAGGAACAATCTCTTTGATATAGGATCACGTTATTCTAGGCTTGTAATTAGCATAGGATTTATTCTCTTGTTGTATATATATGTGTTTTACCTTCACGGTATCAACGAGAAGAAATCTTCATCAATTCACAATCCATTTTCTCAGTTTTAGTCTGCAATTTAATATTTACACTGGAGATGAGCTTGCTCACAGGCAACCTATTGTTCCACCTATTCCTAATTTTTATAAGTGTAGGAGACAAACCTACATGATGGAGTAATATGATTATTTTGAGGAACTCAGACATTCCTTATTTTAGTGATGATTTGGATATTTGGGAGTTCCTTGATTAGTTGACAAAATGTGACAGATTCTTTAAATACACATGGCTTTTAGAAGACAAGATGATGAAGCTAGTTGCTTGTAGGTTGAGAGGAGGAGCCTCTGCTTGGTGGAAGAGATTGCAAACCAAGAGAATCCATGAAGGAAAGGCCCCGTTACGAACTTGGTTCAGAATGAAGCTATTACTAAAGGATCAATTCTTGCCATTTGATTATGAAGAAATTTTGATTCAACGAAGTTAAATGAACCATAATAACAATAATGATTCTCTAGAATTGCCACAAGAAACCCTTTCAAGACATGAGGAGCAACTTGAGAAAGATCAATCACCCTTGCAAACCGTATGATAGGAGTTAGAGCAGACAAGTGAAATTTGTCATCCACAAAATATAGATCCATTAACAGAGTAGGTAATTGATTTAGATGTTAACATGATCTTGTATGACGCAAATACCGTAATTGAATCTGTATGCTATCTGAATGATTTGATGATGCATGAGCTCATAGACAATTAGCAAGACAACTTATGTGAAAGCCCTATTCTCAACTTTGAAGTTGTCAACTGAGAATATGTTTTCAATTATGTTATCGTGATTTTCTTTTAATTTTTCAAATTTCTTGTTTTACTTATTCTCTTTTCAATTATCAAGGAAATAGAATTGAATTTCCTTTTTAATTAGGGTTACCATATCTCTTCTATATAAAGCCTCCAATTGCAGTATTTTTCACATTCAGAAATAAAACTGTTTTATAGTATTTTAGTTTTCTTCTCTCAAGTTTGCGGAGACTTGTTTTATTTCTTCTATTCTTTCTCCCTGTGTCAATTCTCATCTCAAAACATTAAAGTATAAGGTGTATAAATCTTTTCCACTTATATTTCTGTCTTTTATTGTGGGACTCTTCTATTTCAACTCATTTGTATACCCAACAGGCATTGTGGGACTCTTTTCTATTGTCTTAGCGTAAATTTTGCACCTTAATTATTCATTACTTGCTTGGCCTCGGGCTGGACCACTTTGGTTGATAAGATCTTTGCAATATGCTCTTAAATAAGGTTACTTCCATATAGAAAAAAATCCCAAAATAAGCTTTGGAATGGACCACTTGGGTGGTAGCTATAAAGCTATTCCCCTATAAATATCCACAGTACCATTACTCAATATATTCCATTGTCAAGCAAACCAACCTTGAGATAATACGACAAATAAATAAAAGCCATATCGAAGAGTTGTCATTCTATTACTTCGATTATTTATTTATTTATTCTGTCATATGACGATCGATATTCTTAAACTTTTTTAGTTTTCCATGGAGTCATATGAAAAGCTTTGTATTGTTTAGCTCCCATAATAAAATTTTATTTAAGAGGTGGGATATTAGTTTAGGACCTTCTTGGATCCATACCCAACCATGAAACATGTAGGTGACAGCCAATGTGGCCTTAGCAAACCACCAACAATCTAAATGGTTTTCATATATAATTTAGCTAGCCCCTGCCAAAGTTTGAACATGTTATAATTCATCCACAAAAGAGAGATGGCGATGTATTCCCCAATCCATATACATTGAGAGAAAAGAAAAAGGTGAGTCCTATATGGGTAGGGCTCATCTTTTATGTTTGTAGAGAACATACTTTTAAGAATTTTCACCACATAAAGGAGTCCTAAGGGTGGCTTGAGCCCACTTTTTGTTCTTGCATAAGCTGGCTAGCCTTTGTTTTATTACTTACTATTTGGTCAATTCTTTTTAAGTTAATGTTTAATGGCATGTGCCTCTGCAACTTCAAAGGCAGGTTCCATTGGCATTGGGGAGTTATATTGGTACAATGATTGATCTTTGCAAGATGCACACGAGAAACTTAAATGAGGTTAAAATGCACACTTTCAAATAAGGAAATCAGATGCTGATGCATTAGCAAAAAGAGGGCATAACCTATACGACGATTTTGTAATTTTCCTTTCTGTTACACATTTTATGAACTTACTCGTGTACATTATGCTCCCAAGACATTGTGACTCCCCTTCTTAATTTACGAATTCCATTTTCTCCAAAAAAGAAATAGTTAATGTTCATTGTATTTCATAATAGAATAAATGGAACTTGATGACTAAATTGGGAGATGGACGTATTTAAGCAAACATTGTTATTCACACACATTGTCAAATTTCTATACTTCACTTCACTTTTATCACTATGGTAGACTGGTAATGAGACTCTATTTAGTTGGAGAGAGTTAAATATTGTGCTACAATAAGAAGTTGGATTCTTTAAACTAATTTCTGCATTTTAGAAGATAATTAAAATGCTCTTCTTATGCAAAATTAATTGTTATGCTATTATTACTACATTACCTTAATGATAATTTGACGAGTATTTAAAACTTTATTGATTCTTTTTAAAGTACTGCACTATTTACCAACAAAATGTTAGTTCAATAGAAGATGTTAAGTCTTAAAAAATATTCAAATCAAAATGTTAAATTTAAAATCTTATAAATACTCCTTTTTATAAGAGAAATTTATTGATCACGACTTATGTCTTAAACAATCTCATACTTAAATAGTGAATTGGAGACACCTTGAGTGCAAATAAAATAAAAATAAATAAATAAAGTATTGCACCAGTCACTTTAAAAGATCTGTCATTTATTCAAATGCATATATATGCAATTAGCAAATCTATGCATCAAGCACAGTAACTTAACTGATGATTGTTAACCCACTTAACGTAATATTTGGAGAACTTAAGCATTACAATCTCAAACCTGAAATTTAACCAAAACACTCAGATAAAACTCTAAACCTTTTCTTTATCAATGATGCTGTGGATCAGGACCCCCAGGACTCAATCGACCAGGCATATGAGGTTCTTCCTCTATTAATGATGATGATCATGAGGGCAAAATCTCATGGGAACCTTCAGTTGAATCTCTGGCTGGCGCTGCATTGCTCATCAGACTTGGATTACTGAGAGGTCGAGCTTCAGAACCTGAAAATGAGAGAAACGCCAACACAAGGCACGCCCAGAACAAGAAGGCAAAGAACGTTAGCTTTGCCATTTTCAAGCAAAAATCTAAGGTAGCAAATTATGTGTATAGAATCTATGAAGAGCTAGTACACAAGTTCAAAGCAAAACTACTTGCTATATATGGGCAAAATGCCTGAAACTGCAGCACTGGGTTTTACAATATTAAACCAATTGTGGGGTTCTCTCCATGTATGAATCAAGCAATAGCCATGCATGTAGGAGCATAATGAGTTAATCTATAATTTGGCTATTTCTCCAGTACCACGTTTAATGACTCATCAGGACTTAAACATCCTCTTTAGGGCTCTCGTATTTGCTAATAAAACAAGACAAAGCAAATCCACATTCGCATCAGCTAATGTCTAGTCTTTCAATCTGTCTCATTTGCCATTAATTTGTCTTGCAGAATCTTCTTTTTTGCCATAGTGACCACTTTACACGACTTTCATATTATTTGTTTTTGACTTTTCTTCTCTTATATTCTTGTATTGGTTGCATAATCTCCTCAAGCCAATGTAGTTCACTCTTGATGGCCCCAGATTTTCAATAACATTATTAGACAATTGTTTGTATGGGACTGAGAAACTCGGAAGTTTGTTGAACTGGTAAGCCTGGAATTTACATACCTGGCTGAAGTTGGTAGAGTTGTTATAACTTTCAAACTATAACGTCGCTTAATTAATTGTATATTAGTATTTTGTTCATTAACAATCAAATTCAAGTTTGCAACAAAAACTCTTGGAGTAGCAAATGAAAGTATATTAAATTATAAAAAAAAAATTATTTTCGTCACTCACACTAAAATCCTAATTTATTCTATCTCCACACTTCAAGTTTAATTAAGTTTTGGATAAGCTATAAGTATATGGAAGCTAATATAGAAAGAAAATGACCATGGAAAGGGATTATATATCAAAAGTCGCATTATATAATGTATATGTAAGTAGCATTACTCAGCAAACAAAACGGGCTGCGTGGCACATCTCATATCAGCTTTCTTCTCAACTTACATTTGTTCTTTTGCGCTTTTAGCACGCAAATAAAGGCCTTTCACTTTGCTTTGAAAGATGATTCCTTATTTTGTTTGTTAATGTCACGTCGCAAGTTAATTAAATTTAATACTAATTCTACGCTGCAACTCAAATCAATTGGTCTGCTTTTTAGCATAAACGCCTCAAATTTTGTATGAAAGAACAATGCATAGATCTCTACCTTTTGATCCCAAAGAAAAAGACGAACAATTAATCTCTTTTAATTCATTGAGTTGGCTTGCAGATTGATTGAACTGCCATTTTGTATTTATGCATACATTCAAACTAAGTGATGCATGTATGTAACCATAGCTTTTGTCTGCCTGTAAATGACGCATGGCAATCTTATATTTGCTATTAGACTTGTGCTGATTATATAATCAGAGTGAATCCAATTCATTTGAGTTATATTTGATTCTGACGTAAAGTTAACTTGTGGTTATCTGCAAGCTAGGCAGCGGTAGGCACCATCTTTGATAGGTCAAATCAGTGAAATAAGTCTTATTATTATTATTAGTATAACTCAAATGATCCTTCTCAAATTTTTCTGTCAAAACTAGATAAGCGTATAATCTATTTATAAATGTTTGTTTTAAACGGATGACAAAAATAAAGGATTCTATCATTGCCTATATTTATAGATGGGACACAAAAATTGGTTATATATTCATATTCTGGTTTACTAAAGTCAAACCTTATTTAACGTTTAAATAATTGTGTATACTAAATTATCTTTATTTAATATAAAAATAATTCTTAACATGTCTTTAATCAAGTGATAAAAGATTCTTAAATTAAAATTGAACACAGAGTATGGGTCAACCATAAAATCCATCTAGGGAAGGGCTTTTATGCAGAACATCTACTTAAAATTAAAGTTTTGCTTCAAAGTTATCAAAAAACAATTCAACCTAAAAGTGTAAGATGTTAAAAGAAAGCCGTGACTGCTTTTGTATTGTATCTATTATGTCCTCATACATGAAAGTTTTTCCATATCATGTGCTGAAATGTAATATAGAGACTCTAATACATGTTATCAACTCATTCACCTTAAAAATTTAGAATGTTAACAGAAGACTCATGACTGATTTTGTGTATAACTAACAAGAGCTTCACCTTTTTGGTTGAAATAGTTATAGAGAATCATCTCTCTCACACTTCAAATTTTGTAATATATTGATGTGTGTCGCTCACGAACGTGAATGTGTCAAACATGCTTTTTCCCTCGGCGCGCGCGTCCAACGCAGTCTTCAAAATATATCAGATATTCCATTTAAACAGTTTGTCTATGGTGATGTTTCATATATACAAAGAAAGGTAGAAGAATTATTAAAGAAATGAACACCCATTACATTTCTCACTGAAATTAATTTCCAGTAATTCACTCATTAATTCCTTATAGAGTTGGGAATCAAGATTACAAACTACAGTTCATTTGAACCCAGAATAGTTCCATAACCAGACCTGTTCCAAAAATGTCTTGTTCATAAACTTAACATTTGTGATCAATAGAAAATCACCCAATTGAACATGAACCTAACCTAGATGATTTCCGCAATCTCATCAAGTATTCATTAATGATGCTTCGGATCTGGGCCACCAGGACTGAGACGATTTGGTTTACTCATTGCTTTGAGTCTTGAAACTAGTAGAAAAGTTCTTTCTGCACTCAATGCTGGTGAATCTGACTTATGGATTGCATTGATCTGCGAGCTGGAGGCAAGTAGGGAAGGAGACTCAGAACCCACAAATATTGAGCTCAAGACAAAGACGAGGTACAATTAAAACCTTAAAGATGCCATATTCAACAAATGGAGAGCTCAAGAAGAAAAGAAGATGCGGAGGAGCTGGTTGATGCTGAAGTTCAAGGAGATACAGAGGATATTTATAGGCACAGGGCAGAAATTTCTTATTGATCATGAGCAAGACGCTGCAGTTAGTATCTCAACAATAAACTAAATAAACGAACCAATACTTTCTCCTTTTCATGATGCTATACAATTTAAGCAAATCAAGCTTGGAATAATAAAAAATATGTTTCTAAATTAATCAAAGACTAAAAATTTTTGGTTAAATCAATTTTTCACATAATATCAAAGTTATAGATCCAGTAGTTAAAAAATCAAATATTTCTTGCTCCAGTTTCTCATTTAAGTCAAAAGTTTTAGAATATACATAGTTACAGGTGGGTATGTAATTTCCCGTGCGTAGGAAATACTTTTGCTTAGACTAATCCAAGTGGAGGCCTCAAAAGGGCACTAGAGAACAACAGCACGTATGTTTTTTGTTATGGCGTATTATTATTTCCAATATAAATTTGTTTTGTTCTGTGGTGCAATTTACCCTTTGCATCTTTATTAGCACTTCCAACCAATCATCAATTATACTCAAATCGATCTATATGTTAGAAATACTCCATCTTTATTTACCCTTTGCATTATTAACCCCCGACTATTTTGACTAGGGGAAGGCCATACACATTAAACCCACAAGTTATTGGTATGCACATTACAATATATAATCCTCAATAACAAATAAAAGAATGGAAAAAAAAATTAATATGGGACAAAAAATAAGAGAGAAAATTATAGAGTGGAACATACATTAATTGCTCAAACCGTTGTTCATGCTTCATAACAATGATGATTGTTCTAAACTGTTTTTTTTTTTTTTTTTTGGTTGTATGATAGCTTATATTAGATTCAAAATCTACTTCAGATCACTATTAGGATAGCTCGGAAGGCCCCCCAAAAAGAATTGTTCAATTTGATTGCATATACACTCTTAGCAGTTAATAAATGTAATTTTAATAAAGTAGAGATTTTAATAGAACTTGTCATAAGTTATAGAAATATGTTTTAGTTTATACTCATTCACAGCTTCAACAAAAGCTGAAACAATAAATGATAAGTCCCTCCCAATAATAATCAAAATATGTTATACTCATTCGTCTGTATATGCGTCTCATGTTTCAATATTTAGTGTGCCAAAATTAATGTAAAGTGTTTAATTTTTCACATGCTAAATCCTGTCGGCCAAATCCTTCCAGTTATGGAGAGACTAAACTGAATATTCTCAGATTCAATGTACCTTAATTAATGATGATCGATGCAGCTGGAGTTTAAAAAAAAAGGTGGATAGGATGAGAAAGCTATCCCTAGATTCCTAGTTGGAATTGCGTGTATAGATAACTAGGATAGAGTCATAGTTGACTAGGATATCCTTAAAGAAGTAAAGAGTAATCATATTTGTATATATTTGTCTCGTTATTAAATAATTGCCGCCTTATCAAAAATTTGATGAAAAAGTTTTATTATTTTTATAATTTTATCTGTTTTAATTAAATTAATTAATATTTAATATAATATCAAATACTAAAATATAAACTAAAACTAATTAAAAGAGTTCAACTAACATAATTCTTATGACAAATGTGACTGTTCATACGTAATAGAATCTGACCCTTGTATAACGTTATAGTCACTAGTTGTCCAATGCATGAACATAAAGCAATTGAGCAATTCCTTTTTATCTTAATGGATATATATGTATCTTTCAAGTAGGTCCAAATATATAGCAAGTGAGAGATAAATGCTATACAGCACAAGATATTGCTATTTCTATTCTCGGCATATTTATAGGATATCAAAATCAATAGATTCATTAAGTAAGTATTCAATTTTTGGTACAATTACGTAAGTATATTCAATTGACTATACTAAAGAATTTTTTTCTTTAACAAAAAAGTGAAGTTGCTCAATTTTAAAATTAAACTTTGAGATCTAATATATAGATCTATTTTCTTTGTAGATATTTGACTTTACCGTAGGCTCTCTTCACCTTAAACTCTTTAAAAAAAAAAAAAAAAAAGATGAAGCGAACAAAATGTTTAACTGAGAATTATAGATGAAGAAGAATCAAGTCCATTGATTTCAACCTTACATGTACAAGATTGACAAAACATGAACTTGTATCCTCAACAAAATCTAGTACATTATCCATGAAGACAATATATACTTGGACAAAATTATCTATCTCATAATTTGTCTCAAATTTTATCTCACCCTATTCTTATTGATCAAAAATATATTTTAAATAACTTCTTAATACTTACAACGTTATTTTAAACATTTTATGATCAACAAGTCATTTAAGTCAAGATTTGAAGCAAACTATAAAGTAGAAAATGTTGTCCCATGTGTGCTCAAACCACAGCAAAAACCTTCTGCAATCAAACTGTGGATTGATCAATGTGTACCTTTGCCGCATCCAACACCCCATGTTGTTCTATGTTAATAATTGTACTGACTGCACCAAATTCAGTCACAATAAGATAAAGCTAAATGTGGACTGATTTAAGGACAGGGTGATTATTCAAAACTAATTAAAGTGACACTATGCATATATCAGAGATTAAATAGCTTAAAGTGACAGTAATCATATAATTCAAGGATAAAACTTACCTTTTACTCATTCTTTTATGTAGTGGCGGTGAGCATCAGGTCCTCCAGGACTCAATCTCTGCTTGTCATGCAATGGTGGGGCTTCTGCTTCCCCAGATCCTTGGACTTGCTGTGGTGCTGGATAAGGGCTTTGAAGCATCATGCCCACCATTGTTGGATTCAGAGGTCGCGACTCGCTTCCTGCACTTGGAAGCAAGACGAAGAAAATGCATATGATCAATCTAATCATCCTGGCCATCTTAACCATTCAAAAGCAGTGTTAATTAGTTCAAGAAACTTGGATGGTTGGGTAGAAGACTTTGAAGCTAGGCACTTGGTATTTAAAGTAATTGCAACTAAGTGTTAGTGGGGTGTACTGTATTTTATTTATTTATTTTTCTGGCACATCAAGGTGGCTAAAGGCCCAGACTTTATCTTACTTGTATCATGCTAACATAGGTCGGCAGTTTTATTCCTCATCTGGCCAAGTTAAATGCCAGGAATTTGCAAGAAAAGCTGACACAACCAATGAAACTTTGTGTTGATGTGTCATATCTACTTTCCAGCCAGAAGACCAGCAGCCTAAATGCTAATAAAAGATTCTGCGGTGTCATCTACTTCCAAGTATATATAAGATATATCTATCTATCTATATAGCCAAGAGTTGTAGCCTAAGAATATAGTAATACCTACAATTTTATTGGGATAAGATTTTGTGTTCCAAACTTTATTTTGTTCTTTTTTTTGTCTTGAAAGTTTTTTATTGATAATTTTATTCAAATATAGAAAAATAACATCTTATCATAATTTTAAAATTTAATTTCTTAATCAATCAGAAGTTTTGAGACATAAAAATAAGAGGTGTGAAATATAAAAGTATTATGACAATTTTATGTGTTTGCAAATGACTCTTATTTGTGTTCATTAATGATGTAAAGTAAATGAATTGGTAGTTATCCGTTATGCTCAGCCGAGGTCATCATCAAGTTGCGCGTGTAAAGGTTCAAACGATAAAAGCTTGTTGGTGCCATGAGATTGAACAGTACATGCATTGTTCTGTATCTTGAATGACTACAAAGGTCCATTCACATCTTCCATTTGCTTCCACAACCCAGTTAGTGCTTAGAGCTGGATTTCACCCAAAAATGCCTAACTGCAAAGAGCATCTTTATGACATTAATATTTACTTATAAGTGCACGTAGGCTATAAGAGAACTTTTTTTTTTTTTTTGGATGGAAATGGATTTTAGTGAGAACAGAAAACAAAAACAAAAAAATGGAAATATAAATGAGTATAGAAGGAAAGCCATTACCTCGATAGAATTAGGAGATTTAAATAGTTGATTCAAGCTAAACATTACATCTGTCCAAACACTACACCTGGCAACCTCATCCAATTGCCAAAGCATCTGGAGATTTAAATAGTTGATTCAAGCTAAACATTAGTGTTTATAAGAATTAGGAGAGAGTAACCAGTCAGCCCTGTGGAAGAGATAGTGGATAGTAGTCAAAACAACGATCAAAGATTAAAATATAATAAAATCCAGATAACGTTGAGAGTTTTTGGATGCAGCATGAATACATAGGGTCTTGCCATTAGTCTGAAGGACCAGGACATACACACTTAGACTCGATTAGTAAATTTTGTTTAGTGGCGTCAAGGGAAATTTCCTTTCTCGAGATAAGAAATCCTCAAGGCATGGATGATGGCACTAAGCTCAGTCTTTTTTTTGTTTTAAGTTTTTACCATATATAGAAAATGAGAAAGATGTATGCAAAAATTTTAATTTGCATGTAATTTTAAAGGAATTAAATCTTGGACAAAGAATCTCTTTAAACAAAGAAAGATGACTATTGCTAAACTAGTTCCATTCCTTTACTATTCTCGATTGTGTTAAACTAATAAATTTTTGTATAGATTGAGCCAAAACCGAGTCAGGTCCAGAAACAACCAAAGAGGCCACGAACTTCAAGACGTAAACTGATTTTTAATGCACGATTATAGATTAACTCAATAAGGCCAGAATCAGTATCTTGACAATGCTAACTACTGTTCAACGTGTAGGTGCTTCTTCCTTTTTTTCTTTCGGGCTTTCGGCTGAGAAAGTAGTTGCTGGCTGCTGCTCCTAAATACTCTAATGACGGTTTGGGCCCCATGCACTTGGTTGAGTTGGCTTATTGGGAGGCTTCATCCTTTCATTGAATCCATCAATCAAAATAAAACCTTCTAGAAAAGAGTGCTAATACAAGAAGATCTTCAAGTATTTATTGTTTAATGAATACCGTGAAAATCACTCAAGTTTTAAATATATTTTGTCATTTGAAGTCTTAACTTTTTATTAAAAAGATTAAAATAGTTTTTCGGTATGATTATATGAGATTTGAAAAGAATAATTTTGATTATTTTTGACTGATTGACGTGATACAGAAATTTTCATGAATAATCTAAGTAATTTTCTTTGACATTCTAAAGACTAATAAGGCCTTTGATTCAAAAACTTCTTCATATTAGTATTAGTTCATATAATTTTTTACAGACAAATAATTAACCTTTCTTTTTTTTTAATATACTATTGGTTTCTTTTGACAAAATAGTACCAGAGAGATCAATTCTTTATATCTATATTTTTTCAATTAAAAAGGACAATGAGCCTGCACTATTTTCCAAGGGAAGCAAGCAAATATCCCAAATGGATCATCTACATTTGTGCAGTTAGTGAGAGAAAAGAGGGAGGGGATATATATGAGAGAGAAAGTGGACCATGCTTGCAAGTATTCTGGAGAATTAAGCCTCCATATAAATGTGAGATAGTGTTTACCATTGTTAATATTGGATAAGATGCAAGGCCACCATGGAATCCATTTCTTCCTGCACCGTTTGGAATCTTGCTTCCCAAACAAAAGTCAAACACATTCCCCCTGCGTGTATGCATGTCTCAAGTTGAAACGAAGCTCTCAGAAAATCAACCCAAAAACTGTTAAGATATAAAAATATTTTAGATTGATTTTGTTTAATAATTTATGTTTTTAGGTTAAATTAATTTTTTTACGTGGTATTCAACTATTAATTCCCTTGCTATCGAATAGTCAAAGCATCAAAACTTTTGTCCACACTTCTTTTAATTAAATTGAAATTATAGCATACTCCCCCCGCTGTCTTCGGCTTGCTCATTATTATGTACCTGCATAAGTGTACGATCCAAACAGAAAAGGAAAAATGAAAGTTTTGGCTGGTTGATGTAAAATATTGTAAATGTTGATTGGAGAATTACATGGATCAAAGAAGGATGTGAAAGTAAGTGTTCAAAACATTTCTTTCCTCTATTTAAAATATAATTAAGGTTCCTCCAGAAGCTACGAAGGGGGAAAAAAAAAATGAAATAACACAAGAAGGTTTTTATGAGTTGATTCAACTAGTAATAGATTACCTTGGAAGTCAATGTAATTTAAAATTATCTTTATGTGCAATAAATACTTATAGATTGATGGGTTGAGTGTAAGTGAGTGTCTTCTCAATGATATTCAAATCTATGAATTGAGTGAAAGTATTTCTCTTTTTCTCTAATAAAGTGGTATCAAAGACGCTTGCTTCTCCAATAGATTATCCAAGTAGGGCTTAGGTCTGATTGGTATTGCAAGTAGTCCTTATTTTGTAGACAATTTGTGTTTTAAGCCTTTGATAAGACATGTGATATGCTTCATGCCCTGACTTTGAATTAGAACAAACCCATTTCTAAAACTTAAATGAAAATTTGTACAAAGAATAAAAAGGCAAAAGTTTCATAAAGAGAATAAAACGATAAAATGGGATTTTCCTCCACGCTCTAGAATGCTTGAATTATTTGACAAAAGAAAGCAAATAAATAGGCATTCTTATTACTTCCAAATCAAGGGACTGAACAACTATCGAGGTTTAGTGTTTTGACCGCAAGCCTTTCATATCCCTTCTTTTATTTAAGAAAGAAAAATCACAAACGTGAAACCTGCATAAGATTTTATTTATGCATACCATGCACTATTCCATCTTTATCCACCCAACGTATTGCTTACCAAGGGTTTATCAATGATGCTTAGGATCTGGACCCCCAGGACTGAGACGACGGGGCATTACTTTTCTTTGAACCCCATGGTGAAACTGGTTTGGTGATTTCTCTAATCAAATCTTGACTTAGAGGACGAGGTTGCGATCCTGCAAATAAGCCTAAGACCAAGGTGAGGCACAGCCAGAACTTGATCGAGATTGCCATATTCACCTCAAACCCTCAAATAGGCAAAGGTTGTAAACAGTACAATGTATATTTTCTTGTGAAGATGAGATTCCAAGCTCTGGATATTTATATGCTGCCAATGCCATCTTTGTTAGCTTGAAACAATTTAGTATCTCATTGAAGGAAATGAACCAATAATTAAACAATTTTGGGCCATATACGGTTCAAATCTTTGTGAGCATAAACTATATTTGGAATCCATTAAGTGTTTGGATTAGTTTTCGAAGAAAAGAAAAAAAGAAACATATTCAAAATAAATAGAAGGAAAAAATTGATAAAGCTGGCCTGATTTAATTTCAATCTGCTGTTAAGCATGCAAAAAAAAAAATTAATGAAAAAAAATTTGCTTTGCACACGCGACAAATTACTCTAGTAAAATTATTATTTAGTGTAATTGTGTTAAAATTTAGAAAGAGAATTTTTTTGTCTTAGTTATACACCTTTTGAATTTAGATTAGTTAGTACTTAATGTGATTTGGATACTAAATAATTTACACACAAAAAAAAAATTATTTTATGTACTGACAACTATAATCAAGTTGACAAAGGTTTTGCAGTGAGATATTTTGAACATTCATGTGTCAACTGAGGAAATTTGAAGATTATTTTATCTATTTACAGAAAGCATACATGAGATCAAGAAAAGAATAGAGTTGTATCTCAGAATGACCTAAACTGGTGCTAGATTACCTAATTATTGTTTGAACATATACAAATTATTGGCTATGCAAAGGCATGCGACCACTTCCTTTCAGCATCCCAAGGACCACTAAGATGAACTAATTAAACCAAACTTTATCTTAGATTTTTCTAGCTGATTCCAATAAAACTAAGATGTGGGCAATGACTATAGTTTTTCCTTGGTCACAGACAAATGAGTAAAGAGGTTGAATGGATATAAGAATATGAATTATTATAGACATTTATCTTATAATAATAGTTCTATGGTTAAAGATATATGTTTCTGGTTTTGATAAAATTTTACATTAATTGTGGAAGGCTTAATATAACCCTCTTCGTTTATTCTCTCACGTGAGCTCAGTTATGAGATTCATAAACAGAGTTTATTCTATATACATATGTATATATTTATATTTACCTTCATAAATAGAAAATAGAGTAGCACAGATGAGGATCAGGTGTTGGTCTAATTAGGTCATCTCAGTGTTTTAGGTCACATTGTTGTGGTCCATGTGATGCGGAAAAGAAGTGGCTGCATGCCTGTGATAGCCAATGATTTGCTTAGTATTGTCTAGGGCGTGATCTGGACTCGGGAGTATTTCTGGTCCAATGAGAGAGAGAGAGCAGAAGATTGTACGAGGACCCTGTTGTATAAGTTTTTAATGGATGTTCTTTTATGAAAGTTAATATTTATATATGAAGTATTTGATATATTCTCTCTTTACGCCATATTTTCCTTCTCAAAAGTCAAAACATTATTGTCCTTCTTTTTGGAAGATATGAGAAATTCTCAAATAGACTTAACTTATAAGAATAGAAATGAAAATCATATAATCCGAATGAGGTGGTTATTCTATTCCATAGTTTGGCAAATCAAGCAATGGAATGGTTTCTAGCTCATTTCATTATTTGCTATATAACATTAATAACAAACGGAATCATAATTTATTTAAAAGATGATAATACTCCTTATTAAAAATAAGACAAATTAGAATCATGAATGGTAGGTTGGGAAAAAAAAAATTAATTCTACGGATTATGGAAATAGGCAATTGATCCATCTCAAGGTGATAATGTTGATTCAGACTTTTATGAAATTAACAAGCTTAGAATGGGGTAAATATTTTGTATTTTTTTATTACTAAATATAAAAAACACTTATTCCATAAAATAAAGCATGGAATGTTCCATTCCATGCTTCAGAAGAACCATAAGGTTGGCCTTTGGAATATTATTGTATTCTATTGTGTCTTGGTAAAATATTTTGTATAAAAGGAAGTAAGGCAAGCTAAAATTGATCGTGTGAATTAAAAACTAGTTTTTTTTTTTTTGATAGGTAGTTTTATTTTTTAAAGTAATATATTTTCCAGCAGTTGTTGGAGTAATATTAATTAATTGCTCCCAAAATTATTAGTTTTAGTTAATGATACCAAATAAATGTTTGGTTTAGCCGTGGAAAGTCCTCAAAAGAACTTCTATCGGTCAAATCTAGCTAGTCAAAGTAACTTCTGATGTTAAAGATTCAGCTCCAAAGCGAATTAAAAATTTCTATAGTGTGAATTGGCGGTTTCCGAAAGCATTTCGGGATGTTTGTCTCAATAAAAATATTCTCAAAACTCATCCTTGAGTGTTAAAAAAAAAAAAAAAAAAGAAGGAAATACAGAGAAGTCATTGAGACGAGAAGGAGAAAAATATATTAGCTAATTTTCGTTTGAGATTTTTCTCCATATCAAAGAGTTCTTCTTCCAATTAAATATTATTTTGCTCCTTTAATTTTAAAATTTATATATAAAAATTAAATATCATTTTGCTCCTTCAATCTTAAAATTTTAATTAATTTTATTTTTCATATTTAGGTTTATTAATTTAACTTATTACATTTTAAAATTTTTATTAATTTTATTATTAATATATTTTAAATTTATTAATTTCATTCTTCAACTTTGTCACAAAGTTGATAGTTTAAATCCTAAAAAACTAAAGAAAAAAAATCAATAAAAATTTTCATGTGTTAACAACTAAATTAATGAATTTAAAGTATGAAAAATTAAAATAATATTTAATTATATTTATATATGCATTTATAGGTATATGTTAAAAAGTGAAAATCAAATAAGAGTTGGTTGAAATAGTTGTGAGGATTCAAGTTCTTGTAGGGTTTAGGTTGGATTCCTCTTGCAAGTAGTATTTTCTTTATAGATGATTTGTACAGCACACAAAAAGTAAACAAGGCAAAAAGGAATATAAAGGGGATAATATTATAAAATGAAACTTTCCTCTACATTTTTGAATGCTTAAATTAATTAGTTGACAAAAAAAAAAAAAACAAATAGGCAAGCATTATTTTCCAAATATATACAGTCAAATCAAGAGACTGCACAAGGGCTCTATTGAGGCTTAGGGGTTTGCCCTCACATATACCATCTACTTTTAAGAAAGCAGAAAAATCACAAACATAACCCTACATTTTACATAATCCTTCCCTCTTCTATTCTCATTGTCTTTATGTATACACACGCGCATACCTAAGATGAGCGCTCTCCTATTCCGTCTTCTCCAGAGTCTCCGATAGCACAGCAGATACAACGATGGGTTCTCTGCCCCTGCGGGGATGGACGTACGTACATCACAAGATAAAATTTGATTTATAGCTTACCTAAGATTCCTTCATGATCCACCCAACAAATTAGTTATAGGAATAAAATTTACCATCTCATTTGATATTTTATTTTTTTATACTATTAAACTTTGATTAATTTATTAATTGTAAGATTAAATAATATTTTATAATTTTAAGATTAAACAAAAACTAATAAAATAAAAAAAAATTAAATAACAAATGAGACGATAAATTTTTTTTCATTACTTACCAAGGATTCGTCAATGATGCTTTGGATCAGGACCGCCGGGACTGAGACGACTGGGATTAAATTGGCTTTTCTTTGAACCCAATGGTAAAGCCAATTTGGTGATTTCTCTAATCAAATCTTGGCTTAGAGGACGAGGTTGACAACCTGCAAATAAGCCAAAGACCATGATGAGACACAACCAGAACTTGACCAAGTTTGCCATATTCACCTCAAAGTCTCAAGTAGTAGAATAACGGTGCAATATATCATGAAAATCCAAGCTGTGGATATTTATAGGCTACGTACCATTGCTTTTGAGACAACTGAGCATGGCTGTGAAGGACATAAAGCAATAATTTAACAAATTTTGGGCCACATTAATTGTTATCTTGGTAAGCATGGGAATACATTTAGTATTTATATAGTTCTGTGGCTTTGGACAAATACATTTGGTAGGTGAATACTGTGCTGCATGCCCTGTGACGATGGACATTGGCAACTGGCTCATTTTCTGTGCTGCAAGCCCTAAAGATTAACGTGGGCGCTGTTGTATGCATAAATACCAGAATTAGAATATCCCCACTATTAAGAGTTAAAAATTATTTCACATGCTCACGCTCTATCCTATCCTTTTCCTCTTTAGGAATAATAAAGTGGTCCACATGTATTTGTTTATATTAGTTACGTTTTCTGAAAAGTTATGTAATTATGCTACTCATACTTCTCATACTTCTCATTTAATTTCTTTTATATGTATATATATATACAGATTCAGACAATATTTTTCAACTGTTTTCAAATTTAATACACTTCTCTGTGGTCATAATCAAATGATATAAGCACTTAATTGTATTGTTGAGACCAGAGAAATGTACTACTTAATAGATTTATGAGAGAATATATTTATGAATCTGACATCATATGAAATGAACACATCTAAGTCTAAGCTCAAGGTTAAAATAAATCAAATTATAAATTCTTATTATTCTATTTCTTAATTTTAGGAGTATTTATTTTCAATTATGTCGTCATGATTTCTTTTTAAATTTTAATTTTTTTTTTTACTTGTTTCACTTTAAATTATTACGGAAATATAATGTAATTTTCTATTTATTATTATTATTATTATTAAAGTTACTCTAGAGAAGGCTCCTCTACGTAAAACCTTTCATGATAGTCTTTTTCAAATATTCAAAAATAAATAGCTTTTTAGTATTTTCTATCAAGTTTCTTTAAAAACTTGTTTTGTTTCTTCTACACTGTCTTGCTATGTCAGTTTAGCATCATAGGAATTTCTTACTCGATAGATCAATGTTGGGGGACGGTCCAATGGGAGGAGGTGGTCCGTGTGACGGAGATCGGAGGGTTGAGATCCTAAGTCCAGACAAACCTAGGGTGGTGTTAGCGGCCTTAGAGCAAAGAGTCGATCGTGTTGAGAGGAGCCATGGCTGTGGGTGCCAACAGAAATAAGAATAACGAGGGGTTTTCCTCTGGAGATGAGCTTGCTCACAGGCCGCCTATTGTTCAACCTATTCCTAATATTTACAAGTGTAGGAGACAAACCTACATGATGGAGTAATATGATTATTTTGAGGAACCCTTAGACATTCCTTATTTAGTGATGATTTTGATATTTGGGAGTTCCTTGATTAGTTGACAAAATGTGACAGATTCTTTAATACACATGGCTTTCAGAAGACAAGATGATGAAGCTAGTTGCTTGCAGATTGAGAGGAGGAGCCTCTGCTTGGTGGAAAAGATTGCAAACCAAGAGAGTCCATGAAGGAAAGGCACCATTACGAACTTGGTTCAGAATGAAGCTATTACTAAAGGATCAATTCTTGCCATTCGATTATGAAGAAATTTTGATTCAACGAAGTCAAAGGAACCATAATAACAATAATGATTCTCTAGAATTGCCACAAGAAACCCTTTCAAGACATGAGGAGCAACTTGAGAAAGATCAATTACCCTTGCAAACCGTATGATAGGAGTTAGAGCAGACAAGTGAAATTTGTCATCCACAAAATATAGATCCATTAACAGAAGAGGTAATTGATTTAGATGTTAACATGATCTTGTATGACGCAAATACCGTAATTGAATCTGTATGCTATCTGAATGATTTGATGATGTATGAGATCATAGACAATTAGCAAGACAACTTATGTGAAGGCCCTATTGTCAACTTTGAAGTTGTCAAATGTGTATATGTTTTCAATTATGTTATCGTGATTTTCTTTTAATTTTTCAAATTTCTTTTTTTATTTATTCTGTTTTCAATTTTCAAGGAAATAGAATTGAATTTCCTTTTTAATTAGGGTTACCATATCTCTTCTATATAAAGCCTCCAATTGCAGTATTTTTCACACATTCAGAAATAAAACTGTTTTATAGTATTTTAGTTTTCTTCTCTCTAGTTTGAAGAGAATTGTTTTATTTCTTCTATTCTTTCTCCCTGTGTCAATTCTCATCTCAAAACATTAAAGTATAAGGTGTATAAATCTTTTCCACTTATATTTCTTTCTTTTATTGTGGGACTCTTCTATTTCAACTCATTTGTATACCCAACAGGTATTGTGGGACTCTTTTCTATTGTCTTAGCGTAAATTTTGCACCTTAATTATTCATTACGTGCTTGGCCTCGGGCTGGACCACTTTGGTTGATAAGATCTTTGCAATATGCTCTTAAATAAGGTTACATCCATATAAAAAAAAAAAAAAAAAATCCCAAAATAAGCTTTGGAATGGACCACACTTGGTTGGTAGCTATAAAGCTATTCCCCTATAAATATCTACAGTACCATTACTCAATATATTCCATTGTCAAGCAAACCAACCTTGAGATAATAAGACAAATACATAAAAGCCATATCGAAGAGTTGTCATTCTATTACTTTGATTATTTATTTATTTATTTTGTCATATGACGATCGATATTCTTAAACTTTTTTAGTTTTCCATGGAGTCATATGGAGAGATTTGTGTTGTTTAGCTCCCATAATAAAATTTTATTTAAGAGGTGGGATATTAGTTTAGGACCTTCTTGGATCCATATCCAACCATGAAACATGTAGGTGACAGCGAATGTGGCCTTAGCAAACCACCAACAATCTAAATGGTTTTCAAATATAATTTAGCTAGCCCCTGCCAAAGTTTGAACATGTTATAATTCATCCACAAAAGAGAGATGGCGATGTATTCCCCAATCCATATAATATACATTGAGAGAAAAGAAAAAGGTGAGTCCTATATGGGTAGGGCTCATCTTTCATGTTTGTAGAGAATATACTTTTAAGAATTTTCACCACATAAAGGAGTCCTAAGGGTAGCTTGAGCCCACTTTTTGTTCTTGCATAAGCTGCCTAGCCTTTGTTTTATTACTTACTATTTGGTCAATTCTTTTTAAGTTAATGTTTAATGGCATGTGCCTCTGCAACTTCAAAGGCAGGTTCCATTGGCATTGGGGAGTTATATTGGTACAATGATTGATCTTTGCAAGATGCACACGAGAAACTTAAATGAGGTTAAAATGCACACTTTCAAATAAGGAAATCAAGTGCTGATGCATTAGCAAAAAGAGGGCATAACCTATATGACGATTTTGTAATTTTCCATTCTCTTACACATTTTATGAACTTACTCGTGTACATTATGCTCCCAAGACATTGTGACTCCCCTACTTAATTTACGAATTCCATTTTCTCCAAAAAAGAAAATAGTTAATGTTCGTTGTATTTCATAATAGAATGAATGGAACTTGATGACTAAATTGGGAGATGGACGTATTTAAGCAAACATTGTTATTCACACACATTGTCAAATTTCTATACTTCATTTCACTTTTCTCACTTTGGTAGACTGGTAATGAGACTCGATTTAGTTGGAGAGAGTTGAATATAGTGCTACAATAAGAAGTTGGATTCTTTAAACTAATTTCTGCATTTTAGAAGATAATTAAGATGCACAACTTCTGATGCAAAATTAACTGTTATGCTATTATTACTACATTACCTTAATGATAATTTGACGAGTATTTAAAACTTTGTTGATTCTTTCATTAGTAGCAAACATATAATATTTAGTTTTTAAAGTACCACACTATTTACCAACAAAATGTTGGTTCAATAGAAGATGTTGAGTCTTAAAACAATATTCAAATCAAAATGTTAAATTTAAAATTTTAGAAGTACTCCTTTTTATAAGAAAAATTTATTGATCACCACTCCTGTCTTAAATAATCTCATACTTAAATAATGAATTAGAGACACCTTGAATGCAAATAAAATAAAAATAAATAAATAAAATATTGCACCAGTCACTTTAAAAGATCTGTCATTTATTCAAATGCATATATATGCCATTAAAATATCTATGCATCAACCACAGTAACTTAACTGATGATTGTTGACCCACTTAACATGATATTTGGAGAACTTAGGCATTACAATCTCAAACTTGAAATATAATCAAAACACTCAGATAAAACTCTAAACCTTTTCTTTATCAATGATGCTTTGGATCAGGGCCCCCAGGACTCAATCGACCAGGCATATGAGGTTCTTCCTCCATTAATGATGATGACCATGAGGGCAGAATCAAATGGGAACCTTCAGTTGAATCTCTGGCTGGCGCTGCATTGCTCATCAGACTTGGATTACTGAGAGGACGAGCTTCAGAACCTGGAAATGAGAGAAACGCCAACGCAAAGCACGCCCAGAACAAGAAAGCCAAGAACGTTAGCTTTGCCATTTTCAAGCAAAAATCTAAGGTAGCAAATTATGTGTATAGAATCTATGAAGAGCTAGTACACAAGTTCAAAGCCAAACTACTTGCTATATATAGGCAAAATGCCTGAAACTGCAGCACTGGTTTTTACAATATTAAACCAATTGTGGGGTTCTCTCCATGTATGAATCAAGCAATAGCCATGCATGTAGGAGCATAATGAATTAATCAATAGTTTGGCTAGTTCTCCAGTACCACGTTTAATGACTCATCAGGACTTAAATATCCTCTTTAGGGCTCTCGTATTTGCTAACAAAACAAGACAAAGCAAATCCACTTTCGCATCAGCTAATGTCTAGTCTTTCAATCTGTCTCATTTGCCATTAATTTGTCTTGTAGAATCTTCTTTTTTGGCCATAGTGACCACTTTACAAGACTTCCCTATGATTTGTTTTTGACTTTTCTTCTCTTATATTCTTGTATTGGCTGCATAATATCCTCAAGCCAATGTAGTTCACTCTTGATGGCCCCAGATTTTCAATAACATTGTTAGACAATTGTTTGTATGGGACTGAGAAACTCGGAAGTTTGTTGAAATAGTAAGCCTGGAATTTACATACCTGGCTGAAGTTGGTAGAGTTGTTATAACTTTCAAACTATAACGTCGCTTAATTAATTGTATATTAGTATTTTGTTCATTAACAATCAAATTCAAGTTTGCAACAAAAACTCTTGGAGTAGCAAATGAAAGTATATTAAATTATAAAAAAAAATATTATTTTCGTTACTCACACTTAAAATTCTAGTCTATTCCATCTCTATACTTCAAGTTTAGATAAGTTTTGGATAAGTTATAAATATATGAAAGCTAATTTAAAAAGAAAATGACCATGGAAAGAGATTATATAACAAAAGTAGCATTATATAATGTATATGTAAGTAGCATTACTCAGCAAACAAAACGGGCTGCGTGGCACATCTCATATCAGCTTTCTTCTCAACTTACATTTGTTCTTTTGCGCTTTTAGCATGCAAATAAAGGACTTTGACTTTGCTTTGAAAGATGACTCCTTATTTTGTTTGTTAATGTCACGTCGCAAGTAAAAGTTAATTAAATCTAATACTAATTTTACGCTGCAACTCAAATCAATTGGTCTGCTTTTTAGCATAAACGCCTCAAATTTTGTATGAAAGAACAATGCATAGATCTCTACTTTTTGATCCCAAAGAAAAAGACGAACAATTAATCTCTTTTAATTCATTGAGCTGGCTTGCAGATTGATTGAACTGCCATTTTGTATTTATGCATAAATTCAAACTAAGTGATGCATGTATGTAACCATAGCTTTTGTGATCTGTAAATGACGCATGGCAATCTTGTGCTGATTATATAATCAGAGTGAATCCAATTGATTTGAGTTATATTTGATTCTGACGTAAAGTTAACTTGTGGCTATCTGCAAGGCTAGGCAGCGGTAGGCACCATCTTTGATAGGTCAAATCAGTGAAATACTTGTTTATTGGATTCAGTAAAATAGCTTCAGATGTCATGTGAAAGAGACATAGAGAATACACAAGCATATTCAACCAAATAAATAAGTCTTATTATTATTAGTATAACTTAAATGATCCTTCTCAAAATTTTCTGTCAAAACTAGATAAGCGTATAATCTGTATATAAATGTTTGTTTTAAACGGATGACAAAAATAAAGGATTCTATCAATGCCTATATTTATAGATGGGACACAAAAATTGGCTATATTTTTATATTGTGGATTACGAAAGTCAAACCTTATTTAACGTTTAAATAATTTTGTACACTAAATTATCTTTATTTAATATAAAAATAATTCTTGACATGTCTTTAATCAAGTGATAAAAGATTCTTAAATTAAAATTGAACACAAAGTATGGGTCAACCATTAAAATCCATCTAGGGAAGGGCTTTTATGCAGAACATCTACTTAAAATTAAGGTTTTGCTTCAAAATTATCAAAAAATAGTTCAACTTAAAAGTGTAAGATGTTAAAAAAAAGACTCATGACTAGTTTTGTATTGTATTTAATATGTCCTCATATATGAAAGTTTTTTCATATCATGCTGAAATGTAATATAGAGACTCTAATACATGTTATCAACTCATTCACCTTAAAAATTTAGAATGTTAGGAAAAGACTCATGACTGAATTTATGTATAACTAACAAGGGCTTCACCTTTTTGGTCGAAATAGTTATAGAGAATCATTTCTCTCACTCTTCAAATTTTGTAATGTATTGATGTGTGTCGCTCACGAACGTGAATGTGTCAAACATGCTTTTTCCCTCTGCGCGCGCGTCCAACGCAGTCTTCAAAATATATCATATATTCCATTTAAACAGTTTGTCTATGGTGATGTTTCATATATACAAAAAAAGGTAGAAGAATCGTTAAAGAAATGAACACCCATTACATTTCTCACTGAAATTAATTTCCAGTAATTCACTCATTAATTCCTTATAGAGTTGGGAATCAAGATTACAAACTACAGTTCATTTGTGATCAATAGAAAATCACGCAATTGAACATGAACCTAACCTAGATGATTTCTGCAATCTCATCGAGTATTTATTAATGATGCTTCGGATCTGGGCCACCAGGACTGAGACGATTTGGTTTACTCAAGGCTTTGAGTCTTGAAACTAGTAGAATAGTTCCTTCTGCACTCAATGCTGGTGAATCTGACTTATGGATTGCATTGCTCTGCGAGCTGGAGGCAAGTCGGGGACGAGACTCAGAACCCAGAAATATTGAACTCAAGACCAAGACAATGTACAACGAAAACCTTAAAGATGCCATATTCAACAAATGGAGAGCTCAAGAAGAAAAGAAGATGCAGAGGAGCTGGTTGATGCTGAGTTCAAGGAGATGCAGTGGATATTTATAGGCACAGGGCAGAAATTTCTTATTGATCATGAGCAAGACGCTGCAGTTAGTATCTCAACAATAAACAAAATAAACGAACCAATCCTTTCTCCTTTTTATGATGCTGTACAATTTAAGCAAATCAAACTTGGGTCCGATTGATTTGTTAAAAAATAAGAGACAGGATAGCACAAAATTTTTTGTCTCATGTTTGATTTCTTAAAAGACCTAGGTACTGGATAAAAGTTTGTCCATGGTACTGGACAAATCCTTAAAATCTTGTTACTCACTAAACCATGGGATAAGAGTACTAGACAAAAATATTAATCTTATTATCTCTTAAATCACCCTATCATCATTTATATATTGACTCATTAAATCAATGACGACATATCCCAACAACGGCCGGCAACCGGTAAGGTACCAGCGATGGTCAGCGACCGACTACCCTTTCTGAAATTTTATATTTTTGTAAATTACTTTATTATTATAAATATCAAAATCTTATTATATATTTTTTAGAAAACAATGTAATACAAAATATTACCGTAAATTAGATACAAATAATATAAAAAATTTTGTTCAGTACATTGAGCAACAAACAGTAAATAGTACAAAAAGTTGTACTGTATCTTAACTCCTTGTACTGTATTATTTTACTTGTGCTGTCCAATATTGATATCAAACGGACCCTTGGAATAATAAGAAATATGTTTCTAAATTAATCAAAGATTAAAATTTTTGGGTTAAATCAATTTTTCACATAATATCAAAGTTATAAATCAAATATTTCTTGCTCCAGTTTCTCATTTAAGTCAAAAGTTTTAGAATATACATAGTTATAGGTGGGCATGTAATTTATCGTGCGTAGGAAATACTTTTGCTTCGACTAATCCAAGTGGAGGCCTCAAAAGGGTAACAGCACGTATGTTTTTTGTTATGGCGTATTATTATTTCCAATATAAATTTGTTTTGTTCTGTGGTGCAATTTACCCTTTGCATCTTTATTAGCACTTCCAACCAATCATCAATTATACTCAAATCGATCTATATGTTAGAAATACTCCATCCGGTCCTAAATATAGGATGATTTTTTTAAAAAAAAATTTGTTCCATTTTATAAAACATTGTGTTAGAAGAATAAAAAGATTTTCACATCTACCATGTTGCATTAATTGTAGCATACAGAAAATAAGCATAGTGGAGTATGGAGAATATGTAATATAATATTTTCATTATTTTTGATTGGTAGTAAGGAATTAAAATAAGTTATTTAACTATTATAATAAATAAAAGTAAAATTAAAAATATATAATATATTTTATAAAAATTAAGCATTAACATTGCGTGTGGAGTACGTTCAAAAGAATGAAAATCTAGACGTTTATTCTTAGCCCCATTATTTATCTCCCCAGTGCTAAGTATTGGCTCGTCTGAGTGTGTCATTATGTCTTATGCAAAGAAGAAAATGGCATTGGCTGAGTATATCCTCCATTTTTTATATTGCAAACAAGATTCTTTATATAACCCCCCCTCCCCACCCCAGCAGAGGCAAGTGTTTATGCAGCAAGGTATCAATTGCATTGCTTTCAGCTGATATCGTGAGTCTATTCTTGACATCATGGCTCAAACCAAGTTCATCTCTTTCGTTCTCTTTGTTCTGATTTTGTTTCAGGGATTGCTTTCTATTGAAGGACGGTATATGAAGGAAAGTCGGCCAATCCATGCAGCTGGGGCACCATTGCCTGCTCCAATTCCAACTCTGCCACCGCCACCGAGTTGTGATGACGAGGTGTTTAGACCTACGATTCCCGGTCACAACCCTGGTGTTGGAGATTCCACTCACAACTAAGGGCAATACAACGGTTGGACTTACAATATGTGCACTACTGCACTGTCCAATTCAAGCGAAACATAAAAATAGTCTCTTTACATCTATGAACTATTTTGTAATATAAATAAATAAATAAATAAATATATAGATATATAGATATAGATATAGATATAGATATAGATGTATGCATATGAGGCAACCTAACAAATCGGTAGATTTGAACCTTGTTCTTATATAATCCCATCAATTCAATCAGGCACTCGATATCTATTTTCATTATTCAACTATTTGACAAACATAAATATATGTATTCATAATATATCTATGCACTATTTTGTAAATATATGCAATTATTATCCAATAAAGGTTGTTTCTCAATTTAAATATTTTCACTTGTTTTATACAATATTAGCCTCTTTACAGGAATTACTGTTTCCTTTTTATTTAAGTGTTGAAAAATGCCACAGGAGGTCTTAAATTAGGGTCATGTAAGAAAATATTTCTTTTGAGACAAAATAAGAAAAATATTAACGATAAGCAATGAGTTGACATAAATATAAGTTTTTTTAAAAAAAAAAAAACTATTGTTAAATAAAAATACTTTGATATAATGGCGATCAATTCGCATTGGAGTTAATTAACCATGGTATACAGAAATATTTAACATAGGTAGCTGAGAGAATTTATGATTTGGCTATAGGGGATAGTAGGTTTCCAACTTGATTTGCTCAAGGGTTTCCAATTTTTTCCATCCAAAAGTTTGTCCAGTAGACATGCTTCATCCCTTCAAAGGGATTACATGAACATAAATTTAAAGAACTAATTAAGCCACATTGAATATTAATTTCTAGTAGTCACGGTGAGTATCATCTTTCTTTTTAAGCTTGAAGTTTTGCTTATCATGCCTTCCCTGACATTCTGTGTAATGTTTAGCTTGTTGGTATGAAATCTATTTATTGGCATTGACCTATAATAGTTCAAGCTCTTAGATGAGATAAATTTTTTGATGTGATATCAACTAAACTATTAGAAGATTAAATTATAATTGAAATTTTACCGTATATTAGGTGTGCTAATGTTTTGTATTTGCTTCAACCTCAACAATTTTAGATATAAAAGTTATAATTAAATCTTCACCTAACATATTAAATTTTTAGGTAAGATGATTTCTTAATGTTTAAAAAACGGGCTAATTATCATATTAGAAGACTTGTTCCCGAAAGTAGAATTGTTGAGCAAATAACAAAATAAACGAAGACCGAAGGACGATATAAAAAGAATATTAATACTCATATAAAAAAATATACTATAGATAATAGTCTTCCTAGACTATAAGTGATGCACACTCACCACATTTAAACGATCATATCCTTAGGGTGGAGTTTTATTTATAGTCTAAGGATGCGTTTGATACCAGTACTGGACAGCACAAGAAAAATAGTATAGCACAAAGAGTTGAGGTACAGGACAACTTTTTGTACTGTCCATTGTTTGTTGTTTAACGTACTGGACAAAAAAATTTATATCATTTTTGTCTAATTTATAGTAATATTTTATATTATTATTTTTTAAAAAATATATAATACTATTGTAATATTTATAACAATTAAAATAATTTATAAAAATATAAAATTTAATAAAAGTCGTCGGTCGCTTATCATTGTTAGTACCTTGCTAGTCGCCTACCGTTGTGAATACCTCGCCGATTGATAACCGTTGTTAGAACTTACCGCTATTGATTTGATGAGCTAAGGTATAGAGAATTATAAGATGGTTTGAGAGATAACAATGTTAAAAATTTTGTTCAGTACTCTGGACAAATACTTGTCCCATGGTTTGGTGAGGGACAAAAATTCAAGGATTTGTCCAGTACCATGGACAAGCTTTTGTCCAGTACTGTGATCTTTTACAAATCAAACAAGGGACAAAAATTTTTGTACTGTCCAGTCCCTTGTTTTTTAGCAAATCAAACGGACCCTAAAAATTATTATATAAGTAAACTACAAACTTGTCAATAAATTAGAAAATCTTAAAGAATCCTAAATAGTTAAGAAACTAACAATCAAGAAATTTTCTTTTTTTTGGTTTCTCATAGTCAAGCACCAAATATGGACACCTCTCTTAGTAAAAACTTGAATTTAAATTTATTATGTTATGAGAAACTAACATCTTCTATTAGATTTAACTCTTGCTGTGCAACAAAAAGCTTTTTAAATCTATCCAAATATAAACATAACTCTAAATATATAATCTCCAAAATATATGTTAAAGATGTCTTAGCCCAAAAAATATTCTAATTACCTAAGAAAACCACGTTTCTCCAAATCCACGCATGAACCTTAATTCTATATTCATATCCTCACACTTGACATAGCTAAAGTCATATTCTTTGAATGTGGATAAGCTTTGAGTAAATGGAAGCTAACCAAGAATGAATATGACCATGGAAAAAGACCAATGTAGCATTAAACAATGTATTTGCGAGTAGCATTAGTCAGCAAATATAACAGGCTGCGTGGTGCAGCTCATATCAGCTGACTCCTCAACTCAACATTTGTTGTTTTGCGCTTTTAGCATTCTAAGAAAGAAGATATAAACTCATGAACTTTAACTTTGTTTTGAAAGATGACTCTCCTTATTTTGTTTTCTAATGTCACATCACAAGTAAAAGCTAATCAAATAAAACTCTTCAATTCAGCGTTGCAACTCAAATCCATTAGTCTACCTTTTGCATAAACTGCCTCAAATTTTGTTTAGAAGGAACAATGCAAAGATCTCTACCCTTTTAATCCCAAAGAAAAGACAAACAATTCTCTTTTGATTCATTGATAATAAATTTCATTACGTGAACTTAGAAATCAATGAGTTGGCTAGCAAATTGATTGTACTACATCCATAAATTAAAATTAAGTGAGTGCCACTAGAACTCTTGTCTGCTTATAAATGACGTCAATCTTTTTCTTTGCTATTTGACTTGTGCTAATTATATAATTATAATGAATCCAATTGATCTGGGTTATAATTGATTCTGACGTAAATTTAACTTGTGGTTATCAGCAACGCTAGGCAGTAGGCACCTTCTTTGATAGCTTAGATTAGTTAAATACGTTTTTATTAGATTCAGTAAAACAGGTTCAAATGTCATGTCAAAGTGACAGAGAAAATACACCGGCATAATCAACTAAATAAAATAAGTTTTTTTTTTTAATTTTATTTTACACAAAAGAATTGAATTACAAACTTCTTAAATGTTACTATTAGCTTATATCTAATGAGTTAAAAAGAGTCTTATTAGTGTAACTCAGATGATCCTCTACAAATTTTTTTGTCAAAATTAGATGAATATATAATTTATCAATAAATTATTGTTTTAAAAGGATAAAAAAAATTGATTGTATCAATGCCTATATTTAGGAGGAGTGGAAGTAGTTTGTGGCTAAAGTTTTGCTAGTTTATTCATATGTATTCTATAACCCTAAAATCAAAAAACAAATGCCTGTATTTATAGATAGGACGCAAAAATTACCTATATTTTCATATCCTGGTTTACTAATGCCAAACCTTATTTAATATGTAATAATAATAGTATATACTAAATTATCCTTATTCAATATAAAAATATTTTTTTACAGCTCTTTAATCAAGTCATCAAAGTAAGATCCTTAAATTAAAATTACGCATAAAATATGGGGAAACCATATATTTCATTTACAATTCAACTTAGAAAGGGCTTTTACACAAAAGATTTACTTAAAATTAGGGTTTCACCAAAGAGCATCACCTTTTTGGTTGGAATCTAATTGCTATGCATATATTTATATATTTACTCACCCATTTTTCTACTTCTTTTTTTTAAAAAAAAAAATTACATTTTATTTTTATTACTTTTTTATTTAAAAATTTATTTCTACAAATATTCATACTACGTAGGGTGAAAAAAATAGTGTGCACATACGTGCATATGTAGCATATTACTTAGTTGAAATACTTATAGCAAAGCATATCTCTCTCTCTAAACTTTATATATATGCGCGTTGCTCGTGTGAAAATTGATCAAACATGCATCCTACTTAGGCACATGCACATGCCTTATATAGTCTTCAAAATATATAAATTTGAATCTTATGCAATTATTACATATTACAATAGCAATTTTTTTATTTAACGGTTAAAATACTGATATTATAGTGTAATAATTATAACATATCCAAATCAAAACATACACACATTCCCATATTACATTAAAACAGAGTGTCGTGATACTTCATAGAAGGAAAAGAAGAAGAATCTTGAAAGAAATGAACACCCATTACATTTCTAACTTTATTTTTGACAAGTCTTAGCAATTTCAGTAACTCACTCATTCATTCCTTAGTTGGGAATCAAGATTACAAATAACAGTTCATTTGAACACAAAATAGTTACATATCTATAGTTATTCCCAAAATGTCTTATTGAAGTTAACAGTTGTGATCGATAGAAATTCAAGCCAGTGTACATGATCTTAAACTATAGGACTTCTGCAATCTCATCAAGTATTCATTAATGATGCTTCGGATCTGGGCCACCAGGACTCAGACGATTTGGTTTACGCATTGCCTTGAGTCCTGAAACTAGTAGAACAGTTCCTTCTGCATTCAATGTTGGTGAATCTGAATTATCCATTGCATTGCTCTGCGAGCTGGTGGCAAGTAGGGGACGAGACCCGGAACCCAAAAACATTGAGCTGAAGACCAAGACAAGGCACAAGGAAAACCTTAAAAATGCCATCTGCATTAAATGGAAGAGCTCAAGAAGAAAAGAAGATGCAGAGGAGCTGGTTGGTGCTGGTGCTGAAGTTCAAAGGGATATAGAGGATATTTATAGGCACGGGAAGTAATTGATCATGAGCAACACGCTTCAGTGCGTATATCTCAATAAACTAAAATAATAAACCAATATTGCTTTCCCCTTTTCATGGTGTTATACATTTTAAGCCAATCAACCATGGAATGCTGCAAAATATGCTTCTGAGTTAATCATGGATTAAAGGTTTTGAGTTAAATGATTCTTAATACAATATCATGGTTTATAGATCAATGAGTTAGAAAATCAAATCTTTCTTCTTCCAGTTTCTCATTTGAGTATAGGTGGACATGCGATTTGTCTACACTTTCGCCCAAAAAGAATTTGGCGTGTAGAAGAGTGTCATATGTTTTTAGATTGAATTGGTTTATAATAAGCATTAAATACAACTTCATTCATAAGCATTGAGTCAGACATATACACCTTGATTTTGGACCGACGCTGAAATAAAAATTTCTTTCTGATAAAGCCTCCACTATTCGCCGTCATGCCCTCAATCTCTGTCTCATGCTATTATTGGAGCCTTCATATTTGCTTGCATGCATTTTATATTTATAATCTTGGAGGTTTATCATCGATCACAGAAAGGTTCAAACCTTTTCAGGGACACGGATTTGTTTAGATCATTAATTCATTATCTTTATAATCATCTGACGTTGGAAACAACATCCTCGTTGTTGATAAGCAGAAGCAGCCACTTGGAATTTTCTAGAGTAATAATAATTAATAAGCCCTATCCCGTTGGCGTAGTGGCATTTCCCATATCTGTGGTTCATCAAGTTTTTGACCTAATTTGTCCTGAGAGTAATAAGTTGTTTACTAATCCAAAATAACTTAACCACACAATGCTTCCCTATCTAATATTAACTACTCTATTGTTGGATAAGAAATTAACAACTTTAATGTCAAAAAATAAATAAATAAAAGAAAGAAAAGTCGTGGTCTTAATTTCTACAACACAGATTAGGTCAGATACGTAAAAAAAAATTTCCGTACCTCTAAGACCTAACATATCTTAAAAGAACTCAAAGTCAAGCATGGATGCTTCTTGAAGGTGTTGTTTAGTACACCATTTAAAGAAAAAAAATTCTTGGGTGAAATACAAGAGAATAAGAATAGAGGGATATTTGAAATCTCCTTAGTATGTCGATTGGGAATATCTTGCATTTCATAAATACATTATGCATATATTTAATAGAAGTTATTGACCTTTTTTTTTTGTTATACTTAGGATATTCTCACATTTTTTTCCCATCAGATTAATATTCTATATTCTATATAAGAGCATTAAATTAAAAATGACAATAAAATTTTAAAAATTACGTTATGTGTATATATCTTTATATATGTTTATTTTGATTTTTTGCTATCTCTCTTGTATTTTTATTTATAGTTTTGCTTTGATAAATAATTAATACACATAATTATACAAACTGAGTATATACCAACAACTATCTGATAGTATTTTTCAAGTTCAAACAGCACCTCTAATTTGAGGTGCCATGTGTGATTTAATTGACTAAAAAATTGAACTTTTGCAGGCCTTTTGTGGCCTTCAGATGATTTCTTTTCGCACACCCAGTCCTTTGTGGAGTGAGGGTGTGAGAAAAGAAATACTGCTTCCTTAAAGTAGGAGAGAGCCTTTTAGCCCACCATGAAGTGGATAACCCATTATAGTAAACCAAAGGATTATCACAAGCACATCAATAGCAAGTAAATGGATGTTGTCAATATGAAAATTTGATTATTAATACTTATTAATAGGTCAGTGCTGCTGTAGCCAACCACTCAGAGTGACCATGATTCACAACAGTTTAGTGGATTCGTACAAGGTAGTTTTGGCTGGATTCTCATATATATATATATATATATATGGTTGCCTTTCGATAAAGCGCTAATAGCTTTATTAATTATGGATTATCTGCTTAGCCATTCGGAGAAAGGGACTTGTACAGCATTTTGACTTCAATTTTTTATGGTTCAATATTTCAATTGTGGTCATCACCTGTTCACCACTTAATTTGTCATGTTTTTATATAGGTTAACTCCATCAAAAGTCAATTAACTTTATATTAATTTCAAAATTTATCAGATTTTATTCATTTTGGTACTTTTGGTTACAACTCTGCATTCAAGCATGGAACTTTTAAGTCCAGAGAGAAATCTTAATACCATCTGGCCACAAGCGATTTGGATATCAAGTTTTGTTATATTGCTATACATATCAATTTTAGGACATTGGTAAGATTAACCTGCACTCAAGTACTCTTGGAATTGCTTTTTGTTCATGTGGTCGGCATTAAATTAACAATATCTTCTTTATGGGATAATATTTTATGTCCCGTTTATCTCCCATTTTTTGTCTAACCTTCTTTAATTGAAAAAAAAAAAAAGATTAATTTTAATAATGCATCTAGCCTTATCAAAAATAAAATAAAATTGTAAGTATATAATATATATTTATGTATTAATTATTTGTAAGAGTAAAATTATAAAAATAAATAATTAAAGATATGCAAAAAAAAAAAATGGTAAAGTCTAAATAAAGACGTAAACGAATAGATATTGTCCTCTCTCTCTCTCCGAAGCTTAACATCATGTGAGGAAGTTCTCTCTAAAATAACGATTAATGACATTAGGAATGACTGGTAGTTCTTTCTCTCCTAATTCGAATCATGGAGGAATGATGAGTAATCAGGTCAAAACAGAGGCATGCCTTGTCATGATTTTGCCATACACATTCTAATACGGATTATCTCTTTTAACTACCCGAGGAGTTTATAGGATTCTAACACTAAAAGACATGACTCATTGTCAATAAAATATTGTCTCGGTGATAATAAATTGATTCTTAAAAAATTTTAAAATTTAAATTATAGAATTAAATTTGTTAAGAGAAATTTATCATCACTCATAACGTATAAATTTTACTCTCAAAAATATATAAAAAAACAAAAGCATGAAAATGCAAACAAAACAAAGAGATAACCCACTTTGGATAAAGAGAATCTCATTTTATAGTACTCTCTACCTTATCCTCAATTGAGCTTCATTACTAGTATATCCTCTGCTTAACTGGATTTCACTTAGATAATCAAGAGAAAAAGGTCTATCATGTATAGATTACTCAAATATATTACTACTTTTTGGTCATTAGATTGATAAAGCTAGCTTATTTAACTTGTGATTGGAGAATATCGGGGGAATGAAGATTCAAATCTGAACTCAGCTTTTCTAATAGATTCTGGGCCAATAGTGAGCATTTTATAAAACAAAGCAAAAAATCTAAAGTGACTTTATCTTGTGGAATATCTTCTATGTATACTCAAAACATTATCCACTAAACCAACCTTATCATTGTTTCGTCTTTCATAAATCTCTTTAGTAATGAAGCTTTATCAAGCAAAAAAAATCTACACAATGGTAGATTATTACTTATTAGCTTGAGGAGATCCTGGATGTCACAATGAAAGTTCATACCCACAAGTGAACCAATAGCACAGATCTCAAATGAAACTTAACCTCTACTTGACTTGAGTCCTCGTTGTGCCATTTATGAGTCGAATGGATTTTTTTTTTTTTTTAAAACAAACATTTATAACAATCTTTCGTTGTGAGGTCAGTTCATAAATATCAGTTGAACAGTCATACTCTGAGGAAATAAGAACGCGAGGAACAAAAATTTTTAAGTCTGCAAAAAATACATCTCACTAGTCACCAACTTCAACGATGTAACACTTTCTTATTGAGTTACAGATAAGTTTTACAGTGAAAATGATCAATTTAAACTGAACTAACAGCTTTTATTCATAGGTAGTTTCAAAAGGGTTTATGCTACATCAACTTGAAGATCACATATACATATCTCAGTAGTTTTTGTATTATGTTAATTCTAAACTATATCGTAATGACATAATTGGCATAACTTAAATTTTAATGAGAAAAAATTTACTAAAATTTAAATTTTGCCAATGTCAATACAATATAGTATCAAACCCGACATGCAAAAAACAACTTGATATGACATATATAACCTGTTTGGCATAGAACTTGCCATTTCAAATATTATTATTAGCAAAACACAACAGGGTTTTATTTTTGCTCATCCCTTTTTTTCTCTTCGCATATTCCACATGTTTTCAAACTTCAACTTCCAGAATGTAATTTATTTTTGGAAAGTTAAAGTTACAAAATACATCAGACATGCGAAAAGAAATTTTGGGATGTGTAAAAAGAAATCCCATCTCACATAGATATACTTTGCTAGTGATGATGTCCATCAGGACCCCCAGGACTGACTCTGTTGGGTTGGGAGCGGGGTGTTGTTGCATTGCCATTGCTGAACCCAACGCTAAAAGACACTCTAACCCTAGAACTGTTAACCAACCCTTCAGCTGACTTGGTTAGGCTTCTATGCTTTGAGTAGGGGTGAACTTGGTCATTGGTGGGACTTTGAAAGATAGAGCTAGAGTAAAGATGGGACGAAAATGGATAGTGATTCTTTAGCACCCGACTCTCACTAGTTGAGAAAGACAGCAATATGAGCAAAGAGCACAAACATAAACTCAATCTTGCCATTGTCGCTCTTTCAGGATTGTGAGAATATCAAGGCTTGTTATTTTCAAGCATGAGGTTATGGTGTATATATAGTAATAATATAGGGTACGAAGGTGCTAATTTTTTCGCTTTTACTAATCCAAGTGGAGGTCTCAGAGGACAGGCATTTTATTTGCAATATAAAAGTTATTTTGTTCTTTGGTGCAATTTGCTTTTTGCATCGTTTATTAGCACTTCCTGCCAATAATCAAATATTTAAATTGATCTATATGCTAGAAATATGCAGTATCTATCTGGATGAGTATGCTAAAAAGAGAAATCTTGGATCTAATATGCAAATTAAAAATCCTTGACTTTTATCCTTAGCCACATTATTCATCTCCCTAGTGCTAATTGGCGCTTGCCTGGTGAGTGTGTTCTTATGTCTTATGCGAAGAAAATGGCCATTCGCTGAGTATCCTCCATTTTAAGCCGTGTTGGCACATTCTAACTTTAATGGAGCTCAATAACATGCACGATTAATCACTAAAATTGTTTACATGTCCAGTTGTTTTATTTATGACAATTTTTTTAGTTGACGGGTGTTAAATAGATGGGTAAAGACCTTATAATGATGTGGACAAATAGGTTGTGGATGTTTGTGTGATTGTAGACTCTATGACCCATCAACTATGGGGATTGATTAAGGCAGTCCCCCC